>QTSX02000723.1:118256-746290 GCA_014839935.2 Entomophthora muscae | reverse complement strand
ATATGAACTCAGGATACAACCTAGTTGATTGTTTGGACTATTCATCATCCAGGGCAAAAGTACCATTGCCCTTTGGTTCACCGAGCTTAATGGATTAGAACGTGAATATAGTGACGGCTAGTTTATAACCAATCACTTCATGACAGCCATACAAACATGAAGTCACAGAGTAGCTTGTTAATTTTGATAGTGTAGATCTGGAAACCTACCCCTTTTCTGCTGCATGTAATCACAGAGGTGTTCCAGTCAATGTATGGAAAATTATGCTGGAGCCAGTCAAGGTCAGCAATAACATTGTGGCTGATTCCAGCAATTATTGGCCCAGAGAGCTTAACCTGGACGTTCCCCATTCTTAAAGAGAAGGGTATCATCTTGTAAGTGATAGTTACTCTGCAGGAGTTGGCCACATGTACTGCTTTAAAGCATCTGGGCACTTGGTCTAATTGCTGGAACCCTGAAAATTCCTGGTTGACCATGGTGTGATTGGCTACAGTATCTACCAAAAGTCTGAGTGTGTTCCCACAGGAATGAAAGGGATAGGCCAAGTGGGTGATTTTATTTGAGGAATGACAGGCCTGGAGGACGGTGTTGTCACTGTGCACTTGGAACACAACTAGGGTCTCTACCTTGTGCACATTGTAGTTGCAGAGATTCTTGGCAAGGAGAGATCAAGAGTGTGGGTCAAGTGGGGTTGTAGAACCTCTCTTATCTACAAGCCCCAGGCTTTTCCCAAGACTTTGATCTGAGCTAGTTAGAGCACCCTCTTGCAGGGGTGCTTGGCCTCATTTTCCTGCTAACAAGGCTGGCAGCAGCCTACTTGGTTGTGGGTGCTGCCAGGTGAAGGACAAGGTTGGGGGTGCATTGTTGGATCTTTGGAATCCCATTGAGGCCTGATTATTAGCTTCCACAATAGCTTTATAGCAGTCATTGATGAAGGTGCAGCGCCCTACAGGAACCCATTTACAGATGTGAGGCTTTAACCCATTGATGATGAGGGTGAGTAGCATTACATTTTTGTTGATAATGGCTTTGGGAGTGGCAGCAAGTGCTTGCTGCCAGGCTACAAGGTACTCAGGAATACTGCCTGTCTGTTTGATAGCAAGTAGAATAGCCCTCACTACAATATATGTGAAATTTTCCATAGCAGGACCTGTTAGCGTCTCTAAATATTGCCCAAGTAACTTCATGTTCCTGAATGGCCCAGTTGGTGAACCATACTGCAGCAGGCCTCATGAGGTGTCCTGACGTTTTGGTGGCC
Source organism: Entomophthora muscae (assembly GCA_014839935.2). Classification (NCBI taxonomy): domain Eukaryota; kingdom Fungi; phylum Entomophthoromycota; class Entomophthoromycetes; order Entomophthorales; family Entomophthoraceae; genus Entomophthora; species Entomophthora muscae. The sequence continues at coordinate 745,032 of QTSX02000723.1, read as the reverse complement.
CATATGTGTTCATTTACTTATGAAATATGGATGTGGGTTTCTGTGGAATATAGCCAACTTACAATGTTGGCACCTTCTACACCACCTGTAAAGGGTTCCAGCTGTATGTTCAACATGTGTTATGATAGGTCCAACTGAGGCAGGGTGACGCTGATGTTGCATTATCCCAAGAAGAGTCAATTGTAGATGCTATTAATACTAGTTAGTATTGGTAAAAAAACCTACCCTTCTGGAATCTCCCCATCAAATATGAAAAGGAAGGTCTCTTGGTGAGTTGTAGCTATATGGCCAGCACTTTGTCCTTTCTTGAGGGTTTTTTTAATGGTAGGTCATTTATCAAACCTAACACTGCTATCAATATTGCAACTGAATCAATTATACTTCAGTATTGAGATTGGGAAAGGCAAAAGTCCAATAGAGAGAAAAACAATAGGAATAAGATGTTTATTTGAGAGTAGCATAATTAATATACCAGAAAGAAAATCTGCCACTTTACCAAGGGGGTGGCATTATGGCAGGATCCAAGCACTGTTGAGCAGCAAATATCTAATTGATATATTGGCGCTTGGGATTGACTATGCATCTAATTGGGAGATATTGCCCATAATTTGACATTGGTAACAGAATGTCTAATGCCGTTAGATACATAATGGGATGCCTCTATGAGCACTTCTGCGTATTGTAAGATATGTTGACAGGCAGGGCGTCAGGATTTATTGCAACATAATAGTTGGTAAATTTTCAGTGTTTTTGGCCTCAAAAATAAGTATTGTCATGAAAGTGTGTTTTTAGGATATATTAGTTGAGATATTGAAGGCTTAGTATGCTTTATTAAGTAAGAACATGTGTGTAGCTTTTCTACTTGTATGAGTTTTCAATTTTGTGTCTGATTTATTTAAAATCATCACTGTATGTATCAATGATTGTCTTTTGAGAAAGTTATTGAGTTAGATTGCAATATTATGAAGATCTTCAGTGATGCAAAAGTTGTTAAGAATGTCTTTTATAAATTTGTACTTGTAATTAAGCTAGTTTTTAGTCTGAGAGCTTATTAAAGTGATAAGTAGTTAGCAACAGTCCCAAAGAGGTGTTTTTGGTTTCTGGACTGGTGTGTTTGGCTATTGGGGACAGTATCTAAGAGAAAACAGTGAGAAACCTTTATTACAAAAGGGTTTAGGTTCAAATCTAGCCTTGGGTTAGCCTTAAGGAAAAATTAAGAGGACATACCTTAATTTTCTGGAAAGATTTAAGAGAGTTTTATTTTAGTGAAAAGGAAAGATATAAATTTATATATTATAAAAGCCAATACAAATTTTGATAAACTTGTCTTTATTTAGAGAGAGCATTCTACTTATATAGTAGGTTTGGATCAGGGATCATTCACTAGATAGACAAGGAGGCTGGTTGGGTTTGAAATTGTACCAGGATAAGAATAACCAAGGTAGCACAATCTGGAATGTGTGGATATCAATGTTGACCCATTTACAGAAAGAGGACAGCCATGGTTTCCAAAGCAAACCCAATTAGGTCTTTACAAGTATTGTAATTTGCAGGCTATATCAAAATAGTATTGATAGCGCAATTTGCGGCATGGTCCCAACATTCATGGGGAATTTGGTTAGTGCAGAGTTTGGCTGCAGTGTGGTTACACCAGTTAAGAAAATTTTCTTTATTTTTATCAGAGAATTTGATAGTGTCAATGTACTTGGTGAAAGCAAGTTCACCTGTGAAAAGTGCAGTGGTAGTGTTTAGGGTAAAGTTATACTAAATAACCTTGGCACATACCTTTGGCATGATGCATCCTTCATCAATGCTGCGAGGATGAAAATTTTCTTTTCATGTTTCAGCAGTTTTAGCCTTATTAAATACCTTCAAAAAAAGAGGGAGATTTAACTTGGTTTAGCATCTTATTCAGGTGTGATCTAAATCAGGTGCTACTAGCTATGATGAGGCAACCGTTAGAGAGAAAGCAAGAAGAAAATGAGGCAATAACTTTTTCAGATAATAGATGTGGCTTTTAAGCTAAATTTATTGTGGCTTGATCCTACTAATGTTCAAGGGTCAAGTAAGAGTGAAAATGATAGTTTGGCTGATTTTCATGTGATTGAACTATTGTTTTGGTAAAGGGAAGAAAGAGGATCATCAAAATGGAAGGTTGGAAGATGTGAATTAGCTCCCGTGATAACAGTAAGTAAAAATTATCATTGTAATTGTCTGTTGGTGATAAAGACAGATTTATGTAGCTTTCAGTCAAACAGTGTCTAGGATGTGTAAAGGAGGAAGGTTTTTTTAGTTTAATAAGACCTCACTGGCATCACCACACTATTTTTTCTAATACATATGGTCAGAGCAATACATCTCTTTTTTTTGGTAAAAACTTTATTGCGATAAAATTTTTGGGGGGACAAAAGGGGATCTCTACCAGAGTCGCCCATTAAAGAAACGCATCCTGATTCAGGATTGGGAGTTGGGGTGGGGGAAGACCAGCAGAATGCCGGCCGGCCCGTGGTGAAGTCTGGTCAGAGCAATCCATCTCATTTGGGTTGTGGCTTTACAATTTAATTGGGTCGATTTTGGGGGATATGCCAAGTATCATTTTAAGTATTAACTGGTCTTACAAGGCCAGTGAAACTATCAAACCTAAGTGTTTATACTAGAATAAAGTTATTAGGACCCATTTATAAAATGATGAAAATATTTAAAGCAATATATGAATTAAATTTAAAATTCTCTACATTGCTCTGCTTTAATTTAGTCACTTTAAAAGTAATACATTTAGTATAATTAGTGTATTTTTGATTTATAAAATTAAAACAATATTCGTATATTTGAAAATAGGCGCTTTTAATTTGCTATTTTTAAAATTACAAATTTATTTGTTGATTTTAAGTACTTGGTGGGGTAGAAACGCATGAGTACTTAAAAATATTGGTATGTTGGGAGTCTATATAAAATTACTCAAAACAAGTACTTGCTATTTATTTAGATTCATAGGAAATAAATAAATTTCCAATGGTAAGTGCTTCCAGCACTTGGATACTGCTTGCATTAAATATTGTTAAATTTCTTTTTTAGAACTGAATTTTCATTTTTATTGAATCCAAACCAATGACATTCAAAAATAATCGCATCCTTCATACTGCCCTAAAGCAAGCTTTAGAAAAGCTAATTTCACGAGAGCAATATTCGACTCTATCTTTTACTTGTGAAAATAAACAGCACTATTTTGCCTAAATTTTGAGCAAATCGGCTAAAGTATTAAAACTTAAACGACAATGGTAACTCAAGCCTCCAGATTAGGACGCCATGATGTTAATTTCACCAGTTCAAAAAAGAGTATCAGTTTAGCGTTTGTATTCAAAATTGTGGAAAATGCGAAGCCATACACTAGATACACCAGGCATAGCTTATCGGGGAGTTACGAGCAAAAATAGAATACGTCAAAATAAAGATAATTATTAGAAAATATCGGAAATCTTTCGAGGGTTTCGCTTGATTAAACTAAAATAGGTTCTGTTTACTCACTCTGTGAAAAAGTATCAGGCTTTATAATGAAGTTTCAGCGAATTCCGTAAATCTCTTCGATTATGGAAAAGATCATAGCTAGATCACCGAATTTTGTGTTGTGGAAGTAATACACGCATCACAGAAAGGAGTCGAACTATGAGTTTTTTGAGAAGTTTGTTTAAACTCAGTACCCGATTTATCTAATTACGTATATAAAATATAAATTATTTTTAAAAATACTATAGTATATTATCAATATTAGTTTTCGAAGGTTTTTAAAGCATCTTTAGATTAAAAAAAAATAGTTTCACAGCAACTTCAAAAAAGAAATCGAAGCAAATTAACTCTTCATTTCTATTTTTTTTATAAATTTATCTAAGATAGAAATCAAAATCTGAAGAAATTTAGATATAAAATAAAAAGCAAAAGAAATAAAGATTATATATTATTTTATTCAATACCTTTTCTAATCATTTGTGATAATTTATTTCAAGATAATTAGCTGTGATCACATTGCACTAGAAGATGCTTCAAAATTCAGTTGATAGTTTGTCTTACTCATGCATCAGTTCAAAATTAGCTTCACTTTCTAAGTTGATGATGAATTCCAAATCAAAATTAACAGAGTGATTTGATTGGATAATATGAACGAAATCATAGCGGCGCTACAGAAGGTTTCCTTTCTTCTATTCTAGTCATACGGATATCCCAAATCACTTGATTGGAATTGTCATGATTTTAGAAGTCCACAGTAGAAGTTTCTATGCAAATTACAGATTGTAACCCTATCTTGATGATACCACATAGTGTATGCAAGGTCCTGGCCAAGCAAAAGCTTGAGACAGGATTTCATCTTTCACTATGAGTTTTCCATCAAGCCAAGCTCAACTGCCTGCATATGCATTGCCATTTGAGGATATTTTATCTCGTCTAGCTACATCCTCTACTCAAGGGCTTGGGCCTAAAGAAGTTGCATCTCGCCAAAAAAGATTTGGTTTTAATGAATTTGTTTTATCTGATGAAGAACCACTTTGGCAAAGAGTTTATAAATCTTTATTAGAGAATCATCTTATCCTCCTACTTCTCATCTCTGCCTTCATCTCTGCAGCCTTAGGTCATTATGAAGATGCAGTTTCAATAACTTTAGTAAGTAATCATTAAGTATGGTATACTAAAACTAACTATTTTTAGGCAATTTTAATTGTTTTTACTGGTAAGCTAAACTTATCTATATTATGAACAGTTTGTTCCTCTTTATAACAGAAGTTTCAAACTTAGATGTTTTATTATTCAGTTCCTAAAATTATCAGCTACTATTTCTAATATTCAACAGTTGGCTTTATCCAAGAATATCGATCTGAAAAATCACTTGAGGCACTTAAAAAGCTTGCTCCTCCTCATTGCCATGTGATCAGGTATTTTACTTTTATAAAACCTATCCCTTTATTTTTGACTAGCAAATCTATTCTCATTATATATTTAAGCTTTCATGACACTGCAAACTCACAGTTTCTAACTTTAAGCATCTTGAAGCTAAATCCTATTTTAAAAATTACTTTTCCATTCTTAGATTAACCTTTATCTTTAGAGATGGAAAAGTGTTTAATACTTTAGCACGAGAACTTGTAGTTGGAGATGTTGTTATCTTCAATACAGGGGATAGAGTTCCTGCTGATGTCAGACTGATTGAGGTATTATTTAGTGTTACAAAATTTAAAATTTTAGAGCTCAGAGTTAGAGCTAGATCAATCTAGCTTAACTGGAGAGACGGAAGCAATTGTCAAGTGTCATATGACAGTTCATAATGAAGCAGTTCCTGTGTCTGAACGGAGTAATGTGGCATATATGGGTACTCTTGTCTCAAATGGTAACAAGTTTTTATTTTTAATCTAATCTCTCTAGGATCCGGCAAGGGTGTAGTTTATGCTACTGCCAAAGATACTGAGTTTGGTCAAGTGGTTGAACTTCTACAAGATATGACTGAAGTGAAAACCCCTCTTCAAAAGGCTATGGATGATCTTGGACGCCAGCTCTCTTATATTTCTTTTGCAATCATAGGGATTATCTTCCTAGTTGGTCTCTTCCAAGGGAGGAAGCTCCAGGATATGTTTAATGTGGGTGTTAGCTTGGCTGTTGCAGCTATACCTGAAGGCCTACCTGTTGTTGTGATGGTTACTTTGGCTCTTGGTGTTCTACGCATGTCTAAGCGCAATGTCATTGTTAAAAAGATGCCTGCTGTTGAAACTCTGGGGTCAATCAATGTCCTTTGTGTTGATAAAACAGGCACTCTCACTGAGAATTGCATGAAAGTAGCCTCTGTCTATACTCTGGCTGACAACAAATTCTCCAATGCTGATGCTTCTATCCCCCTCAATGATAAACTTCAGCAGCTCTTGGCTGTTAGTAATCTCTGCAATACTGCCTATATAGGCAGTGATGGAGAATGGCGTGGGCAGTCTACTGATGTTGGGCTCATGCAGTTTAGCCAGAGCTTGGGTATAGCTGATCAGCGTAAAGAACTCACTCGTGTTTCAGAAGTTCCATTCAGCTCTTTACGAAAGTGGATGGCTATAACTTATAGTGATGGCCTTACCTATTTCAAAGGTGGGGCTGAGGCAACACTGGAAAGATGCTCTAGTTTAGAGATCAAGGAAACTGTAGATGCAGCAGTTACACAAATGACTTCTCAAGGTCTCCGTGTCATTGCCTTGGCTTACACTAAAGACCCTGGCTCAAATCCACATGATGTTGCCCAATTGACATTTGTGGGTCTAATAGGAATGCAAGATCCACCCCGGGATACAATTGCACCAACCATAGATTGGTTATTAAAGGCACAGATTCATATTGTAATGATTACAGGTGATGCTAAAGATACTGCTCTCAGTATAGCTTCTGCTGTTGGTATGCCTGTTGGAAACATTACACTCAGTGGTGCACAAATTGACATGCTAGGGGATCATGAACTGGAAGAAGTTGCAACCCATGTCAGTCTCTTCTATCGTACTACTCCAAACCATAAAATGCGCATTGTAAAAGCCTTCCAGAACCGAGGTTGTGTTGTGGCCATGACTGGTGATGGAGTTAATGATGCTCCTGCACTCAAGATAGCAGATATTGGTATTGCTATGGGCTGTTCTGGGACAGATGTTGCCAAAGAAGCTGCTGATATGATCCTTGTCAAGGATGACCTATCTAGCCTCATCAATGCAGTTGAAGAAGGCAAGGCTATCTTTGCCAATATTCAGTGCTTTATAACCTTTCAGCTTTCAACAAGTGTTGCAGCGCTGTCTCTGATTGCCATTGCAACAACTTTAGGATTTTCCAATCCCTTGAATGCCATGCAGATTCTTTGGATAAACATTTTGATGGATGGCCCACCTGCTCAATCATTGGGGGTTGAACCAGCTGATCCTGATGTTGTCTTTCTCCCTCCACGCCCCAGATCTCAGTCTATACTGAGCCACAAAGTTCTTGTCCGCATTTTAATCAATGCTGTCATGATAGTTGCCGGGACCTTATTTATTTATGCCAGAGAATCCAAAGATGGGGAGGTCACTGCCCGTGACACCACGATGACTTTTACCTGTTTTGTCCTCTTTGACATGTTCAATGCCCTGAGCTGCCGTTCTCTCACCAAGCCCATCCTTCTCTCATTTTCTAACCGCCCTCACCACAGCCGTCCTACAAACTACATGTTCATTGGGTCAGTGACTGGCTCTATAGTAGGCCATTGCCTTGTTGTTTATGTCCCCTTTTTCCAGAAGATCTTTCTTACCACCTCCATCTCTCTATATGACTGGGCAGTTCTTATCTTCTTGGCATCCTCAATCTTTTGGGTCAATGACTTTTTGAAGCTGTATACCATGCATCAAAGCCCCCTCGCTGATGAAGAGAGTCTGCTGGCTGAATCTCAGGAGCTACAATTTTTGCCTTCAAAATTCCATTAACACCTGGAATTTTTTGATTGGAACATTTTATCGTTATTGTTTATCTGAGTAAAATCTTGGGTATTTACTATTTTTTATAAAATCATTTATTCGATCACTAATGCTCTGTCAGCGTTTTCTGCTTTGGCTGTTTTTGTGCAGGTCTTCAATGTCATATAGTGAAGTACTTTTATGTAAAGCTAGCTGGATTTAAGATATCATTGACAGACTTTTGGCTTCATAACTCCTTGTTTGGAATATATTGTAACTTTGGGCAACCATCAGAATTTAAACTCTCTGCATGGCAACTGTCTGTATGATGACATATTGCCAACATACAGTCAGTTGACCTAGATTCGACACTTAGGCTACACCCTGCTAACCAATCTAGAAATAAGACAACATTTTCTTTAAATCATATAGTTAGAATTCAAAATCAACAAGTAAGCAGTGTCAATATTGACACCTATTAAGATCCGGATTGATTTTAACTATAAAATAAGAGGCAATTTACTTTTAAAAAAGAAAAATTATATAACTTAGCTTTGGCCAACTTCAATAAGAAAGCCCCCCCCCTCAAATGCTGACATAAATTAACTGCTGCAAGAATTTTTTAACAAGATAATAATTAATCTGTAAAGACTCCTTATATTATAATTTGTTTATATTTCATCCTTTGTCTCAACCATTTAGCATATAGTGGCTCAAAATTTCAATTATTGATTTTTATAATACTTGTGGCTTGAAATAGCTTTAAAACCATCAGATGATTTCCAGTTAATCCCAGTTTATCTAATTTAGCTAAAAAATAAAAATAGAATTTTATAGTGCTATTTAATTTTCGCAAAAAAGAACCTGTCATAATATTTTAATCAAAACAATGAAAATAAGTTAATCAAGCAAAACAGCATAGTTTAAGCAATATTTAATAGTGCTTCCATTATAAAACCAGTATGATAATGCCTAAGTTGATAACTTCACTGGTTTATTAAAAAATATTGCTTAAAAGTTTTAGCTTACTGAATGGTGTGCTTAGAACCCCAAAACGTCACATAATAATAATAGAACTACTGCTTACAATATTTAGTACTTAGCCTTTAAAATTTATATGAATGTAACTATGTTATAGACAAAAAGTAAAAAAGCCTATTTTTTTACTAGATTTCAAACCTGATCTTAATTTATTTAAGATTTATAGTTTTTTTACATAGTGATTTATCTTAATATTGCTGACTGTCTACAAGTCAATAGTTAAAATCAAGACAATAATTTAGTCCTGCTGTCTAAACCCATATTTTTTCTCTATGTTGACACTTAGAATGCTGACACTAAAATTTTAAATGTAGTTTTGTCCTACCTTTTCTTAATCAAAAGCCTCAATACTGCATGTTTGTTGTGAATTCAAATTCACTTGGGGTTATGATTGGCCTAGTAAATGATGGTTTGCAGAATGACTCATGAGAAAGCCTTATCTTTTGTTTTTGACTTGCTGGGTTCTCTTTACCCAAATATGGGTTGACGTCTATAACTGAGACTTCTGGATCCTTACCTGCATATTGCCACTTGGGGTACCTCCACTTAGGATATTAGGATCAAACCTTTGGGTATAAATTTGAATGTACTTTCCTCCAATAAAATAAGTTCATTTTTGAACATTAATTCTGACACTGAATCTTTGGCGCTGTTGCAACATCTTTGATTACTCTCTCTTGGTAAAGTAATTCCCTGAGTGACTGTTAGAGTGAAATGGTACGCAGCATGATTCAAGGAAATATGATGAGGATATAATAAACAGATTGTGAGTTGCTTGACAAGCAGGAGGCCAAATCAGGAGGACGGCTTCAACATCTTAGATCCAATGGTAGTGTAGCAGAAGATTGAGGTCAAAATTGTCAATAAACAAAAACTTGCAAGGGTACATTTGAGAAAGAATCTGAAGAGATCAGCATGTAAAGGGCAGGCCAGGCTGAGGTCATGGAATCAACAGCAACTTTGACTGCCACAACAGCTAATCTTTCAAGGACAGGGGCAAGCAGCCCCAGATACGCCATCATTTTGGGATAAAATTTCTTTTTTTTTAGGGAAATTAAGCTATCTAGAAACAAGTTTCTAGAGGAGAATGGGGAAGTCTTAAGGGAGTTCAGGATGGGAGAGGAGGGGTTTCTGTGACATCTGATTGGCTGGCAAGAATATTTTCTGCAGTTGAAGGTCCTGCATTGGAATTTGAGTCAATGACATCATAATTTACAAAATTCCGGCAACCAGCGGGTCAAGCGCTGCCATTCCCAAATAAAGTATAACACATAATTTCCTTGTCATAATTATTTGGGGAAAAATAAGGCAGGTCCAGATTTTCCAGGGCTATTTGGGCAACCCCAGCTTTGACCCATTTTTTGTCTATGACAACATTTAAATTGTCCATTTCTTTCAAGGGTTTGGCTGCAGTTCTTTGCTGGTTTCTGGTTTTACGTGGACACACTATCCCTTCCATTTGATTTTCTACCGTAACAGTGACTTCCTGAATAATTCCCTGACTAATAATTAAGTTGGTGGCACTCTTATCATTTGCCCATCTATTATGGGATCAAACATTTTGAGTCCTAACATGAACACTACTTGGACAAGCTCCATGACTGCCATAACGTAAATGGACAACATGTGGATTCTCATGATACTATATAATACTCTAAACTCTTATCCAATAAACTATCATTATCTTCTTAATTTTTCCCTTTATCTTGTTTATTATGCTTCTCAGAATTATATACTCAACAGTGGTAGCACAGATAGGTTATCCACACTTACATAACTTAAAGAAAAAACTCCTCCAAAGAAAAGAACCCAGAATATGGCAATCTCCACTGGCTGGAGACAGTACAAAGAAGTTCAGTACATCCACACAGGATTCATTGTCTTTAACAATATCCTCATACCAACCAAACAGTACAACTTTCTCAGTACTCAAGGAGTCCTGAACCCACCTCCAGTTCCTGAAGCAACCAAAATACCCAAAAATGTATTTCAATGCCTACACTCAGCAGAAATTGGAACATTCTCAGGACTACACAGTGAAAATACCAATCTCTGGATTCAAAGCACCTAAAATAAGTTTACACAAGTAGGCTACCCCCACAAACTCTGGGCAAGCAAAATTGCTTTACATGTTACTGGGCCGCCTCACGTTTTGTAAGCAAGTAGTTTGATCAAAACCCTAATCACAACAAAAATTGGGACATATTCAAAACTGCCTTCCTGGAAAAAGTTGCCATAAATAACTCTGATGTTGTGACCATGACAGAACTTAGAACCTTCAAAATGACAGAAACTATCAAGGAGTACATTGCAGCCTATAAAGACATACATGATTGAGCCCCCAACGCCATCAACTTCAATGAGGCTGGACCACAACTGGACTTCTACAATGGCCTCCCCACGTACATCATAAATAAGTTTGACATGAGCCGTTGCAAGAACCTCCAAGACGCGTTTTTGGAGGGAAAGCAAGATGCACAAAAACCTGACAGCCTGTATGTAACCAACAAACAAAAAGAGAGTCCCGCAGAAAAGAAGGACCCTTGACCTAATAAACAGAACAACTGAGTCAACAACCCTCATCTTTGATATGGGAATCACAGTAATCAAGTAAATCAGATGAGTACTTGTCAGGAATCTTTCTGATAATATTCCTGTCATCAATGAATTGAAGGCATCATCTAAAGAGAGTATGGCAGCCCATTTCTAGCAGAAACTATTAGAAATGAAGGATTAGTGTGTAATAATTGTTCTGTATTACTTATTAGTCAGGTTCCAGTCAATTTTAATTTTTCATTTATGACAGGGACAAGAATTGAACCCGCGCCCTCTTTAGACTTAGTTACTGGGATAGTAATAGATTTTAATGAAAATAATCAACTGGGCCAATTATTACCTTTTAAAGTAGGTTGTAGCCAATCAAACATTTTTAAATCACTTTGAACTTGGTTTTAAACACTGAAGGTGATGTTCCAATAGTAATTGATGATGTTTCCTTAATTTCTGGTACTGAAAACTCTGGTTCTATTGTCTCTCCTTCTCCAGTTCCCCAGACATCAGGTGGGGGAAAAATAAGGCTTCTCCAGTGCTTGGCATGCTTGATAAGAAAATAATTATAGCTAAAATTCTTATTTTTGTTGCTGAGGTCATGTTTATGCTGATTCTATAACAAAAGCTTTACTTAAGTTCCAGTTGCCCCAAATTCCCCAGATTTATCTCCAAATTTCCTGATCTTCTTTATTTTTTTATTCAAACTATTTTCTCACTACCATGCTATATAAGGCTGATAAGTCATCTTTTAATAGGTTTTCAATCAATAAAGCCTTCATTTTCCCAAAGTGAATTACTGTTTATTTTAGTTTGACTTAAACCTTTTAAATCCTAACCATGAGATTACCCAAGACTTCCATTTTGTAGTCCCTTGTGTATAAATGGCTTTTCTGGATTATCTTGTTGCAGGCTGTCAAGGCCAGTATTTTGCTGGGTACACAAGCTGACTCTGATACCTCCCCCCAAGCCCATTTCTTGGATAACTCCTGGTGTTGAGTAATACCAGGAGTCTGGTATACTGCAACCCCCTTGTCCCACAATCCTCCCCAAAAGAAAGAACCTCAGAACTATCAGTCTACCAAGAAGCCTGCCAAACCTTAGGTCTTTCATCCATTGGTATCAGCCTTTCTCCTAAGCTATTTAGAAGCATACTTCTTCTTAGGTGCTTCAATCTGCTTTTGGGCTGTTACTGCCTGTTTGGAGAGATATTCCACTGTGGAATGATGTCTCTGCATGTGGGATCTCTTGTGACTGGTCTAAATCCCTCTGCAATCATTCACCATCTTGGAAGATTACTTCCAAGTAGGTGGGTGCCTGACAGTACTGATAACACCATCAAGGAGGGAAAAGCTCAGGAGAGTGCTTAGGCAAGCTGCCCTTCCCCACTTTGTAAGACTTATACAGGGATCAAGACGTGTAATCAATCACTATGATACAAGTACCCTCCAGAGATCCTATACCATTTGCCACCCAAACTGAAAATAAACTCCTCACTTATCCTGTCTGATTTTGCAGATATCAGGGCACAGTACTATTTGACGCTAGAGCAGACCAATCCCTTGTTGACAAGAAATTTGCCAACCTCATGAAACTACCCACGTTCCAAAGTAACATTAAGAGAGTTATCATGGATAATAATAGATGCCACCAGTCACTAAAGAAGCAAAATCTTTCTACGCACAAATAGGAGAAGTGCAAACCACGCTTAGTGGCCCAATTATACTAATCCCTAAGTACAATATTATGCTTGGCCTGGACTGGATGAGAAAGAACAGACCACATATTGACTGGTATAGCACTAACCTCACCATACAACAAGGCAAGGTGCACTCCCATGTCTACCAAACTCATCTTGATACACTTATGAGGGGCCACATATTTGTAAAGATTATGAAGACAAAAGAGGAAAAAAACTCTAACAAAATCAATTGGAACTCCTACATGTATTAGGTTATCCACTTTAAAAGTACAGAAACCAGACATTAAAGAGACCTGATCCAAGCACAGCTAGTCATTAAATTCCCTTCTGTTTTCCAAGAAACTTTACCAGGACTACCACCCTTTTAGGCACCCACCCACTTGGAAGTAATCTCCCAAGGTGGTGAATGGTTGCAAAGGGATTTAGACCAGTTACCAATGAACTCACAGGCAAGGATACAATAACAAGATTAAAGAGTTCCCCAACTAGGCAATACTGGCCTAAGAGTGGATTGAATTGTCCAAGGAAGAAGTACACTCCTAAGTAGCACAAGAGGAAGGCAGAGGCCAATGGGCAAAAGACCTGCGGCTCTGTAGTTTTGTGTACAGACTGATAGTTATGAGGCTCTTCTTTCCAAGGTGGGTTATGGGACAAGGGGGTAACTGTATACTATACTCCTGATATTACCTAGTGCCAGGAGCTATCCAAGAATTGAGTTTTGGGAGAAGTTCCAGAGTCTGCACATAAACCTATCAAAATGCTGGCCAATACAGCCGGCAACAAGATTGTCCAATAGATCCATTTATGCCCAAGAGACTTCATAAAAGAAGTCTTGGGTAATCTCATTATTAGGATTAAGAAAAGGTTTGAGTCAAGCTAAGGATGGACAATAATTAACTTGGGGTGAATGTAGACTTTATTGATTGAACAAGTATTGAAATTTAACTTACCAGCCTTATATAACATGGTAGTAAGAAAATAGTTTGGATGGAGAATAAAGGGGATCAGAAGATTTTGGGATGAATCTGGAGAATTCAGGGCAACTAGAACTAATACTAAAGCTTTTTTTAAATGAATTTAGCATAAACAGGACAACAACAACAAAATAGAGATTTTAGCTGAAGTTATTTTACCTATAAATAATGTCAAGCACTGGAGAAGCCCCAGATTTCCCCAGATGATAGCTGGAGAGCTGGAGAAGGACAGACAACAGAACCAGAGTTTTCAGAACTAGAATTCAAGGTAACAGCTTCAACTGCTGTGTGAACATCACCTTTGATAGTCTGGAGCTGGTTTGAAGTTGATTTGGCGCTAGGTAATTGGCTACAGTCTTTTGTTGAAGGTAAAAATTAGTCAATAGTAAGATTAACACTAACATTATCATCTAGTTGACTGATTAAGTCCAGGGAACTCTTGGGTTTTATCCCTGTCTCTGAATTAAACCAATAATTAGATTAATCTGGGATGGCTTTAAAATGTAAAATAGAACAAATACTACTAGCTAATTTAGCTTTTCCAGGATTTCCCAATAGATCTGGCTTGGAATGCCCTTATGTGGTTGGCATTTTCAAAGTATTGTTGACAGGAATTTCCTCAGAAAGATTCCTGACACACTCAATTGGGGCATTCAACATGAGATCAACCTCAAAGGGAGTGTTCCAAAAGCACAACCTATCTATCACTTAACGCTACAAGAGGACAAAGCCCTAAAGGCTAAACTAGATGAGGCCCTTTAAAAAGGACTCATCTGACCTTCAAAATCTCCTTTTGGTGAGGTTGTCTTTTTTGTAGCAAAGAAAGATAGATGACTCTTCCTGGTCACAGACTACAGGGCACTCAACAGGGTCACAATTAAGAACAGGTATCCCCTACCCCTTATTGATGATCTTTTTATTGCTCTGGGGGTCCCAAGTCTTCACAAAAATTGTCTTGACAGCAGATTATCACCAAATCCGTGTTAAACCAGAGAAAATACCTAAAACAGCTTTCAGAACTAAGTATGACTAATTTTAATGTGTCATCCTTAATTTTGGCCTGAAAAATTCCCCAAGCACCTTTGTAACCTTTATGAATGAAGTTTTTAAGGAACACATTGGAAAAAGGGCTATTATCTACCTTGACAACATAATCATATAAAGCCTAATCATAGAGCAACACAGGAAAGGCGTCCACCTTGTCCTCCACACCCTTCAAGATAACCAACTTATAGCCAAACTCTCAAAATGAAACTTCTTTTTAGAAGAACTCCCATTTTTAGGACACATTATCAGCAAGGACAGAGTAAAGCCAGACCCAGAAAAGCTACAAGCCACAACCAACATGCCAGCACCACAAAATAAGAGTGAGATTTGTAAATTCCTAGGAATTTCAGCCTATGTTAGGAGATTCATCCCTGACTGGGGCGCCTTGACTGCCCGCTTATCTGCAATCACAAGTAAGACAACAAAATTTATATAGACACTGTTATGAGATCAACATTTCTGAAAGTTGAAAGAATGTATGATCACTGTCCCTATCTTACAATATTCAAGCCATGAAGGAGTATAAAAACTAGAAATTGACACCCCAATTATGCAATAGGAGTAGTACTCCAAATTCAAACAGTAGAAAAGACTTCCTCTCTGTAGCATATGAATCAAGAAATCTGTCTGATGGTGAGTAAAGATATCTGATACATGACAAAGAACTGGTAGCTATTGTCTATTTTCTAATGAAGTGGCAATCTTACTTGGAATGTGCACAGATATTCAAAGTGCTAACCAGCCACAAGTCATTGGTGTTATTTAAGACCCAGCAAAATCTATCTAGACAACAAGCTAAGTGGATGAGTCTTTTATAAAGATACCCCATGATAATTGAATACAAACCAGGCAAAGAAATGTTTACTGTAGACGCCCTGTCAAGGCTATACCCTAAACATCTTCTATGCACTGATGGAGTCCTCAATTGGCCCATGTTAATCATGGGAAATTTCCAAGAGGTGTTCCCACCTGGTACATCAATGGGCATCCAAGAAAAAGTCCTCAATAACAAACATCTGTTCCAAAATGAATATGGTACTCTACACCACATACTATCAAGTGGCAATACTGTATCCTACGCCCTGTAAACACAAAATATTGATACAATCCTTTGATAACAGAGATCTGGGACACACATGTAGTAGGAACTTGCATGAATGTCTCAAGACATGCTACTGGTGGCCCAACATTCTGGACAGCATCAATGAAGTAATAGATCAATGCAAAATCTGTGAAAAGTACACATGCTCCAAGGCACCTCCCAAGTCAGTAATACCAGTGTCAATCACCTAACCTTTCAAAGTGTATTCACTGGATATTGTGAGGACAATGCCCTGCAATAACAAAGGCAAAAGGTACATTATCACAGCTATTGACTATGCAACTAGATGGTCCATAGAACAAGATACAAAAGAACACAAAGGAAATAATTTAAGAAGATTTATTGGCAAAGAGATCATAGCTAAGTTTGAAAAAACTAAACTCCTGATCACAGACAGAGGAAATGAGCTTAAAGCCATTGACACAAATTTCTACCTTGCCAAGAATGAAATAAAGCACATCACAGCCTATCCCTATCACTTACAAGCCAATGGAAGGGTAGAACAACTAAATGGCTCACTAGTGAAAGCTCTCAGTAAGCTATCTGCTAACAATCCAATGACCTGGATCAACATGCTATCAACAGCACTCATGGTGTGTAGAGCTTGATTCAACTGCAATACAGGCAAAAATCCTGTCCAAACTTGTATATGGGCAAAAGCCCGCCATTTTTAGTACTACTGCAGGAGGTCCTACAATATCTAGAGCCCACACTTTGAAGGGTAGTGTCATGAATGACATTTCTACCAAAATAAGTGGAAAATTTCAACTAGGAGAATCAAACTCAGGACCTGATTCTGAGGGTTGTGGGGATCCTGCGGGACCTCAGGCTGCCTGCCTGGGTTTTTCATGGTTAGCTGGTGGAAGAGCTGAAACAGGCATTGGTTCAAACCCAATTAATTAGGTGAATTGGCAGGTCCGCCTGGCCACAAATTTGCAGGAACAAGCTGGATTACTGGAAGCGCTAAAAAAATATGGTGTCACTCCTGTCATAGTTGACAGGCTGTTCAAAAGGGGTTTACTGCTCAGAAAAATGGGCCAAAATCCAGAGGGAATTGTGATAATTGGCTAGAAACCCAGGCCACTAGGCCACGTGATCCCCAGTCATGTAGTGACCCCAAAGCCACTCCTGAAGATGTGCGGCTTATGGAGCAAAGATTGTCCCAGCTGAGGATTTCCTGAGGTCTCTTGTTCCCTGATGACAAGAACTCTGGTGGCAATGATGAAGGCGTGAAGAGGTTGTGTATGGACCATCAGATAGAGATCATTCCAACAGAAGATATGACGGGCCTGAAGGATCAGAATGGGACTGGAACTCTCATCCCTGAGGAAACTGAGCAAACTCAGCCATCAGGTGATGGGCTAGATTCCAAACTTAGCATTTTAAATGGTATTTAAACCCTGTAAAGTCTTGAAAAAATGGTATTGTCATTCTGAAATAAATAAGATTATGGGACCTTGGTTCTACCAATTTATTCCTTATTTTGTCTTAGTTGTTTTCCATTTTACTACTGTTCCAACCAAAAATCTTGGGCAGACAGCCTGCATTCCTGAGAAAGCCCTGTGACTGTACAACAGTCACTATTGAGTATTTAGCCAAATAAATGCTCCAAAATATAAAGATATCTCTGTTTTTCTGATTATTGCATGTAGATAGATTGGACTGGAAGTCTTAAGGTAAAGATTCCTGAAAACTGGATATCTAGGCTCAATAAAAGAACAGAAGGCAAGATTGGCCAAGTCAATCTGGGAGACTGGGTGTCTCAAAAACGGTGTAATTAATTGGGAAGATTAATTAATAAATACACAGGAATATAATTAATGAGGATTTAATTATATTGTTTAATTGCCTTGACTGTGTCAAGAAGTTTGGTTAAGGTTAACCATAAGGAAACCCCCAAATTTTGGGTTAAAAGCGCTGCTTTGGCAAATTCATTGGGTTAAAAGCGCTGCTGCACCGTCTAATGGATTTGTGAAGCGCCAAGGCGCTGCTATCAAATTTTTCAGGTGCTGGGGCACTGCCTGGGAAAGTTCCTGGGCGCCGCAGTGGCGCCTGGTTTGAGTTTTGAAGCGTTTTAATGGGTTTTAAAGCAAAAACCCATCAAATGCAAAGATAACTAAATAAAGGCAAGGATGCCTAGGAATTCAGGGTTGATCAGCTGGTTCCCAGTTGGAATATTAATAGCTGAGTTTTGGGATGTTTAATCCACAGGGTTTTGGCGCCAGGAGCTGAGGAAGCTCCATGCTGAATTGGTACATTGGGATGAATGGAGTCAGGTGACTTCTTCCCATTATAGGTTGTTTCTCATAGGTTGAGAAATATTGGTGATCTTTTAGGTAAAGATCTAGGTTTGGATGACTCAAACATCATAGATCACGTGAGACAAATCATAGGTTGATTCAGGAACCAGAGGGGTTTTCAGTCAAATATGCCCCAAATGGTATATAAGCAAAAACGGCTACACTTTAATAAAAATATATTGTCAATTTTGACGCTTTCCCCTCAACTACCTTTTTAATTATTATGTCTGCTTTGTTAAATTTTGAAAGGGCCAAATTTGGAGTACTTTGCATGGAAACCGCTGCTGCCAGGAAAGAGGTCCCTAAAAGTTTGTTGGAGGAAGCTTGGGCAAGCTTGGAAGTCACCAAGACTGTGCCTGAGGAGTCCTTGGTGGAAGTAAAGGCTGCATTTGAAGAGTTATACTCCAATTATTTTTCAAAAGAAGGGACTCCTGCCCAAGGAAATCAAATTTATGCGTGGGATTCCTGGAACCTGTTAGTAGGATGGGTCAAAATCTAGCACAAGTGAAAGCAAAGGCAAATTGTGAAATTGAGGCTTTAAGGGCAAGGGAGGAAAAGAGTGTTGAGATCATGGCCCATTGGTGGGATGATAAAAAACGTTGTCCCATAAAATTGCCTCTCTGGAGACAAAGCTCTTTGAAGCTTTGTCAAAGGAAGGTAATGGGAATAAGAGTCAAGGACAGGATAATGGCGGGATGGACTAGTTGGACCTGGATCCGCCACAAGCCCCCAAAACCCAGCCCATGTTTTATTGTCCTCCTGGAGCACCCTTTGGTCCACTGCATTTCTCTGACTACCCCCTTAAGCCAGAGAATTGGAAGTTGACTGTGAAGGATACCCCCTGCCCATATCACCTGGCCCAACAGATTACCCCACAAACAGCTTTCCACAAAGGTGCTTGGTACAAGCAACCAGCCCCCAAAATCCGTGTGAAGTATAACTATTTGCCTACCTATCAGATAGATATGGAAGCACCCCATACACCCAAACCTTACTGCCTACACCCCACCCCAGGACTATCTCTGCCCACAGCCAACCAATATGCAGGCATTGTCTATACCACCTTGGATGAGTTAGTTGACACTATGGTACCCACTGCTAGACCCTGGGCCTTAGTGGGACAATCAGCATCTTATCTCATCAAGTTAGCACTCCTCCTATGATAGGCTCTACCCTCCTCCCAACTGCGCAAGTTGGCAGCTGAGGCTAACAGTCCCTCCCCTGGGATCTGGTATCCTGACAGGTAGTTGTGAATAATTAGGCAGTACAGACTTAGGAGGGGTGTTGCTTTTTTCAAATTTTTTACATACTTTGCATTGCTCTAGAACTTCCTGGACATCCCAGTATATGGTTGGCCACCATGCTTTGTGTTAAAGGAATTTGTAGATATTGAAGCTTTTGGTATGCTCTAAGTATCTGTAGTATTTTAGGATGTGTCTACTTGCTGATGTGTAGGGATGTAAGGGATGGTGGTTCTGTTGGTCATTTTGCAATGTAAAGTCCTGTACACGTCTGCAAATAGATGATTGTTCTTGATAACTGTCTCTTTTGTAATTTCAGTGATGCCAGGGGGAAGCCCTTGTCCTTTTTTTGGAGTACCAGGAGAGGCCAGTCTGGGTCAAGCCCATTTTTGCCCCTTGTGGCTCTAACATACAGGCACAAGAGTGCATTTGCCATAGTAAGTTTTGTACCAGGTTTGTACTGTATGATCAGGTTGAATATTTCCAGGACTTCCATCCATTGTGCTTGTTGGCGGAAGAGGTTTGCCTGTGTTTTAAATATATGAGCAATTGTGGTCAGTTAGGGCTGTAAATTCTTCCTGGTGTTCCAGGTAACAATGCCACTTGACCAAGCAGTGTACAATGGCCAACAATTCATGTCATGAATAGGGTATTGGCACCTGCTTTCTGTAAGTTTACATTATTCATAGGCTACAGGTAAGAAGTTGCCATTGCTGTTCTTGATTTGTAGTACTCCTCCTGCTGTAAATTGCACCATTAATGCTATTTTAATATGACCTTTGAATAGTGATATGTGCAAAGATTTGGTTGGTTTTTCTTTTGACTTTGGAAATTCCTTGCCTTCTGTAAATGGGTCTGATCCAATCTCCACCCATTCCAGAATATTATAACTGCCTTTGTCTGATACTGGTATGATCTCACTCCAACATGACCCCCTCTGCTGCTCTGTCTACCTAATGAGTGATCATTGGCCCTTGTCTACTATTTAAGTAGAATCAACTATCCTGATAAAGACAAGTTTATCCACATTTGCGTTAGCTTTAATATTCTTAAATATTTTTCCTTTCCTTTTTGCCAAAAGGAATTCCTCATCTTGTATTCCAGGAAATTAAGGTATGTGCCCTTAATTTTGCCCTGAAGGCTAACCCAAGGCTAGCTTCAAACCTCAAAGCTTTCATTATAAAGATTTCCTGCCGTGTCCTCCTGGATGTTGTCCCCAGGAGCCAAACACAACAAAATGGTGCTCACTACAGGGGCTGCAAGCCCCTTGGTTACTCTGTTCCCCCGCATATTTTCTGGTCCTTTCCCTTTGTTTCTGAAGTACCCAAACAACCTAAAGTTTCTAGTCCTCCTCTAGAAGAAGACATCACCAATGCCCCTTCAACTCCCATGGTAATGATGTTGTCTCCTGGGCCTGTGTGGGCCCCCTTACGCTTTCCCTCCCAACTACAAGCAAGCTCATGCTGCCGCCCACTCTTTCCTCCACTCAGGCACTGTGGGGATGCAAACTATCCCTGGTCTCTGTCCTGGGTATGCTTCCAAAGATATGTATTCCTTCCTCTTGGACTTTGGTCTTCCCGCCACGCTGATGGAATCAATGGATACTATTGGTGTGTTAGTTAACTAGTTTATCCAACCCGCCTTGGTTCATCATCAATTAGCACTAGGATATAAGAAACAGCTTTTGACTTCTGTAGCCACTGAAGTCTCAAACAACCATGCAAAAAATATGGCCTATCAAGAATGATCCCATAGCTTCTTTGCTTGTATTTCAGATAACCAGCGCAACTCTCTAGCTTCAGAGAAGTACTTAACCTTGTTGTTGAACTCCCTTTGATCCTTGCTCACTGGCTTTATCAAGGAACAACTTTGCAAAATGGATGATTGTCATGCTACATGGTGTGGAAAGATAGAAGCAAATCTTCTAAAGTATTGTCAGGATTTTGAGACTTTATTTAACGGATTCAATCAATTTTGAGAGCATGTTACTTCCCAACTTGAGTTGGTTGGGGCCCACGTTGATAAATGGAGCCAACATCTGCACCAACAATATGGTCTGGATATGGCTTCATTAGGAGACACTCTGTATCAGGTTCAAAACTATGTTGATGACAGAGTAGCTTCAATTGAAGTGACTCCTCCTGCTCCTGCTGTGGAGGTCCTGTCTGCCTTTGAAGCTAAGGTATGTGAAGCCATAGCTGAACTCAAAGCCACTACTTGACGTCAAGCCTCTGTTGCAAACCCTCTGCCAGTAGAGCCTACACCCAACCCCCATAATACCTCACTAACCAACCAAGTGGCTACCTTTGAGGTGAAATTGAGTATTTGAGGCAGCGCCTCTCTGACCCTAATGATTTGTCTTCTGACTCTGATGGTGAAGGTGAGGCCAAAATCACTGATAATCTTACCCATACCAGCCATGGGTGTTGCCCTGGCTTAGAAGACCAACCTTGTGTCAACTGTGCTCTTGCCTTGGACCAGCTAGCAGAAGTAACAAATGACATTATGGATAGACAAGATGCACTCAAAAGGGAGGTACAGACCCTCTCTCAATTGACAGAAACAATAAATGGAAAGGTTGCCCCTTTGACTACTCAAGCAACTTCCCTGGCCACTCATAGCAATGGGATTGCTGGTACACTAGCTGTGCAACAGCTTAAGATTGATGAATTTGGGGCTGCTGCTGCTACTGCCAGAGATATCAGTGGGCAAAACAACTCTACACTGGATACCCTGGAGGAGAGCCTTCAACTTCTCTGGGCTAGACAACCTGCTGCCAAATCTGAGTTTGAGGGCAATCCCCACATCAATGTCCTCAACCCAGGTGAAAACAGTCAATCCACTTCATTGTCCATTGATCCCAACTACAATCCTTCCTTTAATCAGATATTTGGTCCCAAAACCTCTACCATTGCTACCTTCCTGAAAATTTACAAAGCAGCAAAGTGTAGGGCTTCTGATGAGCTTAAGAATGATAATATTCTTACATGCCTGCATCCTACATGCCAATAAGTGGTAGTCCCCAAGCTCCCTTTCATTGCCACTTGGGAAGACATGAAACGCCTCCTGATTGAGCAATTTGGAGGAGATCTCAGCTTGGAGGTCAAGAAAGATGCATTTATGCACGTTGCCTTTAAGCCCAAGGAAATCCTGGCTGAGTTTGCTGACCACTTCTATATTGAAGGACAACAGTTAATTACCAGCCATCAGTTAACTCCCTGTGAAGCCTACACAGCATGTTCAAACACTTTGAAGGTGAATCAGCTTCTGTGCCTGCACTTTAAGGCGTACTAAGCCTCTCTTACGTCCATGAAGAGTATTAAGACCCTCTTGCAAGACATGCATTTGACCCACAGAGATACTGTGGTTTGCAAGAATAAGGTCAACAACACTGGAACCACCTCCTGTACTCTGCGCATTATGGCTTTGGGCTCAAGTGGACAGCCTAAGAGACAAGGATGTCACAATTGTGATCAAATAGAACACCACTCACGTACCTGTACCAACCTTTGGGTATTAGGTTGCAACCCAAAGAAACAGGCGGGAAAAGAGAGGTCAGCTTAGAGGCAGAGACACTCTCTGCTGACCAATCTCCCCTGTCTCCTCCTGATCCCCTGTCTGACAAGGAATCTTTTCCCTTGGCTGGACCAACTATCCTTCACCTGCTCTACAATCTATCCAGTGATTCTGAATCTGAAGATTCTGAATACAATGAATCAAATAGTTAGGGCTATTCTGTTCTGGCTGTGCCAGAAACTGTGTCAGTCCTGTACAAGCTTTGCTCAGGGATAACCACAACTACCACTTATCCACCTTCAAGTGAAGCCAAGGCCATAGTGGCTTGCCCTTAACTAGCCCAAGCTTATTGACCTCCTGCCCTGTTAGACTCTTTGGAGGAAGCTGCAGAGTTAGCAGAAGCCCTCTTCCAGAACGTGACTGTTTCCCTACCTTTTCAAACTGTATATAAAGAAATTCATGCCTTAAAATGTATGTTATCCAAATGGGAGGAAAAGTTAACACCTGTAAGGACATTCTGGCTGTCTTACCCCTTTTGGGAAAGATATTACCCGTGTGGAAGTATTGGTTCAAAAGGTTAAGATCAAGGCAGTTCTGGATAAGGGTTCTCCAGTCAATGTGGTATCACCCAAACTAATGAAAAAGCTTAAACTGGTCCCTGAACTCAACTACACTCAATAATATGGTACTGCTGGCATGGCTCAAACTTGAGCCATTGGTGCTTACTCTGCCCTGCCCATGAGGTTTTGAAAGCTTCTCATTGCTTCCCCCACTGTTGTCCTAGAGAAAAAAACTATGATCTCCTAGTTAGTACACAATTCCTCCAAGAATATAATGGAATGGTAAACCTTTGAGATGGAGACCTATAGCTCTTAGGATAAAAGATCCCTTTAATTTTTGAAGAGCCTCCACGTCTCCTGGGCAAACATGTTAAGACTTGTGTGCTTGAGTACCCCACAGGTATCTTCTTGCTCAAGTACAGAACTCATTCCTCCAACATGTGTTCCCCTCTCCTTCCTGTCCTTCAGAGGAAGGTGTGTCTCTCCTTGCACCTGCAGATGTAACCATACCTCAAGGATCCCAAGTGATTATAGACTCTCAGATCTTGTACAAGTTGCCTGAAAAGTCTTTTCTGGAGCTATATTAATTCCTGAATCTCTAAGCCACAAGGAGTCTTGGTTATGCCCAGGGATCTTAGATTGAACTCATAAAAAACCTGTAAAGTTGTTGCTTGTTAACCTGAATGCTTTGCCTATGCATGTATCTCAGGGCCAAGTTGTAGGGCATGGCCACATATTAGGAGCAGAACAGGTGGCGTCCCTCTACCCTTTTGGAACCTTCAACAACTTTAATCTACCTGAGGAAAACCCTCATGTTCTATCCTTGTTCACCACTGCCAATTTCCCCCAACTGTTGCCCATCCAACAAAAAGATGTTCTAGAACTTTTAGGCCAGTTCAACAATATCTTTGCCTCTGGACCTAAAGACTATGGCCTAGCCAAGGGAGTCATCTATCAGATAGATACTGGTGATGCATCACCCTTTTGTGCCAAGCCTTACTGCCGCAGTAGGGTAGAGGATACCCAGGTTTCTAAGGAACTCAAAAAACTACTAGACGCTGGACTACTTGCCCCTTCCCAAAGTCCATGGGCCTCCCCCTTGTTGATCCTCAAGAAGAATGATGGGTGCCACTGCATTATGATGGATCATTGCTGTCTGAATTTGCTCACAAAAAAGGATCTGTACCCGTTGCCTAGGATTGACAATGCTCTCAGAAGATGGGGGCTCAAAACTTTTCTCTGCTATGGATTTAGCTTCTGGATACTGTCAGGTTGACTTGTCTCCCAAAGACCAGGAAAAGGCTGCCCTTATCATTTTATAGGGCCTCTACAAACCCACTCAAATGCCCCAAGGACTTTGTAATGCCCCGGCTACGTTCCAACAAGCCATGTACTCTATTTTACAAGACCTGAAGCTCTCCTATGTCCTTGTATATCTTGAAAATATCACTGTGTTTAGCTCCACCTTTACTGATCATTTGGAACATCTCAAGGCCCTCTTCATCAAGATTCAAGAAGCTGGCTTAAAGCTCAAACCCTCCAAGTGCTCTTTCTTTAAAGAATGACTCAAATTATTAGGCCATGAGGTCACCCAAACTGGAATACACCCCATAAATAATAAGGTGGAAGACATTGAAAAGATGCTGCCTCCCACAAACCTACAGAAAGTCCAAGTGTTTCTTAGCATAATGGGATACTATTGCCAGTTCATCCCTGACTTTGCTGAGTTGAGCAAACCCCTTGTACAACTCCTTTGCAACATATCCTTTTAGTGGACTGACAGCCAACAGCAATCCTTTGAAGCAGTGAAGGCCAAGCTTAAAGAGGCTCACATCCTAGTATAATATGATTATGATAAGGAGTTTATATTGTACACTGACACTAGTGAAGTAGCTGTGGGTGCCATTTTAGCCCAGCTTGACAATGAGGGTGTAGATCAAACCGTAGCCTATTCTTTGCAAGTCCTCAACAAACACAAGAAGAACTATAGTGTCACCAAAAAGGAATGTCTAGCAGTGCTGCATGTGGTGAAACAGTTTTGACACTATATTTACAGAACTCACTTTACTGTAGTCACTGACCATTCTTCCCTTAAGTGGCTGCAGCAATTAAAGGAGCCTGAAGGTCAATTGGCACAATGAGCTCTGCACTTGCAAGGGTACAATTTAACTGTGGTCTACCGCCCTGGTGCTC
Organism: Entomophthora muscae; assembly: GCA_014839935.2. Lineage (NCBI taxonomy): Eukaryota > Fungi > Entomophthoromycota > Entomophthoromycetes > Entomophthorales > Entomophthoraceae > Entomophthora > Entomophthora muscae. The sequence continues at coordinate 719,382 of QTSX02000723.1, read as the reverse complement.
AACATCAGAACACTGATGGATTGTCAAGGATGCTTATACTGGATATTCATCCTGCATGTCAGGAATGACAAATTAGATACTTCTGAATCCCAAAATGCGGGACCAGAGTTGAGCCCTGGACAAAACCCTTTGCAGACTGCCAGATCCATAGGCCTGGAACCTGATAACCCACTACCAATTGATAAAGTTGTTGTCAGCCCACCAGGACCCAAACCTTTAGCCATCACACAGGATTCTGCAAGAAAACCACCAGTGCAAGATGCCATGAATTTCCCCAAGGTGCCAACTCCTGACACCGGCAGTTTGCTAGTCAAAATGCACAAGTTTCCCAATGAGAGTTATTCCAAAATCCCCCAAAGCCCATGAAGAGGCACCCAATACCCAAATCAAAAAAAACAGAAGGATTTGAATTCTTCTCATCCCAAAGCAGCCAGTGGCAAACTGCCAGTGCCAAGCGCCACACTGCCATCTAAGAACCCCAATGCCAAACTGCCCAAGCCCAGAAAACCCAATCAGGAAATGAAGCCTGGCAGTGTGGTATAAATACCTGCCAGGCCAAGATCAATACTCATTATCATTTTTAAATAAAGGTTATGTGATATTGGTTTCCCTAATTATTGCCGTATTTTATTCCTATCATCTGAAAGCTAACTCAAAGATCATCTGACCCTCCTGCCAACCTGCCAGCTACATACTGCCCTCCTGGTGCCCCCTTTGGCCCTGTCTATTTCACAGAGTACCCCTTAAAGCCTGAGTACAAGGACTACACTGCCAACAACATACTAGCCCAGGATCCCTTGGCCAGAACTATAGAGCTAACCAGATACAACCAAGAAGACCCTTGGTACATTATTAAACCCCACCTGTTCAGAGATAAATACAACTTCCTTCCTGCCTACCAATTAGACATGAAACCACCCGTCACCCCCAAACCAATGCCTGCCTCTGCCGCCAAGCTCCCACTGGACCACACCAATAAGCTTTTTGGAATTGTATATATTACTCTCACAGTAGTAATAGATAATATTGTCCCCGCTGCCAATATGTGGTAGTGGTTGGGCAAGTCAATGTCCTACCTCATTAAGTTAGCGCCAATCCTTTGGTGGGCCCTGCCCACTCAGTCCGCAACCTGCCAGTTCCCAAACACTAGCAAGCCAGAAGATCAGTGTTGGTTCCCTGACACTGCAGATGCTGATTGCCTGTATGAGTTAATAGGGTACCCCAACTCCTGGACCACTGAGCCAGAAGTCATCTAATTGGCACTCCAGGTCCTATCAAAAGATACTGTGATTCAGGATAGACAACTCTTCAAAAAAGTCAACAACATCTACCTGCCCTTCATTTGTCCTAGTATGAGAATAGCCATTATCCTTCAAGCCCACATTAATACTGGGCATGGGGGTATAGCAAAAACTCATGACTGGCTGTTCAAGAACTTCTACTGGGAAAATATGTGCCTCTTAATCCCTGACATCCTTGCCTCCTGTCATTCTTGTCAGCTCTAACAACCCTGGCCTTCACAACATCAATTCAAGCTCATCCCCCCTAAGCATGCCTTCCACACTGTGAGAATCAATGCTGTTGGGCCTCTCCCTTGTTCTAGGCCTGGGTGTTGGTTCATCTTGGTAGCTGTAGACCATTTTAATAAATGGGTTGAGGCCAGAGCTACAAAAGATATAACTTCCAAGACCACTGCTAATTTCTTGTTGCAAGATATCTTCTACCATCATGGCTGCCCTCAAGTCTTTCTTTTGGAAAATGTCACCAACTTTAATGCTCACCTCATCATGTCTATTGTGGAGGCTGTGGGCACTCACCAATACTTCTCTGCACTGTATAACCCATTCACCAATGGAACTGTTGAATGAGCAAACTCCTCCCTTGTGTCCATCATGAGGAAACTCATCCTCTCTGATGCCGCCAATTGTGATATGCTTCTCCCTGCTGCTCTCTTTGTGTATCAATTCAGTAGACAATAAGTGACTGGCCAATCTCTCTTTGCCATGCTGTATGGGCGTGAAGCAACAACTCCCTCAATCTTGGGACCCCCTTTGATTTAATTTGATGTGTCTTCCAATCCTGAAGCTCATGTCAAAGACTTGATTAATTGTATCATTGACATTCAGGCAACAGCATATTCAACTGCCTATAAAGTCAAGGCCTTAGAACTCTTGCCTTCCAATGCTTCTAGAGCCCCCCTCCTGGAGTACCAAGTAGGTGATCTAGTACTCTACTATCAGAATTGTACTGGAGGTAGAGTCCATAAGCTTGACTCCCTCTGGGTTGGTCCTTGTGAAGTCACCTTCAAGAGGGGCGTCAAGTATACAGTGAAGCTGCTGCCATCTGGCTGTCCTTTTACCTGAGTTCATTCCAAATTTCTCCGCAAATATCAACTCCCTATGTCCAATCTTGAGGGGAGATATGTTGTAAATTGCGCCATTAATGCTATTTCAATATGACCTTTGAATATTAATATGTGCAAAGATTTGGTTGGTTTTGCTTTTGACTTTGGAAATTCCTTGCCTTCTGTAAATGGGTCTGATTCAATCTCCACCCATTCTGGAATATTATACCTGCCTTTGTCTGATCCTGGTATGATCTCACTCCAACATGACCCCCTCTGCCGCTCTATCTACCTAATGAGTGAGCATTGACCCTTGTCTACTATTTAAGAAGAACCATTTCTCCTGATAAAGACAAGTTTATCCACATTTGCGTTGGCTTTAATATTCTTCAAGATTTTTCCTTTCCTTTTTGCCAAAAGAAATTCCTCATATTGTATTCCAGGAAATTAAGGTATGTGCCCTTAATTTTGCCCTGAAGGCTAACCCAAGGCTAGCTTCAAACCTCAAATCTTTTGTTATAAAGATTTCCTGTTGTGTCCTCCTGGATGTTGTCCCCAGGAGCCAAACACAACAACTCCAATGGATGTGTTGAAGGCCTATGTTTCCATTTGATATCCCCCATTGTGTTTGGGGTATTTTAGAATAGGTGCAGTTGTGAGCTTTTCTTTAAGACGTCTGAAACAAAGGTTGCGTTAGGGGTCCATACAAATTTGGATTTGGTGCCAGTTATGGCCAACAGGGCTGAAGTCAGGATGCAACAGTAAGGGATAAACTGTTGCACGTAGGTGACCATCCCCAGAAATGTATGGAGCTCTGACTTGTCTTTTGGAGATGGCATTTTACAGATAGCTTGAATTTTCTGGTCATCAGGTTTAATGCCATCCTTTGAGACTACCTGTCCCAAGAAGGGAAGCTGTTTGCAGAAGAATTGGCATTTGGAGGGCTTAGATAGCAGTTTGTGTTGTACCAGGGTGGCAAAGACTGCTCCAGGTCCCTGTGATGCTGTTCTACCAAAGGGCTGTAGACAATTATGTTGTCCAGGTATACTAGGGAATGTTTGCCAATATGGGGAGCAAAAACCTTGTTCATCAAAGTCACAAAGGTTGAAGGTGCGTTTGTCATTCCAAAATTGAGCACCACACACTTGTATGATCTGTACTTTGTGTGAAAGGCTTTTTTGGGTATATCTTCCTCCTTGATAAGAATTTGGTTGTAGCTTGCAGTTAGGACAATCTTGGAGAAGACTATGGCACCAACCAGGGCATCAAAGAGGTTGTCAATGAGTGGAAGTGGGTAACAATTCTTGATGGTGACTTTGTTAAGGGCTCAGTAATCCGTGACTAAGCACAGGGTACCATCTTTCTTTGCTACAAAGAATACAGCAGCACCAAAGGGGGACTGTGAGGGGCGGATAAGTCCTTTCTCAAGTGCCTTCTTGAGGTAGGCACATAGGGTGTTGTCTTTGTTTGGGATGAGTTGGTAGATGGGCTGTGCCTTAGGTACTGTTCCTTTGAATTGGATGGAGTGTTGCATGTGCTTCTCAGGTGGTAGTCCTGGTAGCGCCTCTTTAAAGATTTCAGGATAGTAGGCCATGGTGTCACAATCCTGAGGGGTAGTGCTGTCCTGGTGATCCTTGAAGTGTATGATTTTGTACTGGCAGGAGTCCCAATCAATTGCATTGAGGTTCTCCTTTTTGTCCAGGGTTTAAGTAATGCGTACAAAAACATGGTTGCACAGGAGTTGGTCCACTGAGCCAAGGTAGATCTGGTGATTGACGTCTTCACACTTGATGGTCAATACTGAGGTTGCTCAGTCTACATGGGGGTTGTTCCTTTGTAACCAATCCAGCCCCAGTACAATATTAAACTTGGGAAGTCAATAACAGGTCCCTGAATAGTGGAGTGCAGGTTCTCTAGAATAATAAAGAAGGTGACCATTTCCTTTGTCACAGCAATGTGATGTTTTTTGGCTAAGACCACGTTTTTCATCTGCAAAGGATTATTAGTCAGCTTGAACTTGTCACAAGGCTGCTGTTGACTAGGGTTCAATCTGCGCCAGAGTCCAGGAGTGCTGAGCCTGTGTAACTGTGAAAGCAGAAAGGGTAGGACATCAGTTTATTGGGATGTCTGAAAATGGTGTAAAGTACAGGGTCTTCCAAGGGTACTTGGATCATTGGGCACTGGTCCACATCCTTGGGTCAGTACTCATTGTTGGGAAAGTTGGTAATTGTGCAGGGAGAGCTTGGCTTGCTTAATGCTCTCCCTGGGCTTTTCCCTTGCTGTGATTTTCTTTAGTGGCAGTGATACAGAGTTGGGTACAATTTGATCTCCCATTGTTCCCGTTTCTGTGCCCATTTGAACCTGCAGGCTTATGGTTTGAGTTGTTGTTTCCAGGAGGCGGGAAATTGGAGCGCCCAGTCAAGTGATAATCTTTGGGTCTCTCTCTCTTCCCAGTCTGTGCTTTGTGGAGGGTGTTAGACGTTTTCTCCACTTACTCTGCTTTGCTATATAGACTCTGCAGATTGGTTACTTGGTCCAGGATGATGTGTCTCATTATGTGTGACTTGAGGACATTGTAATACATGAGGTGTGTGGCTGAAGTGTCAAATGCCATATCTGCAGGGGAACATAGGCAGAGTTCCTCACAAGTGCATGTGAGTTCCTTTACGGTGCCTTTCTGGGTCAGGTCCTTCATTTGGCGGATAATCATGAGGGCAGTATCTTTCAATAGAACCTTGCCAAGAAGTCTTGTTTGAACATGCCCCAATCTTTCACGGTATGGTCTTTGTGCCACTTGTTGCACCAAATGCCTGCATCATGCGTGAGTTGCATGGATATCTCTGCAATCCAGAAGTGTTGTGGGCATTCCATCTGCGTCAGTTTGCTCTGAGCAGATTGAATCTAAGCTGCGGTGTTGCTGTTGTTGGCCCCAGCAAATGGTTCCAAGGCGGCGCTTCAAAGTTGTTGGGCCACCCATGTGGGCATGGTTCCTTCCTCTGCTGTGACTCAAGACGTAGTGATAGGTGTCTGGAAGAATCCTTGCGCTGACAGGGCGTTGAAGGCGGGGACTGGTACAAGCATGTTCTGGTATAGTAAAAACCCTTCTGGTATTTTGGTACCTGGTGTGTATGACGTCCGTCTAGCAGGAGGTCATACATGATTCTTTCAGGTTTTTTTGACTGTCGTGAATCCTGCTATTCACCATGTGTTGATTTTGCCTTTGGTGGGCCATTTCAAAGACAAATCTCTTGCTTTTGCCTCTTAAAATGAGTTGATGACTGAATCAGGAAATACAATTGTTTGGTTTCTTGATCCTGTGCAACTCACTTGCCCCACCCATGCTGGTGGCAAGTGATCCTACTGTCCTGGTAGTGTTTTGTGGTATTCCTAACCACTATATATTCCCTTTCATATTCACCAATAAAAATTAAGTTCTATTCACATTTTTGTCTTTGTGTCTTAAGTACTTCCGCGCCTCTCTCTAGCCACAACTAGTAGAGATTATTCTTCCAGGGCCGCAAGGTAATTACATAGCCTTCCCTGTCATCTAACCAAGACTTAGTACAAATCCAATCCTAAGGTTAGGATTTCCTGTTGTGTGTCTGTGCTGCGCCTTAGAACACAACAAAAATGGTGCTCACTACAGGGGCTGTAAGCCCCTTGGTTACCCCTTTTGCATCCATGTTTTCAGGTCCTTTGCCTTCGCCTATACAAGAGCCAACTTCACCTGAAATTACTAGCCCTCCTATTGAGGAAGATATTGCTGACCCGCCTATTATTCCTACTGTACTGAACCTCAGGAATGGTCCCTGCCTAGTTGCTTACCCCATGGGTACCCCTGACTTAGAACAAGTCATGGCAGTAGCCCTTGGGATAGCCCGTGAAGGAGCCATCCCTTGCCTTCAGCTGCAGTTCAGTCAAGTGGAATACTATGAATTGATTGTGGCTCCTCAAATTCCACAGCATCTCCTCTCAGCGGCTGGCTCTGCTGAGCACTTACTATTGTCCTTTGTGCAGCCTGCCTTGGCCCACCATCAAATGGTGTTGGGGCTCCACGTCCAAGAAATCTTGTCTCTACAAGCAGCAGTTACTCATCACTGGGACCAGTTTGCTGCCTACAAACAGTGGATCCATTCCCTGTTTTCCTTGGTATCTGACAATCAGCGCAACTCTGTTACCTCCCAGACCTGTTTGGTTAATTCTATCAAACAAATGTGCCAGTCCATCCCCAAATACGTGAGAGAGCGTCTACACAAGTTTCACCAGCTAGAACAACCCTGGCAAACTCAAGTAGATTCCACTTTAAACGCTTATCTCACCAACTTCAAACAACTTGTGCAGCAGCTCAATGCATTCAGCACGTATTCATTTGAGCAACTACAACAGGTAGCAGACTTTGCTGCTAACAGCCTTAATGAACTCAGTACAGCGTTTGGTCAAGAGAGAGCTGTCACCGCTGCTGCTATAGCCAAACTCCAGAGTCAAGTGAATGAATTAGCTACGCCCAAGCCAGATGTTCCGCCCTCTCCCCCTTCTGATGACTTGGTGGATTGAGAGCAGAGAATATGGGACGCTATTTGAGAGCTACGTACAACTACTTGCAGTCAAGGACGTCCTGCTGAGGCGCCTCAACCTGACCCCCAGGTGCTTGAGTTGACTGCTCAAATTGCAGAGCTACAGCAAGAACTTGCCGCCCTACGTGAGATGATGGCAACTGCTGCTAGTCCAGTTGGGGTTGTTGATAAAGATGGTTGCTGCCCTGGCTTACCAGGAGCCCCTCAAATCCAATGCGCTAGGGAACTAATTGCCCTAGCTAACAAGGTGGATCATTTGAAGCGGGACCATACTGAGCTGGATAGAGACGTACAAGAGATGAGTGAACTGATTGACTCTGTGAACAACAGGTTTGCCCCTTGCCTCTCAGTGGGGCCATCCCTTACTTCTCAACTGGCTGAGCTCTCCACAGTAGTGACCACCCAAGGTCAACGCCTAGATGCTACTGCACAACAGACCACACAAGCTGTCAATATGGGTGCCTGCGTTGTTGAGACCCTGACTACCCTTGAAGAGAGTGTTTGTCAGCTATGGGCTAGACAGCCCCCCTCTGAATCCAAAGCAGAGTTTTCCCTGTGTATAAACATACTCAATAGCAACAATGGTGGTCCAACTCCCAAAGCACATTTTAAGCCTACCTTTAAGCAAGTCTTTGACCCCAGAACCTTGACCATTGCAGCTTTCCTAACTATCTACAAAACTGCCATGAGACAAGCATCAGACAAGGTTAAGAAAGAACATATTCTGACCTGTCTACACCCGGCTTGCCAGGAGGTGGTGGTGCCTGAGCTACCCACCATTGAGACGTGGGAAGATATGAAGCAGCTTCTGATTGACAAGTTTGGTGGTGACCTTAGCCTGGAAGTAAAAAAGGACGCTTTTATGCACATTGCTTTCAAGCCTAAGGAGACGCTAGCTGAGTTTGCAGACAGATTCTACATGGAAGGACAGCAACTGATAACAAGCAGACAATTGACAGCCCATGAAGCTTACATGGCTTGCGCTCAAGCTCTCAAAGTTAACCAGCTTCTGTGTCTTCACTTCAAAGCCCATAAAGCTATGCTTTCCTCTATGAAGAGCATAAAGACGCTGTTGCAGGACATGCACCTTACCCATTCTGGAGCAGTTGTTAGGGAAAGTTGAGCTGCTTCTAACTCTGGTTTGTCTTCCTGTGGTCCTTGCATTCTTACCATGAACTTGCAAAATCCTCCTCAACGCCAAGGTTGCCACAACTGTGGTCAGATAGGTCACCATTCTTGAGTCTGCACCAACCCACAGGTTGAAGGAGCTGATCTAAAAGAGCAGGCGGGAAAAGAACAGTCAACCTAGAGGCAGAGACGCTCTTGGTTGACAATTCTTCCCAGTCTCTTTCAATCCCTCCCTCTATATCTGACTCCAAGCCTGCTGATAATGAGGCTCCTCCTATCCTCCTCTTGTTCCACAATATCTCTGACAACTCTGACCTGGATGACTCTGATACTGACAACGCCAATGCATATGGGTACTCTGTTCTGGCTGTTCCTGAAACCATTACAGTCCCCTATAAATTGCAATCAGGAAAGACTACAACTACTGCTAAGCCTTTGCCTGAAGCCAAAGAAGTTGTCTCTTGCCCTTACCTCACTCAAGCTAAGAGGTCCCCTGTGCTAGTGGAGTTGTCAGAAGAAGCTGCCAAGGTTGCTGACGCTGTCTTCAAGAATGTATCTGTTTTGCTCCCTCTCCAAACTGTTTATAAGGAGTTCCCAGGGTTGAGATGCATGATTGAGAAGTGGGATAAGGAACTAGCAGAGGCTCAAGATATCTTGGCTGTCCTTCCACCCTTTGGTTGCACTACCACTCAAGTAGAGATATCCATTCAAAAAGTGAAGATCAAGGCCGTCTTAGACACTGGCTCGCCAGTCAACGTTGTCTCCTCCAAGCTTGTGAAGAAACTCAAACTTGCCCCTGACCTTAATTATCACCAGTTGTATGGCACAGCTGGACTGTCTATGACCTGCGCCATAGGGGCGTACTCTGCTCTACCCATGCAGTTTGGCAAGCTTCTCCTAGCTGCGCCAGCAGTTGTCTTGGAAAACGAGAGTTACAATCTCTTAGTTGGCACTCAGTTCCTTAGGGAATATAATGGGATAATCAACTTGAAAGATGGTTACCTCTCTATTCTGGGATATAAAGTCCCTCTGATCTTTGAAGAGCCAGTTAAAGTTCCCAGGAAACGTCTTAAGACATGTGCCTTGGAATACCCCACTGGGGTTTTCAACCTCAAATATTGCACCCACTCTTCAAACATGAAATGTCCACCTATGGCTTGTCCTGCGTCTGAAGGGATCCCTCTCCTAGCCACGTCTGCTGTCACCATCTCCCCTGGCTCCCAGGCCATCCTAGACTCCCAGATATCATATGAACTACCTGAACAAACCTTCTTGGAGTTGTACTCTCCCCCCTCATTAGGGTGCAACAAACCTTATCTCTGTCCTGGAATCCTAGATGTCTCCCATAAGGACCCTGTTCAATTGTTGGTAGCCAACCTGACTGCACTCCCCATGACCGTGTCTAGGGGGCAGATTGTCAGATATGGCAAGTTGTTGGGCGCTCCTGATGTCCTGTCTCTTCATCCCTTTGGCATGTTCCAAGATTTTAACCTACCTGAGGATGAGCCCCAAGTCCTATCCTTGTTCACTGTGCAAGACTTTCCACAGCTGTCCCTGGTTCAACAGAAAGAGGTGCTAGACCTGCTAGACCAATTTTCTGACATCTTTGCTAAAGACAGTACTGACTATGGGTTAGCCAAAGGTGTTATCCATCAGATTGACACTGGCAACGCTCCCCCCTTCTGTGCTAAACCATATTGCTGCAGCCGTGTGGAGGACGCCCAGGTATCTAAAGAGCTCAAACAACTGTTGGACGCTGGGCTGCTGGCACCTTCCCAAAGTCCTTGGGCATCCCTGCTACTCATCTTAAAGAAGAAAGATGGAGGTCATTGCATTGTGATGGACTACCGCCAATTGAACTCTTTGACCAAGAAGGACTTGTACCCCTTGCTGCATATTGATGATGCTCTCCAACGTCTTGGAGGCTCTAAGTTTTTCTCCGCAATGGATCTGGCATCTGGATACTGGCAGGTTGATCTGTTGCCCAAGGATTGCCAAAAAGCTGCGCTCATTACATCTGAAGGGCTTTTTGAGCCTACTCGCATGCCGCAGGGACTCTGCAATGCCCTGGCCACCTTCCAAAGGGCCATGGACTCCATCCTCTGCAACTTGAAGCTGTCATGTGTCCTAGTATATTTGGATGATATCACAGTCTTCAGCGCTACCTTCACCAATCACCTGGCTCATCTCAAAGAGGTGTTCATTAAGATTTGGGAAGCTGGCCTCAAGCTAAAACCTTCCAAGTGCGCCTTCTTCAAAGAGTGTCTTGAATTCTTGGGCCATGAAGTAACCCAGACAGGGATTTGCCCAATGACTAAGAAGGTTGAGGCCATTGACAAAATGCTTCCGCCCACCAACCTGCAAGAGGTACAAGTCTTTCTAGGGATGATGGGCTACTACAGACAGTTTATCCCTGACTTTGCCAATACTAGTGAACCTCTAGTCCAGCTATTACGTAATGTCCCTTTTGAATGGACTGCCAGTCAGCAGCAAGCCTTTGAAACCCTTAAGCAAAAACTCAAAGAGGCGCCAATCCTAGTGTATCCCAACTATGATAAGGAGTTCATCCTATACACTGATGCTAGCAATCTTGCTATTGGAGCTATTCTGGCCCAACTAGATAATGAGGGTGTAGACCATCCTGTGGCTTACACTTCCTGTGTGCTAAACAAGCATAAGAAGAATTATAGTGTCACAGAGAAGGAGTGTCTTGCCGTGTTGCATGCAGTCAAACAGTTCTGCCACTACGTGTATGGTACCCATTTCACAGTTGTCACTGACCACTCTTTGCTTAAATGGTTACAACAACTTAAGGAGCCAGAAGGGCGCCTAGCTAGATGGGCCCTACGTCTGCAAGGTTACGACTTCACTGTGCTCCATTGCCCTGGGATTCAACATCAGAACACTGATGGGCTATCCAGGATGCCCATTCTTGCTTTACATCCTGCGGAGGCTGACCAATTGTACGAACTAATTGGATACCCTTCTTCTTGGGAAAGCAAGACAGAAGAGGTCCAACTGGCCTTGTCCAAGCTATCCAAAGATACCCTCATACGCGACAATCAACTCTTCAAAAAGGTACAAGATCAGTATCTGCCCTATGTACAACCCAGTCTTTGCCTCTTGTTGGTGTTGCAAGCTCATAAAGAGACTGGGCATGGAGGCATTGCTAAGACTTTTGACTGGCTTCAGAAGAATTACTTCTGGGAAAACCTTTGCCTGCTAATCCCAGACGTCATAGCTAGTTGCCACAACTGCCAGCTGCAGAGGCCTTGAGCTGTTGCCCACAAGTTCAAATTAGTTCCCCCTCAACATGCTTTTCATACTGTCAGCATTGACACAGTAGGTCCTCTCCCCCGCTCACGTTCTGGGTGTTGCTTTATCCTGATTGCTGTTGATCACTTCAGCAAGTGGGTAGAGGCTTGCCCTACAAAGGACATCACGGCTAAGACAACTGCTGCCTTCCTGTTACAAGATGTTTTCTACTGCCATGGCTGTCCTCAAGTGTTGCTCTCAGATAATGGGACTAACTTCAATGCCAAGCTGGTAACCTCTGTTGTTGAAGCTTTGGGGTCCCACCAGTCCTTCTCTGCCCCCTACAACCCTTCTACCAATGGGGCCGTTGAGCGTGCAAATTCAACACTGGTCTCCATCATGAGAAAGCTCACCTACTCTGACGCTGCCAATTGGGACCTATACCTACCTGCTGCTCTCTTTGTGTATTGCCTTAGCAAACATTGTGTCACTGGGTATTCCCCCTTTGCTATGCTGTATGGGCAAGAGGCTACTACCCCATTGCTCTTGGGGGAGCCCCTGCTTTCCTCTGATAAGGCCATGAATCCTGACAACCACATCAAGGATCTAGTCAACTGCATAATTAATATACAGGCCACTGCCTACACTTCTGCATAAAAGACTAAGATGCTTGAACTTTCCCCCAATAATGCTGGACGCTCCCCCTTGCCTGAATTTGATGTTGGTGACCATGTTCTTTACTACCAACATAGAGTAGGTGGGCGCGCATAAGCTGGACACTCTGTGGATTGGCCCTTTGGAAGTGACCTTCAAACGAGGGTCCAAATACACTGTAAAGCTCCTCTCCAGTGGCTGTCCCTTTGCTTGAGTGCATGCCAAGTTCCTCCGCAAATACCACCCCCCTAAGGCCAATCTAGGGGAGGGCAATGTTGTGAATACTGCTATTCACCATGTGTTGATTTTGCCTTTGGTGGGCCATTTTGAAGACAAATCTCTTGCTTTTGCTTTTGCCTCTTGAAATGAGTTGATGACTGAATCAGGAAATACAATTGTTTGGTTTCTTGATCCTGCACAACTCACTTGCCCCACTCATGCTGGTGGTAAGTGATCCTACTGTCCTGGTAGTGTTTTGTGGTATTCCTAACCACTATATATTCCATTTCATATTCACCAATAAAAATTAAGTTCTATTCACATTTTTGTCTTTGTGTCTTCAGTACTTCTGCGCCTCTCTCTAGCCACAACTAGTAGAGATTATTCTTCCAGGGCCGCAAGGTAATTGCATAGCCTTCCCTGTCATCTAACCAAGACTTAGTACAAATCCAATCCTAAGGTTAGGATTTCCTGTTGTGTGTCTGTGCCGCGCCTCAGAACACGACATTGACCGTGGCAAGTATGGGCAACAGGCAGAATTTTGGGGGATAAAGTAGGATGGAGAACCTACTTCTGCTACCAATGTCGTAACTGTGCTGTTTTAGCAGAGTTACAAGGGGAAAATATTTAGAGACTAGATAATATTCTTTATTGAGAGATAATGATTATATAGTTATTGTGAATCATGTATAACAGGAACATGATTGTGTTGATCAAACAGTGGGATGGTGAAGGGGGTGGCCTGATCCTGGTAATGAGTCAAGCGCCAAAACAAGGTATCCACTGTAAGGGATCATCATTTGTTCATGTTGTTGGATTTGGAAATTTGAGTTGACTTCCTAGTTTGGCTTTGAGTGGCTGGATAATCAGATCACAGGTCACAAACCCGTTTACTCAGAACCTAGCTGGCGGGTTGAGCCTGCTGTTTTGACAATGCCCTAGGATTATCTCAGGTAAAACAATTGAGCTATATAGTATACTTTATTTTTTCAAAGATGTAAGTTACAATGAGATCTATCATACCTTACTGAGCCAGATTGCTTGGGCCATAGCTTATTTAGACATTCTTGATTTTCACTAGAGATGAAAGCAGCAGCTTAACTTGAACTTTTAATTCGAAAATCAAAAAAGGTCTACTTTTTCAAACCCATCCAAGTGAAATTGAATCATCAAGAGCTTAGACTTTAGATATCTTTTATCCTTAAATGACAGGGTCAACCCTGCCAAATCAATCAAATGGGCTTCCCAACTTGCAGCAAGGTACTCATGAAATATAAAGCACAATGTTAGTAAGTGTGGGTATGTTCAGGGCCTTCAATAGATGACTACTCTAATTAATTATTAGGAGCAGCACCGAAACTCGGACATTATTGCTTCTGTTAGCCTTAGCTTATTCCTGCATTGTTTTCCTATAAAACTACTGTCCCAATACAGTCGACGACTCCTATACCATACCTTTATTTTAAAGAGCGATAAATTGGATTTATGTTTGTAATAAAGTTTGCAAAGCTAGGCAAAAGAAAGGAATGTTTAGCTCTCTCAATAGCTAGATTCAACTTCCACATAATCAGAAATATTGGCACACAGAAAAGAAAAAGAAAATCGTCAATTAAGATCGCTTCTTGTTTAAGGATTGAAAAGCTTAATTATAATTCTAGCATTTTAGAATATTTTGAACAGCGTTGCAAAGCTTGGCTCTGAGGAAAGCGCCCACAAGAATATAAATGCGTAACTAGAAGATCGACTGGCTTTAACAACATCTACTGCTGGATTGAAGTTGAAGCTTTAATTAAAATTTAAGCTACCTATACTAGATAGATCGTACCGCAAGATTTACTTTTCATATTTAACCTGATCACTTCAAAATTTACATCACGTATGAAAGCCATGTGCCCGATTTTACACTTCTAAACATCTTCCCAGTTAATTAGACTTAACTAGAATAAAACAAACTGCTATATCAGCCCAGCCGATTTCTTGGGAACGTCAAGGAAAGATTTGATCAGATCTCTTTAAAAACCCGATACAGCTAGTTAAACTTTAAAATGTATTTTTAAAGGAAGCAATTTGAGAGAAGATCACTTTCTCAGACAAGGTCAGAGCAACTTTGGAGGGATAAATCTTCAAGTGGTTGGAAATCCACTAGACCCAGCCTAATTGGTCATTGAAATCTAAGAATTTCCACAAGCCAACAACTGTAGGCAAATAATCATCTAAAAATCTCAGTTGGATGTTTTCTATCGGCCTGAACCTTCAGTTGCGCTTAATCTCATACACATCAGCCATTCGCTCCAACTCTGGATTGCTTAACAACAAGTAGCGCCCAAAAAACTTCATCCACAGCTGAACCTCATCCTAAATAATCTTTTAAACCTAAATTCTCCAATTGCCACTAAACGTGTATCAAACAGGCTTTATATACTAGACAGCAATAATTGCGCCAATCTACATTTCTACAGTGAATATGTTTGAAACCATGGGTCGACCGTGACTTTGCCGATAAACACCACATTAGCATATAAATTATTGATCGCCATGTGTAAAAAAGTAAGCAAATATATCAAAACTATGACTAACTCTGTAGTTAGATTATCTGAAGCATCGTAGTAAATATGTTAAAAGCCTCCTTAAAGGCATTTATGAAGACTTCAAGCTTATTAAACAGCGCCAGTTCTAAGCAATATCGATAACAAATAAAGGCTTACCTGGCGATGGGACATTTCATGGCCCTTGTTGACTATGACTTCGCATTGCACTGCCTTTCGGTTGTGCTCAAGAAATAAAGACCTTATTTTTTGAACCTTTAAAATCAATTAAGCTACAGGAAGTGTGGCTTACAGTAGGGAATGCTGAAGACAGAGGCAATTTAGGATCTTTGTCTCCTAGGGTGATTAGAATCGGCAGCTCATGAGGCAACATGGCTTCATTCTCGAAGCTTTTTCGAAGGGGAAGTCCACAGATACTAACTACGCCACCAAGTTTGGTGGGGAACGAAAGTGCTGCTTCTAGCGCAACAGTCGCACCTTGAGAAAATCCAAACAGAAATATAGCTTCAGACCGCCAGCCTTGAGAGACGGCATAGTCCAGAAAGGACTTCACTTTGGTTAAGCATCCTTGAACGCTTTTTTCACAGTGTGTAGGATTAAGTTCTATCGAAACATTTTAGACCGTATAAAGCAGCCAATTACCTTCTCCGGTATTGAGATCAAAACTATCCCACCACATGTAAGCTTCCTCTTCAAAGAAAGGTAGCTTTATCGGGGCCTGTAATGCTACAACTGCAGTCTGGGGAAAATTAAGCTTTTTTCCGAGCTGAAAAAAATTCTGCTCGTTGTCCCCTTAGTAGCGTTAAACGTTAATATTGGTTAAATGAAGAAAGATAAACAGTTGCTTCCCTATACTATTTTTTTAACCTGAACTTTGAGTATAAAAACATTGAAAATGGATGTATATTTATTTTTCACGCTTTTTGTTGCTCTTAAACTTTGATAACATAGAAGCCACAACGAAGTCTTTATATGAAAGTTTTCTAGCCCACCACAAAATAAATTCAACACTTTTCATAATTTTTTAAAATATAAAAATTTTGTTTATAGGGACAACATCTCAAGGCCAAATATCCAGCTCATGAAACACTAAGCTGTGAATTTAATCATAAAAGCTTAAATCAATAAAATACAAACCGTAAAACAATCTCCCGATCAAGAGAATAAAGATACTGCTGACTTCTTAAAGTTACCTAGTCCATGAAGCAATACCAAAATGTTTAGCCCCTTATCAGCTGGAGGTAAGAAGCGAAATTTCAAGAGCTTGAAGTCGGATGCAACCAACGGCTTACCCGATGGAGAAAATAGAACTCGACGTAATTTATTTTAAGGTTTATGAAAAGGGGTTATATGTTGAAATCAAGCTGAGTTATTGATCCTGTTGAAGGAATTGGAGTTTAGAATTTTTTTTAGGATGAAAGCAAGGTAACGATTGGTAACAGCAGTATGTATTTCAAGCTATGTTGTTTCTGCAACGACAATTTATGGTATCAGACGTAAGGTCTATTGACGTTTTATAAGAGGCCAAGAGAACCCTCAAAAAATTCCAACCGATATAAAATCATTTCAAAGTTGGCCCGCTTATATGGAGGTTTGTTCATTAAGTTGTGGGCAAAAAGGGCAACATAATATTTTTGTATCGATTGAAAACCGAGTTTTAATTTAGAATTTATGTTTGATGTGCTGAAAAGCCTAGAGCCCTTGGTCAAAGCCCATCAGATGAAATCGCATAATAACTCCTGAATATAACAATGAGTTCTAAACCAAAATCCATAATCTTCAACACCTGGGTCATCTTTCAAAAGCTTGAAGCTATATCCAAAGAATCTACATACTGCTGCCACATGTCTGTGCAGCTCAACTGGCATCACTGAAACGGACCTCACAACCGCCAGCCTTGAGTTGAATCAAGCTGATTTTAAGAAGAAACTCTTGAGCTCTATTTGAACCCCATCTAGGGCCAGGAGGTATTAGTTACCCTAGTGTTGTGATGATCTAACATCAGCTCCAGTATTTGATAAAGAGTGCTATCAGTAAGCTGTAAAGCCTTTAAGCCACCTAATAATAAAAAAGCTAGTTTGTTCTGCAACTTGCTTTTAACTCTACTTCATTATGAAGCTGATATTACCTTGGGTTCCATCTAGCTGGTAGCAATGTTGCTACTGACTTTGCCTAACCTTGGTTAGGCAGGATATACTGATAATACCACCGCTATTTTTGAAAGAAATACCTAATTTCAAGAGGAGATATGTAACTTAAGCTCTGATGTATGCCTTCCTAGATTACCCAATACCATAGTTTCTTCTCTGTATACATTGCACCATTTGCAACTGTTCATTGATGGCAAATATCCCAAAAATATTGGCTAAAGGCCATCACAGAGATCCATCTGGGTTTATCTTGGATAGTGCCATCTTTGTTGGGCTTGAATATAAGAACTTCATTTTAAGCCACTACAAAAAAATCCACCCCCTTTAAAGCCATATACAGGAGATAATTTGTTGTTGACACATGGATCTCAAAATAAAATGTTCTCAAGGCACCATAACCCAGGCAATGGTCATCCCATACTTGTCTGGATTCAGCAGGTACCAGGAACAGCTTATAAAACTTTTATTCAGAGTTGATGACCAATCCTGAAAAATACCCTTCAACCCCGGTAAACTAGGTTTAGGAGCCCCTAAACCAATCAAGGGATCCCAAGTGGTTTTTATACGTCCCTTCAGTTAAATGAAATAGCCCAGTGAGGACTATTATTTTCACCTCCCTAAGAGAAAGGAGAAGATCTATCCCATCTTGGCCCATAGCCTGACAAGAAGAGATACAAGAACCCCACTCAGCAAGCCATTACAATGGTCACTCTAAAGGGTCTTCGTAAGGTGAGACCAAAGGGAATTGTTGAAACAATGGGGTCAACCCCCGGCAAGGTTCTGCACAAGAGACCTGTGCCACTCAAACTGACTTCCCCCACCACTCAGAGCCAAATGTGGAATTAAAATCAAGTTTCCAAAAAAAGGCAACAGGAGCCAGTGACAATATCAACTCAGTGGGCAGCTCAATTTGGCTCTTGACTCATTGTAAGGATCAAGCCACCCAAGTCAAATCCAATTGATTGATTGCCCCAAACTTGTTCCTGTTAAAATGATTCCCCTAAACTATATAAGTGATACATCTCAATAAAGATAACTATCTAGTTTCCAATATGTTTCCCCTGTAACTTTGCTAATACAGCACAGTTACAAAAACTGTCAAAAAGTGAGCTTTTTGTGACTAGACTAATTTTTCTCTGATCTTATAACTTCCATTACATGATCGCTATCACAGTTGGCTTTGATTTCTTCAAAACATAGCTTGTTTATTTTTTATGCAATCCTCTTTTGTTGGACAGTTTAGCTTTGGGATTGTGTATCCAGCTTTAATCTTGCTGTGTGATTGATTATGTTTGTAATCCGGACTGTCAGGGATTTCTTCCCTGACTATTAACAAGGGTCTGAATGTACAAGCATTCTGGCTACCACCAACCTACTTAACATCCAGCCATCACCCAATTTAGTCCCCTTCCAATATACCGTTTGACATACCAAGAATGGTAACCAATCAATATCACCTGACCATCCAAGTATCCAGTGGCTCAAACCCATTTAGCACATGACCAATCCCTAGGTTTGATCCAACTAAATTCCCGCCATAGTCAAGTCTATATAAGTCTAAAGTATTATCCAATAAAATATACTTCTCTTCTTTCTTAATTCCATATTTGAAGCTTCCCCAAAAGGCACTCCTTATCACTGGTAGCAGCTACGGTTTTTTGACCACACCCATGAGAGAGAAAATGTCTGACCAAAACCCACCCACCTTCGCTCACGTACTCAACCAGGCCACATCCCAGGATACCTGGAAAACGTACTTCTGCACCCACAACATCAATGAGGATATACCTAGTGGATGCACTGTATTCAAAGGTCTGGTCATGCCCAAAGAATGCGCCAAGATTATTCAATACAGTTGCTCTCTTCAACCACAAACAAACACAATACCACCTATCACAGGTGAAGTTACCAACACCAAATACATTGGTATCAACAAGTTCTTTGGTAAAAACAAAGAAAACATCATCAATTGGCTAGACCACTCAGCCGCTAAACTCCGGCCTGCCGCATCCCGCATGAAAAATGGGTCCAGGAAGCCAGCTAGCGCCTGTACAAGGCCGCAGCTAACTGGTTTGCCACCTGGGTTGGCTCACAAACTGACAACCAGCTTGACAACTGGGAAGAGTTCAAAGCGGACATCACTCATAATTTCTGCGTCACCAAATCCCTCCAGAACATCACAATACAGCTCAGTGATCTTCCTCAAAAGACCACTATTGCAGCTTATGCCAACAAATGTGAGGAAATATGTCGCAAGATCCAAAACCCAGCTCAAGCTGACAACGTACACACCAGAGCATCATTCATCAGCAGAATGAAACCCTCTGTTGCTGCCCTCATCTGCCCAGAGGCAAATACCTCCATGCCTGTGCTCATTGCAGAAGCCAAGCGCGCTGAAAAATGCGCAAACATGGAATATGCTGCACGCAACGGCAATCACTCCTCAAATGGCAATGGCAGAGAAAACTCCAATGGCAACAAACTCCAAAATACCAACCATAACAACGGCAACTCCAATTGCAACAATGGCAATTGCAGCCAAAGCGCAAACCGCTCCTGTCCCAAGAAAGAAGACACTGCTGAAGTTAACAATGCTGAAGTAGCAACCCACTATGAATCTGACCCCACATTCTCTGACCTCAAAGGTCTCAAAACAGAGGAACAGGGAAAAGAGGAGGGGGAACAGGCTTAAGTGCCCCTGTCTTCTCCCAACTTGACAAGAAATTGTACCAAGGCACAAACTTTGCTACTCGCACTCCCCGTGTCCTGCAGTCCTCCATTTTTATGAACTTAAAAATTAAAGATTGCTCACAACTTCTTGTCTACCCATGCACTTACAAATCACATACACATAAAATTTTATTTGACTCTGGTGCACAACACACTATGGTTAGCAAACCCTTTGTAACCAAGTACAAAATACAAGTTGTCAAATCCAACTTCAAGTACGCCAAAATGGCAGACAAATCAAAGGTTATACTCAAAGGCAAAACAACTCCCTTCAGAATTGACCTCCAAGGTATACAAACGTCCATCAAAGGACTTGTCATGAACAACATAAACTACAACCTTGTAGCAGGCATGGACTGGTTCACCCAAGTGAACCCCAGCGTATGTTGGAAAACAAAAACCATGACCATCAAACACAACGGAGTCAATTTTAACATCCTCAAAGAACCCAATGACCTCATCCTAAGAGACACAGTATTTGTACAGGTCATAAACCAGGATGACTCAGAACATCTAACCAAAGATATTACCCTCCACATAATGAGGTACACTGAGTTCAATAACATACAAACACAAAAGATCCAATGCCCAGAACTTGCGGCACTCCTAAATGAATACACTCATGTATTCAAAGAAGAACTCACCGAGCTACCCCCTAAACAGGAGGTCAAACATGGCATCAAATTATGCAAAGCCATGCCCAAACCTGCACCCCTCTACAGAATCTCTCCCATGGAGACCCAAACCCTCAAAACACACATTGAGGACAACTTAGCTAAAGACTTCATCCGCCTGTCTGAATCCCCATGGGGGGGCAGCAGTATTCTTTGTAAAGAAAAAGGAAGGCACTCTACGTCTAGTAACTGACTATAGAGCTCTCAATGCAAGCACAGTAAAGAATGAATACCCTCTTCCACTTATAGAGGATCTGTTTGCAAGACTCTCAGGTGCCAAATTTTTCTCCAAAATTGACCTCACCTCAGGGTACAACCAGGTTGAAGTAAAAGAAAAGGGCATACTAAAGACTGTGTTTTGTACGCAATTTGGATCCTTTGAATGTAGAGTAATGAACTTTGGGATGACCAACGCTCCCGCAACGTTTGTTACCATGATGAACCAAGCACCAAACGGTCTCCCAAATACATTATGCTACCTTGACAATATCATCATATTCTCAATCTCCAAAGAGGAACACCTCATGCATGTCCGCAAAACACTCAATTGACTTGCAAAGCACAAACTTTACGCAAAACCAAGTAAGTGCCAATTTATGGAAAAGGAACTCCTGTTCTTGGGCCACATTGTCTCTGATGGTGACATTAAAGCAGATCCAGAAAAAATTAAAGCCATAAATAACATGCAACACCCACCTCTGTTAAACAAGTTAGATGCTTTCTTGGTATGGTAGCTTACCTAAGGAAATACATCAAAGACTGCAGAAAACTAACCGCACCAATCAATGAATTAACCAAGGGTAATGCCAAAAAGAAATTCATCTGGACTCCAGAATGTGACAGGAATTTCCATCTATTAAAACAAGCTCTGATTGAAGCACCAATCTTGCAATACCCTAACAATAAAAGGTGCTATGAGCTCAAGTCAGATGCCAGTGACACCGCCATTGGCACAGTCCTGCGCATCTGCCAGCCAGGGCAACAAGACTTCCTGCCAGTATGTTACAAAAGAAGAAAACTAACCAATACTGAGCAGAGATACCCAATACACGATAAGGAATTGCTATCAATATACCACGCTTGCAAGAAATGGAGATGTTACTTAGAAGGACATTTAAACGTCCAAGTACCAACTGACCATAAATCCTTAATCTATTTCAAAACTCAGAACACACTTGCATAGAGGCAAGCCAAATGGATGTCCTTGCTGGAAAAAATTAACCTGGACATCCAGTACAAAAAGGGGGCAGAGCTGGTCATGGCCAATGCTCTCTCTAGACTGTCAGCCTAGAGAGGATCGCCCTGACCACCTGAACCCTGACTGGCCAAGCCTGTACAACACTGAGTATAAAACCAAAGGGAAAGACCCCTCAACACATCAACTGACCCATAATACATTAGTAAGAAACAAAAATTACTTCCATTTATCAAATGGAACAGTGTACCAAATTATTAATGACAAACATATCCCGTACATCCCACTTGCACAAAGAGTTGATACCATACTAAGACATCACTGCCTGCTAGGCCATACAAAGGCTAACAACCTATACCTCACACTAAAAGAGATAGTATGGTGGCCCAACCTTAAGCAGAATATAGTTGATGTTCTGAAAAAGTGCACAATGTGCAAGAAATACACCAGTACAAAGGCTCCTCAGCCAACGGTCAA
The DNA here is from genome assembly GCA_014839935.2 of Entomophthora muscae. Taxonomy (NCBI): domain Eukaryota; kingdom Fungi; phylum Entomophthoromycota; class Entomophthoromycetes; order Entomophthorales; family Entomophthoraceae; genus Entomophthora; species Entomophthora muscae. Next base: position 697,436 of record QTSX02000723.1, on the reverse strand, counting down.
CCCAGTACCAGACCCTGAACCATTTAAGGTTTGGGGGCTAGACGTAGTGGGGCCCTTCCCAGAAACAAAGACAAACCAACATTTCTTAATTGCAGCTATCAACTTTGCCACACACTGGCCCATCTTCTGGGAAATAAAGGACCACAAAGCAGAAACCATCAACTGTTTCATTAACAAAGCAATCATAGCCAACTATGGAACTCCAGACTACATCATAACTGATGGAGCAACAGAGTTATCAGGTCACGTAGTTAATGACAACTTGAAATCCAAAAACATTAAACACTCCACAAACTCTCCATACAGGCCACAGGCCAATAGTAGAGTGGAACGCCTAAATGACAGCCTTATCAGGATCCTAGAGAAAATAATGGATGGCAAAGCCAAAGACACATGACCACTATACATGAAACATACATTATTAGTATCCCAAGTCCGCACCAACCAAGGGACAGGCTATTCACCATTTGAGCTAACCTACGGATATAAACCAGAAGTAATCACCCGCAATAAATAGCCCTACATAAAGATCCCCCCAGGGAAACCTCCCACATTAGAGAAAGCACCAAACCTGCAACACATCCACCTCAAAGCAAAAATAGCTGAAATGAAGAGGCTCAAGACACAAAAGGTAACCTCCACAGAGGAACCACTTCCCATCAACTCTCCTGTCTGGATTCTAGCTGGCAAAAGAAAGAAACTAGACTCAATACACAGGGGACCAGGAAGAGTCATCAAATACAGACCAGAGCACAACACTTACCTAGTAAAATTCCAAAGTGCCAAAAACCCAATTATCAAGAAATACCACAGAGCCCGTCTCTGCCTCAGTAAAGGAGAGCACTTGACCAGACTGGTTCCAACTAGCAAACAGCTCCATGAGCATCAGGTGGCAGCTGTTAAGGAAAAGCCCCCTCCTGATGCACCAGAGTAACCCCTTAAGGGGGGGTCAAGGGTCTGGATGTACTAGCATTCTGGCTACCACCAACCTACTTAACATCCAGCCATCACCCAATTTAGTCCCCTTCCAATATACCGTTTGACATACTAAGAATGGTAAAAAAGCAATATCACTTGACCGTCCAAGTATCCAGTGGCTTGAACCCATCTAGCACATGACCAACCCCTAATTTTGATCCAACTAAATTCCTGCCACAGTCAAGTCTATATAAGTCTAAAGTATTATCCAATAAAATATACTTCTCTTCTTTCTTAATTCCATATTTGAAGCTTCCCCAAAAGGCGCTCCTTATCACTATATTAATCTTATGTATGGGTCAAAGGTTACCACACCAACACAAACAGCCAACAACAAAGTCTTGGACACCATGTTAAACTTGGTTTTCAATCTAGACGGGGATCAGACCCAAAACCCTAAAGACAAGCCAAATGTTAGTATACAATCAACATTTTAACATTTATTAACTTTTTATGTTGACTTGATTCATTCAACTTTTGTTTTTGCGTTTGCTCCTAGGTTCAGGATTGTCAATAATCACTTAGTCAATGTCACTTACCAATTACACTCTGATTGGCTGCTTGAGCCACAATTGACGTTCCCTAACTTCAACTGACCTATACTTGGTCAAGCTCTGTACAGTAGTTTTAAAATCTATGGCAACAAACAAAATGAATTCAGATTTAAGCGGAATTGAAATGAATCCAAATCTATTGTAAATCAATATAAATTCATTTATTTTTAATTTTGTTTAAATCTGGATTGTTTTGCTTGTTGCCATAGCTTTTAAAACTACTGTACTTGTTTTTCCTGGATATTAAGCATAACCACTGCTTAATTGTGCTTTTGCCTGCGGCTTGTTTTTGGTTCCTCTCTTTGGTTCAGGTTGTTTTACATAATATTAAGCTCCAGGTCTACTCCCACATGGCAAATGAAATACTCTCAGCCATAATTCCAGTGAGACTTAATTTTAAATCCTCCCAAACCCATTTATCCTCTTAAATGTTTACAGCTTCTACTGGGGTATTTAAGCAAGCTCTATTTATTATTTTTACTTGTTCCAACAATAAAAATTACCCTTTATATTAAATCTTGATCACACTTAATTTTTTAATCCCCTTTTTGAAGCCATGAAGGAAAGTTATTTCCTGTTATGGTTTCTAGCCCCTTTTCTATCTGTGGTATTGGCTTTGGAGAGTCCAACTCCCACTACAGACTGGCATAACTCCTCTCCTGATGACTCCCACCAAAAGGATTCCTTGGCTAATGGATGATTAAAATATCCCTCAGGACACTGGGGAAGAAATTTCCATTATGGCTGCTCCACCACTCCACCTCCACCAGCTGAACCTTTTTTGGTTAGACCCAATGCATCCTTCTACCTGTTGACTTACTTGGTAGGATATTACCTATTGAGCAGGTTCAGCTCTATGATGGGAAGGTTTGCCTACCTAGGACACTTTGGTCACCTTGCTACGGTTATGGTGCCTATTGGTTTGGTTATTGCAGGGCTTAACTTAGGGGCCTTGGCTCACAAGATTGGGGACTTGTTCCCTCTTAAGTGGGTCCCTGACACGAACCTAGATAAACAGAGTTTTGTTGTATACAGTTGAACTTCAGACGGGTGCAGCTGCCTTTTGTTTTTTTCTGACAGATCTTTTTTGGTTAAACCCACTTTTTATCTCAAAGTTGTACAGTGCTACTGTATCTTTATCTATATTTGCTGTATGTCTACTATAATATCCTATAATTAGAGGTTATATTCTCTAAATCTTAAAATTTGGGAAAGCTATCTTATTTGACCACTTTTAAATATTCATGGCTTTATTATCACTCATTGTTACAGGATTTAGTTATGAATTTGCTCCTCAGTAGGAAAACAAAAGGTTTATACCTGAACTTTTCACAGATCACCTTTTATATGACCATGTATAGCATTCTAAACATCTGTAATTAACCAGATTGTCTGCTAATACTAGTTCTTCTTATTATATTCTGACTTTAAATATACTTCAAATTTCTCTCACTCATTTACACTCCCACACATCATAATTTAGCACACGTAAAAGACAGGGCTTCCTTTGATTGATATTTTCCTTCACACCACAAAAACCTATTTTTATGCATTAGACTAAAATTTATCTCTGTGTCACAAGTGAAAATAAGCTTCCTGCAGGAATTACACCCACACCTGGCTACCAGACAGAAGAAAACAAACACTGGTCACTACCAGGGACAAATTTGTGTTTCAAATTTTATGCCACACTCTCAGGTTCAACCCCTAACAGCCAGGCAACTGAGAGTTCTCCCAGGGCCCATGCTGATACATTGGCCTGTGCCTGGAGGGGTCCACAGACTACTCCTGTTAAGGAGAGAGGTATTTTAAACCTTGAAACATCCAAAAAAAAGCTATCCTGGCCAAAAATAGCAACACAGAGCCCATAAAAACCCAGCCACTGAATAACAGCCAAACTGAGAACCCAAAAACAATGCTAAAATGTGATGGCTCACCTGCAAAAGCCCAGAAGGACCAGGCAATCAATGCAACCCACCCAGGCTCAGGAAATAAACAGCAAGCCACTAATACTGATATAGCTCAAGATGAACCAGGCATAAGCCAAACAATCATTCACAAGGACAAAAATAGACCCTATCAACTATCCAAATAGGCTGAAAAAAGCCAAGAAACAAAAAATGCCACCCAGATCACCCTCAAGAAGAGGCATGGGGATCAAATTTAGAAGCTGAACTGTATAAAAACCCACTTCCAAAGGGCATGCTTATTGATATCCTAGAAAAATAAATAAAAGTGTTATGGACCTTTGGCTCACAAACATTTTACCTTATTGTACCCTTATTTTTTAAACTTTCAACCACCTACAACCCAGTTCACTCTTGGGAAATGTAGGAAAGAGGCACTAGGCTCATTGAGCCTGGTTCAAATCCTGGAGGATTGCAAATTTCTCAAATACCTTCCCAATTACTATCCTAGAATCCCGTCCAAAACCCATCACCTCAGCAGATGTGCTACCCTCCTTGGGTCAATACCAGTCTTGGAACAATCTACTAGATTCCTTTCCTAGTAACTTGTGGCCTCTGCTGATTATTTTAAGTTGTTCCTTGAGTAGATCCCATTCCTCATCCAAAATTTTACTAGTGGCAATTTTTCTGCAGCTCTGTTGGTAGATATTCTTTTCTCCTGGGCTAGGATAGAAAATATGTTGAGTTTTATCCATGATAAACTATGTGAAATCAGGAATAAGGGTTAGAGGTCAATACTGGTGTTTATTTGAATAAGAAGAAGGATCCCCTTAGAAGCCTTCTGTAATGTAGCCTGTTTTTGGAGGGCAATTTTTGGTGTGTCAAGTCTTGGGCTCCTTGCTTTATGTCTTGAACTCCTTGATCTTGGTCTTTGACTTCTTATGTGGCTTCCTGCTCTGGATGATCCCCTTAAATAGCTCCTTGTTTCAGCCTTTTTTCCCCTTCTGATTTTCTTTTTACCCAGGATTAAACTATTATTTTTCTCTCTCTATAATAAACTAAACCTTCTTTATTACCTTAGTCAATCAGAGCAGACTTTTTTCCTGTCAATCCCCTGGTTTATTAGTCTTTTTTCTTTGGTTTATCAATGAAAAACACTGATAAAACAGGCTTCAACCTGCAGTCAATCATACACCTGCATTTGAATTTTTATCTAAATGGTTTCCCTGGGCTACCTGATGCCGCTCTTTGCTCAAACTATTGTCTCTGCCTTCTGGACAAACCCTTGGCCCATGTTTCAAACGGTTTCCCTGTTTTCCTGTTACATTTTCCTGGGTTAATTCAATTTTCCCCCTTATGTCTTACATTAGGAATTTGTTTGCCTGTGATTTGATCAAAATCTTCCCGCAATTCCCACCCTTGGCAAATTTGAACCACCTGTCATCTTGCTCTTGCTCTTTGCTATAGTGCCCAGCAAAACGCTTGACCCTGTTTTCAAAGTTTCTCTGTGCTGCTCTTGTCTGCTTCTGCTTCTCTCTTTCAATTTAAATCCTTAATAAAATCTTTTTTATTTCTTTGATTTATTTAATTATTTTCTTATTTAATTTTTTCCAATTATTCTCTTTATTTTTTCTTTAATATTCTCTTTATTTCTCTGCTTTTTATCTATATCTTATTTCTAAACAAATTAAACCTTTCCTCTTTGTTCTTCATCCTTATCTCTTTCCAACCACTGTAGATGATATTCACCTATTATTTTTCTCATTATGTCTTCTATTCTCAACCAATGTCCTTCCTCTGAGCTTCTATATCATGATAGTCCCCATCAGTCAACACACCAAACTCAGGCAATAATTCTCCACAAGTGAATCAACCTAGACTTGACCCCCCATCAGTGACCTACACTTTAGGTCATCAGAAGAAAATATTACTCATGCCTTGCCACTTTTTTTACTCATCCCAGTGGTTATCTTGAGCTGTCAGGTGCAAAGTAATCATCTTTACTTTCCAAAACCTCCAAATAATTAAGTTCTGCAGCTGTTTCTCTGGACAGCTGCCCTAATAATGGCTCTGGGCTATCTATGCTTGCCCAGCAACTTTAAGGCCTCCTTAAAGATACTTTGAAGTCACATAGAAAGAAACTTTACCTCCATCCTAGGTTAAGTTGACCAACTGTATTCTTACCCCAGATGGTATCAGGGCTTCAATACTACCTCAGCACATCCATCCAGGGTAGCCACAACTTCTCTATCCTTCCAAAGTACTAGCCAGGGGCCATCCCATTACTATTCCCAGACCTATACCACTGCTACTCATGAACAGAGCTAGATATATCAATAAGCCAACCAACATTTACTTGTCTTGGGCATTCAATATTTATTTGGCTAATACAAAGCCCTCATCTGCAAAATAGCTTCCCATATGAATCATTATAATATCAATTGAAGATGTGCTGAAATGGCCAATCTGAGAGGGCAACCAAACAAAGAAGGGATAATAAAGTATGGGAAGTAACCACACAAAGCCAACAGAAGTGTCCCAGTTACTGTAAATTCAGAACTTAAACATAAAAATGTGGGATTTTCAAATTCTTGGTCCAAATTTCAAATCACTTTTGCGGGCAACTCAGCTGAGTGAAAATTAAAATATTTAATAAAAGCAACCATTTAATTTGACTTTTTTTGGTTTATTTAAATTGGCAAATTTTTAATCTCTTGAGCAGATAACTCAACTAACAAAAGACAAAACACAACAAACAAATGTGGGATACATGAATCAGAAATGCAGGATTCTAATGTACAATTTGAGATTTCCTGTATTTCAAACAAATCATAGACATCATGTAAAATTAACAAATCTGAAATTGCGGGATTGTCAAATCCAAGAACCAAATTTCAAATCAAAAATGAGATGGATTTGAAATAAATATAATTTATGGGTGTCTTAAAAAGGATGATAAAGGATCTAGAGTGGAATTGTGCTAACTCTTTTAGGAATCATAGGCATTCTCAAAAAGCACCCTATTCCATTTTAGGACGGCTAAAATTTAGATGCTTGATTACAGTAGATTTTAAAAAATGCTAATAATAAAATAGAATTATATATTACAATCTATTTTTACCATGTTGCCTTTTCCTTGGTGTGTTGATAGTTCATTTGCTGTTGATAAGGTGTTTGCATTTGATTGGATGGTTTCACCTCCAGTTGCCTTGGCAATAGAAAATCAAGCCACCTCCGCAACCACAGTTGGTCTCAGGGAGGCGGCTTGATTTCCTATTGCCAAGGCAACTGGAGGTGAAACCATCCAATCAAATGCAAACACCTTATCAACAGCAAATGAACTATCAACACACCAAGGAAAAGGAAACATGGGAAAAATAGATTGTAATATAATATTCTATTTTGTTATTAGTATTTTCTGAAATCTACTGCAATCAAGTATCCTTAATAGCAGTACATGAATACATAGTGCATTAAACTGATGGTTTATCTTTGCCCCTCTCCTTCTTCCTTAAAAAAGTTTTGTTGGCCCCTTGGCTACGCTGAGGGCTAAAAAATTTTTAAAAAAATTCTACGTCATCAGGAGGGTAGCTCATATATCATTATATGGTTTTTTGGTCGCTATATTAGTGATTTGGAGTGCAGAATATTGCATCATTTCCAGTTTAGACAATTTTACATCTCACTTAATTTCATGTCTAAACATGGTTGTTGAGATTGTATTTTCCATTTGATTTTATCCAGAGTGGAGCTTCTTGATTTGGGTTGATTTGTCCTAGTTTCTTACTTTACATTCAATTTGGATTCCAGTTCCCGCAATTAATATCTGAGTTTACTAGTGGCATTCAAAAGTGATTTTAAATTTGGTTCTTGGATTTGACAATCCTGCAATTTCAAAAAACATAGTAAACTTAATGAAAATGGTTGATGAATTTGAACACTTCAAATCTGATTCCAGTTAATTCATTTTGTCCATTGGAAATATGCAGTTTGACTTGAACTTTGCAAAGTGTCTATGAGATCCTGCATTTTAAAAGATTCAAATAAAAATACAAATATCAAAATTAATTAAAAAAGGCCATCCTGCAAAAGTGATTTGAAATTTGGACTAAGGATTTGACAATCCTGCATTTTTACGTTCAGGTTCTGAATTTACAGTATCAGCCATAAAGAGTGTATCATATCAGCTTGTAATTATTTTTCTCTACAATGAATAGATGCAGGGGCAGAGTTTTGTCATCTCTGAGAGCATTGATAGCAATAAGTTTGGCAAGCTTGGTTGGTTGGGAGACTGAAGACCAATAAGAGGAGGGTGTAGTCAAGGTATTCTTGATCTTGGAGAGGGCTTGTCCCAGGAGAAGGTCAGATGAGCAAGATGCCAAGCCAATGAATGCATCCAAGACAATGTCTTCACCTAGGAGCAGACAACAGTAATGTTTCTTCAGGAGTAGGCTTAAGATAGACCAGACTGATAATATACCAAAATGAGATTATTCACCCAGGAGGCTCACATTTCTCAGAGATAGAGGCATAAACCAGAGAAGACACAGGCACCAGTGAATTTTATAAAGAATGCTGTTTAGGGGAAGGTAGTTTTAAGGAGAAAAACTCTAAGGGGTTTCTAACAGGGGATACTGAAAGGGCTTTTGGAGACATGCAGCTGAAAAGATAGACTGGTGGATGCCTTGGGAACCAAAACACAAGGGGAAAACCTGAGAGCGGGTTTGAGCCTGGAAAAGGGCAGATTGAGAGCAGGTTTAAATCCAGAACAAGGAGTTTTTTTTTGATTTCTAATAAGCAAAAAGCATTAGCAGAAGCCTTTGGAGGTAAGTTTAAATAAAATAATTAAACTAATTTTTGAACAAATAAAGAATATATCAAGTGAGTGGGAGTTGACAATTATCAAAATTTCAATTTAGAATGAGTAAGCAAGGAGCTATAAGCTCCTTGCTCACTTTTAAGGATTGGGCTTGGGAGGAATGAGGGGCTCTGGTTGCTGATTGGCTATTTGCAAAAGTTCCCTTCAAAAATCCAATATCTGGAAATTTTTGGGCTTTTCAAGTTGTTAGCCACCCATCCAGGGATATATTATTATATACAATTACATCATTCCTAGCAGTGAAGCAGTTAAATGAGGGCTCTTATATGGGGCCTTTTGATTGGCTGTAATAGAAAACCTTTAAAATGGGCTTTGATTTCAGAATTGGAGGGCCTAGTTTCAACATAATTTCATTACAGGGGCCATTGCAGTGAGAGAAGTAGCAACTGAGTTGTAGGAGTAGTCTAAGCCATAATTTTTCTCCACTGTGTGAGCTAAGTCTTCTAATTTAGTGAGAGGCAGAGTGAACTTTCCAGGGCACTTTTTGGTTTTCCTAGGGTGGAATTTTCTGTTGAGTGCCAAAGGAGGGGGGCAGGGAATTCACATTAAAGGCTTTAATTCTGCCCAAGACACCAAAGAAGAACACCCAGACTACTTCTGCACACCTGTAGTGCCCTAAGGTCATGTTCACTTTACAAAATAACCTTCAAACCCTAATCACAGGCATTGAACACTTAAAGAACTTCTCTGGTATGTATGCCCTGAAAACCTGAAAGATCCCTACCATATCATAAGAGAATACTCAGTAGTCACAATGAACCCCCTTATCTTTCAAGAAAAATAAAACAACCATTACTTAGTTCCTATGAAACTTCCTCCTACTTCCAAAGCCAACTGTTCCATACTCCACTGAGTTTGCCCCACCTGGTCAAGAAAATTAACTCTTGGGAGTGCTACATCTTTCAATCATGGGATGACTTGATTAAGCCTTTCCAACTTATGATTCATGGTCTGTAGCAGGCAATGTGCTATCCTATATGGTTAAGTTAGGTCCCATTATCTGGTGTACCATGCCTTTGCCTGTCATCATCACTCATGCTGAAAGAACCACCAAGGAATCATGGTATCCTGACACTCTGGAGCTGTCCATCAATGTAAGTTGAAAATATCATTATTTAAGCTTTTTTCAGCAAAGCTGTCATTTTATAAGTGAAAGTTGATACAGTAGTTTTTCAAACCTGTTGAGATAAACATATATTATTCAGTTTGGAACGCATGAACTCAGTCTAAAAACAAAATCAAAAATCAAGGAATTTATATTAAATTACAATAGATTTGGATCCATTTTGATTTTGTTTTTAGACTGAGTTCATGTATTCTAAACTGAATAATATATGTTTATCTCAACAGGTTTGAAAACTACTGTAATCATTCAAACCAATTACAGTGATTTCTAGCTATTTTCCTTTATTATAGGAACCGTGTGGCATCTTTAACGTAGGAAATATTAGGTTGTTACAATGGGTTAGAGCCGGTATGGATCAATCAAAACGTGCTGTTGTTTTCGATAGATTTGAAGATCATTTTCAGGCAATAGAAAGCCCATTTGATTCATTTTAAATAAAAATATATCGAAGCGACTTAATTCGAAGCTTGGGCAATATTTTAGCCAGTATAATTTGCATTGTAATTTAATCTGCAGTTGAAAATTGTTTGGCACCATTGGATTACATTTTCTTCTCGCCCTACTTTTCTATAAAATAATAAATCAAAATTCAAACTAGAATATTTTACTTACGACAAAGGATAAAATAAAAATAAAAAATAAAGGCATATCACCATCCATCGCTGTAGATATCAATGAGATGCTTAGCAATCTGAATTCGGGTGTAGGCTCCAGGAAGACCTCTTTCGGCACATCCTGCACCAGAGCTCATGATTCCATAGATGACGTTGTCCTTGAATATGGGACCGCCAGAATCGCCCTCACAGCCATCAGCGCCACCTTCAAGGAAGCCAGCACAGAACTGAGATTCAATGTCAATGTCATTATAGATACGCTGGCAGGTTTTGTCGGGGAGAACAGGGACTAACGCCTCCAAGAGAAACTCTGAAATGGAAGGCCGCGACTTTTTAAACGAAGCAGAGCGGAAGGTGCGGCCCCATCCAAGTATAGATAACATCTTGTCATCCTGAAGGTCCATTGCAAATCGGATTTTGATACTGGGGTTGGGAAGGGGAGACTTGGGCTTCCAGATGGCAGCATCGTTGGCCAGAGTAGCAGGGTTGTAATTGGGATGTACTCTGTGCTTGGCTACGTCGTACATGCTGGCACTCTCCAGGCTGGAATTGCTGGGTACGGCAATACGCCACACCGCCACGCCATCAAAGTACATACAATGTGCGGCAGTGATGACCAAGTCGGGTCTGTAAATGATGCCTCCACAGCGATGCTCTTCAAAATACTGTAGCGATACCATCCAAGGGTGAGCTTCCCAGCTGGATTGAAACCCGTTAATTATACGAAATTGAGGTCTTCTACCATGTACTCCCACCAAACCTATCAAAGCAACAGCTAACTTAACTCCAACCATATCTCATCAGCCTAACCAAGCTTTACATTTATACTTTCAGGGGAGTGGAAATCCTGTCATTTTGCCACATCTTGTTTAACTTTCCTGCATAATACAGGATGTAACAGCCATATTCCTTGGAATTTTAATGACGTCATCTGATATGCTCCTTTAACTATGTTATTTTATTCTTGATACCTGAGCAATATAAATTACATTCATGACCTAAACGCACATCCTCAATCAGCCAATCAGAAGGCCACAAAGATATGAACTTCGGAGGTCAGACCTGATCTTCTTCGGATCTACCAGCCAATAAAATCAACCTTCCCCCTCAATTATTTCCACCAGGACAGAGAACATTATCTGATTAAACTCCAAGCTTATAGTAATTGTGACTTGAACTCTAGCCAATACCATCAAACTAAATATTCAGCACATGAGCTCTTAACTATCTTTGATAAAGCATAATAATAAAGTAGTGTTTTAGCCCAGGAATTAAATCTATGATTTTTATCTCAAATATTTAAATATTGCTACTTAAATAAAAAAGAAACCCCACTATAATCTAAAAGGTCTAACCCAAATAATGATCAAACATTTAGCTGCTATAGCTTTGATGTTCAATAAGTCTAGCAGCTGATTTTTAAAAAATTAGGATAAATTTGGGTTTAATAGCAGTGATCTTTTGGGAAATGGAGAAATAAATAAGATATGGCCTTGATTTAAGGTGGACATGTTATTTCAAACCTGTATCTCAAGAGCAGCATGTTGAATCAAACCATCTCAAATCATGCTACAGTAGTTTTCACAGCTATGGCACTAAGCAAAATCAACTCATCTGTAAGTGAAATGAACTCAGATGCAAATAAAATCCAAATACCAGTGTAAATCTTACAATCTGCTAGCAGAGATTTGGGGGCATTGATGGAAAAAATGACCTAAAAAAGCAATGAATGACTCTGAATAAAAGTGAAAATAATCAAGATATAATACAAAATACATGAAATCACAAAAAAATGAGTTCAGTTGTCTTTCAGTGTATAGATGGGTCATTATTTTTCTTATTATGCCTAGGCACCAGGCTGAATATTTTTTCAGGGCCCAAAATGAGCCTGACAACGCATTAAACTATGTTAAATTAAAAGAAATGCAAATTTTCAATTGTGTGATTTCCCAATCAGGCCATCAAATAAGAAATAGTAATTGACATCACTATTCCCAAAAATTATAATTGATGTCCTGGGAAAACCTGCACCTGAAGACACCCAGAAACACATTGCTACCCGTCTGAAATGCTTCTAATTGGCCAGAACCATCAGAAGTTAGAAATTTTGGCCCCCAAAAGTCACCAAAGGGACCACAAAGTTTTGGCCAAGCGCCAGGGCCTAAAAATAGCATTCTGCCTCCCCTGAACAACCAACCAGAGAATGCCAGTTTCAGGGAAACTGCAGCATCTGACCAGCTGGCCAATAAGAAGTTTTCCATCAAGCCAGAAACCAATCCCCAAGCAGTATATAGCTGGGAAAGTTAAAAATCCCTCCTGGTTGACACCTCTAAATAAAAACTGTTAGTTAATGCAATTTGAGCATTTTACCTTTGCAGAAGTTTATTACATTACCAAAAACCTTATACGTTTAGTATGACCAAACAGACAGTACTTACAGCTCCAACTCCAGCGCTGGAAGACTGAGCAACTTATTGCTGCTTCAGTACAACCAATTTTTGAACCTTTTCCTCCCTCTGGAGCACTAGATCAGGAAATAGATCCTGTTCCTGTGCCCCCTTTTTCTTCCAAATTTTTGCCCAACTCAGCCAACTTGCCCCACTGAGCCAGCGCATGAGCGCAACTGCAGAAAAACTCCCCCTTGTCACCATCAATCTAGCATATGATTTTCAGGGGCCCACACATTTGGGAGTTTCTCCCCAATAGAGTGCAATAAGGCCCCAAGATTAAACTTCAGCAAGGATGTCCCAACAGAAAGACCCACCATCATGTTGATAGCTTGCCCCCAAAATCTAAATCAGCCTAGGAGTAGGAAAACTGTTAGAGATTGTAGTATAGACCAATATATCCTACCCCATATCAAGGAGCATTGGGATGAGTGATGGGAGGGTGTTGCTTTCCAGAATGGATATGCCAAAACATAGTCTGTCTATGTTTAGACTGATAAAACAGTTGCCTGATTGCCCACTTGTTTTGCTGCTTTTGCTATTCTATGCCTGATAAATCATTCAATTGCGCTTAAAAAGCAATATTTGAATTGATGGTTAATTGTGCATAGATCCTGGCCTTCACTTCTGCAGCTAATACTGTAAATTCTGAACCTAAACATAAAAATGCAGGGTTGTCAAATCCTTGGTCCAAATTTTGAATCACTTTTTATGAGATGGCTTTTTTTAATCAAATTGAATTTTTTGTATTTTTATTTGAATTTTTAAAAATACAGGAACTCATAGACGCTTTGCAAATTTCAAGTGAAACTGCATATTTCCAATGAACAAAATGAATTAACTGGAATCGGATTTGAAGTGTTCAAATTCATCAACCATTTTCATTAAGTTTACTATGTTTTTTGAAATTGCAGGATTGTCAAATCCAAGAACCAAATTTCAAATCACTTTTGAATGCCACTAGTAAACTCAAATATTAATTGCAGGTACTGGAATCCAAATTGAATGTACAATAAACACACTAGGAAACACCAACCCAAATCAAGAAGCTCCACTCTGGATAAAATCAAATGGAAAATACAATCTCAACAACCATGTTTAGACATGAAATTAAGTGAAATGTAAAATTGTCTAAACTGGAACTGATGCAATATTCTGCACTCCAAATCACTAATATAGCGACCAAAAAACCATATAATGATATATGAGCTACCCTCCTGATGACGTAGAATTTTTTAAAAGTTTTTTGGCCCCTGGCTACGCCAGGGCCATAAAACTTCTTTTCAAGGAAGGAAGGAGGAGGAAAGATAAACTATCAGTTTACTACAAAAGTGTTGATGTATTGTTATTAAGGATACTTGATTATAGTAGATTTCAGAAAATACTAATAATAAAATAGAATTATATATTAGATCTATTTTTATCACGTTGTATTTTCCTTGGTGTGTTGATAGTTCATTTGCTGTTGATAATGGGCAACTGTGGTAAGTTGGACTCCCTGGTGATCAAGTCCCTGTTAGTTGACACTATATTAAAGTGAGAATTCAGCTTTAGCCCTGATTGACAACTGGAAATTGACACTTTTTTAATTAATGGATCTTGCAGTACTGAAAAATTTTAATATAACAAATTAAGCCTTACAGCTGTGGTATACTAAAGTGACCCCAGAGAGCTCAAAAATGCAATAAAAACAGTACCAAAAATAGAAATAAGGAGAAATAAGCAATTATTTCTCATTTTACTATGTGATTTACACTCTTCATTATAAAAATATTTTTTATTACCATAAAAATTAAAATTCCAATGAAGCAAAAATAAACAAAAGCACTAAAAAAGAAAGCTATGCAAAATATGAAGAAATATTAAAGCTTATTTGATATGGTTCATATAAGTACAACTGTGAATATTATATGTTTTATTAGGAAATTAACAAAAATTAAGATATTTCACTTACTTTCAACTATAAATATTCATCTCAAACTTACCATGCATACATAGAACAATCACTGATATCTAATTAAATTAAAAAACTTAAAAATTAAAACTAAAAACTAAATGATCAAAGCTAATAAGTAAAAATTAAAGTTAAAAAGTTAAAAGTTAAAAGTAAAAATCATATAACTGAGCAAGCAAGCAAGTCTATTCCTCATCATTTTTTCCCTGTTTCATTTTAGTCCCTTCCAGGAGGGCAGTGGCAATAAGCTCAAGTTGCTGCTTAAGCTCAGAGGCCTTATACTTATTCTTGGCCTCACCCTGGATGGCCTTGGTGAAGAGGGTACAGTAGGTGGTTGGCTTGGTGGGGGGGACGCAGTTGGAGAGATCTTGCAGCTTGGAGATTGTTTTCTCTTGCTCGTGCTGCAGGAGAGAGAAGAACTTATTGAACTTTGGATGAAGCCCAAAGTTGGCTTTAAGATGCTTGTTATAAGCTTTTAATGCCAAAGTGGTCTTCAGCTCCCCGTTGACAGCCGCCCGGTACACGTTCCAGCTGGCCTTGGCGCGGGCCTTGCCTTGCCTCTGCATGACAGCCTTCCCAATCCACTGGGGCTTGAAGTACTTGAGGAAAGGCTTGAACTCTGGGTGCTTCACTATGTAGGGATCCTTTGAGAGCACCTCAAACCCCTGCACAGCGTGCTCTGGCTTTAAAAAAGCCAAGGCACTAAATTGTGCCAGCACAAATCTGCAGGTGTCCAAAGTATACCTCTGGCTCAACCTACTAAGCTCAGCGTGGACCTGCACGTTACAAGCAACTGCTTGGCGGAAGTGGAAGTGGCACCCCTGCACCTCCCTGCTGAACAGCTGCTCAAATGCATTGAACTGAGCAGGCTCAAAGTCCATAATGCACACACAAGGCCCAAGAGCTCTTAGCCTCGCCTTTTCCTCTGAGTCCAGGGTGGCCTGGTCCTTGTCAGAGACAGGTGGGTTGGCTCAGGTGTGGGGGGAGTCTTCTTGGATTTGTCATTGTTGGTGGGAGGAAGGAGGGCAATTGCTTGGCAGAGGATGGAGAACACACGGGTATAGATGGCCTCAGTGGCCCCAGGAAGAAGAAAGAACACAAGTGGAATCACCTGGATGTCAATCTGGGCATGAACCATCCAGAGCTGCTTGAACATCCGGGGGCAAGTGGAAAAAGTACCATCAACTAGCCAGGTTGACGCCCTTTTCAACTTCATCAGGTTCTGCTGAGTTGAGTAGCAGATTATGTGGTCCTTGGCGGCAGGCCTGTTGTCATGGAGCAGGAAGCGCTCCCCACTTGGAAGCTGCTTAAGCTCATGAGTGAGAGTGAGCTCTGAGAGGACGTCTGAAGCCTTGGGGGGAGGGGGATTGGCAGCAATACGCTTATTGCTGATGAATTCAACCAACTGCCCCTGTGTTGGTACCAACTTAAGATTGTTGGGTTTGAGATGTTGCAAAGCCTTTATGGCCAGATCAGAAGCCCAGAGATGAGAGGATGTGGGTATTACTTGAACAAGGTATCATTTTAACATCCAAGTGATTAGATGATTGGGGGGCTTGCAAGTGTGCTCCCCCTTCTCTGCTGTTACTTGCTCCCAGCCCTTGGTGTTTAGCCGGGGCCCGCAAGTCTTATCCTTGCAGACAAAGTGCTTGCTCTTGGTCTGCTGCTTTTGGTTGTTGCAATTGAAGATGTAATTTTCAGCAATGTAACCAGCGCTGCCCTTTAAGGACATAATTGGGAAGTAACAGGGGAAGAACTTGGGAACTTTAAACTCTCTGTCCACATTACAGATATTGTGGATGGCCAGTGGATCCCAAGCCACATGGCCAGAAGCTTTAAACTTCTTGGAGTAATCCTCCGGCTCATCTTGGTGGTCAGATGAGGAAGGAGGGGAAGAGCCATTGGGAGGGGAAGGGGAAGAATTCTTTGAGGCCTGCTTGGATGCCTCCTTTTTCTTACCAGAAGAAGAGGTGGGCTCCTTGGCAGCCTTTACTTTCTTGGTATGCCACTCCTTGGTGGGCTCAGAGTTGGCCTCTGAGTGGTAAAAGAAGTGGTTGGTAAGATCACCATCAGATTTATTGAGGGAGAAATTTTTGGGGGAAGGTGAAGGGGATGTGGAAGATGAGGGTGGAGGAGATGGAGTGGGAGGAGATGGAGTTAGAACTTTGCCTTTGCAGGCTTCTTGGCACGCTTGGGAGTGGAAGCAGTTTCTTTGGAGTCCTTGGAGGCTTGGCGCTTGGGCTGTTGGCTGTTCTTGTTTGTTTTTTCAAAAGAAAAATTTAGTATTGTAGATAAAGAATTATGAAAGATATGAAACACAGAGGTAAAGCAAAGTAAAAGTTATATGAAAAGTATGCAAATAAAGTTTTATTTATCAAGAAAAAAACATAAAAAAGTAAACAGAAGCAAAATATAAACTCAAAGTATAGATATAAAGGTTAAAACATAGAAAATAAGTGAATTTATGATGAAGCATCAAAGATGTTAGGTTCTGCATATTATCTTAGTGTTAAATCAATGTAAAAGTTTAATTGAAAGTCAAAAAAATATATGAAAATTATATGGAGAGTAGCAGAAAAATTAGTAGATTATCATTGCAAAAAAAATAAAAAAATAATTATGTGGAATTTTTTTATTGAGAGTTGAAAATTTAAAACATAGTAAAGTGTCAAGTTCAACACTGTCAATCAGCCTGGAAAAGCTGAATTCTCACTGTCAAGTATGCCAGAGTCAAGCAGAAACATCAAATCTACTATGTTTTTTACATATAAAACTTGCTTAAATTTAAAACGGGTTCAAAAGTTAACCCAAAAGCAAGGCAGTATCATATGCTTAAAACTTAAAAAAATACAACATAAGTTAAAAAAGTAAATGAGTGGAAATGTGTTTATTAGTGATTAGGGTATGCTGTGAGGAGCTGGGAGTGAACTATTTATCATAGTGTTGGTTAAAACGTTAAGAAGCTCTCTGTACTAATCCCCAAGTTAAAGTGTCAAGTGGGCAAGTCTCAAGTGGCACTAATAGTGTGTCACATATTAATTTAGCCTTAATTCCAAGCCTTTGATTATTTAAATCCAAAACCAATTAGGTGTCAAGTGAATAGAGTCAAACAAAGAAGATGTTGAGTTTTAGCTTTTTATAAATTACATATGAAATCTTTTAATAAATTGGGCTTAATTTATGTGACATCACTTAATCCAAAAACCCAGGAATGACATAATGTAAAACAAGTGGGGTATTTGATTAATGTCTATGCCACTAAATCCAGTATAGTGGTGCTTGGGAGCCTAATTGATAACTATGGACACTAATAATAAAAATATAATAGTAAATAATAAATTTTATATAAGCGCATATATATTTTATTAATAAAATTAAAATTTGGCTTAAAAAGTGTTGAGCTGGCAACTTTTTGGTTTAGAGTGTCAAACACAGGTTTTTCATTTTTATTATTAAATTTACTTATAAATTTCCCCTTAAATTGGTATTTTAGCTAATCAAATTATTAAATGGAGTCAAGTTCAAGTAAATTTAACCTTGGTTTTTGGTTTCAACCCCCTAAATTACTAGTAAAAATTAGCTTAAAATTGGTTAAGTTAAAAATACTAATAGATTCACATATGCAGCACTCAACTCCCTGGTACTTGACAAAGTGTCAAGTACCAGGGAGTCAATCACCAGGGAGTCAAACTTACCACAGCTGCCGCAAAGAGGCACTTTTCTTCAACATCATTGAGATCCTTTTCAAGAAGCTTCTTCTTGCTCTTGTGGTGTTTGATTAGGGCCTGCCTAGAGTGGAAGAAGCAGCCCTGTACTTCTCCATTGAAGGTGGCCTCAAAGGCTCTGAACTGAGCTTGCTCAAAGTCCATGATAATCACCTTTGGTCCAAGTGAGCGCACAAATGCTAGCTGCTCTGCGGCTAGGGTGGACTCATACTTCTCAGAAGAGGAGGGATTGGCCCTTGTGGCGTGGATGAGAGGAGGGAGCTGGTTGGCAGGAAGGGAGCCCAAAGCATCCCGGACAATTTTGAATGCTCTGGTGTAGACCTCTGTCTTGACACCAGACAGGAGAAAGGAAACAAGGGGGACAACCTGGGCATCAAATTGCCTGTACAGGACCCAAAGCTGCTTGAAAAGGGTTGGGCAGGTTGCAAATGGACTGTCACACAGCCAGATAGTAGCAGTGTTGAGCTGCTCCAGGTTTTGGGTTGTGGCGTAGGCAATGATCCTATCCTTCACTTCCTGCCCATTGTAATGGAGCAGGAATATCTTATCAACCAAGTTTTCTTGAGGGCATCAGAAAGTACCAGGTCTTTGATTGTGGTGGCACTCTTGGCCAGAGGATTGGTGGCTTGGCGCCTATCATTAACAAACTTAACCAACTGGCTGTGGGTTGGCACCCTCTTCAGATTGGTGGGGGAGAAGTGCTTACAGGGAAAGCACAGCCAGCTGGGTGGGGTAAAGGTCCTTGGAAGTAGGCATGATCTACACAAGGTATCATTTCAGGAGACAGGCTATGGTTGTATTGGGCATTATGCAAGTGTGCTCACCCTTAATTGTTTGGACTAAGTCCCAGTGCTCAGTATTGAGCCGCACTGGGCAGGAGCGGTCCTCACAGGTATAGTGGTGTTGCAACCAAGTTTCCAGACTTGCCTGCTAATGTATCTTACAATACACAGGGGGCGCTCAATGAGCCGCCCCTTGACGTATCTAATGTTATGGATTAATCTGATGGCAATATTGAATGGTAGGTACTTCATCCTAATTAGGAGCGCTACCAATTCAACTTGCTGATCCCCGCACAAGTTATTCCTTGGCTTCAAACCTTACATGGAACTTCCCACTATGCCACCCCCTTGTGGCCTTGTGGCTTTCCCCATATAGTATATTAATCACAATATTCTACAATAAACAATACCTTATTCTTATTATTCTGTCCTTTCTATTGGACTGTTGTCTTCCCCAATTCCAAATACTGAATCCTCATTGGTTCAGTTGCAACAGTGGTAGCAGCAGTAGGTTTACAACCTACCTAAAGCAAAATCCCCCAATAAAGGACAGAGTACAGGCTGTATGGCTACTCCCCAACAAGAGACCTTCCTGCCAATCTCCAAGGGGGACATCCCCAACGGGTACATCATCTATCAAGACCAGCTAGTTCTCACCAGCGTGTACAATTGGCTCCGCCTTGGGCAGCGTGACGCCAGCGTCACCCCGCCCCAGTCAGATCTGTCCCAGTGAATGCTCAACCTTCAGCTAGAATCCTTCACTGGTGGCGTCAAGGGAGCCGACATTGTCAGTTGGCTCCAATCTACTGAAACCCGCCTTTGCATCTGTCAGGTCCCAGAGCCCATGTGGGTTGCCACTGCATCTGGTTGCCTCACGGGGCCCGCCGCTGTGTGGTTCATCAACTGGGCCATCCAGGAACTTGACGTTACCTGGGCAGCATTCTGAGATGCTGCCAAGTCCCGCTACAGTGAAACCTTCTCCCCCATTGTTGTGGGAACCCCTCTTCTAGCAATCAAACAAACTGGTTCTGTTCCTGAGTACCTTGCCGCCTGGCAACAAGCTCTTGCTGCTGCCCCAAAAGCCGTGACCAACGGAAATGCAATGCTACTCACTCTCATCATCAATGGGTTAAAACCATATATCTGCAAGTGGGTCCCTGTAGGTCCTTGTACCTCCATCAACAACTGCTATAAGGCCATTGTGGAGGCTAACAACCAGGCCTCAATGGGCTTCTGCCGTACCAGTGTCGCTCCATCCCAACCACATACCACACCTGGCAGTGGCCACAATCAAGTAGGCCACCGCCAGCCCTGTCAGTAGAATAATGGGACTAAACGCCCCCGCAAGGGGGAGCTTCAGCTAGCGCAGATTGAGGATCAGGGAAAAGCCTGGGGGTTGTAGCAACAAGAGGCCTTGCAACCCCATCTGACCCATCCTCTCAATCCCTGCTTGCAAAAAATCTCTGTGACTACAACATTCATGAAGTTGAAACCCTGGACGTCTTTCAAGTCCACAGTGACAACCCTGTATTGCAAACAAGCCACTCCTCAAATAAAGTAACACACTTGTCCTATCCCTTCTGTTTCCATGGAAACACCCACAAATTACTGGTAGATACTGGGGCCAACCACACTATGGTGGACCAGGCGTTTGCTGACTCTCAGCAATTAGACCAAGAGCCCAGAAGTTCAAAGCAGTACAAGTAGTTGACTCCCGCAGAGTTGTCATCACCCACAAGACGGTACCCTTCTCTGTGAGAATGGGGAACATCCAGGTTAAGCTCTCTGGGCCAATCATGGCAGGGCTTAGCCAGAACATAATTGCTGATCTTGACTGTCTTTGGCACAACTGTCCCTACATCAATTGGGATAACTCTGTCATCACCCTCAACTGGAATGGGGTGGGGTTCCAGATTTACCCTGTGGAAATGAGCAAGTTACTCCATGATACTGTGTTTGTCAGAATAACAGAGAAAGTCTCATACAATTTCAAGGGGGGAAACTAGACTTTAAATAATGCTCAGTCAAAGTTATCTGCGCTGAACCATCTGTGGTCCCCCCTTGACCTCCTCGCCACCACCAGTGCTTGCTGCACTCCTCAAGGAGTACAAGGATGTATTCAGTGAGACACTTGAACAACTACCTCATCCCGGGAGATCCAGCACGCTGTACAACTTCAAGGGTTGTTACCTAAAGCACGACCATTATACTGTCTTACACCAAAAGAAGAGGAGACCCTCTGCCAGCACCCTGTGGACGCGCTTGATAAGGACTTCATTTGCCCCTTGCTCTCTCCATACAGAGCGGCTGTCTTCTTTGTAGCCAAGAAGGATGGGTCTCTTTGCTTGGTCACAGACTACCACACCCTAAATGAGGTGAAAGTTAAGAATAAGTACCCCCTGCTGCTGATTGACAACCTGTTTAATACACTTGAAGGTGCAAAGGTCTTTAGCAAGATTGATCTCACTGCAGGGTACAAACAGGTCCGCATTGCACCAGGGAATGAGGCAAAACTGCCTTCTGCACTTGCTATGGGTCATTTGAGTGTTGTGTCATGAGCTTTGGAATGACCAACACTCCCTCCACCTTCACCATGTTGATAAACAAAGCATTTGAGGAACTGATTAGAAAATGTGTGGTTGTGTACCTTGACAACATTATTGTCTTCAGTCAAGATCAAACCATACACCTCCAACACCTCTGTGCTTTCCTCAACACCCTTTGGAAAAACCAGCTAAAAGCTAAACCCTCCAAATGTGAGTTTCTAAAATTGGAGCTGTTATTTCTTGGGCACACTATCTCTGCCCAAGAGATAAAGCCCAACCCTGCCAAAATCAAGGCAATCACCAGCATGCTGCCCCCCCACCAATGTGGGCCAGGTGCGGACATTCCTAGGCATGGTTACCTACGTGCGCAAATTCATTCCCAATTGCAGGGAACTAATTGCACCTCTCACTGAGCTCCTCAATACCAAACAGCGCTTCCATTGGATCCCTGCCAGAGATTGAGCCTTCAAGACGCTGAAGCAAAGGCTCATAACAGCACCAGTAATGCAGTTCCCCAATCAAAACTGACAGTACAAACTTGAGACCAATGTCTCCAACAGGGCCATATGGGGTGTACTAAGGGTAGAAACTGACAATGGCGTCTTCCTCCATGTGGCATATGAGTCCAGGAAACTTACTGACTTGGAACAACGCTACCCCATCCATGATAAAGAATTGGAAGCCATTGTACACTGTTGTTGAGAAATGGCATTGTTACCTGGGAGCTACCTTCCTACCCCGCATTCTGACAGACCACAAGTTGCTCCAGTACTTCAACACGCAGTCCTGCTTGAAACACCGCCAAGCAGGATGGGTTGAGCGTCTATCCCCCTACCAGTTACGCATCAAGTACTAGCCTGGAAAGGAACTTGTCACAGCTGAAGCTCTCTTGCAACTCTACGTAGCGTCCATCACTGGGGACAATGGCTTGGACCCAGATTGGCCCATGCTATATCTCTGCCCTGAGGCAAATTGCTATGAGGGCCTTAACTTGAACACCATCTCCAAATTGAAGGACAACAAAATTCAGTTCACCACTAATGCTGGTAACGTCTGCTGCCAGGCAGAGACAGGTGAGAAGACACCTTACATTCCCAACATGCAACAAGGGGACACAATATTGCACTACCACCAAACCCTGGGTCACATCAGAGGGTTTAACCTCTTCAAGATCACAAAACAAAAGGTTTGATGGCCGTGCATGTGTCAAGACACTTGGACCTCCTTAAAACATGTGTGTTGTATGAAAAGAACATGTCTAAACCTGCACCCCCCAAGTCTGTCCTTCCCATTAAAGCCATGGAATCCTTTGAGCAGTGGGCCCTCAATATGGTTGGGCACCTCTCCAAAGACAGACTGGGGAAAAAGTACATCATAACAGCCATTGACTACTTCACCTGTTGTCCGGTAGCATGGGCAATCACTAATCACACCTCTACCACCACCATCCACTTCATTGGCAAAGAAATTGTGGCCCGCTTTGGGCAACTCAAACGTCTCATCAAGGATGGTGGCCCTGATCTTGTTGGACATGTCATGAAGGCGTACTGCGTCAAGAATGCCCTCCAACATATAGTTACAAACCCCTACCATCCTCAAGCCAATGGACGCATGGAACAGTTAAATGGCTCACTGGTTCAACTAATTGCCAAGCTCTCACTAGAGCACCCTAAAACCGCATGGACTGAACACCTGCTCACTGCTCTACTTATCCTACAAACAAGAATCAACAGGGGCACAGGGTTCAGCCCCAGTATCCTGGCCTTTGGAGCACCTGACAGCCTGACAGGGGTTGAACAGGGAAAGCTACAGTCCAAGGTTCCTGACAAGCCTCCCCTAGTAACAACTCCTCCCTAGACCAATGGCGTGCCAAAGCCCGGGAAATCAAACACAAGCAGATTACAGGAGAGACAAAGCACCTCAAAGCTAGATATGATGTAGGTGACCCTGTCTACACCCTCAATCCCAATTCTGCCAAGTTGGAACCCAAACATCTAGGGCCCTTCAAGATAGCTGCAGTCTATGATAATCACATTTATCAACTTGAAGATGCCCAAGGAAACACCAAGAAGCTTCACCATAATTGCTTGCGCCCCTGCTGTGCCATCCCCACACAAAAGTTGTTTGTGCGGACCTTCCCAGACCTTCCACAGACTCTGGTCTTGGTGTCTGACAACAAGCAGGGGGCAAGGGGGGTGTTGCAACCAAGTTTCCAGACTTGCCTGCTAACGTATCTTACAATACACAGGGGGTGCTCAATGAGCCGCCCCTTGACATATCTAATGTTATGGATTAATCTGATGGCAATATTGAATAGCAGGTACTTCATCCTAATTAGGAGCACTACCAATTCAACTTGCTGATCCCCACACAAGTTATTTCTTGGCTTCAAACCTTACATGGAACTTCCCACTATGCCACCCCCTTGTGGCCTTCCCCATATAGTATATTAATCACAATATTCTACAATAAACAATACCTTATTCTTATTATTCTGTCCTTTCTATTGGACTGTTGTCTTCCTCAATTCCAAATACTGAATCCTCATTGGTTCAGTTGCAACAGTGGTGGCTCTTGAAGCCCTGGTTGGTGTTATTGTAGGAGAAGATGTAACCATTTGCTACCATGGCTGGCCCCCTTTGACACTCATTATGGGGAAGTATTTTGGCAAGGTGGAAGGAACCTTGAACTTCCCATCAACATTGCAGATATTGTGGGCCACAAGAGGATCCCATGGGCCAGCGGGGGCATGGTAGAAGCTAGGGAAGTAATCAGGGCGGGGCTTTGAATTATCCCCAGATGAGCTTGAAGGGGGGGGAGTTTGGCAGGGGTAGAGAAGCAGAAGGGGGCTTATTGTGATGCTCCTCATGTGCAGGAGACTTATCTTTGGGTGGGGTCTTTTTACCTTGCTGCTTCTTCTTGGTTGGCTCCTTGTCAGAAGCCAAGTTGTAAAAACTGTGCTCTGTAAGAGAGCCATCAGTTTCCTCTCCCTCAGTGGAGTGAGCAGGGCTCTTCTCAGGAGAGGGCTTTGGTGAGGGCTTTGGGGGTGGCCTTCATTGATGAGACAGGCTTCTTTTTGGTAGATTTGGTTGGCTTAGAGGGACACTTGGTTCCATTGGGCTGTTTGGAAGTGCTTTTGTCCTAAAATAATAAGTAAAATGGTTTAAAATAAAGCAATGTATGTAAAAAAACAAACAAAACAACTTAAAAAGCATAATATATAAAAAGGAAATTTTAGATGGCCTTTCTTGGCATTTAAAAGTTAAAAAATACTTGTATAGTTTTTATTTTATTAAAGTTATAATTAACAAGTTAAAAGTTAAGAGATTTATGTGAAAGTATTTACTTTATAAATAGATTTTATTTCAAAAATTAGAAAATATGAAAGAGAAAATTTAAAATACACTATATCAAAAAATCAGATGATTTTATTTTGTAAAACATAAAGTTTCATATGTGAGAAATGAAAAGTGTTGACATTATGATTGACAATTAGTAAAAAAAGCTGAATTCTCACTGTTGATTAGAAAAATTGTAGACATTATTATTGACAACATTAACACTGTCAAAAATTTTCTTGAAAATTTACTATGAAAAAACATAGTACGCTAAATTAAATTTAAGCAGGCTAGCAAATATTAACTGTTTTCTGTGTGTTTTTGTCCATATAATAAAATTAAAAAAACATATGAAAATAAGTTAAAAAATTATCAAAGTTCTTTATTTTTTCATTAAAAGGTATATTTAGGTGGTGATAATATTATATTTTACCATTGTGTATAGTGAAATTTGTTAATAAGTTCTCTTCAGATATTAAAAAGGTAAAGTGTCAACAACGCCACTTACAACATTCTTTATAGGTGACATTAATTTAAACTTAATTGCGCCACTCTAATTTGCTTAACTCCACCTCAGCAGATAATCATGAGCAAATAGACAACATTTCTAAGTGTTGAAACTATTTTATAATAAATTCTATAGTAACTTACATAGTAACTCACACTTTAATATATTAAGTGGATTGGTGGCTAACAGCAATCCAATAATTTAAGACAGAATAAGTGCCACAGATATATTTATAAGATGAACATTTTAACAATCAACTGTATGTGCAATGTCTTTTTCTATATATTAATTTAATAAAAAATATTTTAAAATGTGCACCTATTTTTTATTATAGATGTTTCAGTTTTGTTATTAAAAATAAATTTGGCTTAAAAAGTGTTGACATTGACACTTTTATGTCGTGAAAAAGATAAAAAAATAAACTAATTTTTATTAGTAAATGTAAAGAAAAAATATGGTTAAATCAAGATTTGTATTAAGCTTAATATTAAGTTGTGTCAAAATGGCCACAATTTCATTGTGTTTTCTGGGTTTGCACCCCTAAACGCTTTAAAAAATGGGAATTAAGCTAGCGCAACTAGCAAAAAACATATGAGATTTTGAGTTTTAAGTCAAAATTGACCATGTTGACATTATTATTGTTGACATGCGTGCTGTTGTCATATGAGCCATTGGCCACCACTGAAGAGCCATATGCACCTGTGATCTATTCCATTATTGATGACACCACTGCAAGCAAGCGTGATCCCACCTTCTACATGAAGATCCCTGTCCCCTGTGTTGAGCCTGATAGCTAGGATGCCGCGGTACCCACCAAGGGCTGGCGTCAGTTGAGGGATAGTAAATGTGAAGCTCTCCTCAACTTCTTGAACAGGGGAATGGCAGTTTGGGATAATGTGTCCTAATTTGGTGTCACAGCCAGATATATTGGATACATCAGCACCAAATATGGCAACACCAGTTGAATTGCAAAATCTGCCAAGGCTAAGCGGCAGCCAAAACTACTTTAGTCCATCCATTTCAAGGCAATCGGGCAGTAGGTAACCAAGGATTGTCACCTGGACATGCTTGCTGTCCAATCAATGCTTGCTACAGAGTTTGGGCTTTCTGTCTCCAAAACCCTTGTTTACCAAGCAATGGTTGATTTGAGCTTCTCCTGTAAAGTACTGGGAGTTTCTCCATACAACAGAAACAATGAGAAGACCATTGAGGATTGACGTATTTATGCCAAGACCTATTTGGCTCTTTAGAAGACTGGTAATGTCCAGTTCTTTTACATTGACAAATTGTTATTTTCCTCCTCACTCAGGTCTAGGCATGGGTGGGTTGAGAAGGGGTCCAAAGATGGTGTAGCACATTGTGCAGCTGTCTGTTCCCAGACATATTCAATGGTTGCGCTTCTTGATCCTTGCAGTTTGGATCAATACCAGATGATTAAAGGCTCCCATAACAGTGGGACTTTTCTCAATTTTCTCTGAACTGTTAAGGAGTACCTCTGGATCAATTATTGCAGTACAACCAACATTGTTGTTTTGGATAATGTTGGGCTCCATAGAGTGGATTTGGTTGTATCAGAGTTCCCACCAATTGATAAAAATAGCCACACCTCTAGCCGCTGGCTTGTGGATTGTCCAATGAGACTCCTCTTCCTCCCGCCATATTCTCCATTTCTGAATCCAATTGAGGAGGTGTTTGGTTGGATCAATAATAAGGTTAAGAAGGGGCTCACACAGGACACCAACAATATCTTCAACATTCTTGAGGTCAGTCAATCTGCAATGCCACCTGATGTGGTGGCAGCTTTTTACAAGCACTCTAAAACCTTCCTTCCCAAAGCCCTTGCCTCTGAGCCAATCAGATAAATGGGTGCTCTGGTTTTATTTGTTTTTATTTTTATTTATTTTGTTTATATTAGGACTTGAAAATTATTATTTATATATAATGACTTGATGTTAAATTATATTATAGACATATAAGAATTTGTACATTAGTTAAATAAAGTTATTTATACATTAGTTTTCAAACCTGTTAAGATAAACATATATTATTCAGTTTAGAGCGCATGAACTCAGTTTAAAAACAAAATCAAAAATCAAGGAATTTATATTAAATTAAAACATATTTGGATTCACTTTGATTTTGCTTTAGACTGAGTTCATGTGTTCTAAACTGAATAATATATGTTTATCTCAATAGGTTTGAAAACTACTGTATTGGATATAGAGACACATATTTTTATTATAATGCACCAAATATTGTATTGACTGTAGAGCTACAAATAAACAAATTAAAAAAGATAGAAATCTATTGTTTTTATTTGAATAAATGTGAACCCTTTTTAGTACAATGGCTTTTCTTTTTAAAGCCATAGATTGGACATTGTGAGTCATCACCTGACTTTATTGATTCAGTGCCACTATAGCCACACAACACAAAAACCAATGAGTTTCATATATATCTTACTAATTATTACTTATGACACAGGCTAAGAAGAGTGAATCTATTTATCAAATCATATTAAAAGTGAAAAGTAATTCAAGCTCTAAACAATCCCTTGTTTAAAACATAAGTGGAGCATACAGTTTGAGCTGGGTAAATAGAGCTCATCTGGGTTATGTACTATTATATGAACCCATTTTTGACATCAACTAAATAAACAAACTTATAAATAGTATTTTACTATTAAACATGTTTGATTTATTATAACTGCTGAATTATAATATACTAACTAACTATATATTACTATCATAATAAAAAAATAGAAATAAAAAATTAAAATAGAAGAAATTTTATTATGCAAAAGCAAAAATGCAAGGGATGAGTTATTTGGGGGAATTGTACCCCAAAATGATGTCTTCTGCAATAGCCACCAATTGAGACCACATACTCTTCTGTATGTGGTGGATTATGTGAGAGCCAATTGCAAGTGGGGTGGCACTCATCACCCTAATTTTAGCCAAGCACTTGATAAAAGGTAGGGTTACAAGGGAGTTGGTGAGCAATTGTTTTTCAGGAGGTAAGTAGTAGCCTTATAACAAAACTAACACAAATCTATCATAAAGGATATGCTCCACAGTCTTATAGCCCCTTGGAGTCTTTTGTTTTTTTTAGAGCTAGGCGGCAAATGTCCAGTTTTTGAGGGACATCTTCTTCTTTCTTGATGTTCATTTTAATAATGCAATGGAGGAGGATGCCCAGGTATACTGCAAAATTCAGGTGTTGAAAAGTGTATAACTCAGAAAACAAACAAAGGTTTCTGTATGTTGCTATTAATTGGTTGATGTATGACGTGTTTGAAAATTTAAATTTTTTTCCTGGGGAGCTCCAGTGGTGTCCTCCCCCAGGCTTCCGCAAACAACCCTATTAAAGGCTTCATTTTGTTCACAAGGTTTGCATCCCTGACTTTATTTGAAAATGTTTTGATGAATTCATAGAAAATTGCTGATTTGAGATATTCATTCCCTACTTGAAATTCAATCTTCTTTAAATTCTTTTCATATTCATTCATATTTGTTAATGGAAATCTTTGAATGCTTTCATACATAAATTTGTCAAAATTCATTCTAAAGTTCATTGGTACTTCATTCATCTCTTTGAAATTGATATTTGCTCCTATTTCATATGCTTCCCTTGTCCAGGTTGAGCTTCCTTTGGGTGCTTGATACTCCCTGTTCATTGCTTCTTTCTTTGCAAATTCATTTATATTCATTTGTATTCTTCTTTGAATTTCATTTTGGTTCCTTCAAATTACTTGGGTTACCAATGATTGGTAACCCCATACACACCCCTTGGTGTGTATGCTGCCACTTCAACAACTTCTCCCCCATTTCTTGTTGTCACTAAAGTAAATGTAAGTAAAAAAATGAACTTACTAATTCTTTCCCCTGTAGCCCCCTCAGCCACAGGCACCCCTTTGGCAAACTTCATGAGCGTTGTTTGCTCAACATTTGATTTTCTTGCTTTGGTCTTCCTTATTTTCTGTGCAACTTGTGCTTCCTCTTGATTTTCATTTGATAAATTTTCATTATTTCTTGAAGTCCTTCTGCTTCTTGAGTTTTCTTAATTGCCTTCATTTTCATCTGTTTCCATTTAAACATGTTTGTTTCCTTCATTTTGATGTGTTTCATCTTCATTTGTGTTAATTTCTGTTGTTTTTTATTTCCTTCAATTAGTTTAATCTTATTATTTTTTCTTCTGTTCCTTTTTCAGAACTCCAACAAATTATATGGTGCATCATTGAAGTTCAATGTTTCTAATATTTTGTTGCAACTGAACCAATTAGAGTTCAGTATTTGCTTGAGGAAGACAACAGTCTAATAGAAAGGATGAGAATGAATAGAATAAGGTATTTCTTATTGTAGAATATTGTGATTAATATACTATATGGGGAAAGCCACAAGGCCACAGGGGTTGGCATAGTGGCGTGTTTCATGTAAGGTTTAAAGCCAAGCAATAACTTGTGTGGGTATCAGCAAGTTGAATTGGCAGTGCTCCTAATTAGGAGAAAGTGCCTGCAGTTTGATATTACCATCAGATTGGTCCATGTTGTTAGACATGTCAAGGGGTGACTCATTGAGCACCCTCTTTGTATCATAAGATATGTTGGCAGGCAAGGAGGGAAACTTGGTTGCAACACCCCCTTCCCCCCTGCTTGTTGTCAGACACCAGGATTGGAGTCTGCAGTAGATCTGGGAAGGTCCACACAAACAACTTTTGTGTGAGGATGGCGCAGAAGGGGAGGAAGCAATTGTGATGAAGCTTTTTGGTGTTTCCTTGGGTGTCTTCAAGTTGGTAGGTATGGTTATAATAGACTTCAGCTATTTTGAAGGGTCCCAAAAGATTGGGCTCCAATTTGGCTGAATTGGGGCTGAGGGTGTAGATGGAGTCATCTACAGCTTATCTGGCCTCAAGGTGTTTTTTCCCTCCCTCAATTTGCTTGTGTTCAATTTCTTGGACTTTGGCACGCCACTGGCTCAGGGATGGAGTTGTCAACAGGGGGTTTCCTGGGAACTGTGGATTGTAACTTCCCTTGTTCTACTCCCATAAAGCTGTCAGCTGTCTTAAAGGCCAGGGCGCTGGGGCTGAACCTGGTGCCTCTGTTGATTGTTGCTTGTAAGATAAGTAGAGCAGTGGGCAAGTGTTCAGTCCACACAGTATTGGTATGCTCCTGTGAGAGCTTGGCAATCAGTTGGACCAGTGAGCCATTCAATTGCTCTACACGTCTATTGGCTTGCAGATGATAGGGGGTTGTGACTATTTGTTGGAGGGCATTCTTGGCGCAGTACGCCTTCATGACATGTCCAACAAGATTGGGGTCACCATCCTTGATGAGACGTTTGGGTTGCCCAAAGCGGGCCACAATTTCTTTGCCAATGAAGCGGGTGATGGTGGTAGAGGTGTGATTAGTGATTGCCCATGCTACTGGCCAACAGGTGAAGTAGTCAATGGCTGTTATGATGTACTTTTTCCCCAGTCTGTCTTTGGAGAGGGGCCCAACAATATTGAGGGCCCGCTTCTCAAAGGATTCCATGGCTTTAATGGGCAGGACAGACTTGGGGGGTGCAGGTTTAGACATGTTCTTTTCATACAACACACATGTTTCAAGGAGGTCCAAGATGTCTTGGCGCATACGCAGCCACGAAACCTTACGTTTCATGATCTCAAAGAGGTTACGCCTCTGATGTGACCCAAGGTGTGGTGATAATATAGTATGGTGTTGCCTTGTTGTGTGGTGGGAATATAGGGCGTCATTTCACCTGTCTCCACCCAGTGGTAGACGTTGCCAGCATTGGTGATTAATTGACTTTTGTTGTTCTTTAGCTTGGAGGTGGTGATCAAATTAAGGCCTTAGTAAGAAATTTGCATCAGGACAGAGGTAAAGCATTGGCCAATCTGGATCCAAGCCATTGTCCTCAGTGATGGACACTATGTAGAGCCTTGAGAGGACGTCTGCTGTGACAAGTTCCTTCCCAGGCTTGCACTTGATACACAACTGGTAGGGGGATAGGCGCTTGACCCAGCCTGCTTGGCAGCGTGACAAGTGGGACTGCGTGATGAAGTGTTGGAGTGACTTGTGATATGTCAGAACGCAGGGTGGAAAGGTGGCACCTTCCAGGTAACAGCACCATTTCTCAATGCAGTGCACAATTGCCGCTAATTCTTTATCATGTATGAGGTAACATTGTTCTGAGTCAGTGAGCTTCCTGGATTCATATGCCACAAGGAGGAAGACACCCTTGTCAGTTTCTACCCGTATTTGCCCCCTATGGCCCTGTCAGAGGCATTGGTCTCGAGTTTGTACTATCAGTTTCAATTGGGGAACTGCAGTACTGGTGCTGTTGTGAACCTTTGCTTCAGTGTCTTGAAGGCTCAATCTCTGGCAGGGATCCAATGGAAGCGCTGTTTGGTATTGAGGAGCTCAGTGAGAGGTGCAATTAGTTCCCTGCAATTGGGAATGAACTTTCATATGTAGGAAAACATGCCTAAGAAGGTACACACCTGGCCCACATCAGTGGGGGGTGGCATGCTGGTGATTGCCTTGATTTTGGAAGGGTCAGGCTTTATCCCTTGGGCAGAGATAGTGTGCCCAAGGAGCAGCAACTCCAGCTTGAGAAACTTGCATTTGGAGGGTTTAGCTTTTAGCTGGTTTTTCCAAAGGGTGTCAAGGATAGCACAGAGGTGTTGAAGATGCGTTATTTGATCTTGACTGAAGACAATAATGTTGTCAAGGTACACAATGACACATTTCCCAATCAATTCCTCAAATGCTTTGTTCATCAACATGATGAAGGTGGAAGGAGTGTTGGTCATTCTAAAGTTCATGACCTGGCACTCAAACAACCTGTTTTGTGCAGAAGGCAGTTTTTGCCTCATCCCCTGATGCAATGCAGACCTGGTTGTACCCCGCGGTGGGATCAATCTTGCTAAAGACCTTCACACCTGCAAGCGTGTCAAACAGGTTGTCAATCAACAACAGGGGGTATTTATTCTTAATGGTCACCTCATTTAAGGCGTGGTAATATATGACTAAGCAAAGAGACCCATCCTTATTGGCTACAAAGAAGACAGCAGCCCTGTATGGAAAGAGCAAGGGGCAGATAAAGCCCCTATTGAGAGTGTCTACAAGGTGCTGGCGGAGGATTGCATCTTCTTTTGGTGTTATGCAATAGAGGGGACATGCTTTGGGAAGCAACCCTTGCAATTGAACAGCATGCTGGATCTCCTGGGGAGGAGGTAGTTGGTCCAGTGTTTCCCTGAAAACGCCCTTATATTTCTCAAGGAGTGTGGCAAGTGCAGGTGGAGGTAGAGTGGTCAAGGAGAGGGCCACAGGTGGTTCAGCCAGATAACTTCAACTGAGCATTGGTTAAAGTCTAGTTTCCCCCCTTGAAATCATAAAAGCCTGTTTCTGTTATTCTGAAAAACACAGTATCATGGAGCAACTTGCTCATTTCAACAGGATATATCTGAAAGCCCACCCTATTTCTATTGAGGGTGATTACAGACGTATACCAGTTGATGTAGGGGTGGTTGTGATATAGCCAGTCAAGGCCAGCAATGACATTGTGGCTGAGCCCTGCCATGATTTTCCCAGAGAGCTTAAACTGGATGTTCCCCATTTTCACAGAGAAGGGTACTGTCTCATGGGTAATTGCCACTCTACAGGAATCTGCCACCTGTACTGCCTTGAACCTGCTTGGTACTTGGTCTAGTTGTTGAGAGTCAGCAAACTTCTGGTCAACCATAGTGTGGTTGGTCTTAGTATCTACCAAAATTTTGTGGGTGTTCTCACAGAAACAAAAGAGATAGGCCAAACGGGTTATTTTATTTGAAGAATGGCTTGCTTGGAGAACATGGTTGTTGCTGTGGAACTGAAATAAGTCAAGGGTTTCAACTTCATGCACACTGTAGTTGCAGGGACTCTTTTCAAGGAGGGATTGAGAGTGAGGGTCAAGTGGGGTTGTAGAATCTCTTGTAGCTACAACCCCCAGGCTTTTCCCTGGTCCTCAATTTGCGCTAGTTGGAGATCCCCCTTGCAGGGACGCTTAATCCCATTTTCCTGTTGGCAGGATTGGCGGTGGCCTACTTGGGTTGTGGGCACTGCCAGGTGCAAGACAAGGTTGGGGTGATGTGTCATTGGATCTGCAGAAGCCCATTGAAGCCTGGTTATTGGCCTCCATGATGGCCTTGTAGCAGTCATTGATGGAGGTGCAGCAACCTACAGGAACCCACTTGCATATATGGGGCTTGAGCCCATTGAGAATCAAGGTCAGGAGCATGGTATTGCCATTGGTCACGGCTTCTGGGGAAGCGGCAAGAGCTTGTTGCCAGGCAGTAAGGTATCCAGGGACAAAGCCAGTCTGTTTAATGGCCAGGAGGGGAGTTTCCACCACAATGAGTGAAAAGGTTTCACTGTAGCAGGACTTTGCGGTGTCCCTGAACGATGCTCAAGTGACATCTATTTATTGGCTATCCCAGTTGATGAACCACACAGCGGCAGGCCCTGTGAGGCGCCCAGACGCTGTAGCAACCCACATGGGCTCAGGAACTTGACATATATGGAGGTAGGTTTTGGTAGAGTGGAGCCAACTGACAATGTCAGCCCCTTTGACACCACCCACAAAGGATTAAAGATGGAGGTTGAGCATGCATTGAGAAAGGTCTGACTGGGACAGGTGACACTTGTGTTGCTCTGCCCAAGGTGGAGTCAATTATACACACTTGTAAGCACCAGTTGATCTTGGTAGATGACATACCCGTTGGGGATGTGCCCCTCAGGGATGGGCAGGAAAGTCTCTTTATGGGGAGTAGCCATATGGCCCATACTCCGTCCTTTATTGTGGGGAATTTTTCTTTTAGGTAGGTTGCAAACCTATCACTGTTGCAACTGAACCAATTAGAGTTCAGTATATGATTGGGGAAGACAACAGTCCAATAAAAAGGACAAGGATTAATAGAATAAGGTATTGTTTATTGTAGAATATTGTGATTAATATACTATATGGGGAAAGCCATAAGGCCACAAGGGGTGTGACAGAAATTGCAGGATAGTAAGAAGCTGTCTCCAAGTGGTGGGGAATTACCACCCAAATCCACATAGAGTTAATTATTAACCACCAACACAGCTTCAGATACTGTTTTGTAAAATTTCCAAATGAGATACTAGGATTACGTAAAAATAATTAATCCTAACCAAAGTAGCCCAAGATAAATAGCCTGTAAAAGCATCAGAGTGTCTTCAAAATAAAATTCAGGACATTGAGATAAAACCAGTTTACAGTTTAAAAGAAAGATAGACCAATTCCAAGATTGGCAGGCATGGAATTGACATTGGGCCAGGCCAACAACAAAGTGCCAACAGCAGGACCCCATCTTCCAGTGATGATCCAGCTTAGAATCAGATTGTAGGGGATGTAGTGTAACAATCCAACTACATGATGCATTTGAAATTAAATTTAGACCAAGGGATTTATGATTTTTATTGAGTGAAATTTGGGAGTACTAAACTCTTAAGAGTTGAAACAGTGAAAATTATTCAATATATATCAAAATTTGACTAAGCAATACCTCCTGGACCCTGGCTCTTATTCCTTTCACATTGCCAAGTGAGTATCTAGTCCAGGTTGTAAAGAGCCCTTGAGTGACCAACTTCTGATGACCATGCTGATAAATAAGATCATATCAGGTGACCCTTAAATTACGTCAATTTATCAACATCAACTTACAGGGGGAATTGGATTCAACTGGCAAACTGGAGCATCTGTAACCCATTTTCAATCAACTGTTTGATTCAAGTCTGTTAAATCAGTCAATTTTGTTAAAGGTTCCCTGGACTTTCAAGATTTCCTACTTAGCCAAATAATTCCTGGCATTATGGAACTTACTGTGAAAAGGGGGTGGCATAGTGGCATGTTCCATGTAGGGTTCAAAGCCAAGGAATAACTCATGTGGGGATCAGCAGGTTGAATTGGTAGCGCTCCTAATTAGGAGAAATTTCCTGCAGTTTGATATTGCCATCAGATTGGTTCATGTTGTTAGATACGTCAAGGGACAACTCATTGAGCACCCCCTGTGTATTGTAAGATACATTGGCAGGCAAGTCTGGAAACTCAGTTGAAACAAGGGAATGACTAAAATTTACTATATTAAAAAATTGGCATTTGCCTTGTCTATGCAAAATGCATATGGGTATGTCCCAAAAGGCTCCAATGACAGGGTAGCTTGGCGTGCTGCAGTCTGCGCCACAGCCTATTTAATGGTGGTGACAGGAATGTTATTTCTATAATTCCTGACAACAATTGTTTCCTTATTTTAGGAAAAGATAGCTTTTCTCCTTTGGTTTTTTCTGAATCTCCTAAAATTATTAAGTTAGTTATTAGTAAATGTCCTGTTTTACTTGAGGGGAAATGTTCAGTTTTGACTGCTGAGCCAGGAGTTAAAGCTACAGAATTCAAACCTGAGCTTTCTCCTGTCTGCTTTGCCGTTGGGTTGCTAAAAGAAACAATTAATAATATAGCAATGAGCAAATCATTACCTTGCAAAATCAATTCTGGTCAATCAGGTGCTACGCCAATCCTTTCAAAAGAGTCTCTTAATCATGTTGGTGATGTTGGGAGCATTAGTGACTCTGTTTTTGCTATGGCTTGACCATTGGCTTTGGTTTCTTCTTCTGGCTCCTGCTCCTCTTCCCCAATTTTAACTGGGGAATAGCTGGTCATTTCCTGTTCCTACCTGCCTATATTTTAATTATTGTTAATCCAAAAATGGTTTTGAGAATTCTTAAGCTAACATAACGGATAATAATTCTAATTTCATATTTTAAACTGCCCATGATCTCCAAATTCCCCCAAATTCACCCCCATGAGAATTGATCTCCTTTATGTTTCCCCCAGATTATCATTTTGCTACCATGCTATATAAGGCTGATAAATTATGATCTATCACTTGTTCAATCAATAAAGTCTACATTCACCCACTGTGAATCCTTTGCTTATCCTTTTTAACTTGACTTAAGCCTTAAAACATCCAAAACCATGAGATTACCCAAGACTCCTTTTATGGAGTCTCTTGGGTATAAATGGTTGTTTTGGATAATCTTGCTGTTGGCTGTATTGGCCAGCATTTTGATGAGTTTGCGCGCAGATTTGGGAACCTCTCCCTAAGCACAATTCCTAGACAGCTCTTGGCACTGGGTTATACCCAGGGTATGGTATACTGCTACACCTTTCTCACATAACCTGCCTCTCAGAGAAGAGACCAAAAACTATCAATCTGCACCCCAGATCCCTGAACCCCAAGTCTTCTGTCCTTTGGCTTCTGCCTTCCTCCTGTGTTACTTTGGGGCATAATTCTTCTTGGGACATTTCAACCCATTGCTAGGCAGATATTGAGTGTTTGGAGAATTATTCCATCTAGGAATGGTGTCCTTGCCAGTAGGATCCTTGGTAACCAGATTAAATCCCTCTACCATCATTCACCACCTAGGAAGATTACTTCCTAGTGGGTGGGTGCCTGACAGGTGGCTCTCCTTGGTCCAAAGGGGATTGAGCTGTATCAAATTATATGGGGTTCTTACAACAGCCATCCTTCTTGTCATTCCTCTGATTAGTCCAGGAGCACCTGAGGCGCACAAGCCCGGGCTTCACCAATGTAATTGTGCTGGAGAATATTGTTCTCCATAAGGTGGCAGATATTATTGATGAATTTCCATCAATTGACACCAGCATTGCAATGGGCCCCAGCAATTGGCCACGGCAAATTTGCACCTTCTCTTCCTCCCTGCCTATTTACCCTTCCTAAATCCCATTGAGGAAGTTTTTGGGTGGCTCAAGCAAGTCATCAAGCAAGGGACCCCAACTGGGACTGAGGACCTCTTTGATTTGCTACAGGCTGGGATCCACACCCTCCCAGCTATAACTGTGGCCAAATTCTATGACCATGCTGATTTTTTCATCCCTGCGTGCCTTGCCAAACAGCCAATCAATTAAAGGCTTATTGTGTCCAAGTTTTTTATATTCTCTAATTTACTATTTAGGATTTAAATATTATCATATTATATTTAGAAGCTTCTAAGCCCACAATCACATTCAGTGGGTGTTGTAAAAGTTGCAGCAAAGAGTTACTAGTTTCTACAAACAGTTAGTCAGTGACCTAATTCTTAATACTATACCTGTTGATGGTATAGTGACAGCCTATGAAGGACAGAAGAATAATAAGGTGTATAGACAAAGCTGGTATTTATTTAGATAGTATCACACTTATATAGAGTGAGGTGGGGGAATTGCCACCAGAGGCAAGGAGGCACAGACAGAAGGACTTCCCAAACGGAGGAGAGTGGATTGGCACAGCTAAAAGTCCCGCGCAAGAGAACAGCTACTTCCTTGCAGCTTTCTTTAAGGAGGTAGATATAAATAACTTTGCTGTTCTATTTATAATCCCAGAAGTGAAGCCTGTGCCTTGTGCGCGTTTGAAAGGCAAATTAAACACCCATTTTAGGGGCGTTTTAAAAGTCTTTATCACTAGTAGGATCAGGATGCAATAGCGCAACTGCGCAATTCTTCCATTGCTTAATCCCTAGATGGACAACTTTACGTCTAATCCATTCAGGATCTGCAACATTTCCCTCTACTGGATTAGACAACAGGTTTAAAAATGGCTGGCGTCTCAAGGTGAGAGCTATGGTGAACAGTCCCTCTAGAAGAGTCACAAGAAGAGTCTTGAAGAAGGTGCAAGTGGTAATTCCAAAGAGGCGCAAGCATACCAGGCCAGTGGAGGTAGTGAAGGCAGCAGAGAAGCAAGTTTTCCTGCATGATGTGGACGGCAGCTATCTGGATATGGGGGTTCACTTAGATCAGCTACTGGTGCCTCAGATGGCCTTAGGGGGGACAGGTCCATTGTTTGCTGCACTGTTCCTAGCTTTGAGTGAGCCCAGGGAGGTGACAGGAACTGGGTTGCAAAAAGGTAACAGTATCCATTGGCGGTTCTCCATGCAGGCAGAAGAAGAATACATGGAGGCTCAGCTAAAGGAATTCCAATTTGAGGGTCAAGGGCTCTCAGTCTTGCAACAGGGAACAGTATCCAACATAGTGAAGTCAGTCCTTTGCGCTTGGGCAACACCTGGGGTTACTGAGGCTCAACCAGTCAGTTGGAAAACCTCTGACAACTTTGAGCAACGTCTTTGGCAAGTCTTCTAGGAAGTGTTGAAGTCATAAACAGTGGAGGGGACTGCCCATCTGGTGCCAATGATAATGGCTAGCAACTTTGTTCTTTGAGGAACCAACCGCTGTGATACTAAGCAGGAGGAGAACATGTGGGTCTTCCTTGAGTGGGCCTTATCCTTATTCTATGGGGTGGGTGGTCAGGTCCCAGTAGAGTATGCTCTTTGCAAGAGTCTTCTGTGGGACTATATCTTCTTGGGGGTTGCCTTTCCTGTGGACATTGGGGTCAATCATATGTCTTGCTTGGTGGGGGTTTGTTGCCCAATCCTTGGTCATTGGCTTTGTTGATCTGTAGGCAACCAGTTGTGTTTCTTGGCTATCATTCAGGTGGTAGAACAGTTGGTGCGGTACTGGAAGAGTCTTGTCAGTCTCCAATAAACACCTTGTTCTTTTACTCTTATTCCTCATACTTTGGTGCAACACTATTGCAAACATGACAACAACCTATGGAATTTTTTAATTAGGCTTTTGTTTTTTTTGATTTATTATCCTCATTGGGGCTTACTCTTGGTCACTAGGAGCAGCACACATATACTGAGCATGTACTCTAGTAATCAATTGCCCAGAATGGGGCTCCTTAAGGGTGTAGGAGTTTAGGCCAGTCTTCTGGATAACTTGAACTGGACCTTACCAAAGGGAGGCAAGTTTGGATTCACAGCTGTACCCTCTATTGCTGAAGAAGTAGACTGAGTTTCCTACCAGGTAAGTGGGTAAGGCGGGGCGTTTGGATACAGCTTGTTCTAGGTCCTGCAACTTATGGTTTAAGTTTACAGTGTAGGCCTCTGATTTCAAGCAAATAAGAGTTTGAACCAGCTTGTTGAGGTACGCCTCTGGGGACACAGCCAGGCTGGGCTTTACCAAGGAATATAGTAAAGGGGGAAGACTTGGTTGCCAGCCGTAGAGCAGTTAGAAGGGCGGCTTGCCAGTGGCCCAATGGTACCCAATGTTGTATGCAAAGGTGGCTGCAGGCAGGAAGGTATCCCATTCAGTCTCATGTTGGTAACTGAGCTTCCAGAGTATCTGGACCAGGCTCCCATTAGTGCGCTCTACCGTGCCATTTGTCTGTGGGTGATAAGGAGTGGATAGTGTCCCACAAATTCCCATCAGTTTCTTGAGGCGGGGATGATATAACTGGTGAAGCTGGTACCATTGTCTGTCAGCAGAATCTGGGGGCAACCATGTTTGTATATGATATTCTCCAGGATGAATGTGGCTGTCACCAGTGCAGATTGATTGGGAATTGCCTTGGCCTCTACCCATTTAGTCAGATGGTCAACCACCACAATGATGAACTTGTTGCAACTGTTGGTAGCTGGGAGGGGGCCCACTACGTCAATGGCTACAGTGAGGAAGGCAAACCCAAGGCAAACAGTCTGTGTTGAAACTTGGCAACCTTAGGCCTCTCAATGTTGCAGTCATGACAGTTGGCTAGTGCATCTACTACGTCAGTATGCATTCCTTCCCAGAAGCAGTGCTGCTGTAACAGAGCTAATGTCTTCTGTATGCCACCATGACCAGTAGTCTTGTGAGCAGCCACCACTGAGTCCATGCGTAGGGATGGACGTATGTAGGGTAGCCAAGAGTCTCCACAAAGCTTCAGGAGTTGTCCCTTAGAGACCTTGGTATCAACAGATAACTTTTGAGAGCCCTCTGTATTTCTACTGGCTCCTCTCCCACAAAGAAGGATCCTCCATAAGCTTGTCATAGAGAATGTCAGCCATGGGGGATACTAAGGCAACAGTGGGATGGCAGGAGAGACATTCAGCATTCTGGTGGGCTGCCCTGGCTTGATGAATGATCTTGTAGTCATAAGCCTGAAGTTTAATGGCCCAACGCGCCAGACGTCCTTCAGGGTCCTTGAGGGTCTTGAGCCATTGCAAGGAGGCATGGTCTGTTAAAACCGTGAAATGTACCCCATGGAGATAGACTCTGAACTGTTGGTAGGAGTATATCACAGCCAGACGCTCTCTTTTGGTGACAGTGTAGTTCCTCTTGTGAACATTAAGTGTATGTGAGCAGTATTCAACAGGGTGTTCAAGTCTGTCAGAGTCCAGTTGGGAGAGAACACCCCCAATTGCCGTCAGAATAGTATCTGTATGAACCACAAACGGCTTGGCAAAGTCAGGGTAGGCCAGCACAGGGGCTGCAGTCAGTGTTCCTTTGAGAGAATTGAAGGTAGATTGGCATGCTGGGCTCCAGAAGAATTCCTTATCAGCTCAGAGAAGCTGAAAAAGGGGGTCACCCAGGGATGCAAAGTTGGGGATGAAGTGGCAGTAGTACCCAGTCATTCCCAGGAAGACCTGCACGTCCCGCTTATTGGCTGGGATCTGCATTTGCTCAATGGCTTCCACCTTCAGAGGTACAGGGTGGAGTCCATCTTGGCTAATGATGAATCCCAAGAACTCAAGGTGCTCCTTGAAGAAGTTGCACTTTCATGGCTTGAGCTTGAGATTAGCTGCAAGTAACCTCTGTAAGACTTCCTCCAAGTGTTGTAGGTGATCATTAAAGGTTCAGGAGAACACTTTAATGTCATCCAGGTAGACCAAGACACTGGTGAGTTTGAGGTCACCCATCATTGCATCCATAGCCTGTCAAAAGGTAGCTGGGGCATTGGACAGACCTTGAGGCATTCTTGTGGGTTGGAATAGCCCTTGGTCAGTAATGATTGCACATTTTTCTTGATCAGCAGGGGGTAGGTTAATCTGCCAGTACCCACTGATAAGGTCCATGGCGCTGAAGAACTTGGCGCCATTCAGTTGGTCCATGGTATTATCAATACATGGGAGGGGATATGAATCCTTCTTGGTAACAGCATTCAGTTGACAGTAGTCAATCACCACACAGTTGCTGCCATCCTTCTTTTTGACAATCAGGAGAGGGGAAGCCCAGGGGCTTTTACTGGGGACCAGTAAGCCAGATCCCAATAGCTTCTGAAGCTCCTTGTTAGCCACAGCATGATTGGTTTGACTGTGCTGTATAGGTCTGGAGCAGATAGGTGGACTGCCTTGGGTGTTAATATGATGAGCAACATCTGCAGCCTTGCCCAGATCATAATCATCCTTGGTAAACACATCTTTATACTGGGCAAAGAGATCTATAGCTTGATCCTTCTGCTCTTCAGAGAGGCTGGATAGAGAGTTGTGGCTTATGACCAATAGCACCAGTGGTTGCTCACAGGGTAGACCCAACTCAGAGAATTCCGCAAAGGGGGCAGTCTCCTGCAGGTTGTCATGCTCTTTCAGTTGTATATAAGCCAGAAGTTGGTGTTTAGAGACAACCATAGCTTCACAACTCATGTTGGCCAAGATTATGAGTACCTCCTTCTTACTTGGCATGAGGATGCCTGGTGCAACCCATGGTTCTAGTCTGGAGGCATTAGAGATGCCAAAGATTTCTCCATGAGTGCCAGCTGGTAGAGCCAGCAAGAGGCCTGTATTATGGAACACCTGGGCGCCAGGTGGGATAGTCACATTACAGGAGGCGTAGACTGGTATACCCTTGGCTTCCCCAATTGAGAGAGGTAGCACCTTGATCTTCTTACTACGCAGTGTATAAGCAACTGGAAGCTCTCTGTTGGCGTACTCCAGATTAATGTGGTGCAGACGTTGTAAGGGCAGGTCAGACAGGCGATCACCATGATAGAACATGGGTATGGAATGGCCCAATATTCCAAATGTATGGTCTCCATGGTTAATCAAAGTGCCATACTAAACCATTAAGCTAGTCCTAATAATAATGTCATAGCTGTTGTTTTCCAGAGCTATAGCAGGAGCAGTGACCATTAGCTTCCCAAAGCAAAGAGGGAGAGACAAGTAGGCTCCTTTTGCTCTAGTGGTCAGTAGCCCAGCAGTACCAAACTCTTCATGGTAGGCCAAGTCTGGTGCCAGCTTAAGCTTCTTAACCAGCCAAGAGGATATAATGTTTCCAGGGGCACCAGTATCCAGTATGGCCCAGACATGAGTCTTGTTCACTACCAGGTTGATATAGATGCAATCCTGGCGGTCCTCTCTGATCTTCACAATCTTTGAGACCTTTTGTACACTTAGTCCTTTGAACTTCTCCAGAAAGGTAGCCAGGGCAGCTCCCACAGCTGGGCTTACTTCCTTGAGGGATTCTAGCAGTGCTGAGACATTTAATGTGAAGAGCAGCTTGGCCAGTTGTTCAGCACTGTCCTCCTCATGAGTGACTTCAACGCCTGGTTGAGCCAGTTGTTCAGCATAGGGTAAGGATACTGTTCTCCAAGCTATTTGGGGGATAACCACCTTAGGGCAAAGTGTAGTCCAATGAGTTTGCGTGTTAACAGTGAGGACTTGATGGAGGAGGTCCTCTTGAACTCTGTCAGACTCCACATCCTCATGTATTGGTTGGGAGTTGAAGTCAACCAGAGAGGGTTCATCCTTAGGGTTAGTCCCAGAGGATGGCAAGGCAGCAGGCCTCTGATCTGGTTTTTCAGGGGGCAGTGGTATGGGGGGAGATGAGGGTGTCAAAATTTCAAAGGCAGCCAAGGATTTCTCCTTGTCCTGGCTGCTTAGTAGTTTTTGACTGGTCCTCATTGTCCTCCTCAATATCAGCGTCCTTGGCGTAGTCCTCTTCAGTGTCCTCCATGCCTACATGATGGATCTTTTGGCATGGATTCCTACATTCCTGAGAGAAGTGGCCAGCCATACCACATTTGAAGCAAGTACAGGGGCCATTGTTGACTGGAGAAGGCCCAACCTTGTCGGAAGGCTTGGGCATCTCAACAGCCACGCGGGGTCTATGCTCAGATTGCTGGCAAGGGTGGCCTTCAGGTAGAGGGACTTCAAACTCCTCCTTGTAGGTGCGTAGGAGGCGGATCAGATCTGGTACAGTGCAGGTATTGTAAATGCCTGACTTAAGGGCCAGAGATAGTTCCCAGTTGACACAAACAGCATTAAGGAGTGCTGACTGCACATCAATAAACTGCACCGCACTCAGACAATAGAGTTTGAGCTTCAAGGTAGAGCCTAGAAGTGAAGTCTTCTAGGGTTTCCCCCACCTTTAACTTGGTGTTGGTGAAGTACATCTTACAACCAAGGAGTGCTTCTTGGCTACCAAATTCTTTTGTCGAGGCTCTGGAGACGTTGGCAAAAGTCCAGCCATTCTCAGGGAGACGTGGCAAGATAATGGTTTGAGTCTCAGCATCCAGACATTTGATGATTGTGGAGTCCCTCATGGCATTGTCTGCGCCATACATGGAGTTCTGATACAGATGTAAGAACATGGCCACATTGCTCTTGCGGTCAAACTTGGGTAGATTGACAAGCTTGAAGTTGTTGGAGCCATGTTGGAGGGGAGCAGATGTGATCCTCACTGGAGAGCAGGTGAGACGGGAACAGCTGAGAGTGGAGGCAGCAAACCTAGCCTCAGAGGCGCGGCAACAATTTCCCTCTTGATGGGCTTCATGTTCCCCTTCTCTGTCTTGAGAAGCTCCAGAAGCTTCAAGGGTGGCCAGGACGTCATCCTCAGACTCCAGTACTGGCTCTAATACATGTACAGCGTTAGGAGCCAACCAAGTGTGGTCCTCATTGCTTTTGTAGCTATGATAAAACTCAGGACTAGAGGACCTCAGTGGACTTTGGTGACTCTTGGAGTTGATGGACATAGCCTGTAAGTTGACGGCCATAATCTTACTGTTCATCCTTCCCAATTGGCTCTGGAAGGCGTCCAGGAGAAGTTGTTGCTTGTCCAGCTTATCTTGGTAGACCTTGTTCTCCTGACAGGTGATATCCAAGTCATCTTCCAGAGAAGTGATGCGCTTTTTGTGGGTGGCAAGATCAGCTTGGAGCAAGGCTATTACTTCCTTGTCCTTCCTGACTTGGGTCTGGCTGTCAGCTCTTTCATGCAATTGGCAAAGTTTGAGACTATCCTGAAGTTCTGACACAGTGTGGTAGCCATCAAACAGGAAGGTAAGATTGGCACTCTGCTGGACCAATTCTGTCTGCATCTTCTTGTAGTGATCAAAGAGCTCAAGGATGTCTCAACCAAGAAGGCCGCTGGAAGGGGAGTTGTTGGTGGCAGCAGAAGTGGGGGTAAACAAGGGGATGATGGCAAGGCAGCAGGCTAAGACTTCAA
This sequence comes from Entomophthora muscae, assembly GCA_014839935.2. Taxonomy (NCBI): domain Eukaryota; kingdom Fungi; phylum Entomophthoromycota; class Entomophthoromycetes; order Entomophthorales; family Entomophthoraceae; genus Entomophthora; species Entomophthora muscae. Next base: position 652,771 of record QTSX02000723.1, on the reverse strand, counting down.
CCTCATAAGTCAGGCTTTGAACCATGGGGCCAGTCTCCAGCACGTGGTTTGAGACCACACTAATCCAATTGGCGTCTACACCCTGATGGGTGAGGGTCTGTACCATATGCACTGGAACTAGCTTAGCTATACCTGCTTTGATGGCATTGACCCAGTGGAGCATGGTGTTCTGGGTGTTGGTGACTTTGGCAAGATACTGATTGACAGTGGTGAAAGTATTGCCAAGCTCAGAGTAAAGGACCTGGAGAAAGTCTGTTGGTTAGATACCAGTATTCCCTGGTCATGCACTAGGCTTTGGATGCGGCCCAGGTGCATTTGGTTATAGCATACGGCAGGATGGGTGAATTGTTGTAGGTAGTCCTTGATATGTTCAACAGTACAGAGGTCACAGCAGAACTGGTCAGGGTTGAACTGGGAGGGATTCTGAAAGCAACCCAAGGCGTTTTCAGCAGAAGGCTGCTGAATGGCCAGGTGTTCAGAGCAAGAACCATTGCCAGCAGCACCAGCATCCATGGTGTGTATGGCATTACAGATGGCATCCTCGGAAGGTGAAGAGTTGGCGCCCATCTCCAAGGGGGCAGGGGCTTATAGGAGCAGTGGTTGACCAAAAACAATAGCCTGGGGGTGTTGATGTCCTGGCATGAATTGGCTTAGGTTGTGCAGGCCATAGGGAGCGCCTGCTCTTTCCCTAGCATGGGCATTAGCAGCAGTAAAGGCCGGTGCCTGGTGGTAAGAGAAGCAGTGGCAGGAGACTGGGCCAGGGGCATTTCTCCCTCCTCATTGAAAGAACTGTGGGGGTGGGGGCTGTTGGTGTTGTAAGACATGAGCGCCAATGTTGTAAAAGTTGCAGCAAATGGTTGCTAGTTTCTACGAACAGCTAGTCAGTGACCTAATTCTTAATACTATACCTGTTGATGGTATAGTGACAGCCTATGAAGGACAGAAGAAGAATAAGGTGTATAGACAAAGCTGGTATTTATTTAGATAGTATCACACTTATATAGAGTGAGGTGGGGGAATTGCCACCAGAGGCAGGGAGGCACAGACAGAAGGACTTCCCAAATGGAGGAGAGTGGATTGGCACAGCTAAAAGTCCCGCACAAGAGAACAACGGCTTCCTCACGGCATTCCTTAAGGAGGTAGATATAAATAACTTTGTTGTTCTATTTATAATTGGGAAGTGAAGCCCATGACTTGTGTGCATTTGAAAGGCAAATTGAACACCCGTTTTAGGGGCGTTTTAAACGTCTTTATTACTAGTAGAATCAGGATGCAATAGCGCAATTGTTCCATTGCTTAATCCCTAGATGGACAACTTTACGTCTAATCCATTCAGGATCTGCGACAGCGGGACCATCAATGAAGGTTTTTAATGTATTTATTTTATATTAAGTTTTTTTATTATGGCATCTGAGGCTATACCAAACACTTGATACTGAATTACGCAAATATATTCATATCACTCTTATCAAATAAATATAAAAATTGAGTTAAAAAAATTAAATAATGTACAAATTAGAAGTATATTTTATTAACATATATTATTATGCTTTTATGAAAACCTTCTCTGGGATTTATTTTGCAAAACTTGTTTTCTAAAATAAAAATTATAAAAATTATTTGTAATAAAAATAATCTAAAATGTAAATATACTTACTGAAAAAGAGAGTTTTAAGGGCGCCTGTAATGGGTTCTTTGGTATGTACCCACCTGGCAATGGAGGTGACGCACAACCTCCACTGCCACACCGTAGGCAGTGGATACACCCTGATTGCAATACTCCTGCCTGCTGGTGAAAGACAGTAGGGTCAGGTGGGAGTGAAGCAGCAGCTTTTCAGGCGGGGCCACAAACCCGTAAATACCAGCCAGGACCAGGGTGTCCTGGATAATGTGGTCCACCAAGTTGTACCTGGGGGGACCTTCTTCCCATCAAGGGAGAACCTGGCCTTGTTGATCCTGAGAAGGACACTGTCCAGGTCCTCCACGCTGGTGCCCATTCCAAAGTAGAAGAGATACCCAAGGTAAACAACAAGATAAAGCCTTTGACCAGAAAGGGCTTCTGTAAACTCTTCAGAGTTTATTGCATACACAGTATTAATCTTCCTCTTGTGCTTGGTCTTGGCAAATGTGAGCTCCATTGCCAGAGGGACCCCTTTCTTGTCAGCGCTCCAGGCCAGCCCAAAGTCAGCAAGGAGGATCTTGGTTTTCTTGATGGCTGTTGCATCTGTAACAGCCAATTTTCCCACTGCGCGCCAATAGTTGTCCAGAAGGTAAGAGAGGGTGTGCTCCATCAGGAAGAAGAAGCAAGCAGCCACATGGGCCTAGACCATCTCCGGTATGTTCTTGAATGGGAGTGTTGCCAGGATGTCCTAAACAAGCTCAATGGAGTTTACACAGTAAAACTCCACTGAGAACCACCAGGTCCAGGTGGACCAGTTGGGAATCCTTGTAGGCAGCAAATGCCCACTCAGATGCCCCCTCAGCATGTGTTAGCTCAGCCAATGCCTCCTGTGACATCAGAAAGGACCCATGAACGTGGTCCTCCAGCTCCCTCAAGGCAGGGGGAACAGAAACATCTGCCTTGCCACATGATTGGCGTAGAACGTGGCAGAGACAAAGGGGACCAGGACCCAGCAGATTTTGCCGTCTATGTTTTCTAAAATAAACAGGTAAGAATTTTAAATTGTTATTAATTTTGTTTTTCAGGTTACCTTCTCATGTTTCCTCCTTGCTGGCGGCTTCAGCAGGCTTAGCCATTCTTGGAGCAAGAAATTGCGCTGGCAATTCAGTATCCTCTTTCCTGGTAAGCTTTACTGGATTGAGATGTGCATACATCTTGGGGTCGTCAACCCAGACAGACGGCACAGAAAGATTGTACACCTTAAACTGGAGGCCCTTGACCACTGTCTTCTGAATGTTGAGTAGGCGCTCAATTGTCTTCTCAGGGGTGTCTGGTATTTTGGTCATTAGGGCCTTTGCAGAGACCTTGTCTATTTTGTCCCCTTCAAGGACGGCAGACTTCACTCTGGCTTTGACCTTGCAGTCAATTTCTTTGATCTCTGCAATTGCAGAGTCAAGGTCTTTAAGCAGCTTCTCCAATTATCTCAGTGATTTTTTTCCAACCTTTCCATATGTTTTTATAGCTTTCACCCTAATAAAATCTGTATTATTTGGATACTATTGCCTCTTTGTTTATTCCTGTTTGTTTTCCCATTTACTATATTATCCCATCTTTTTACCCATTGTGTATATGTTTTACGCTTATCCCAATATGTGTTGTTTGCTTTGTGTCAGCATTGTTTCCTTAATTGCCATATTATTTTTGGCACTTTACACTGCCCCTTATGAAAATATTAAAAACAATTTGGTGATCAGCTAAATTTGAATTAGAAAATTATAGGTTAATTGTGTTTAGATAAAATTGTTACTGATCCAAATTTAAAACCTTAATGATAAACTTTAACCCAATCAGGAGCCAAGTGATAAAGTGATTGTTGTGACATAAAGGGCCATTCAATAATTCTTTGGTACATGTGCGCTAATTAATATGATTGGCTGGTTGTTTTGCCATTGAGCTCCATTGCCACTGTGGTGAGTTGTTGATGGACTAGTGTTAACCCAGTCAGCAAATTGGTTAGCACTAGTCCATCAACAACTCGCCATAGTGGCAATGGCACTCAATGGCAAAACAACCAGCCAATCATATTAATTAGTGCACATGCACCAAAGAATTATTGAATGGCCCTTTATGTCACAACAATCACTTTATCACTTGGCTCCTGATTGGCTTAAAGTTTATCATTAAGGTTTTAAATTTGGATCAGTAACAATTTTATCTAAACACAATTAACCTATAATTTTCTAATTCAAATTTTGATGATCACCAAATTGTTGTTAATATTTTTCACAAGGGGCTGTGTTTGGGTACTAAAAATAACTGTGTTCTGGATCTAGATACACAGCATAGTAAATATATGATTTTATAGAAATAAACTGAACATAAAGAATAAAACCAACTATAAACAAAGAGTTTATTAATAATTGAAATTCAAAATAATGATAATATAAATAGAAAATGTTTGGCAACAGGGGGTTTATTGGGGATGGGAAAGAGTGATGCCTAGTAGGCAGAATAGCGTGGGAAGGAAGATGTAGAGGCAGTGCTGGCCTGGGGGGTCTGGGATTGTGTGGGTGGGGCTTTCAGGTGGGGGTGGCAGGGGTAGGAGGATTTTGCGTGATGGCTGCCATATACCACTTGTCATATTCCTTGTATGGCATTGGCTTGATTGGCTGGTAAGCGGCTGTGGCACGGGGTGGGAGGTGCTTGTCCTTTCTGTGATTGGTTGCCCATGTTCACATGGAAAACTATCTGCGCAAACAAGTCAGCCACCATTTGGCAACCAAAGAGAGAATTGTGGTCAAGGACCCCAAGATAGAGATTTTTGAAAGCCTGAGGGCGGCACTCCTGGAGTATGGCTCCAATGTTAAAGAAGACAATATCACCCAGATGGATGTCTTCATGGCCGGCTGGGTACACAGAGGCCTGGTGTCCGCGTTGCTGGATGGCCTCAAGGGCAGTGGAGCTACCCTCCATCTGGTGGCTCAAGAAAACCTGGTGCTTGGAATTTGAGCCATCCCAGGAGTGGAGTAATCCACCAAGGATGTGGCTGTAATTGTAGCCATTGGTGAAATCTGGGTTTGTCCGATAGTAGACAAAACCCTTGGCTGAAACAGCCATAAACACACCAATGAATGTCCCCTTCTTGACCTTCTTCCTTCCTTTTTGGGTGGCAGCCCTTCCTTGGGTGCCAAAATTGTCAAAAGCTATTGATAGCTTGTAGTAGGAGATGAACATGACGTCATCTGGATAGACTTTTCAAGCATCAAACCAGGGTTGATTTGATGTCCTGATCATATGGGGAATCCTCAGCGCCATCCCATTGGTTGCCAGCAACATTTGTAAGAACCCAGATTGATGCATCCTTTCCATACATCTAGAGCTGCACCATGCTCTCAGACACCCAAATGCCATGGTGCGCAAGTTGCTTCCAGACCTGGGTCAGGGGAAGCTTGGGTTCCTGTTGCAGGAGGTCAAGCATTATTGGGTACGCCTCGGTGATTTGGGACTTGGGGCCTTCTTCTCCTTCTTGGCCTTCCCAATTAGATTGCCCTTGTTCATTAAGTTATTAAATTCCCACATTATTGTGGCTTGGGTAAATTGCAATTGGGTTGCAATCTGATCCCAGGACAGACCCTGCAGGCTCAGTGTCACAATTTCCTGAATAATTTGGGCAGTAGTTATTCTGTGTTTGGGGCGCTGGGCCTGTGGGAGCTGAAGCCTGATTGGCTGTTGTGATAGGGGGGCAGGTTGGCTGGTGGCAGGAAGTTGTTCCAAATCAAGGTTGCCATCCTGATTGGTTGGTTGGTGGGCAGCTTATGCAGGGGTGGGTACAGGAGCAGGGGGCAGAGCTAGACTCAAAGTGACTATTGAACAAGTCAAAGCCATATGGGTTGGGGGTCAGGTACAGGTCAGCTTCCTCTAGTCCTGCCTCAAAGGCTTGGGTGTAAATGGGTGCCTCCATGTTCTGAGCCTCGCCTCCATTGAAGCTGGCTTGGCTGCTGGTGGCGGGGGCGCTGTTGAAAATGTTGTTGCTAGTAAAAACCATCTTGAAACAAAACCTAGGATAAAATCACTAAAAATAGAAGTTTTAAAATTTTATGATTTATTTTTATTGTAATCACCATTCCATATTTGGAAGGTTCTCAAAACCATTTCATACAAATCGGGAGCCATGAAAATGAATAAAATGCCTCTGTTCCTAAATTGGATAGCTGTTGATTGGCTGCTAAACTGTTATTTTTCTATTTTAGGCCGCATATGCTACACATCTTGTGTGACTTCATTTCGTTTTGTGCTTGTGGAATCTCTGCTTCTAGATTGCTCAAATTTTGTTTTCATTTAAGTCCTTCTGTCAGTGCCTCATATGAATCCTGATTGGATTATAATATGCTCCAGAACAGCATCCATCCATCTCACTTGTTGTGTCAGTTCATTTCATTTGTGGTTTAAACAATGCCTGCTTGATATTTGCTATAATTTCATATAATAGGTTAGTGAAATTTTGTTTTTTGTTTGACAGTTCATTTATTAACCGATTTTTTTAAATTTTTTGAATCCTGAATCTCGTGCGACTTGGATTTCGTTCAAATCTGAAATCATTTCGTTTAAATCTGAGGTATTTTTGGTTGTCGCCATAGTTTTTAAAACTACTGTATTATTTACTTTCAAAAACCACAGGCCAAAACCAACGCTTTCTTTTTTAAATTGTAATCTTAAAATTTAAATAAAGCTTTTATTTAAGATCTTTTGAAAACTCGAATTTGTGGCCATTTAGCTTTTTGATACTATAGTGGTGAACCACAGAAACCCCCAAAAATAAAGTAAGGGATCAAAGAACGATTTATTTCATCTGGAGCAAATCCACTTTTATAGTGGCCAAATAGCGTTAACCGATTCGGTCAAATTCATTGAATTTGACGTTAACGCTATCACAATACCGAAATAATGGCTAGTGCCGAGAATTTAAGTGTGGGTTTGAACTTTTGGATTATTCTTAAAGCAAAGTCGCCAACTTTAATCCGAAAGCTAATTTATGACAATGATCAACAGTACTTCTTGCAAAGTGTAATTCCATGTCTTATCAATTATCTTTGTTTAGCAGAACAAATAGGCTTTTATACATTCACTATTCAATACCTAATCAGCGACTAGCATTTAAATTTAAGCAGAACAACCAAGCTTTTTAATGACTGCTCTTATAAAAATTACCCGACTTGTTCCAAGCCTTATACCTAGATCTTTGCTTCAGTATAACAATGTAAGCTATTCTTCTGGTCCATATACTTCTGGAAGCTACAAGCCTTGTTCCTCCTCTTTTAAAGCAATTCTTCCCAAAAGTCAGTTTCACACTAGTAATAGCAACAAAGCACCGCTTCTACTCCCTCCTCTTATGGTTAAAGGCGCTTACTATGCTACCCGACTTGGGATATCCTTTTCACCTTTCATTTATAAGTCTCGACTTTACCGTGCTTATCCCAAGACAACAAAATTCAGCTTGCTATTTTTTATCCTTTCAAGCGGCTTTGTTCTATTATGCTCTTTAGATAAAAACCCTTACACCGGACGACGGAGACTTTTACTACTTGATCAAGAAACTTCTTCATTTTACGAAGAAATTGAGCTAGCAAACAAGTTGGCCAACACTCGGTTTTCTGAAAAACTAGAACTTTTATGGGGAGATTGCTCTTTAAAGCTGCTTGAAAATCTAGCACGAAGTTCTGACCTTAGTTTCGATAAGACTGAGCTAGAAGTCCAATTCATCAATACCAAAGAAATCGAGTTAATCTTTTCACAGAAAGGCGTACTGTATGTCTCTCATGGGTTCCTTACCTTTATCAAAGGCGACTCAATGCTGCTCGCGGCTGGTATTTCTCATCTTTTGGCTCATTATGCTTGTCATCATTCCTCTGAAGCATCCGGTAAAACTGCCTTCTTTAGTATCTGCTTAGATGTCGTGCGATCCGCTTTATATTTTACTATGGGCCACTTTGCCTTGTTGAGCGACCTGGCTGGTATTGGAATCAGTCAGCTTCAGACGCATACTCTAGACAGTCCTTTTCAAAAGAAATTGGAGCTTGAAGCAAACGTTATCAGTCTTCATCTGATGGCGCGAGCAGGCTATAATCCAGCTAGTGTAATTGCCTTTTGGGAAAAATTGTGTTCCCTATCTAAAGAACCTCTAAAAGAAATCCCAACTGATGAAAGCACAGATTCGCTAGTTGTGAAAGCATCCCAAACCGTTGACACACTTGCATCTCTTCTAAACCAGCCCACTGGGTTTCATGCTCTTCATCCTTGTTCTGAAAAAGACATCAGTATTCTTCACAAGGCTCTAGAGGCAGCAATGAGGGTTTATAAATTATCAACAAAACGTTCCTCTTTAGATCCTCTCATCAACTGTCCACACCTTAAGGAGTCTCTCTACAAACTTTAACAGAGCTTACCCCACAAACCCACTGATTATTTTAAAAATGAATTTCCAAGCCCTAGTTTTTCATCCAGCAAAAATTCTTTTAAGCTGTGCTCGATAGACATCTGATTACTTTTTTTGTTTTATCTTTGTTGGACTGTGATTTTATATGAGCCACATAAATGATAGGGCTGGGTATATAGTTCTGAAATTATATGATACAGAAAAGGCAAGATTTAGAAGAGATTGGGATTTTTATTGAAATAAGAGGGGAGCTTTATAAAGCTGAGAATATGCCATGTAATGTCCATGTAGATTATGTGGTTTTAAAAGCGGAGATTACTCTGGAAATTTAAGAGATTGATCCTAGTATAATCTCTGGATTAAGTCTTGGGGCTAGCTTCTACTTGACTAGTTGAGTCATTTATCAGATAAATGATTTCCTGAGAGGGAATAATCAAAGATGCTACAATACTGTAAATTCCAAATCTAAAGGTAAAAATGCAGGATTGTCAAATTCTTTTGCATGAACTCACCAACTTAATGGAGTAATTTTCATCCCAGAACAACTTACTTTTTTATATAAAAGGATAAAAAATATTCCAGTAAGTTGGTGAGTTTATTCAAAAGAATTTGACAATCCTGCATTTTTACCTTTAGGTTCTGAATCTACAGTATTAGAAATAAATTTTATTTGCTTTAAAAGTATTATATCTATATTTATTGGCCCCAGCTAGTACAAAGCAAATAATAAGCTATAGTAGTTTTCAAACCTGTTGAGATAAACAAAAATTGTTCAGTTTAGAACAAATGAGTCCAGTTACAAAACAAATTTCAACTTGTTAGATCTAAATAGAAGATAATACCACAGGAAATGTGCGCTATTTGACAAAAATGTCCAGCCACACAACGATTTATGTAAATTGGGAACAACTGTATGACAATTCAACAACAAATATACCAAGCACTAGAACAAATGAGTTTCAGTCACAAAACAAAGCTATATGTTTACTGTGATTTTTAAGAATGAATTGAACTCGGTCACAAAAGTGAAAACTTGATCCAACAACAAACCCCAATAGCAACTAAAACAAACAATCAGAATATCAAGTATAAAAATCAATGAATCTAAAATATTGTTACCAGTCCATCCTACTTAAGACATACAATCCATAGGTGAGAATGGAAATAAATATTCTGAGTGTCTGTTTTGGGATTAAAATCATCAAAAAAATCAGATTCATCAATACATATGGTTAAAAGTGCACATTTACAACCAAAAATAATTAATATAGAAATTTTAAAACCTATTGTGAAATAATTGGTAGTGACTACAAGCTTTTGTGCTACTAAATTTAGACAAATAAAATTCCATTAAATAAATTATATAGTTAAACCAATGTCGTGTTTATACTTCTGGGAGGTATAATAAACAAAATAAGGGGAAGATTAAGAAGAGAATGATACTTTATTGAATATGAATATAGGCTAATATATAGTATCATGACAAACCATATGTTGTCCATGTACGTCATGGAGGTCATGGGGCTTATCTGAGTAATGTTCCTCTTGAGTCATGAGGCTTAATCAAGTTGTATTCCATTTAGGACCTGGATTGAGTGATCTCTGTCACAGATTATTAACTGATAATGGTGCCACCAGTTTATTGATTGGATGGTGAACCATTTGGTGAGCCGTTTGGTGATTTACTTGGGGTGTTAATTCCCCAAGAGGGAGTAATTGAAAATGTTGCGACATCTCCCCCTGGGGTGCTGGAAGGCAGAGCCTTGGGAATTTTCTTGAGAGTATCTGGTATGCGGGCTTGGTATTGATCCAGTTTGGTGTTGGGCACAGGAAGCCTTGAATTTTGTTGGGCTGCTCTTGCTTTTCACAAGCGGAGTCAGTTGTGGTGCATACGCTTCAGTTCAGTTTGAGCTCCAATCCCTTTGATGTGATAGGTGTTATTGGGCTTAACTTCCATGACAATGCCTTGTCCGCGTAACCCTGGGTCTAGTTTATGTTGGTTGTGATTGACAACCCAGATCTTGTCTCCAACTTGGAACCTTTCTTGTTGCAATGGGACTGCTTCCCGCTGGACCCTTTGGTGCTCCATCTTTTCTTGGTCCTTTCTGGCTTGTAGTACTTTTGGGTCATTACTGTCTGGTATCTTCTTTGGAAGTGGCAGTTGTGGTCCCGTGGTTATGCTGACAAGTGAGGGGTTCTGACCATAGACAAGCTCATAGGGGCTTTTGTCTGTATTGCGGTTGACTCGTGTTCTGCAGACCATAAGGGCGGTTGGTAGCATATCAACCCAGGCTCTTGGATTTTTGGCAGATAACTTACTGAGGGCTTTCAATAGAGAGCTGTTTAGTTGTTCTATGCGTCCATTTGCTTGTGGGTGATAAGGGCTGGCTGTGACATGTTTTATTCCATTTTTGATGAGATAGATGTTGGTTTCAATAGCTTTGAGTTCAGTGCCTCCATCTGTGATTAAGAGGTCAGGCTTTCCAAACTTAGCTATGATCTTCTTGCCAATAAATTGTCTCACATCATTGCCTTTGTGTTCTTTTGTGGCTTGTGCTTCGGGCCATCTGGTTGCATATTTGATGGCTGTGATGATGTACTTCTTTCCTTTGCTTTTGCCGGGCATAGGTCCCACAATATCCAACAACCATACCTTGAAGGGTTGTGTGATGGATACAGGTACTACTGACTTGGGTGATGCTTTGGTTCAGGTGTACTTCTCACAGACTTCATATTGCTCCAGTACTTCTCTGATATCATCTAGCATGTTGGGCCACCAGTAGCAGGTCTTGAGATATTCATGCAAGTTTCTGCTACATGTGTGTCCCAAGTCTCTGTGATAACAGAGGATTGTGTCAATATTTTGTGTTGACAGAACATAGGGTACAGTGTCACCATTTGGAAGGATTTGGTGGAGGGTACCATATACATTTTTAAACAGATGTTTGTTCTTGAGGACTTTCTCTTGGATGTCCATTGGTGTGCCATGTGGGAACCTTTTCTGGAGGTTCCCCATGATTAACATGGGCCAGTTGGGGTTGCCATCAGTGCAGAGGATGTGTTTATTGTATAGCCTTGATAGGGCATCTGCAGTGAGCATCTCTTTGCCTGGCTTGTATTCAATTTGCATGGGGTATCTCTGTATGAGACTCATCCATTTGGCTTGTCTTCTTGACAGGTGTTGTTGTGTTTTAAAGAATATCAACAACTTATGGTCAGTGAGCACTTTGAACGTCTGGTCTCCTTCTAGATAACATCGCCATTTCATGAGGCTGTGTATGATGGCAACCAATTCCTTATTTTGTATAGGGTATCTTTGTTTATTGTCCAATAGCTTTCTGGATTCATATGCCATGGGGAGGAAGTCTTTCTGGGCTGTTTGGATACAGAGGACTCCTCCTATGGCATAATCAGAGGCGTTGGTTTATAGCTCATAGATCCCCTCACAGTCAGGTATTGCAGAATGGGGGCAGTAACCATGCACTCTTTCAGCTGACAGAAATGTTGATCGAGTAACAGTGTCCAGACAAACTTGGTTGTTTTCCCAGTGATGGCTGATAAGGGAGCTGTTAGGGTGCCCCAGTCAGGGATGAACCTGTGTACATATGCTACCATTCCAAGGAAAGTGCGGAACTTGCTCTTGTTCCTTGGGGCTGGCATCTCTGTTATAGTGCGTATTTTGTCTGGATCCAGCTTGATACCGTCCTTGCTAATGATATGAACAAGGAAGGGGAGTTCAGTTGAAAAGAACTTGCATTTGGACAGTTTGGCAATTAGTTGGTTTTCTTGCAGGGTACAGAGGACTGCGCGGACTTCTTCCCAGTGTTGTTGTAGGTTGGGACTATAGATGATGATGTCGTCCAGGTAGATGATTGCTCTTTTCCCAATGTGTTCCTTGAATACTTCATTCATGAAGGTTACAAAGGTATTGAGAGCGTTTGTCATGCCAAAATTGAGGCCAACACATTCAAAGGATCTGTATTTAGTTCAAAACGCGGTCTTTGGAATTTCTTCAGGTTTCACGCAAATTTGGTGATATCCTGCTGTCAAATCATTTTTTGTGAAGATTTGGGACCCCCCCAGGCATCAAAAAGATCATCAATTAGGGGCAGGGGATACCTGTTCTTTATTGTGACCTTGTTGAGGGCCCTGTAGTCTGTGACTAGGTGGAGGCCTCCATCTTTCTTTGTTACAAAGAAGACAACAGCACCAAAGGGTGACTTTGAAGGTCTGATGAGGCCTTTCTCAAGTGCTTCATCAAGGTAGGCTTTCAATGTGTTGTCTTCTTGTGGTGTGAGGCAGTAGATTGGTTGTGCTTTAGGCACGCTACCCTTTAGGTCAATCTCATGCTGTAAGCCCCAATCAGGGGGTAGCCCGGGTAGTGATTCTTGGAATACGGGGGAAATTCATTGAATAGCTGATCTCTAATTGGATTTTGTTTGTGTTGAATTTCTGTGTTTTAGAAGTGGATGATTTCATATGTACATGTGCTCCAATTGGTTTTGCTGATGTCAGTTTCTTTCTCTGTTTCCATGATCTTGACAAATATGTGGTCCCTCATGAGGGTATCAAGATGTGTTGGGTAAATGTGATGGTGGACTTCTCCTTTCTGGATAGTGAGGATGGCACTGTCCCAGTCTATGTGAGGCTTTATCTTTTGCATCCATTCTAACCCAAGTATGATATTGTATTTGGGGATTGGAATGATGGGGCCACTAATTGTTGTTTGGACGTCTTCAATTTGGGCCCTGAAAGGTCTGGTCTTGTGGGTAACTGGTGTGCTGCAGTTGTCTGCCATGATGACTCTCTTGATGTTACTTCAAATGGTAGGTAACTTCATGAGGTCTTCAAAACTCTTGTTAATAAGTGATTGATTGGCTCCAGTGACAAATAGTGCTGTGCCCTGGTATCTGCAAAAACGGAAAGGATAGGTAAGGAGTTTATTTCCAGATTGGGTAGCAAACAGGAGAGAGTTGCTGGAGGGAACCTGGATCATGGTGATTGAGTCCACGTCCTGTTCTCTGTACAAGTCTTGTGAAGAGGGGGAGGACAGCTTGCCTAAGCACTCCCCTGAGCTTTTCCCTCCTTGTTGGTATCTTTGGTGCTAGCCTGGTTGGCTTGTGCAGTGCAATTTCCATTTCAAGGCTGGGTACTTTTGGCTCAGTTGTTTTGCTTATTGGGGTGGGGCTCTCTCTTAACTTCGGGGTTTTCCTTGCATTTGTTGGAGGTGTGTAGATTTTCAGACTTCTGAGCTGCGCGTTTTCCTTCTAGGAATACATCTTCAAGGTTCTTACAGTGGGTCATGTTGAACTGACTTCTAATATGTGTAGGAAGGCCATTGTAGAAGTCCAGACATGGTCCAGGTTCATCAAAGTTGATGGCGTTGGGCGCACGGTCACATAGTCCTTTGTATGCGGCAATGTATTCCTTGATGGTTCCTGTCATTTTGAAGGTTTGGAGTTTGGTCATGATCACCACGTCTGAGTCCTTCATGGAGAACTTTTTGAGAAATGCGGCCTTGAACACTTCCCAATTTTCCTTCTGGTCAGGATGTTGAGCTAGCCATTTGGTAACAAAACATGATGCAGTCCCTGTGACGTGGAGGGCAATTTTGGTAACCCTAAGTCTTTGAGGATACTCCACTTGTTCAAATTTGCTCTCAGTACTGTTGATCCAAAGAGAGGCCTTCTCACAGCGTAGTCCTGTGAAGGCGCCAATCTCAGCAGTACGTAAGCGTTGAAACACAATATTGGGTATCTCAGGTTGTGTGGGCGCTGTTGTGGCTGGTGTGATAGGGAACAGTCTGCGGGTTTTGAGCGCGTTGTACTGGCCAATGGTTACAAGGAGATTATTGTAGATGACAAGTCATGGGGGGACGTCTTTTCCTACTTTTTAATCTCTTTAACCGTTAGGGAGTGACATTTCTTGGTTCTTTTCTTGGGAGGAATTTTTCCTTTGAGTTGGGTAAGTATGGATAACCTATCTGTGCTACCACTGTCAAGTTTATACTTCTGGGAAGTATAATAAACAAAACAAAGGGAAGATTAAGAAGAGAATGATACTTTATTGATTATGAATATAGGTTAATATATGGTGTCATGACAAGCCACATGTTGTCCATGTACATCATGGAGGTCATGGGGCTTATCTGAGTAATGTTTCTCTTGAGTCAAGAGGCTTAATCAAGTTGTGTTCCATTTAGGATCTGGATTGAGTGATCCCCGTCATAGATGGTTGAATGATAATGGTGCCACCAGTTTATTGACTGGGCGGTGAACCACTCGGTGAGCCGCTTGGTGATTTACTTGGGGTGTTAATTCCCCAAGAGGGAGTAATCAAAGATGTTGCAACAACAGGAAGAGCCCTTGGCACATTACTGAGCCCTGCCTGTTCTGAGATAAATACAATTTTCTCCTGGCCTATGAATTAGACATAGAAACACCTGTCACCCCCAAATCAATGCCCATGTCCACCGCTGAGCTTCCCCTGGACCATACCAACAAACTATTTAGGATAATGTATATTAATTCCACTGGGGTAATAGACACTATTGTCCCAACTGCCAGCTCATGGTCCTGGGTGGGAAAATCAATTTCATACCTCATTAAGTTAGCACCAATACTCTGATGGGCCCTTACTATCCAGTCTGCAACCTGCCAGTTCCCAGATTCTAGAAAGCCAACAGCTCAGGGTTGGTTCCCTGAGAAAAATTGACATATTGAGCTGGAAAATATACAGGCCATGGTAAAATCCATTATTGGAATTGAGGCCTTATTCTGTTTGACTATCATGTGGTAAAAAGATTAAGATTGCAATGAAAAAACTCAGGGTATCTATGTACAATTGGAATAGTCCAATGAATATTGCGGCCCTCATAAATACACCGAGACATGCACCACGCTAATGGACAGGGGCACAGTGAAATTCTACTATGTTGATGAATTAATCTTGCGTCTTTCATGTGCAATGCTTACAGCTATTTACCCAAAGTTACCAAGGATGATGTATCCTGGTGTGCCTCTGTTTGTGCTGTGGCCTACTCAATGGTAGCCCTTCTTGGTTCCCTTGGCATTGGATTATATCAAATGATCAAGGGTTTTCACAATAGTTGGACCTCCATAAAATTTCTCCAATTGGTTCAGTAGCACCTCAGAATTAATAGCTCAGGATTCACCAATATTATTGTGTTGAATAATAATGGTCTCCACAAGGTGCAAGATATTCTTGAGGAATTCCTGATGATTGATACATGCATGAAAATCAACCAGCAGCAATTGGCTACAGAGCTTATGCACCTATTATTTCTTCCTGCCCATTCCCCTTCTTAAACCTAGTTGAGGAGGTCTTTGGGTGGCTTAAACAAGTTTTCAAGAAGGGACACCATCTGGGCCCAAGGGCTTATTTGATTTGCTGCTGGTCAGGGTCCATACCCTTCTAGCTGAGACTATGGCTAAATTCTACATCCATTCTGATTTATTCATCCCTGCATGTCTTGATAAAAAGCCAATAAAATAAATATATAGCTTATCTTTATTTTTGTATTAATTTTATTTTTAATATTTTATTTTTGAGAATAAATTTATCAATGTACTCCAATAATTCTGCATAATATACTATCAGGTATAATAAATATTAACATAGCAAAGGGAAAAGATTGTCTGAAAAATTTAACAAATTAAAAAAATATATTTATTTGGTTTGAGATAAATTTCTGGAAATATATTAAAATTTTATAACAAACATATATAATTATTATGATATTTGAATAGGATAGGATGAGATTTATTGGGGTTTGGATTGGTGAAACTCTAGGAATTGTTTTTGAATTGAAGTGATTATTTCTATGGCTAGGACATAGGTTGACATGGCTCCCTGATTGCATAACTCACAATGACTTGAATACAAAAATACTGTATACTGTAAATAAACAACATGTGGGGAATTATTTTAGTAAATTAAGGCGCCAAGTTCAATACTTGTAATCTGGTGAGAAAAGTGATGATTGGGTATACTGTCAATACCCAATAGAACACCTTGGCGTGTACATTAAATTGTCTGAAATTACCAGCAAAGTAAATAAGACCATAGTACATAAAAGTATATAAAGCTATGGACATAGTAGAGTGGGGCAAAATCAGAGCAGGCCAGGTGTAAGGGTGGGAGGAGTTCAGTTGTGCAGGCTCCTTGTAGTAGTACTACTTGGTGGGTTCTTAAAAAGGTTGGTATATTTTGAAATTGTGTTGATGGCCCCAAATCCCAAGGCAGGCTGTAATGACAGCAGAGAAGATCATATGGTTCATCCTCTATCACCTGGGAAAGGGCAGACAAAGCTTAATGTCTTTTGACTTTCTTTTAGATAAGTCTTATAAGTGATTCATGTTATATGATTAAGGGTAATTTCACTCAAGGATAGCACAATCTATCATCAAGTGAATGTTCTTCATTATATACTAGTGGCCTTGGTGTGGCATGAATAATAAAAAATGTTGGATTGGGAACCCCAAACACTTGGTGATGTCTGATATTCTCTTTCTGGGGAGGCATTGGGGTGGATTTAGTGGCAATGCACTGCCAATTCCTGGCTGGCAGTAGCATGAGGAATTTTGGGATGCTTTCATGCACCCAAATTAATTAGGTGCAGTTAGTGCATGAATATTGGTGCAGTGTAGCTTTTCAACTCCTCCCTTATTTAAAAGATTCCCAATTTGGGTAGTAGTTTCCTCCAAATTGAGAATTGGGGAAATTTTATTTTTTGATTTACTAATTTTGAAGTTTCCTCATTTGGCAGGGGTATATGAGCCAGCCATGGGGGTGTGCTGTCAGGCGCAGGCAGTGACTGGCTGGTGGTGGGAGCCTGGCAGTTGACCGCGCAGTCCACAATTGGCCTATAAAAGGGGAATTTTTCAAAATTTAAATTTTTAAAAAGTTATTTTTGCTATGCGCTTTTTGTGGAAGTTTCCCTAATCATGGGGAACTGCTGCAAATAATTCCATGATTTTTTGGCACCATTGTGTTTCAAACAACAATTTCTTGTGTTATTTTTCTCAGGAATATTCCTTACAGATACAATTAGAAAGGAGGATCTTTCAGGTGGAGCTGTCATTTCATAGGTGGCTACAAGAATAACTGTGTCTTGGATAACATGTTTAATTAAGCTCCAACCAGGCACAATTCTTTTTTATATAGAGATTGTTGTATTTTGTCCAGTTTAATTGTAATGTCAAATATGTTAAAAGTTTTTGTGTTAATCCTCATCATTATAAAAAGACCTAGGTAAACAATTAAGTGAAGTCTCTGCCCCACAAACAGGGTCAAGAACTCATAAAATTATTATATAGGGTACTTATTTTATTTTTTAGTAAGGTTATTGCAAAGGTTTTTTTCCCATGATCAGCAGGATGTTAGTATCATTGAAGCACCTGGATGCCCTGAAGTCACCAAGGACACACAGGATGCAGAACAAGACAGTGAACAAACTATTGATAAGTTCTGGTACTTTTTTTAATGATTTTCTAGGATGCATGATATTGTGTACTTGGATGGGGGAAAAACCTGACTTCTTGTCTCTCTCCATTTCTGATATGTTGTGATATGGCATGGTATTGATAAAGTCCCAGAAAATAAAGATGAAGGGCTTTTGGAAGTTGAGGGGCAGAGAATAGTGGTCAAGGAGGATTCTTAGGGCCACAGCCAGAGCTGTGACATACAATTTGGTGTCTCCTGATGTTGGTTGTATTTTTACAAGTTTATTTTTATTAATATAGCAAGTTTGCTTCAATTTTGTAACATTTCAGATTGAACAGTTGGTGTCAAAATCAGCTAGCACCTTATATGGAAAGCATAATTGCTGTAGAAGGTCTCAGTTATGTTGTAAATGTGTTGTCTTAGAAAAGTTACAAGGGGAAAAATATCTGGAGACTAAATAGTTATCTTTATTTGGAGATAGGAATTATATAGTTGTGCTGAATCATTATAAGAGGAACATTATTGTGTTGATCCCTTGGTTGAATGATGAAGGGGGTGGATTGTTCCTGGTAAAGGGACAGGTACCAAATCAAGTCATCCATAGTATAGGATCATTGTTTGTTTATGTTGTTGGATTTTGAAATTTGAGTTAAATTCCTTGTTTGGCTGCAGATCACCAGGAAGTTGGATTGTAGGTCATAAAGTCGCTTAGTTAGAACCTTGTTGACAGGTTGATCCTGCTGTTTTGACAGTTACATGTGGTTTTAGGATTTGTTGTAGTATGCATTCATGCTCATTTTAATAAAAAAATGTTATTATTTGTTTTTATTTATTTTCTTACTTTCTTCTGTATCTTCTCCAGTTGCCTCTTTAACATGGGCAGCTTCATGTGTCTTCTAAATTACAGGTTGCTTGGCATCTTGTGTTTTTTTCTTTCTGTTTTTTTTACTTTTCAATTGCTCAAACATATCTGGATCCTTTGCCCACACCTCCACGGTTGTGAACCCTTGTCGCTTGAACTGCAGGTTGGCAAGAACATTTTTCTGAACGGTTAGGAGCCTGGTTGTTAGTTTGTCTGTTGCATTTGGTATCTTGCTTTTTAACTCTTCCACCACAAGTTTATTTAATTTTTCACCTTCTGGAATCACCTTCTTAAGCTTGTCCTTCACCTTTTGATTAACCTCTTAAATCTTTGCCACTGTCATGTCCAACTCATTGATCAATGATTCCAATTATACCATGTTCTTCTTATGCTCCTCCCAGCCCCTTTTATACCAATAAAAAACATTCCCAAAAATACATATATGCTTTTGAATTTAATAAGATTAAATAAATATAAAACTAAATATAATTATTTAATTTTTATTTAACTTTAAGTAAACAATATTGAATTTATATTAAAACTTTGTGTTGTTTTTGTATATAATAATTCATTCTAGAGATTTCAAAATTACATGCTGTCAGAACGTTTGGTTCTGCTATTGGAACTGGTGGTCTGATTATCATTTGTTTTATTGGATATGTCTTTAGTCTTAGCCATTCTGAGGAATGGGTTGCTTGTATGTTGACAAGCACTATCTACAATATCTGGTTGTTCCTGGGGAGGTAGCTCAACTGGCAATGTCCAAAGGAGGCAATATGTAAGCAGCAGCTTTTTAGGATTTTTGACAACTGACAATAGTCTTTGAACTTGGATTATCTTCTACTGCAAAACGTTCTACATTGGGTATACCTTATTTTTGTCTTCCTTCTAATAGTCTAAAGGAATGGCTTTTATAGAGCTTTTGCCCTACTTTCCAGGATAAGACATCTGACACTTCTAAATCTTGCATAGCCAGTCTTTCAAATCACATACTGATGACATCAAACCAGAGTCAGACATCCATGCAAAGGCATGGGATTCAATTTCATAGTACCCTGCACTAGGTACTATTTACTTCATTGCTACACATGATCATTGGCATGCTGGCATTAGCAGTGCCAATCAATTGTTCTATTTATAGCACATAAATAATGAGAGTGTCTGGCAACCTTTTACAGCAGGAATTCAAAGTGGCACTGGCAGGCTGTCTATAAAAATTGATGCCAATCCTCATTATTCTCAGGGAATCTCATCATCTTCTTAGTGCCTTGTTATTGAACCTATTTTGCTTCAGACCCAGAGGGTTGCTAAGGCATTATGGAATAAATCTAGTCAATCAAGACTTGACTTTAATTGATGGCATATGGTGCTCATAGTTGGCCTTGAATATATTGGCCCAAATCCATTTTTTCAGAAGCTTCTGATGTGACAGAAATTACTGGATAATATGAAGCCGTTTCTAAATGATGGGGAATTACAAACCAAATCCACATAGAATTGATTATTAACCACCAACAAGGCTTCAGATATTTTTTTGTGAAATTTCCAATTGAAACTCCAGGATTAAGTAGAACCAGTAGTCCTAACCAGAGTAAACCAAGATAAATGACCTGGGAAAGCATCAATGCATGTTCAGCGTAGAATTCTGGGCATTGAGAAGGGACACAATTTTCAGTTTCAAGAATGGGGGAGGAGCTGCAAAATTGGCTGGCATGAAATTGACATTTGGAGGTGCCAACAACAAAGTTCTAGATACTGGGCCCCATCTTCCTGAAATGATTTGGTTCAGAATTAGATTGCACAGGATATACTGTAACAGCCCAATCACAGGATGCATTTTTAAAATTTAAAATTTAGAACTTGGGATAATTGATTTTTATTGAGCAAATTTAGGAGGACTCAACTCTTAGAGTTGAAACAGGGAAAACTATTCAATATATATCAGAAAAATTGACTAAGCAATACCACCTGAGTCTTGACCTCCTATTCCTTCTACATTGCTAAGTAAGTATCTGGTCCAAGTTGCAAAGAACCCTTGCGTGACTAGTCTCTGATAACCATACTGATTAACAAGCTCATATTGGGGGAGCCTCATATTACGTTGATTTATCAATGTCAGTTTGAAAGGGGGAGCTGGTTTCAGCTGGCGGACTGGAGAAGCTGTGACTCATTTTTGATCAACTGTTTGGTTTAAATAAGTTAACTTGGTCAATTTCAATACAGGTTTTACGGCCTTCTGAGCCTTCTTACTTGGACAGACAATACCCGGCATTATGGAATCTACCATGACATCTGAGATCAACTAAGCTTAATGCAATTGATCAGAAGCTTCTTATGTTGATGAATTGGAAAGCCATAATTTTATAAGGGTTTGACCTATCTGTCTTTCAATCATTTTTCTAAGGCAAGGCAAAGTCAACAATAGGGAGTGCAATTTACTGACAAATGCTTTTTCCCAGTACAACATAATTTATTCTTAACTTAGTATAATAATTATATTCTAGAACACAAATTTATAAAAAATTTAAACTATTTTTAAGGGGTTATTTTTAGATCATAATTATTTTAGGCAAGCGTCAATCTGGGCTCTCTGAAGATATTCTGTTTTGTCCTAATGTGTTATGCCTTAATATTACAAGGATTTTGGATTTGGCTGGCTTTACTTAGTAATAAGTCATTTATCAGGGGTGTGGATCTAAAGTGGAGCAAGATGATTTTTCATAACTTAACATCACTTATATTTTATGAATATATTCAATTTTAATCTGTTGTAATGTCTTTTTATATGATAAGTTAATAATCCTTTTGTTTGCTTTTTTATACTGTAAATTCAGAACCTAAACGTAAAAATGCAGGATTGTCAAATCCTTGGTCCAAATTTCAAATCACTTTTGCAGGATGGCCTTTTTTAATTAAATTGAATTCTTTGAGTATTTATTTGAATATTTGAAAATGCAGGAACTCATAGACACTTTGCAAAGTTCAAGTTGAACTGCATATTTCTAATGGACAAAATGAATTAACTGGAATCAGATTTGAAGCGTTCAAATCCATCAACCATATCCATTAAGTTTACTATGTTTTTTGAAATTGCGGGATTGTCAAATCCAAGAACCAAATTTCAAATCACTTTTGAATGCCACTAGTAAACTCAGTTGTTAATTGCAGGAACTGGAATCCAAATTTAATGTACAGTAAGCATACTAGGAAACACCAACCCAAATAAAGAAGCTCCACTCTGGATAAAATCAAATGAAAAATTTGATCTCAACAACCAAGTTTAGACATAAAAAGTGATTAAACTTTAAAATCATCCAAAACTGGAAAGGATACAATATTATATACTTCAAATTACAGATATAGAAAATCTGCTACTATTCAAGGCTAAATCAAGAGAAAACAACTCCTCACAATTAAAACAATAAATCCAAATAAATACATACTTAATCTAAAATATGTTTATTTTATTTTTATGGACTGTCAATTGTATTCCCAACCAGCTCCTGCACCAGCCTGCGGGACAGCTTGTCCACAAGGGTGTCCCAGAGGGTCCAAGAACAGACCCAGAACACAAATCAAAGTGAGTCATACCAATACACAGGCCTCCCAAGGTGTCAGCCCCAGTCAATCACCTCCCACGTCCCAAGCTAGATAACACAGCCTCAATCCCAGACAGAAGTCGCTCTCAAGGCCTGCAACCAAAGTCTCTTACACAAAGGTCATCAGGAATAATGAGGTTACATACACCTTCACTGTATACCTAGTTATCACCCGGCCTGCGCTCTTGATCCAAGAGTTGCTACTTCCTGCCCCTGCATCTTTGACACCACCTACAAGCCATTGGTCACCACTGTTGAGCCATCTGTGCCTATTGTATATTCAACCATTGACAGCGCCACTGCAAGCAAGCGTGATCCCACCTTCTACATAAAGGTCCCTGTCCCCTGTGTTGAGCCTGCTAGTCAGGATGCTGTGGTACCTGCCAAGGGCTGGCGTCAGTTGCCGGATAGTGAGTGTGAAGCTCTCCTCAACTGCTTGAACGGGGGAATGTTGGTTTGGGATATTGCGTCCCAATTTGGTGTCACAACCAAATACATTTCTGACATCAACACCAAGTATGGCAACACCAGGAAAATTGCTAAATTCACCAAGGCTAAGCGGCAGCCAAAACTTCTGCAGCCTGTGCATATTGATGCAATAAAACAGTGGGTAGCCAAGGATTGCCACCTGGGCTCACTTGCTGTCCAACTAATGCTTGCCACGGAGTTTGGTCTTTCTGTTTCCAAAACCCTTGTTTACAAAACAATGGTTGATTTGGACTTCTCCTGGAAAGTACTGGGAGTTTTGCCGTACAACAGAAACAATGAGAAGACCATCAAGGATTGACACATTTATGCTAAGACATATCTGGCACTAAAGAAAACTGGAAATGTTCAGTTCTTCTACATCAACAAATTGTTGTTTTCCTCCTCACTCAAGTCTAGGCATGGGTGGGTTGAGAAGGGGTCCAAGGATGGCGTAGCCCATTGTGAAGCTGTCCGTTCCCAGACCTATTCAATGGTTGCAGTTCTTAGTCCTTGCAGGTTGGACCAATACCAAATGATCAAGGGTTCCCATAATAGCAGGACTTTTCTCAATTTTCTCCAAGTCACCAAGAATTATCTCCAGATCAATTACTGCAGTACAACCAACATTGTTGTGTTGGATAATGTCGGGCTCCACAAAGTGGATCTGGTTGTGTCCGAGTTCCCCCCATCAACAAAAACAGCCACACCTCCAGCATGGGCTTAACAATTGTACAATGAGACTTCTCTTCCTCCTGCCATATTCCCCATTCCTGAATCCAATTGAGGAGGTGTTTGGTTGTATCAAGAATAAGGTGAAACAAGGCCTTCATCAAGACACTGAGGATCTATTCAATATTCTTGAGGTCAGTCAATTTGCAATGCCACCCAATGTGGTGGCAGCTTTTTACAAGCACTCTGAATCCTTCCTCCCCAAAGCCCTGGCCTCCAAGCTAATCAGATAAATAGGTGCTCTGGGTTTTATTTGTTTTTATTTTTATTTATTTTGTTTTTAGTAGGACTCAAAAATTATTATTTATATATAATGACGTGATGTTTGATTGTATTATAGACATATAAGAGTATGTAGAAAAGGTAAGTAAAATTAACTATACTAGGTATGAGGAATTTATTTTTATTATAATGCACTGAATATTATATTGACTGTTGTGCTAACAAATAAATAAATTAAGAAAGATAGAAATAGATTAATTTTTATTTAAATAATTGTGAATCCTTGTTGGTACTTTGGCTTTGTTAAGCCACAAATGGGACCTTGTAGGTCATCATCTGATACTTATTAAATTAGTGCCACTATAGCCACACAACACAGAAGCCAATAATTTTTTTGTATTGCTTACTAATTAGTACTTAGGATGCAAGTCAAGCATATCAAATATATTTATCAAAGCATATTACAAGGGAAAGGTAATTTGAGTTCTAAACAGTCACTTGTTTAGAATATAAGTGGAGCAGGCTGCATGATGCAGATAAATTCAATTCTTGTTGTTTGTATATGTCAGGAATTTATACTGACCTTGTTCTACCTTGGATACTTTGGCAGCCTGCCAAGCCATCTATTAGAAAAGCTTCCAATATCACTAGCAGGCTTAATTAATCTGAGAATCCTATGTGAAGTAGATCCAGATCACTTATTACAAGAACAACTGGAAATACAATAAACCCCAATTATGACTGGCTCCCAATTGGCTAGAGTTATTCCAGAATACTCTAGCAAACCGCCGGGTTAGATATTACGGGTTTCTCTAAGGATTGAAAGGAACATGTCCAATTTGCACTAGCAACCCTCCAGTGCTATTGCAAATCAATGCAGGAAAGGCTGCCTAGAAGCAAAGTGTCATGTGCTAAAAATAGAGTCATAAATTAGCACCGTCACCGCTGGCATGCTAATAGATTATGTATCACTCTATTGCAATTAGTACCCAGCGCAGAGTACTATGATACGGAATCCCATGTCATTGTATGGATGCCTAACTCTGGGGGTTAATGCTGGCAGTCTAGGGGTAAAAGACTACCAAACAATTAGTTAGTTGTGCTAGATGATCTGATCCTGGCAAGAGAGTGCTGGCTCTATAAAAGCCCTTCCATTGGACTAATGGAAGGCAGACAATTTTACCAATATCCTACTGTAGAACCTTTTCACATTAGAAGAAGATATCTGAGTTCAAAGACCATTGTCAGTACTCAAAGAACTAGCAAGCCAGCCGTATAGAAAGCCGCTTGGAAGTTGCCTCCCTTGGACATTGCTAGTTGTTGCCTTGCCAAAGAAAGACCAGACACTGCAAGTAACGCTTGTTGCCATACAAGCATCTATCAACCCAATGACCCATATATCTCAAATACTCAATAAAGCAAATTGTAATCAGACTGCCAGGTCTGAGAGCAGAACCAAAAGTTCTGACAGTATATGTAATAAATGAACCTGTACTTGATGAGCTAGTAAATAAAAACATTAATAACTTATTTTTATTTTTTTTGATGTGATTGCAACTAAAACTAATGTCTTGTAATATATTTAGATATATTAATATTATAATTTACCTACAGTAGTTTTAAAAGCTATGACAACAACCAAAAATACCTCAGATTTAAATGAAATGATTTCAGATTTAAAAAAACCAACTCTCAGGTTAAAATATATACTCTGTTGACAGGGTTTTTTGGCATTAATGGGCAAAATGAGTCAACACAGCAACAAAGGGCTCACACACAAAGCAAAACCATTCATAATACAATCCAAAATACATTGATTCACAAACAAAACGGTGTGAGTTGACTTTTGGTGTACATATGTTTACTATGTGAATCAGTGACAAAATACACCCAAGCAAGGTGTTTCAAAACTCAAACCAAAAACAAAACACAATAGCAACTCACTACGTAAACAAAATCACTCACGTAATGTGTGCAATGGATTGTAATCATGAATGATACCAAGGTATCTAAAATAAGACACAAGATCTGAAACATAAATTTTAAAAATATTGTGTTAGGTGTTTGAATTTGGCAGTAAAATCTAGGAAAATGGGTGAATTTTTTTTGAGTATTCTAAAATGGGCGTTGTAAAACCAAAAACAACTAATTAAGAAATAAAAAATCTATAATTGGGATATTAGGTAGGAAAAACTTTAATTAAATATCTATATTCAGATAAAAGCAAAAATTAAAATTATGGAGTAACTTAGTTGAGTTTTATTTAATATTTTATTAAATTGTAAAATGGAAGGAACACAACAACAGAGTACCAATACACCCATTGTGCACTGCGGTTGCGGTTGCCCCCGCGGGTCAAAGAATAGAGTTAGTGCAACCCAAGTGCCTACTCAAGGAGGAGATGGGAGAGGAGAGTTTGATAGTGATGCTGCACTGACACAGCTGGTTCAAGGAGCACAAGCTGCTATGGTGCGGAGCATAAACCCTTGGGTCCCAAAGCTGACCCAGAAGCCAACCAAGGTCACCACTACAAAGAAAGTTAGAAACAAGGAGGTAGAACTTACTTTGTATGTGTTTGACATTGTGTACCGGCAAGAGTTGGTCCCGTCAGCCATGCTGGAGAAGGTGAAGCCTGTACTTGATACTAGCTACAAGCCCTACGTCAGTGATGGCAATCAGGAGGATGACAAGGAGCCCAAATTCTATCAAACCAATGAGGGACAGCTGGTGTTAAAAAAGGTTGCAGCCTTCTATACCAAGGTACCTATGCCCTGTGTTATGCCCAATGCCAATGAGTCAATCCCCACTGCTAAAAAGCCTGCCCAGAAGCACATCCCCAACATCAAACACATCATTCTGCTTAAGCTAATGTGGGAATCAGGTGATTACAAGGCAGCTACAGCCCTTGTTGGAGTGTATCCCAAGTACGCCAGCAAGACCTTCCAAAAATTCATCAATACTGGTTGTGTCCTTGCCGCAGAGAAATCCTTGTGTGCTTCTACTATGCTCACCAAGGAGCACAAATGGGCAATCTGCCAGTGGATCACCTGGGACTGCCATCTTGAACTGACAAATATAAAGACCATGGTTAAATCTACTTTTGGGATTGAGGCCTTGATTTCCTTTTACTACCATCTGGTGAAGGGAATGTGATTTTCTTGGAAAAAGCTCAGGATATTCCCCTACAACAGAAACAGCCCAGCCAACATTGATGTCCAGAAAAACTACACAGAGGCGTACACTGCCCTCAAAGCCAAGGGGATGGTCAAATTCTACTATATTGACAGATTGGCATTTGCCTTGTCTATGCGCAATGTATAGGGCTATGTCCCCAACGGCTCCAATGACGTGATGGCTTGGTGTGCTGCATTCCGCGCCACAGCCTACTTGATGGTGGCTCTTCTCAGTCCAAAGGGGGTCAAGCTCTACCAAATGATATTGGGTTCACATAACAGCAGGACCTTTCTATCATTTCTCCAATTGGTCTAGGAGCACCTGAGGTGCACAAGCCCTGGCTTCATCAATATCATTGTGTTGGACAACGTTGGTCTCCACAAAGTGGCTGACATTCTTGAAGAATTTCCATCAATTGACACCAGCATTGCTGTGGGCCCCCAGCAATTGGCCACAGAAAATTTGCGCCTTCTCTTCCTCCCAGCCTATTCACCCTTACTAAATCCCATAAAGGAAGTCTTTGGATGGCTCAAGCAAATTGTCAAGCAAGGGACCCCAACTGGGACCAAGGACCTCTTTAATTTGCTGCAGGCCAGGATCCACACCCTCCCAGCTGAGATTGTGGCCAAATTCTATGGCCACACTGATTTGTTCATCCCCACGTGCCTAGCCAAACAGACAATCAATTAAAGGCTTAGTGTATCCAATTTTTTATATTCTGTTATTTATTATTCAAGATTTATTAATTATCATTTTATATTTAGATGTTTCCACGCCCGCAATCACATTCAGAAGATCCATCAATAGATGTAAGTAATTTATTTATTTTATTATATATTATTTTATTATGTCATCTGAGGTAATCCCAAACGCTTAATACTGGATTACACAAAAGTATTTAAATCACTTTGGTCAAACAAATATAAAAATAGTTTTAAAAAAATTAAATGTAAAATGTACAAGTTAGAATTTATTTTATTAGCGTATAATTTTATGCTTTTATGAAAACTGTTTCTGCAATATATTTTGCAAAACTGGTTTGCTGAAATAAAAATTATAAAAATTTATTATAATAAAAAAGATATAGATTGTAATAAAATTTATTGGAATCATATTTTTATTGTGTGCACCTGTAGTGGGTTCTTTGGTATGTACCCACCCCGCAATGGAGGTGGCGCACAACCTCTACCGCCACACCGTGGACGGTGGATACGCCCTTATTAAAAAACTCCCTCCTGCCTGTGAAGGGGCGTAGGGTAAGGTGCAAACTGAGGAGCAGCTTTTCAGGTGGGGCTGCAAACACGTAAATCCCTTCCAGGACCGGGGCATCTTGGATTACATGGTCCACTGAGTCATATCCAGGGGGGAACTTCTTCCTGTCAAGTGCAAGCCGGGCCTTGTTGATCCCCTTAAGAACCCTGTCCAGGTCCTCTACAGACGCACCCATCCCAAAGTGAAATAGGAACCCCAGGTAAACAACCAGATGAAGCCTTTGATGGGCAAAGGCTTCCGTGAACTCACACAGCTTATTATAGACCACACTGATCTTCTTCTTGTGCCTGGTCTTTGCAAAGGTCAGCTCCACGGCTGCAGGGAGCCCCGTCTTGTTGGCACTCCAGGCCAACCCAAAGTCAGCAAGGAGGATTTTTGTCTTCTTGATGGCTGTTGCATCTGCAACAGCTAATTTGCCCACTGCATGCCAAAAGTTCTCCAATAGGTAAGACAGGGTGTGTTCCAACAGGAAGCAGAAGCAAGCAGCCAATTGAGCCTGGCCCATCTCTGGTACATTCTTGAATGGAGCGTCGCCAGGACGTCCCAAACAAGATCAGTGGGGTTTACTGTGTAAACTCCACTGAGGTTAACTGGGTCCAGACAGACCAGTTGGGCATCCTTGTAGGCAATAACTGCCCACTTGGATGCCCCCTTGGCATGCGTAAGTTCTGCCAATGCCTCCTGCAACATCAGAAAGCACCTGTGGATACAGTCCTCCAGCTCCTGCACAACAGGAGGGGGACAGATACAATTGCTTGGCCACATGAGTGGCGTAATTTGCATAAAAGATGGCCAGGACAAAGGGGACCAGGACTTGGCGGAGTTTATTGTCCACAGTTTCTAAGAAAAAAGGTAGGTTTTGAAAATATATTAATTTTTTTAGGCTACCTTCTTGTGTTTCTTCCTTGCCTGCAGCCTCGGCCAGCTTGGCCATTCTTGGCGCAATCAATTGCGCTGGCAATTCAGTATCCTCTGCCCTGGCACACTTGGCGGGTTTGAGATGTTCATACATCTCTGGGTCATCAACCCAGATAGACGGCGCAGAAAGATTGTATGCCTTAAATTTCAGGCCCTCCACCACCGTCTTCTGGATGTTAAAAATATGCTTGGTGGTCTTCTCTGGGGTGTCTGGCATTTTTGACATTAGTGCCTTTGCAGACACCTTGTCAATTTTGTCCCCAGTGAGGACAGCATACTACACTTTGGCTTTGACCTTGCGGTCAATGTCCTTTATTTTGGCAATTGCCAAGTCAAGATCCTTCAGAAGCTTATCCAATTATCTCATTGATTTTTACTAACCTTTTTATATGTTTTTATAGTTTTTGCCCCAATAAATTCTGTATTATTTTGATACTGTTACCTCTTTGTTTATTCCTTTTTATTTTCCTATCTACTACATTTTCCCATCTTTTTACCCATTTTGTATATGTTCTACACTCATCTCAATATGTGTTGTTTGCTTTGTGTTGGCATTGTTTCCTTGATTACCATATTATTTTTGGCGCTTGACATAGCCCCTTGTGAAAATATTAACAACAATTTGGTGATCAGCTAAATTTGAATTATAAAATTATAGTCTTAACTGTTTTTAGATAAAGTTGTTACTAATCCAAATTCAAAACCTTAATAATAAACTTTAAGCCAATCAGGAGCCAAGTGATAAAGTGATTGTTGTGACATAAAGGGTCATTTAATAATTCTTTGATGCATGTGCGCTAATTAATATTATTGACTGGATATTTTGCCATTATACGCCATTACTGCTGTGGCAAGTTGTTGGTGGACTAGTGCTAACCCAGTAGCTGATTGGGCACTAGTCCATCAATAACTTGCCACAGCGGCAATGGCGTACAATGACAAAACATCCAGCCAATCATATTAACTAGCGCACATACACCAAAGAATTATTGAATGATCCTTTATGTCACAACAATCACTTTATCACTCAGCTCCTGATTGGCTTAAAGTTTATCATTAAGGTTTTGAATTCAGATCAGTAATAATTTTATCTAAACACAATTAACCTATAATTTTCTAATTCAAATTTAGCTGATCACCAAATTGTTGTTAATATTTTCACAAGGGGCTATATTTAAGTACTAAAAAAACTGTGTTATGAATCTAGATACACAACATAGTAAATATATGATTTTATAGAAATAAGCTGAACATAAAGAATAAAACCATCTATAAACAAAGAGAGTATTAACAATTGAAATTAAAAAACTGATAATATTAATAGAAAATGTTTGGTGATAGGGGTTTATTGAGGCAGGGGGGAGTGATGTCTAGGAGGCAAAATAATGCGGGAAGGAAGGCGTAGAGGCAGTGCTGGCCTTTGAGGTCTGGGATTAGGTGGGTTGGGCTTGCGGGTTAGGGGTGTTGGTGGCAGGGGTGGAGGCAGGAGAATTTCACGTGATGGCTACCATATAACGCTTTTTGTATTCCTTATTGGTCATTGGCTGGATGGGCTGGTAAGTGGCAGTGGCCCAAGGTGAAAGGCGCTTATCCTTACATGATTAGTTACCCATGTTCACATGGAAAACCATTTGTGCAAACAAGTCAGCCACCATCTGGCAGTCAAAGAGAAAATTGTGGTCAAGGACCCCAAGATAGAGATTGTTGAAAGCCTGAGGGCGGCGCTCCTGTAATGTGGATCTCATTTTAAAGAAGACAACATCAGCCAGATGGACGTCTTCATGGCTGGCTGGGTAGACTGAGGCCTGGTGCCCACGTCCCTGGATGGCCTTGAGGGCGGTGGAGCTACCCTCTATCTGCTGGCTCAAGAAAACCCGGTACTTGGAATTTGAGCCATCCCAGGAGTTGAGTAATCCACTGAGGATGTGGCTGTATGAGTAGCCATTAATGGAATATGGGTTTGTCCAATAGTAGACAAAATCCTTGGCTGAAACAGCCATAAATGCACCAATGAACGTCTGCTTCTTGACCTTCTTCCTTCTATTCTTGGCAGCGGCTTTTCCTTGCTTGCCAAAATCATCAAAGCTATTGATACCTTGTAATAGGAGATGAACATGACATCATCAGTTATACTAATCAGGCATTGGACCAGGGTTGATTCAATGGCAGTGACATACAGGGAATCCTCAGCGCCATCTCATTAGTTGCCGGCAAAATTGGTAAGAACTCATATGGAAGCCACTTTCCCATACATCCAGAGCTGCACCATGCGCTTGGGGACTATATGTTATGGTGTGTGAGCGTTTTCCGGACCTGGGTCAAGGGAAGCTTGGGATCCCGCTGGAGGAGGTCAAGCATGATTGGATATGACTCAGATATTTGTGACTTGGGGACCTTCTTGGGCTTCTTGGCCATCCTGATCAGATTCCCCCTGTTCATCAGGTTGTTGAATTCCCGCATGACAGTAGCTTGGGTAAATTGCAACTGTGCGGCAATCTGTTCCCAGGACAGACCCTGTAGATTCAGTGCCACAATTTCCTGAAGAATTTGGGCAGTAATTATTTGTTGCTTGGGGTGCTGAGCCAGGGGAGCTGAAGCCTGATTGGCTGTAGGGGGAGCAGGTTGGCTGGTGGCAGGAAGTTGTTCCAAATCAAGGTTGCCATCCTGATTGGTTGGTTAGTGGGCAGGTTGTGCAGGGGGTGGGTACAGGAGCAGGGGCAGAGCTAGACACTAAGTGACTCTCAAACAAGTCAAAGCCATAGGGGTTGGTGGTCAGATACAGGTCAGCTTCCTTGTTACCCGCCTCAAAGGCTTGGATGTAAACAGGTGCCTCCACGTTCTGAGCCTTGCCTCCATTGAAGCTGGCTTGGCTGCTGCTGGCTTGGCTGCTGGCGCCGTCAAAGATATTGCTTGTAAAAACTATTGTAAAAAACCTAGGATAAAATTACTAAAAGTAGAAATTTTAAAATTTAATGATTTATTTTTATTGTAATCTTGAGTCCATATTTGGAAGGTTCTCAAAACTTTTTCATACAAATCTGGAGCCATGAAAATGGATAAAATGCCTCTGTTCCTAAATTGGATAGCTGTTGATTGGCTGTTAAACTGTTATTTTTTATTTTAGGCTGCTTGTACTACACATCTTGTGTGAGTTCATATAGTTTTGTGCTTGTGTAATCTTGCTTCTAGATTGCTCAAGTTTTGTTTCATTTTAGTTCTTCTGTTGGTGACTCATATGAATCCTGATTGGATTATAATATACTTCAGATCAGCATCCATCCATTTCACTTGTTGTGTCAGTTCATTTTGTTTGTGGTTTGAAACACACTGCTTGATGTTTGATGAAATTTCATATAATGGGCTAGTGTAATTTCATTTTTTTGTTTGACAGTTCATTTATTAACTGAAATTTTATAAATTAATTGAATTCTGAATCTTGCGCAACTTGGATTTTGTTTAAATCTAAAATCATTTTGTTTAAATCTGAGGTATTTTCAGTTGTTGCCATAGCTTTTAAAACTACTGTACTAAAATATAAATCTTAAAATTAAAATATTAAAAGTAAAATTATAATAATAAATCTTAAAAGTTATATATTAAAAGTTTTAATTTTCAAATTTAACTATTTTTATTTAATTGTGCTATATTCAATATTGAAATATTATATATTAAAAATTTTAATATTGAAATATGTATTATTAAAATTTTAATATTAACTTTTAAATACTAAAATTTTAATATTACATATTTTGAAATTAAAATTTTAGTTTATAATATAAAAAATTAAAAAATTTAATTTGCAAGGGAAAAATATTTATTGGGGGGATGCTAATTGCAAAGGGAATGTGATTATTCTGGGGAATTATACCCCAAAATTAAATTTTCAGCTAGTGTGTCTAATTGGATCCACATACTCTTCTGTACGTGGTGGACAACTCTGGATGCAATTGCTAGTGAGGTGGCGCCCTGTACCCCGGCAGTTGTTGAAAATTTAATAAAAGGAAGCCAGGTGAGTGAATCAACTAATAGGTTTTTTGGGGGGGCATGTAGTACCCATACAACGTTGCCAATGCAAATGAGTCATACAGGACATGCTCAACTATCCTATACCCCTGTGGTGTCTTCTGGCGTTTGAGTGCTAACTGGAATATGTCTCTTTGAATAGGTACATTCTCCAACTTTTTAATGTTGGTTTTTAATATGCAGTGAAGGAGGATTCCCAGGTATACCGCAACGTGAATTCTTTGTGAGGTATATTTTTCCAAGAACATGCACAGTTTTTGAAGACTTGAACTAACCTATTGATATAGGATGTTTGATTGAATTTGAAGAGGGTTCTGGGGGGCGCCCAACTTGTATCAGCTTCCCATGCCTTGGCAAACAATATTAATAAAGGTTTAAACTTGTTCACAAGGACTGCATCCCCAACTTTATTTGACAATGCCTTGAATACTTCATTAAAAAGTTCAGTTTTTAAATATTCAGTTCCAATTTGAAAGTCAGTTTTTATTATTTTTTTTATATTTGTTGATGTTTGCAAGGGAATCATTGAATGCTTTCATAGGTATATTCATCAAAGTTTAACTTGACATCCCCACAAATTTCATTCATTTCTTTAAAGTTGATACTTGATCCTATTTCATATGCTTCCCTCAACCACAGCAAGCACCCCACAGGTGGTAAATATTCCCTATTTTTAGCTTCAATACTTGAAAAATTATTTATATTCTGTTGAATTATTTTATTTATTTAGTTTTTATTTATTTGTTTTACAGGGGCTACCAGTGACTGGTAACCCCCGTAAAACCAACTCGGCGTAAAGCTGCCACTTCCGCAACCTTGTCCCCATTCCTGGTGATGACTAAAATAAATATAAAAAAGATAAAAAGACTTACTAATTGTTTCCCCTGTGGCCCCCTCAGCCACAGGCGCCACCCCAGCAAATTTCATGAGTGTTGGCTGCTCTTCATTAATTTTTCTAGGCTTAATTTTTCTTATATTTCTTGCAACTTGTGTTTCTTCTTGGTTTTCCTTTGATAAAATTTCTTTGTTTCTTGAAGTGCTCCTGCTTCTTGACTGAGCTTTGTTTTTGTCTGTTTCTATTGGGTTGTTTCCTCTTCATTTGTGTTGATTTCCTTTGAAATTTCATTTCCTTCAATTAGTTTGATTAATTGAGTATTCTTTCTGTTGTTTTTTTTTCAAATTCCCACAAGTTGTAATTTTTGCTTTTGAAATCCAACCACTTGTGTATTTCCTTTTGAAGATTTAAAAAATTTCCTTGTATTCTTTATTGACTATTGTTCCCAGGCTATTTTTTGCGGTTTCCTTTTGCTGGACCAAGGCTCTTTCCTCATTTCCCAGTTGATTTAGCACAATTTCCCTGATGTTGTATTCAAGCTCAAAAACCTTTTGGAGGGCTGACTCTAATTTGTTGATAAGTGTGTAAATATTTGACATTTTGTTTGAATTCAATAAAAAAACTGGTTTTTATAGTACTGCTTCAACACATACATATTTTTCATCATTATTAATAAATCAAAGACCATAAACGTAAATATTGCATTAGAATATAGCAATTAGACATCAACTCTTGATATTTAGAAATTATGTGCATAACTCAATGTATTTTGATTAATAAAATTCATTGTAAACTTGGCCTTTTTGATTGTAATTTATTAAAACAGATTATATTTATATTAAAAAGCCATAACGCTTAGTACAAATATTGATACATAGTGAATTTTACAGCCTGTATATTTACCTTTTGGTAATAATTCTGTCATTTTTTTAGTTGGATTTTGCAAGGTAATAATAATGTAATGTGTTAATAAATTACTATTCATTGTCATTAATTGGCTTATTTTCTTTGCTGTGGTGATTGTGCATTTTCTGATATTTATACACTAGTATCTAATTGGTTGGTTTCACATCAAATCACACAGGTAATAGGAAATCAAGCCGCCACCCTGAGACCGGATGTGGTTGGGGTGGCAGCTTGATTTCCTATCACCTGTGCAATTTGATGTGAAATCAACCAATTGGATACTAGTGCATAAATATCAGAAAATGCACAATTGCCACAGCAAAGAAAATCAGCCAATTAATGACAATGAACAGTAATTGCTTAACACATTACATTATTATTATCTCGCCAAATCCAACTAAAAAGTTGGCAGAATTATTACCAATAGGTAAATATACAGGCTGTAAAATTCACTATGTATCAATATTTGTACTAAGCGTTATGGCTCTCTAATTTAAACACAATCTGTTTTAATAAATTATAATGAAAAAAGCCAAGTTTACAATGAATTTTATTAATCAAAATGCATTGAGTTATGCACATAAATTCTAAATATCAAGAGTTGATGTCTAATTGCTATATTCTAATGCAATATTTACGTTTATGGTCTTTGATTTATTAATAATGATGAAAAATATGTATGCTCATAATTTTAAGCTATTTGTAAAATCTACAACATTGTATTAATTATGGGAAATATTGCTAATGTAAAAAGAAAATATTATTAATTATGGATTGAAAGATAGATATCAATTTTAATAAGTTGTCACAAAAAAAGACTTAATTACTGTCAAAGGATGGGAAGGGGAGGGAATGGGCAGAATGAACATTGCCTTCATCTGCGCCTGTGAAAGGGACAGCATCAGAGAGAGTGGGGGGATTGGTAGTGGCTTGGGAGTCAGGGTTGGAAGGCAGGTGGCTTGATGGGGGGGTTGGGGAGGCAGGGTTTGTTGACTGGGAAGGGGCAGCAAGAGCAGTTTTCTTCAATTCCTCAATTTCTTCTTCCGTCACATATACTGGCTTGACAAAATGAATGGACTGGCGTGGGGGAGGCAGGGGTCCTTTCTGGACTTATCACTATCACTTGCATAGAAGATGGTGAGATCAAATAAGTCCTGGACGGACACAGAAGGGAAAAGCTCATAACCCTTATCAATTTGGGCGCATAGTTTGTTGTAGGTGGCAGGCTTTAAGCTCCTGAGGGCAGAACCAAAATTATAGAAACATACATCTGCAAGATGCATGTTGGCGTAGTTGATGGGGTAGGGCCAACAAGTATGTCCCACAGCCCTGATTTCTTGGGTTGCCTATTCCCGCTGCTTCATCTCAGCACTCAGTACAGCTGTGTGCACGGCGTTTTGTGTGGTCTATTCCTCCAGCATGACCTTGAGCTCTGTCTGGTAGGCATACCCATCTGCAGTGTTTGATATTACCAAGTAATAATTGACGCCCAATGAGGAAACTGCCAATCTAAACCCCAACAAAAGAATACAAGATTGGGCTGCGCTTGTACATGTTAGACTGGATACACTTCTCTCCATAGTATTGGATACTTGCAGAAATTTTAGTGTATGATAGGAAGATGACGTCATTACAGGCCCTCATTGCCCACTATTTAATAAAATTGATGATGGTTGAATTTTATGGGTTGGTATCCACCAAACTAGGGCCACCAAGAACCTGATTGGATAGGATTATGGCAGCAATCACAACTCCGTGCATCCACAAATTCACGGTTCTTTTGTTGGTGAAAATGCTGTGGAGTCCCAGCTGGAGACGTACCTGGACCAGGGGCATCCGTGGGTCACGCTCCATGATAGCCATCATAAGGGGATGGGCTGTGTCACCTTTGGTCAAAGTACAGGCACCATCTAGGGTCTTCTTGGTAGGGGGGCCACAGTCGGCATGAGCTCGCAGGGTTGCAGCCACAGTGGACTTTGCAAAACCCATTGCGGCTGCAATATCCCCAAGGGACATAAGCATCCCTTGCTTTTTGACCATTTCAAGAACAATCTCCAGAGTGATTAGTTTTCTTCTGAGCCTTACAGGCTGATTGGCTAGAGGCAGGGTTTGTCTGCCTTGAGAACCAGACAGTGCCATCTGATTGGCTGTTTCTGGATTCTGGCTTCCATTGGTGGCCCCATGGCTCACTTGGTGAATTCTGGATGCTAGTGTTGCTGTATGATTTGGGTTAGCAGCTGCCTGTGCGTGATGGGCAAACAGGGTCATGCTTGAGGACACAGGAGAAAGAACACACTCCTGGTTAGTGCTTGTGGAGGGGCCTGCGGGTTAGGAGTGGCCATAGAGGGAGGCTTCACTATTAGACGACCCAGTGTAGCCCTGCATGATTTTGTCAAGGCCAGGGAACAGCTTGTTGACTTGGTTGTTATCGGAAGAAGCCATAATGAATTTTATTAAAAAACTTAAACTCAAAAAGAGGAATGTATGTTTTAATCAATTTTGTTGTTAAATATGTTAATTTTGTGAATAGTAGGATCTAAATTTTAGCCGCACTAAAATAGAATAGGGTAATTTTTGAGAATGCCTGTGATTCCTAAAAGAATCAGCACAAATCCACTCTAGATCCTTTAACATCCTTTTTTAGACACCCATAAATTATATTTATTTCAAATCCTTGTAATTATGATTTGAAACTTGGTTCTTGGATTTGACAATCCCGAAATTTAGATTTTTTAAGTTTTACATGATGTCTATGATTCATTTGACATACAGGAAATTTCAAATAGTACATAGGAATCCCACATTTCTGATTTATGTATCCCACATTTGTTTGCTGAGTTTTGTCTTTTGTTAGTTGAGCTATCTGCTCAAGAGATTCAAAATTTGCCAATTTAAATAAATCAAAAAAGTCAAAATAAATGGTTGATTTTATTAAATATTTTATTTTTTCACTCAGCTTAGTTGCCCGCAAAAGTGATTTGAAATTTGGACCAAGAATTTGAAAATCCCACATTTTTACGTTTAGGTTAGAATTTACTGTATAAAAGATATATTTATTTTGTCTTCTTAGGATATTACTTGTTGTCTCTGATTTTACTACCAATATATTTACAGAGTTAAATATAAAACATATATTTCAGAACAGGTATATGAATTGAGTAGGTTAATTTTTTTTATGTTATTTAAGTTTAGTTTATATATCATAAATTTAATCTTTGTATAGCACAACAATCAAGTGAATTTAAGAAGCTATAAATACAAATTTAATGGTGGAGTGGCTTTGAAATTCAGAAAGATTGAGAAAATGAGGAATGCAAACCCAAATACTGAAAATATTTAGTAGAAAAAGAATTATAAATGTCAAAATTTTTAGGTAATAAATTCCAAGCAAAGGTACAGGAAAAATGCAGGCTGTAAAAATGAGAAAGAAAATTAAAAAAGCTAATGATTGAGAAATGGAAACTGGGGTTTTAGATGGATGACTTGACAAATTGGCTCAACATACACCTTAATATTGGATGGGGAAGCCTCAAACAACAGTGTGGTTGCTGCAGACAACGCAAAATCAAAACTGCATGTTGCAATGGTGTGCACAGGGACTTAAATGAACATAAATTTGATTCTATGATTTTTACTTACCAAAAATAAGTAAAATCAATAACTTTGGATATAATATGGGTTTTATTCAACTACTAAGGTAGTTGTGAGCTACAACCCAGCTCATAGGAGTTGGATGGGAATGCTGACATCATCAGGTTGAATTCTGACAAGTAGTCCTTCAGAAGTGACCAAAAATTCAGACATCATAAACCAATTTTTGGGCCAAAAAACACCAAATTACCTGATTTTTGGGTTTTTGGACCTTAAACAGCAGATTTTTGGGTCCTGTTTAGAGGTGCACCTGCTTGGCCACCACCCACTTCCTGTCAATTTCTTGATTTAGGTCTATGTATGGTTTCATTGGACTTTTCTTGTTGTTATTTCCTTTCTGTTGGACTTTTTTGGGGCAAACAATTCCTACCAAGATGTCTTTATCCATGACACAAAAGGACCAGAAAATCAGAATTTTCATTAATTATTCATTGTCTTTGATGATTGGCTCAGGCAAGATACACCTATGTTATTGAACCAGTTTAATTTAGTAAATGAAGCATGTTAAAAAATATCTTTGTTTGCCAATCAGCACATACTTTTGTGATAAATCTAGTACCCAATCACTGGCTTCTCTGGTGCTAGATTTGCCACAAGATGACATGCCAATTAACAAACAAAGACATTTTTTTCAAAAGACTTAATTTACTAAATTAAACTGGGCCAATAACATAGGTGTGTCTTGTCTAGCCAACTATCAAGGAAAATCAATAATTAGTGCAAATTCTGATTTTCTGATACTGTCAGGGATTATATCACTGACTACCTTAATAATATGTGCCATCATGATACACAAGAAACAGCAGCAGAAACAGAACCAAAAACATACAATTTTGGGTTTAAACTCATAAATAATTCAATATTGGGAGGCCAGCTGGGTATTGAACTCAGGAACTTAAAATTGAACCTAACAAGAGTGTTAAGCATGAAAACAAAATTAGGTTACTTAATTATACCCTTTTAATTCATTTGAATTCAGCTCCAGACTCAGTTTCCATTAAAAGAAGCAGAAAATACAGCACTTACTGCTCCACTTCTGATTGGCATCTTCTAGATTGGTTAGAAAAATTAAAATCAGTTATCAATATTAATAGTGAACTGTTTAGAACCTCTGAATTAACCTTAAGCAATTTTAAGTGCTACTTTAAACCCCCTTGTTGCCACTATGCCTGGTGTGAAGAATTGTTGACCAGGGATTGTGAAAATCCTAATTCATTAGGCAATTAATGATAATTGATAAGAGCCAATCAATTACCCTCTCATAAATTAACATCATTAAAAAAACATTAATAAATGTACATTTAATGGCAACAGCGCCCATGTTGACACTAAAAATGTTGACAGTGGCCATGTTGACACTTTTAATGTTGACACTATATTAAAGTGCAAATCTGGTTTTACATAATGTCATCTCCTGGATGTTGACACTTTTTTAAGTAACGGCACAGTTTACCCTGAACGTTTTTAAAATAAAAAAATATTTTAAAATAATTATAATACTAAAAATGACCCTAGAAACTTCAAAAATGCAATAAAAAATTATCATAAGTAATAAGAATAAGGATATATAAGCAATTATTTTTCAATATACTATGTAAATTACACTCTTTAGTGTAAAATTATTTTTTATTCCCATAAAAATTAAAATTTCAATGAACCAAAAAGAAAGATATTTTATATATCATAGTAACTACAAAATATAAGAAAATTCTAATTTAAATTTATTATACTTTATATAAGCACAACTGAAAAAATCTCATGCCTGAAAGATAAATTAACAAAATATAAGATATTTCTTACAAAACCACACTGAAGCTGTATCTGAAACTTACCGTTTATACCTAAAAAGATATTTAATATCCAGTAAAAAAAATAAAAATCCAAAAGTAAAATCAATCCAGGCAAAGCAAAGCAAAGTTTATTTGGCAGATTAAAGCCACCAGCAAGAGCATTTGCAACATCTTTAAGGTATTTTCTTATTTCTGCTACCTTATACTTCCTCTTCACCATCTTTTGCACTGCCTCATGGTACTCCTATTCTTTACTCTTCTTCTTGGGGGCCACCCAGTTGGCTAGGTTGCAAAACTTGGAGACATTTCTGGCCTTCTCCTGCTGTAGCTTGGCAAAAAACTTGTTGTATTTGGGGTTGGACCCAAACTTGGTCTTCAAGTGCTTGTTCCAAACCTCAAGACTGGAGGTGGTCTTCATCTCCCCCTTGAGGCAGGCGCCCTGGCAATTCCAAGGGGCAGTGGCTCTGCTCTTGCCTACTCATTGCTTTTCAAAGTACTCAAAGTAACCCTTGAAAATGGTGGAGTGCTTCTTCACATAAGCATCCTCCAGGAGGGCCTCAAAGCCAAGCCCAGTATGCTCCAGGCGCACAAAAGCCAAGGCAGCAAACTGAGTGATGAGAAAGCGGCACTTCCTTTTACTATCATTAAGATAATTGTCAAAAAGCTTCTTCTTGCTCTTGAGATTCTTGATGAGGGCCTGCCTAAAATGGAAGAAGAAGCCCTGAACTTCTCCATTGAAGGTGGCCTTGAAGGCTCTGAACTGAGCTTGCTTGAAGTCCATTATGATCACCTTTGGCCCAAGTGAGCACGCATAAGCTAGCTGCTCTGCAGCTATGGTGAAATCATCCTTCTTGGCAGAGGAAGGGTTTGCTCTGGTGGCGTGAGTGGGAGGGGGAGCTGGTTGGTGAGAAGGGAGCTCAAAGAATCCTGGACAATTTTAAATGCTCTGGTGTAGACTTCTGTCTTGGCACCAG
The DNA here is from genome assembly GCA_014839935.2 of Entomophthora muscae. Classification (NCBI taxonomy): domain Eukaryota; kingdom Fungi; phylum Entomophthoromycota; class Entomophthoromycetes; order Entomophthorales; family Entomophthoraceae; genus Entomophthora; species Entomophthora muscae. Next base: position 611,829 of record QTSX02000723.1, on the reverse strand, counting down.
GCAGGAGGAAGAACACAAGAGGGATGACCTGGTCATTGAACTGCCCATGCAGGACCCAAAGCTGCTTGAAGATGGTTGGGCAGGTTGCAAATGTGCCGTTGCACAGCCAGGTGGTAGCAGTATTGAGCTGCTCCAGGTTTTAGGTTGTGGCATAGGCAATGATCCTATCCTCCACTTCCTTCCCCATTGTCATGGAGCAGGAACATCTCTCCATCCTCAGTTTTTTGAGGACATCTGTGAGGACCAGGTCTTCAATGGTGGTGGCGCTCTTGGCCAGAGGGTTTGAGGCTTGGTGCCTATCACTCATAAACTTGACCAACTGGGTATGGGTTGGCACCCTCTTGAGGTTGGTGGGGGCAAGGTACTTGCACGCAAGCACGGTCAGCTGAGTTGGGGAAAGGTCCTTTGAGGTGGGCATGACCTGCACCAGATACTATTTGAGAAGGCAGCAAAGGTTTTGTTGGGCATCACACAAGTGTGTTCACCCTTGATGGTCTGTACCAAGTCCCAGCGCTCAGTATTGAGCCGCACTGGGCAGGAGCGGTCCTTGCAGATATAGTGCTGGCTCTTGAAGCCCTGGTTGGCGTTGTTAAAAGCAAAAATATAACCATTGACCACCATGGCTAGCCCACCCTTTACTCTCATGATAGGAAAATACATAGGCAAGGAAGAGGGAACCTTAAATTTGCCATCAACATTGCAGATGTTATGGGCCAACAGAGGGTCCCAGGGTCCAGCAGGAGCATGGCGGAAGCCAGGGAAGTAATTGGTGTGGGGCTTTGAATCATCCCCTGATGAACTGGAAGGGAGGAGTTTGGTGGTGGTGGGGAAGCAGAAGGGGGCTTGTTGTAGTGCTCCTCATATGCAGGAGACTTATCCTTGGGTGGGGACTTTTGGGCTGAGCGCATCTTCTTGGTTGGCTCCTCATCTGAAGCTAAGTTGTAGAAACTGTGATCTGTAAGGGAACCATTAGTCTCCTCTCCCCAGTGGAGTTAGTGGGGCTCTTCTCAGGAGAGGGCTCAGGGGAGGGCTTGGGGGTGGCCTTCTTTGATGAGACAGGCTTCTTCTTGGTAGATTTGGTTGGCTTCAAGGGACCCTTGGTTCCTTTGGGCTGCTTAAAGGTATTCTTGTCCTAAAATAATAATTAAAAGGGTTTAAAATAAAGCAATGTATTTAAAAAACAAACAAAACAACTTAAAAAACATAATATATAAAAAGGAAAGTTTATTTGGGTTTTCTTGGCATTTAAAGGTAAAAAATACTTGTATTTTTATTTTATTAAAGTTATAGATAACAAGTTAAAAGTTAAGAGATTTATGTGAGAGTATTATCTTTATAAATAGATTTTATTTTAAAAATTAAAAAATATGAAAGAGGAAAGTTGAAAATACAACATATCAAAAAATCAGATGATTTCTTTATGTAAAAAACAAAGTTTTATATGTGAGAAATGAAAAGCGTCAACATTATGAGTGACCATTAGTAAAAAAAGCTGAATTCTCACTGTTGATTAGAAAAATTGTAGACATTATTTTTGACAACATTGTCACTTTCAACATTTTTTTGAAAATTTACTATGTTTTTTCATAGTACACTTAATTAAATTTACGCAGGCTTGAAAATATTAGCTGTTTTCTGTGTGTTTTTATTCACATAGTAAAAATAAAATAACATATAAAAATAAGTTAAAAATAATCAAAGTTCTTTATTCTTTTATTAAAAATAATATTTGGGTATGATAATATGATATTTTACCATTGTGTATATAAGATTTTGTTAACACGTTGGTTAAGATAATGAAAAGGGTAAAGTATCAACAACGTCACTTACAACATTCTTTATATGAAGTGGCATATTAATTTAAGCTTAATTATGCCACTCTAATTTGCTCAACTCCACCCGCCAAATAATCAAAAGCAAATAGACAATATTTCTGAGTGTTGACATTATTTTCAATAATAAATTCCATAGTAAATTTCATAGTAACTCACGCTTAAATTATTGGATTCCTGTTAGCCACCAATCCATGTATGATATTAAAGCCAGAATAAGTGCCACATATATATTTATAATATGAACATTTTAACAATCTACTGTATGTGCAATGTCTTTTTCTATATATTAATTTAATAAAAAATATTTTTAAATTTGCACTTAATTTTTTTATTGTAGATGTTTCTGTTTTTTATTAAAAATAAGTTTGGCTTAAAAAGTGTTGACATTGACACTTTTACGTTGTGAAAACAAATAAAAAGATAAATTAATTTTTATTAGTAAATGTAAAGGAAAATATGGTTAAATTGAGTTTTTAATCAAGCTCAATATTAAATTGTGTTGAAATGGCCACAATTTGTTGTGTTTTCTGGGGTTGCACCCCTGAATACTTTAAAAAAAGAATTAAGCTAGCGCAACTAGCAAAAAACATAGGAGATTTTGAGTTGACAGTGGCCATGATGCCACTTTGTTAACATGGCCACTGTTGACATTTTCAGTATTGATATGGGCGCTGTTGCCCATTTAATGGCTCATGATGTTGTAACCAATGATTAATTACACTGCATTGCAGCCACTCTCAATACTGGACGCCACAACGCCAGCAACATCAGGAAAATGTGCCACAGCACCAGCATTAATTATTCTTGGCGCCAGAGTGCTGCTTTAGTTTACATCAAGCACCGGGACAACAGCACAATTAATTGCAAGCGCCAGAGCGCCACAATAAGTAACATCAAGCACTGAGATGCCAGCTTTGGGAGGGAATAATGCCAAGGAGCCAGGGTTGATTTGAATGGTCAATTTGGCTCTTAGTTAGAACTGGATTAGAAGTGATTGTCTATTTTAAAAAGGATTACTGATTGATGTTCTAGCAGAGGGTGTCCTTGTGCTAGGCATTGCGGGAGTGTGCCCTAAAATAGAAGGTTGTCCCTTTTTATGCCAACCCAACCAAGGCTCTACAGTGCACTGGAATGTCCTAGAAGACATTGCCAGTGAGTGATGATTAATAATATGAGAATGCCCCTATATAAGGTGTTGGCAGTGAACGCCAAGGGGCAGATTTTGGACCTACTCATATAGAATTAAATAAAAGTTATTCATTAAAAATCAGTTGGTTGATGTCTTCCAAATCCTCACATTCAAAGGCATACAGTTAGTGTGTGCCCCTGACTTCCAATTCTTCTGTTGAATCTGCTGGTGTATGCCAACTTTCAACACCTGGTCTCTGTTCCTCCATCTCATATCTATAGCTACTATCATTTGCTATCATCTTCAAATCATTCTTTACCAGATCTTCTCCCAGCTTAAATTCCTGATGAAACCTGGTATTTATTCCTCTCATATTTCATAAGCCACTTAAATGCTTGATAACTATATCAGTATTTAAGTAAGTTAGTATCTATTATTTCATTTGTTCTAGCAACAATAAATCTTAATCTATTCTACCTCTCTTTGCAAATCTTCATATTCTGATTCTTCTTTAATACCATGAAAATAATTTTATTTCTGTTCTGGTATCTAATCCTGTTGCTGCTATTGGTTTTATCTCTTGAAGGTCTTACCAGAACCACAGATTGGTGAATCTCTTATCCCAATGAGGCCCAAAAGGACAAATCCTTAAACCATGATTGATTCAAGTACCCTTCAGGTCACTGGGGGGAAAGCTTACTATGTGTGTTTTTCTCATTTCTCTCCTATTGCTAATGTCTCCCTGGTCAGACCCAATGCTTCCTTCTATCTTTTGATATTTTTGGTGGATTATTACCTCCTAGGAAGGTTCAGCTCCTTGACAAGAAGGTTTGTCTTCCTAGGATAGTTTGGACACTTAGCAATGGTTACAGTTCCTATTGGGTCAGTAATAGCAGGACTGAATTTGGTGCTCTTGCTCATAAGATTGGAAGCCTCTTTTCTTTCAAGTGGGTCCCTGTCAGGAATTCCTTTCCTGACTACCTGAATCAGGTCTCCTTCATTCCTCACAAAAAAGAAGTAGAAACAGTGATTGATGTTTGTAAATTAGAGAACAAGACAACAATCAACTTCAAAGACAGGGATTGAACCCAAACCTTGATAAGAAGAGCAACATTAAAGTTAACATGGAGTGTAAACTTAAACCAACTTTTATCTTGATTTCATCCAATTGATTTTTTGCTTCAAACTTTAAAAAAGCTAAAGGGATCATACTCTATCCTACTTATTGCTTGCATCCTGATTGGCTGCATCTGGATTTTTGCATGTATCTTTCTTTAGAACCAACACTTAGTAGCCAGCCACCAGGAACCGCTTTTTACTTTTCAGTGGTTCTAACCAAGGTTTGTTGCTTAAAAATAACATCAAAGAATGGCAGAAGAACCTCTACCTGTATGTGTTTCCTTGTATCTGGTTATCACGTTAATCTGCTCCTGCTTCAGCTCCTCTTCCAGCCCCAATTTCTTATTACCCCCAAACATTTATCCCTCTTACTTTGAAAAAGCCTCTTAAATGTTTGATAATCAAATATCAGTATTTAAGGAATCTTTCTTCTATCATTTTAACTTGTTCTAGAAACAATAAGTTCACCCTTTTTGTAGCTTGATTCATTTATTACCACAACTTCTCTTTGATAATACCTTGAACCATGAAAGGGATTTCCCTTCTATTTTGGTGGTTAATTTTACTCTATTGGTTTACTTTAGCTCTGGAGAGCCCCACTCACACCACTAATTAGGAAAACTCTTCACCTAATTAAACTCATGCTGATGAGTCCCTGGCTTATGTTTGGTTCAAATACCCTTCAGGACATTGGGGACACAAGTTTTACTACAAAGAAAAGCCACCTTCTATTCCTAAAGCAGACATTTTCTTGGTTTTAAAACGCCTCCTGCTATTTCCTGGTATATATAGTTGGATATTAACTCCTAGGAAGGTTCAATTCCCTGATAGAAAGATTTGCCTTCATAGGCCAGTTTGGACATCTTGAAATGGTAACAGTGCTGATAGGCTCTGTAGTAGTTGGAATAAATTTGGGGGGCCTGGCTCACAAGATTGGAAGTCTTTTTCCTCTCAAGTGGGTCCCTGACAGAATCTTTGCACTTGTAGTTTCTTTAGTTCACTTGATTGTAGCACGGCGCAAAGATTAATTTTATAATATAAATAAATATCAAATCATTTGTATTAAAATTGTGTCTTGATTAAAATTAATCATCACTACAATGAAATTTAAAATATATATTGTCAAAATAAAAGTCCTAAAATTTAAAGCAATTCATTTTGTATAATTAATAAAAAAATTAGGCAAACAAGGTTTATTGGCAGAATATGGGAGTGGTGGGGGCAAACTAGTTGTCAGGCACGCTGAGCTGGGCTGGGTTGTGGAGGAAGTACTGGCTTGGTAGATTGGTTGATATGGGGCTCCTGTTCATCAGTCCCCATTGTGTGTCCCAGGTCAAAGCCAGGGACCAGCTGGGAGGAGTTAACATTCTATAGTGGGGTCATGTGGCTATAATGGAGCTTGTACTTGGCCTGCATTACAGCAAATTCTTCTAATACTTTTCTTATTACTAAGCAAACATACCCTCCATGTACTTGAACTTCAGCTGGGGATAGACCCTCTCAAGGCTTATACCAATCTTCTAAGAGTCTTATGAATTAATTCCCAATAAATTCCCTCCCTCTATCTGTCACCTCAAGGTGTCTAGTCAACCTTTCCCACTTCTCTTGGGAAGTCTTACTAGTGGCAAACTATTTAAAGCTTTGGTAGTAGGTATTCTCCTCCCCCTTAGCTAGGGTAGAAGATTCTGGGTAATTCACTCATAGGGACTAATTTTACTACTCATAAATATGAACAGGGGTCAAAATAGGCATTTATTTGCTTCAGAAGGAAGATCTTCTTAGAAACCTTCTGGTATATGGCCCAGGAAGTATAAGAAACAATAGGGGTTTGCCAAAACTTGGAGTCCTTTAACAATTCCCTAGACTCCTTGTGCATGGTCTTGGACTCCTGCTTCTTGTTTGGGCTTCTGCTCTTTAAATTAGGTTCCTTCTCATTAAACTTGGACTCCTACTTCTTTATCTTGGGCTTCTGCTCCTTTATCCTTGTCCTCAGCTCTCTGCTTTCTCTTTGTGGCCTTTGTAATCCACTGTTTCCAATCCCTGATATGCCTCAAAATGCTTCCCCTTTTATAGCTCCTTGTTTCAGTACTTTCTCCTTTTTAGAACTCTGGTTTTCTGGGTTTAAATCATCCAGGATTTTCTGCTCTATAATATATTAAACTTGGTTACTTACTTCATCCAATTAAAGACCAGCTTTTCCCTGTTTATTCCCTTGTTTTTTAGGCTTAAACTCTTCTGTTTAACCTCTGAAAACCTTGATCAAATAGGCTTTAAACTGCAGCCAATCACACATCCAGATTGAGCGGTTTTGCCAAAATGTTTATCCAAATAACTCACTATTGACCTTGGTTTAAACCTGGCATCATTTTTCTCCGGATAAACACTTGCTCCGCGTTTCAAACAGTTTTGCTGTAATTCCTGTCACATTTCCCCAGGCAAACTCAAGCGCTTCCACCTATGTTTTACTTAAGGGATTTTCAAACCTTAATTTCTTCAATGTTTCTCTTTATTTCCCGCATTTTCTTCCCTTCTTGACAGTTTGAAACTGCCTGCCACTTGCTTCTTGCTCATTTTAATGGTTTCAGCGAGACTCCAGCCTTTGCCCTCACAGTTTCCCTGTTTCTGTCTGATATGGTCCCTTCTGAATCAATAAATTTCTCATAAATTCCCAATGCATTTTCTGCTAACTGTTTCTTTCTTTTCTTTCAATATTTTAATTATTTTTCTTAATCATTTTATCATTTCTTTTTTTACTCTTTTTCCTTAATTCTTTTTCTTAATTTCTATTTTTATTATTTCCTTATATTAAATCCTGTCTTAAACTGTCCAAGTTCTTTCTTCTGCTCCTTCTTCTGCCTCTGCTAGTCCTTCTTAGTCATCTCTCATTCCTTCTGCCAGTTTTTCCCAGTCATCTCCCTTCCTTCAGCTATTCCTTCTCTATGAACCACAAAGATTCTGTCCTTTACTGCAGTCCCCTTTACTAACATCTCAGACTCAGGAAATAAGTCTTCACAAGTGAGTTAGTGTTTGACTGGGCCCCCATAAGTGACCACCACTATAAGCCATCAACCACAGACAATTATCATGTCTGTGCAGTTTTTTTACTCACTCAAGTTGTTAGTTTGAGCTTTCAGTAGCAAAGTAATCAACTTTACTTCCCAGAGACCTATTCATTACTAAGTACTGCATCTGCTTCCCCAAGCAGCTGCCTTGATAACATTCCTGGGAATATACATGCCTCTCTGGTGGCTTCAAGACCTCCTCAAAGCCTCCAGGAAGACACAGACAAGAAAACTTTACCCCTCTGTTAGGTAAATTTCTCCACTTATAGACCTCCTATAAGTGGCCAAAGGATCTTAGAGATACCTCAGCTCATCCTTCCCCAGTAGCCCTAAGTTAACCTCCAGGGTCAAATCACCCATTCTCTCAGCAGAAAATGTTACCTGCTGGGGAGAAGAGCCATTTTCTACCCCTAGTAGCCAATGTTACCTACTAGGTTCAGACACCTAACTTGCACACTAGCTGCCAATGTTACCTGCTAAGCTGCATCACCATTCTTCTCAACAGCCAATGTTACCTGCTGAGGGAAAGAGCCAATCTCCACCCCTTGTAGCCAGTGTTACCTACTGGGTGGAGACACCTATCTTGCACACTAGCGGCCAATGTTAACTTATGAGGAGGAGAGACATCCTCCTTCCCTAGTAGTCAATGTTACCTACTATGTTCAGACCTTCCAACTAGTACCCTAGCAGCCAATGTTACCTGCTAGGTTGCTCCATTCCCCACCCCAGCAACCAATGTTACCTGCTGGTCTGGTTCAACCTCTGCCTCTAGTAGCCAATATTCTCTACTAGGCAGGCCTTACCTTCCCTAATAGCCACATGTTATCTACTAGGCATTTACCTGTCCTAAGCCACTTATTCTTCTCCAACTTCAAGAATAGAGTCTTTATTGTGACCAAATCAGCCCTTGCCTGAAAAACTGCCTCCATGTGAGTCATCACAGTTGTGATTCAGTTAACTGAGAGGTTTGTCTGGGGACTGAGGAAGTAACAGTGATGTGTGTGGTTGCCATGACCAGCTTGGAAAAATTGATGATACAAGACATCATACTATTGCCCAGAGATCATGGTGATTGGCTTGTATGCTAGGGACTCACAAGGGGACAGCTGTAGATTAAGAGATAATTGGCTACTGCTATGGGTGCTGAGAGCTATCTTAATAAATATGTAAGCAAACTTCTGATGCAGGAATAGCCCAGTGTGTTTCTGGGCATCAAGAAGCACCTGATCAAACATATTAGGGTTGCGCTCTGGGCTCTTGTCTTCAATGTTGTAGAGCTTTTGCAGATTAAATGGATTAGACATTAAGTTGCCCATCTAGGAATTAAGTGACAAAACACTTGCACAATTGCGCTATTGCATCCTGATTCTACTAGTGCTAAAGACGTTTAAAATGCCTCTAAAACGGGTGTTTAATTTGCCTTTCAAACGCGCACAAGGCACAGGCTTCACTTCCAGGATTATAAATAGAGCAACAAAGTTATTTATATCTACCTCCTTAAGGAAAGCTGTGTGGAAGTGGTCGTTCTCTTGCGCGGGACTTTTAGCTGTGCCAATCCACTCTCCTCTATTTGGGAAGTCCTTCTGTCTGTGCCTCCCTGCCTCTGGTGGCAATTCCCCCGCCTCACCCTATATAAGTGCAATAATATCTAAATAAACACCAGTTTTATATATACACCTTATTATTCTTCTGTCCTTCATAGGCTGTCACTATACAATCAACAGGTATAGTATTAAGAATTAGGTCACTGACTAACTTTTTGTAGAAACTAGCAACCCTTTGCTGCAACTTTTACAACATTGGCGCTCATGGCTTCTTCAAACCACAGTTTCCTCTCTTCCTACCCCCGTGGCCTTGTTTTTGTGGAGGGAGAGATGTCCTTGCCTATGCCTGTGGCTCTTTCTGCCCAACCCACTCCAGGATCAACCTTCACTGCTTCTGGCTCTCTATCTGGTAGACTCCATGGCTCTTCCTATGGTCAACCAGGACTAAGCCAGTGGTTGCCTAACTGCCAACAACTTTCAGGAATTGCCATCTCCCAATCAAGTATGATCTCCTGGATGAACTCCATTGAAAAATCCCTTACCTCCTTGATATCAGTCTAGCCTGACCCCATGGCTGAAGCAACTGGCATGAACTGCGTCTCCTGCTCCTTGGAGCCTGCCTTGGTGAAGGAAGTATGCTGTCAATATCCTCCTCCTTCTTCTTCTGGTTGTTCTCCTGATGGAATCTCCCTTAATTCCAGAACCCTCCAAACAGATAGCTGCTCTGGCCCCTGCTCTGGCCCCCCAAACCTTGCTCAAAATATATAAGAAACTGTTCACTCCCACTCTGGAATGGCTCTATGGATGAGCAAGATGGAACATGTACTTTCTTCCTTGGTACCCACCCAGATGAATCAGCATGTTGCCCTGGAGTTCTATGATCATCAACAGAAAACTCCTAAGCCAGAAGACATCCATAAAAGCTTCACCATGGGATTCTCTGCTCCCCAGGATACTATAAAGGCTCAAGAGAGACAAATGGGGTTTCTGGAAGAGGAATTAGTTCTGGCCTTTCAGGAAAAGAAAGAGTGGCTAGATGAGTTGGATGCTCAACGTGCTCTCTTTGACTCCCTTCAGAACCAACTAAGCAAGCATCTTGAAGATGCCTCAGCAATTAGTACCCCTGATACTCTAGTGGGACTGCATGGGAATGCTAAAGCTGATAGTTCCCCCTCTCAGAAGATACTTACTACATTGCCCCTTCCTGACTACCACCACTATCACAGAAGCAATGAAGAGGATGTCTCCTTCATTACACCTTCAGTAGGTACCCTGGAGTCTCCCTGGGACCTGATAGCAATCCATCCATCATCCTGATGGCTCTGAAGCAACTAAACCTCAGGCTAGTCAGAGCAAGGAAGAATTCACTGATCATTCTGGCATTGAGGAGTACAATGAGGATCACTCAAAAAACTACTAAGCAGCCAGGAAAAGGAGAAATCCTTGACTGCATTTGTGGTTTCACCTCCCTCCTCTCCCCTCATTCCTCTCTCCCCTGAAAATCCGTGGCCTGACCCTGGCACTTGTTGTTCCTTTACATCAGAGCCCTCTGACGCCCCTCTGCTGGTTGACTTTGCCTCTCAATCAGAAACCTCGGATTCTTGCACTGTGAGAATGCAAGAAGATCTTACCTACTGGGTCCCCACATCCAAGTTCTTCTTGGCCATGGACCTGATACCTGGCTACTGGCAGATTGATCTCCCCCCAGATGACCCAGAGAATTGTTCCATCCTTGCCAATCAAAGGCTGTTCCAATCTACCAGGATGCATTAGGGTCTCTCTAATGCCCCAGCCACCTTCCAACAAGCTATGGACGCTGTGATGGGGGACCCCAAGCCCTCATGTGCCCTGGTCTATCTGGATGGCATTAAAGCCTTCTCTTGCATTTATAACAAACACCTGGAACCCCTGGAAGAAGTTTTCAAGTGTATGCACTACATCAATCTGGAGTATGCCAATGGAGAGCTTCCAGTTGCCTATACGCTGTGTAGTAAGGAGGTCAAGGTGCTACCTCTCTCAATTGGGGAAGCCAAGGGTATACCAGTCTACACCTCCTGTAAGGTGACTATCTCACCTGGCGCCCAGATGATCCACAATACAGGCCTCTTGCTGGCTCTACCAGCTGGCACTCATGGAGAAATCTTTTTCATCCCTAATGCCTCTAGACTAGAACCATGGGTTGTACCAGGCATCATCAAGCCAAGTGAGAAGGAGGTACTCATACTCTTGGCCAAAATGAGTTGTGAAGCTATGGTTGTCTCTAAACACCAACTTCTGGCTTATATATGACTGGAAGAGCATGAAAACCTGCAGGAGACTGCTCCCTTTGCAGACTTCTCTGAGTTGGGTCTACCCTTTGAGCAACCACTGGTGCTATTGGTCATAAGCCGCAACTCTCTATCTGGCCTCTCTGAAGAGCAGAAGGATCAAGCTATGGATCTCTTTGCCCAGTATAAAGATGTGTTTGCCAAGGATGATTATGATCTGGGCAAGGCTACAGATGTTGCTCATCATATTGACACCCAAGGCAGTCCATCTATCTGTTCCAGATCTATACGGTGAAGTCAAGCCAATCATGCTGTAGCTAACAAGGAGTTTCAGAAGCTATTGGGATCTGGCTTACTGGTCCCCAGTAAAAGCCCTTGGGCTTCCCCTCTCCTGATTGTCAAAAATAAGGATGTCAGCAATTGTGTCGTGATTGACTACTGTCAACTGAATGCTGTTACCAAGAAGAATTCATATCCCCTCCCTTGTATTGACAATACCTTGGACCAACTGGGCGGCGCCAAGTTATTCAGCGCCATGGATCTTATCAGTTGGTACTGGCTGTTGTAAAAGTTGCAGCAAAGGGTTGCTAGTTTCTACAAACAGTTAGTCAGTGACCTAATTCTTAATACTATACCTGTTGATGGTATAGTGACAGCCTATGAAGGATAGAAGAATAATAAGATGTATTGACAAAACTGGTATTTATTTTAGATAGTATTGCACTTATATAGTGTTAGGCAGGGGAATTGCCACCAGAGGCAGGGAGGCACAGACAGAAGAACTTCCCAAATGGAGAAGAGTGGATTGGCACAGCTAAAAGTCCTGCACAAGAGAACAACCGCTTCCTTGTGGCTTTCCTTAAGGAGGCAGATATAAATAACTTTGTTGTTCTATTTATAATCCCAGAAGTGAAGCCTGTGCCTTGTGCACATTTGAAATGCAAATTGAACATCTGTTTTAGGGGCGTTTTAAACGTCTTTATCACTAGTAGAATCAGGATGCAATAGCGCCACCGCTCAATCGTTCCATTGCTTAATCCCTAGATGGACAACTTTTTGTCTAATCCATTCAGAATCTGCGACACTGGCAGATTAATCTATCCCCCGCTGATCAAGGAAAATGGGCAATCATCACTGACCAAGTGCTATTCCAACTCACAAGGATGCCTCAAGGCCTGTCCAATGCCCTGGCTACCTTCCAGCAGGCCATGGATGCAGTGATGGGCAACCTTAAACTCACCAGTGGCTTAGTTTACCTGGATGACATTAATGTGTTCTTCCAAACCTTTAATGATCACCTACGACACTTGGAGGAAGTCTTCCAGAGGTTACTTGCAGCTAATCTCAAGCCACGCAAGTGCAACTTCTTTAAGGAGCACCTTGAGTTCTTGGGGTTCATCATTATCCAAGATGGACTCTGCCCTGTACCTCTGAGGGTGGAAGCCATTGAGCAAATGCAGATCCCAGCCAACAAGCAGGACGTGCAGGCCTTCCTGGGGATGATTGGGTACTACCGCCACTTCATCCCCAACTTTGCATCCTTGGATGACCCCCTTCTTCAGCTTCTCAAATCTGATAAGGAATTCTTCTGGAGCCCATTGTGCCAATCTGCCTTCAATACTCTCAAGGGAACACTGACTGCAGCCCCTGTGCTGGCCTACCCTGATTTTTCCAAGCCATTTGTGGTTCATACATATGCTAGTCTGACTGCAATTGGGGGTGTTCTTTCCCAACTGGACTCTGATGGACTTGAACACCCTTTTGGATACTGCTCATGTATGTTTAATGTTCACAAGAGGAATTACACTACCACCAATTGAGAGTGTCTGCCTGTGATATACTACTATCAACAATTCATAGTCTATCTCCATGGGTTACATTTCACAGTTGTAACAGACCATGCCTCCTTGCAAGGGCCAAAGACCCTCAAGGACCCCAAACAACATCTGGCGTGTTGGGCCATTAAACTTCAGGCTTATGACTACAAAATCATTCATTGAGCCTGAGCCGCCCACCAGAATGCTGACTATCTCTCCTGCCTTCCCACTGTTGCTTTAGTATCCCCCATGGCTGACTTCTCTATGACAAGCCTATGGAGGATCCTTCTTTGTGTGGGGAGGAGCCGGTAGAGTATACAGAGAGCTCTCAAGAAGCTAACTGTTGATACCAAGACCTCTAAGGGACAACTCCTGAAGCTTTGTGGAGACTCTTGGCTACCCTACATATGTCCATCCCTACTCATGGACTCAGTGGTGACTGCTCACAAGACTACTAGCCGTGGTGGCATACAGAAGATGTTACCTCTGCTACAGCAGCACTGCTTCTGGGAAGGAATGCACACTGTCGTAGTGGATGCGCTTTCCAACTGTCATTACTGCAACATTGAGAGACCTAAGGTTGTCAAGTTCCAACAGAGACTTGTAGGCCCTGAGTTTGCCTTCCATACTGTAGCCATTGATGCAGTGTGCATCTTGCCAGCTACCAACAGTCACAACAAGTTCATCATTGCGGCTGCTGACCATCTGACTAAATGGGTAGAGGCCAAGGCAATTCCTTACCAATCTGCACTGGTGACAGCCACGTTCATCCTGGAGAATATCATATACAAACATGGTTGCCCCCAGATTCTGATGACAGACAATGGTACCAACTTCACCAGTTATATCATCTCCTGCCTCAACCAACTGATGGGAATTTTTGGGACACTATCCACTCCTTATCACCCACAGACAAATGGCATGGTAGAGCGCACTAATGGGAGCCTGTTCCAGATACTCCAGAGGCTCAGTCACCAACATGAGACTGAATGGGTTACCTTTCTGCCTGCAGCCACCTTTGCATATAGCATTAGGTACCATTGTGCCACTGGCAAGCCGCCCTTCCAACTGCTCTACGGCCAGAACCAGGACTTCCCCCTTTATTATATTCCTTGGTAAAGCCCAGCCTGGCTGTGTCCCCAGAGGCGTACCTCAACAAGCTGGTCCAAACCCTTATTTGCTTGCAATCAGAGGCCTACACCGTCAACTTAAACCATAAGTTGCAGGACATAGACACGCTGCATACAAACCCTGCCTTTCCCACTTACCTGGTAGGAGACTCAGTCTACTTCTTCAGCAATAGAGGGTACAGCCTCAAATCCAAACTTGCCTCCCTTTGGCAAGGCCCAGTTCAAGTTATCCAGAAGACTGGCCCCAACTTCTTCACCCTTAAGGAGCCCCATTCTGGGCAATTGATCACTAGATTACACGCTCAGTATATGTGTGCTGCTCCTAGTGACCAAGAGTAAGCCCCAATGAGGACAACAACCCAAAAAAACAAATGCCTAATTGAAAAATTCCATGGGTTGTTGTCCTGTTTGCAATAGTGTTGCACTATATTATGATTAATATGAATGAAATAATAAGGCGTTGTTGGAAACTGACAAGACTCTTCAAGTACTGCACCAACTTTTCTACCACCTGAATGACAGCCAAGAAACACAACTGGTTGCCTACAGATCCACAAAGCAGATGACCAAGAATTGGGCAAAAAACCCTTACCTAACAAGACATGTGATTTGACCCCAACACTACAGCTGCTACCTAGAGACGCCAAGCCATTCTTGACCTTGTTGTCTAATCCAGTGGAGGGAAATGTTGCAGATTAAATGGATTAGGCATTAAGTTGCCCATCTAGGAATTGAGCAACAGAACAGTTGCACAATTGCGCTATTGCATCCTGATTCTACTAGTGATAAAGACTTTTAAAACGCCTCTAAAACGGGTGTTTGATTTGCCTTTTGAATGCGCACAAGGCACAGGCTTCACTTCTGGGATTATAAATAGAACAACAAAGTTATTTATATCTACCTCCTTAAGGAAAGCCGCAAGGAAGCAGTTGTTTCTTGCGCAGGACTTTTAGCTATGCCAATCCACTCTCCTCCATTTAGGAAGTTCTTCTCTCTGTGCTTCCTGCCTCTGGTAGCAATTCCCCCACCTCACACTATATAAGTGCAATACTATCTAAATAAATACCAGTTTTGTCAATACACCTTATTATTATTCTGTCCTTCATAGGCTGTCACTATACCATCAACAGCTATAGTATTAAGAATTAGGTCACTGACTAACTATTTGTAGAAACTAGCAACCCTTTGCTGCACCTTTACAACAAGAGCAATACATCCCCCAAGGCTAATTGGAAAGACTAGTAGAAAGCATTGACATATTGTGCCTACCTGCTCAAAGAAATTATGATTCCTCTTCACTGCATTTCATTTGATGGCTCTGGAATATGTGATATTTCTAATTGGCTGAGCTCCAGATATTATGCAGGTCTGAGAAAAATTGCGTACATGTACTAATTAATGGAATCAGATGAAGGTTGATAGAACACTGCCCCTTTTGGAAAAGCTGCCAGGGATGCATTAATCATAGTGTCATGATTTTCCTTCTTTTTGCCTTTGGGTGTGTTCTTTTTCCCAATATCCTGTAATTATGGACATCTAATGCCAATTTATAGTAGGATATAAATATGATATCATCCAAAATACTGGATAGGTAGCAGGTAATTGTGGCATCAATCACAGGGTCTAGGGCAAATCAGAGCATTCATCTAACTCATCCCCTTGTTGATTGCTTAGAACCAGGATTTTAATAACAATCCCATGTATCCAGAGCTGTGTAGTGCAGTAGGCAATGAATATGCTGTGGAGCCTGGGTAGGTGTCAGACCTCAGTCATTCAGAGGTGGGAGTTTTGCTGGAGAAAGTCAAGCCTGATGACATAGGCATCCTTGATCTGGGAGTAAACCTGATTATTTGGCTTCTTGGCCAGCTTGGCACCACCTCAGTGAATTGAAGACATGTGGCAATTCTACAAAATTCACACCACTCTGCTTGAGGCTCACAATCTCCTATATCACCTCATTGGTTACTAGGCATTGTTTATGGGGCCAACTGGGCATAATGAGACCCAGATTGGGCAGGAATTGCTCTGATTGGCCCAAATTGTCAAAAAATGATTGAATTGGGTTGTAGGGGACCACAGTTATCCAGTCTCCAAAGTGTGGCACAGGCTTGGGTTGGGCCTGGTCTTGGGGAGCACCATATTGGCTATCAGAAAAGCCACTCATTGATGGGCCTGGGAACACATACAATTTGGCCTTTTTATGACTTAAGTTGATTTAGATATAAACAGGGCCATGACAGTTATGCTCCCTTGATTAGTAGCCTGGGCTTGGAGCAAGCTCCTGGTGTTAGAGCTAGTTGTTGTGCTGGACTGTTCAAGGATAGGCAATACAGGTAAAAAAGGAACAACCTCAATTTTTTGAGCAACAACAAACCAAATTGGGAGGAGGTTTTCAGCACTTTGGATCTCCTAGTAAAATAACAAAAAAGGGAAGTTAAAATGGAAGCCATGAATACAGTTTGTAGAGGAAAATTGTGATAATCACTGGATGTTGACTTTATGTAAATGGCAGGCCAAGGAACTATAAAGGAGTTGGTGGTAATCTGAACTACAGCATGAGCAACATTATTAAATATAGGGGCCAGAAGGCCCAAATTTTCTAACATGATGGGGAAATTTCCTTTATTTTCAGTGAGAGTAAGATATCTAGAAACTTGTTTCTAGAGGGGAATGGGGAAAGTTTTAAGGCAGTTTAGGATGGGGATGAGGAAACTTTGGCAGCATCTTATTGGCTGGGGAGAATATTTTCAGCATTTTGAGGGCTCTCTGTTGAATTCAACTCAATGACGTCATAATTCAAAAAAAATTGGCAACCAGCAGGTCAAGCACTTCCATCCCCAAATAGCATATAACACATGATTTTCTTGTCATAGTTATTTGGGGGAAAATAAGGCAAGTCCAGATTTTCCTGGGCCATCTGAGCAACTCCAGCTTTGAAACACTTTTTTCAAGGACAATGTTTAAATCATCCAACATAATCAAAGGTTTAGCAGCTTTCTGTTGCTGGTTTCAAGTTTGGCAAGGATGTGTTATCCCTTCCATCTGTCTTTCTACTGTAACACCTAGTACTGCTCCTCAACAATATCAAAGTTCTTATCACTTTTAAAACCATATTAAACAAAAAAACAATTAGAGTTCTATTAAAAACAGAACAGCAAAGTATTTGCAGAATATTAAGTTTATTAAAATATGTGGTCCTTTTTGAAACATGTTCTCAGAGAGAAATGACCAAATTTAGAAACACATAAATTGAAAATAATGCTGTGGTTCCCTAAATAGATTTTGGTAGATCCACGCTTGAGATCCACTATTCCTATTCTGAGTCCCAAAAATAATCAATATTTTCAAAAAATGGATTATTTTGTGTTTAAAAATATCACTTTTGTGACTGAACCATATTTTTCTCTGCCTTTATCATTTTTGTTACACAATCACTATCACATTTTCTGTAGATTGCTTCAGAATATGACAGGTTTTTTGTTTTGAATATTGGTTCCATTTGTTTGCTATCTCATTTCCAAGATTCAGTATTTGACTTTAATTTTTATTTGTTGTTGACTACTTTTGTTTTCTGGACCTAGATAAATGGAGATCTTATTGAGTAAATTGACCTTCAAATGGAACCAGCTGCCTTGTGTTTGTTACTGAACCTATTTTTTTCTGAACTGAACTATTTTTGTTTATCTCAACAGGTTTGAAAACTATTGTAATAAGATTTTAATTAAAGCAGAAAAGAAAGTTATTGCAATAGTATTAACTTTTGAAAGTTGTGCTCCTATTTGAGATGCTCTCCTAAACCTAAGCAGACAAATATAGGATAATAACAATTGAAATAATGCAATGGTTTCTGGATGTAACTTTGTGCATTTATTCCTAAAAGACTCTATTTTCACTTTGAGCCACAGAAGCAAACCATTTTTCAGAAAATGTGTTGTTTCATGTTTGAAAATATAACTTTTTAGCTGAATCTATTTTTCTATGATTATAGCATGTTTATTGCCTGGCCAATATATCAGTTGGTGTATATTGCTTCAGAATGTGACTTGTTCAATTTTTTTAATACAAGTTTCTTTTGTTAGATGTCTCATTTTTGGAATTGAAATTGGCATTCAATTTTTATTTTTTTGTGTGTTTGACCATTTTTGCAATCCACATCTGGTTAAATTATACTTTGGTTATATAAAATTGACCTTCAAGCAGAATGATTCTACTTTTATTTTGGACTGACTGATTTTTTCTGGGGTAGTATATTTTTGCTTATCCCAACAGGTTGTAAAACTACTTTATACTCTGATATAATACCCAATAAAAATAGTTCAATCTCCTAAAAAATGAACCCCATATTTTACCAACAATTAAAATTATACAATATTGTTAAGCATTAATGCCAGAATTTAAGGTGATTTATTGCTACTTATGATTTTTTTCTTCTAACATAGGTGATTTGTGCAACAAGAAACTTAAATATTATTCTTGAATGACAGAGCAGTTTTGCATATAATTATTTTAAGAAGGACAAAAAAGAATTTATCTATCAATGTGTATATTATAAAATAGATAAATATCGTGAAATTTTAGAAAATAAAGAGATAACATTTTATTCTATCAGTAATAATACTTTAAAGTTGCCTCTTTTGTATGATATTCCGCAAATGTGTCCATAAATCATATAGGCAAATGTACATACGCTTTTAACAAACTCTAGAGTTATTTTGTTTTATTATAGGAAACTATATACTAATATCATTTTTTAATTAAATCTTTTAATTTGATTGTACATAATAAAATGAAAATAAATATATAGAGGGATTCTCATATATCAAGGATAACTCAAGGGTCTTATAATTTATAAATACATACATTTAAAAGGGAATCATTATTAATATAATAATAAAACAAAATAAATATTTGAAGCTTTTCAAGATTTTGGGGTCTTGAGGAAATATCTTTATTGTTCATTATAGTAGGGATGTTGATATAGATTATATGAGGACAATCTGTGCTACCAATCAGGTCTTAGGTGAGGCTACAGCCTGGCGGTATTCCAAGTCCGTAGGAGAAAACACACGGGTCTGCAAGTAAACAGCGGCATGTTCTACTTGGATACTTCTGACTACTAGGTGTTGGCTAGTAGTGATACAACAATAGAGATTCTTCAATCTCTATCTTCAAGAGTGAATATTCTTCTCAATCCCTAATCAGGAGAGCACCTTATATATGGTAGATAAGCCCTCTTGCCAGATTATAATCTGACGCTTCCAACTCTTACTAGTCAGTCTATCTGTTCCCCAGACTGCTAGTTTCAGCACCCAGAGCTAGGCAGCCATGCTGGTCTGGCATGGGACTTCAATAGATTACCAGACCTCAGCTTAACTGATCAGTGTATTGGAAGAATCTGGTTTGTGGTTTATGCATATGCAAGTTTGGTTACCCTGTCAACTGGGTTTTTGCATCATGCATTATTCTTATTAAATGACCTTCTATATTGGTCATAGAATTTGAGGTATCTCCAAGCGTGAATGTTTGGCAGCAACCATCTTGCATTATTTTTTTGGGCATTCCATCTTATTGGCAGAGAGGTGTTCTGTGCTTGAGATCAGGTATCATCAAGCTTATCCAATCAGAGTCAATCCATTGGGAGGATCAGAATTGGATTGGGATCAATCTTCATAGTAATACTCAATGTACTGACTAGCCAAGGGTGGGGCGGGATCAGCTGATGCTTTCCTTAATCTTTCCAGCTGTATGGCAATTGACTGTCTAATCAATCAGCCAGGGGAATAACAGTAAAGTCTACCTTATTATTTTGGAGTCTTGAAAAAGCTCAAAATTTTATTTTGAAGGTAGAAAAGAGCTCCTAGAAAAGCTACCAACTAAACTTTATTGACAAGGAAAATATCAGAATCAGGGCAAAAGGCAATCATATAGAGGGTCTATCAGCCAGGTATTCTTGATTCTAGGCATCAGCTGTTCTATAAAAAGTTAGAACAAAAAAGTATGAATTGTATAACTTGAAATCCCTATCAAGTGTTTCAAAGTATTTGAAACTCTACCAGATCCCCTTCATGCTACAGGCCAATCAGGTTTGGTGGTAGCTGAGTTGTTAGAATAAAAAATATTTTCAAAGTCAATGAAGAGGAAGAGAGATTTGTTGGGGGCACTGAAGGGGGTAAGGGATATCATGGTATAGGAATACTGGGGGTGAAGAGGAAAGAGGAAGGCAAATGTAAGCAATGATCCAAAGAGTATGATTTTTGGTAGAAAACAATGTAGTACTGGGGGATCTGCAAGTGGCATGTGCCTCATATTATCATGTGGTGTATGATACTGGCTTAGGATGGGGTGCTAAATAAATGATTAATGTATGATTTGATTTAAAGACAACAAAGACTTAGATAAGGTCTTTTGTTGAAGGATTGCTTAAATGGGACCAACACCTTTGCTAATTTTGTGTAAGCAACACAAAGGATGGTGGCTACACCAGCAGGTTTGCATTGGCAATATGACTTGTGGCTATGAAGCCAGACAGAAGCAGCTCATTGCTTAAAATATTGCCAGAAGCTATTGGCAAGAATGCACTTATATACCAAAACTTCTGGGTCTACAATGACAATCCAAAGTTAAATGATGATCTCAAACAAAATTGTAAACAAATCACAAGTTTATTGTAATAAGCAGGTGTTTTCAACTCTGACAGTGGGAAATACCAAAATGAAATTAAAATGATGATTAATAATAAATATGACTCATTCTAAGTGCATTGTCAGATTAACTTGGTTGAGAACCATTTGAAAAATGAATGTATTTTAATGAGTTAGTTATAACACAAGTATGTTGGACTCAAGTTTATAGCTCATAAATTTCAGGTAATTCATTGTAAGTGGTAGAAATTAGGATGGTCCTATAATAGTCTGATGGTTTCATATCCCAAGCAATTCAAGTCAATTAATATTTATCAATGTGACTATCAACTCTGATTTTTTAACCATGATTCAGTCATATGCTTATTTCAAGGTATTATCTATAACAAACTGCTAAAATCCCCAGAGCTTGTATTTTGATTCAAAAGCAAGTATATTGTATATATTTTTTAATTAAACAGAGAAAAAATCAAGTAATATGTTCATTAAATTTTTGAGACTCCATAATATTTTCTGATGGTTTTATTGTAATAATCCTGATCTATATAGACTTATCTGCTCTAGATATTGAATAGCATAATGGCTTGCAGAAACAGGACTATAAAAAATATGGAGATTCCCAATCAATCAAATATTCTAATCAACCAATCAACTTCACATTTAATAAAGCTCTATATTTTAAATATATCAATAAACCTCTATATAAAGTGACTGGTTTTGATGGTCCTTAGCTCATTTAAAAAATTAAATAAAACACATTATACAGTAGTTTTAAAAGCTATGGCAGCAACCAAAAATACTTTAGATTTAAACAAAATGATTTCATATTTAAGCAAACCCCAAGTTGGGCAAGATTCAGGAATCAAATAATTTAAATATTTTTGGTGAACAAAAAAATTGCCAAACTATAAAAAAAATTCCACTAACACATTATAAAAAATTATATCAAATATCATATGATGTAGTTTAAACCACAAACAAAATGGACTGACACATTAAGTGAAATGGATGGATGCTGTTCTGGAGTATATTATAATCCAATCAGGATTCATATGAGGCATCAATAGAAGGACTAAAATGAAATAAAATTTGAGCAATCTAGAAGCAAGATTCTATAAGCACAAAACAAAATGAACTCACACAAGATGTGTAGTTTGAGCAGCCTAAAATAGAAAACTATCAATTTAACAGCCAATCAACAGCTATCCAATTTAGGAACAGAGGCATTTTATCCATTTTCATGAATCCTGATCTGTATGAAATGGTTTTGAGAACCTTCCAAATGTATACTCAAGATTACAATAAAAATAAATCATTAAATTTTAAATTTTTTACTTTTAGTGATTTTATCCTAGATTTTCTTTCAGTATGGTTTTTACTAGCAACAACATTTTCAACAGCGCCAGCAGCCAAGCCAGCTTCAATTGGGGCAAGGCTCAGGGCATGAAGGCACCAGTTTGCACCCAAGCCTTTAAGGCAGGTAACAAGACAGCTGACCTGTACTTGACCCTGACCCCTATGGCTTTGACTTGTTTGAGAGTCACTTAGATTCTAGCTCTGCTCCTGCCTTTACCCACCACTGCGTAAGCTTCCAGCCAACTAGCCAATCAGAAAAACAACCCTGACTTGGAACAACTTCCTGCCACCAGCTAACCTGCCCCTCCTACATCTAATCAGGATTCAGCTCCTGTGGCCCAACACCAATCATAGAATAATTACTACCAAAATTCTCCAAGAAATCACGGCCCTGAACTTGTATGGTCTGACATGGAACCAAATTGCTGACCAATTGAAATTTACCCAAGCCACTATAATGTGGGGATTCAATAACTTAATGAATAAGGGAAACCTTATTGGGGTGGCCAAGAAGCAAAAGAAGGCCCTAGAGTCCCATATAAATGAGGCATATCTAATAATGCTCAATCTCCTACAGCAAGACCCCAAGCTTCCCCTAACCCAGGTCCAGAAGCAACTTGTGCACCATGGCATTTGGGTTTCTGAGCGCATGGTGCTCTCTGGATTCACAGGAAAGTGGCTTCAATTAGGGTGTCAATCAATTTTGGCAGCAATCAATGGGATAGCAGTGAGGATTCCCCATATGATCCTGTCTTCAAGTCCACTCTGGTCCTATGCCTGAAAAGTTATTCCAATGACATCATTTTATCTTTTACTACAAGTTATCAATTGCTTTTGACAATTTTGATAAGCAAGGAAAAGCTGCCACCAATAATGGAAGGAAAAAGGTCAAGCAGGGACTTTATTGGTATGTTCCTAGCTGTTTTGAAAAGGGGTTTGTCTATTATTGTAAAACCCCTTATTGTACCAATGGCTGTTAGTATAGCCATATTCTTGGTGAATTACTGGAATTCTGGGATAGATCAAATTCATACTATCAGGTTTTCTGAGCCACCAGATAGAAGGTAGCCCCACTGCCCTTGAGGCCATCCAGGAATGCAGGCACCAGGCCTCAGTCTACCCTGACGTCCATGCAGACATCCATCTGGGTGATGTTGTGTTCTTCAACATTAGAGATACAGTATAGAAGCGCCTCCCTCAGGCTTTTAATGATCTTTATCTTGGGATCTTTGACCAAGAGTCTCTCTTTGGTTGACAGATGGTGGCAGATTTTTTTCCCAAATTGTCTTCCATGTGAATATGGGCAAGCAATCACAGAAGGACAAGTGAATCTCATCCTGTGCACAACCTACCTACCAGCCAATCAAGGCAATGACTGATGAGGAGTACCATGAACGGTATATGGTGGCCATCACGCGCAATCCTCCTACCCCTATCCCCGCCACCACCACCTTCCAGCCCTACCCACCCAATCCCAGACCCCCCAGGCCAGCACTTCCTCAATGTCTTCCTTCTTGCACTATTCCGTCTACTAGGCATCACTCTTCCCCACCCCAACAAACCCCCTGTTGCCAAACATTTTCTATTTATATTATCTTTGTTTTGAGTTTCAATTGTTCATGTTCTCTTTGTTTATAAAGGGTTTATTCTTTATGTTCAGCTTATTTCTATAAAATTGTATATTTACTATGTCATGTATCTAGATCCAGAACACAGTTATTTTTAGTACTCAAACACAGCCCCTTGTGAAAATATTAACAACAATTTGGTGATCAGCTAAATTTGAATTAGAAATTATAGATTAACTGTTTTTATATAAAGTTGTTACTGATCTGAATTCAAAACCTTAATGATAAACTTTAAGCCAATCAAGAGCCAAGTGATAAAGTGATTGCTGTGATATAAAGGGCCATTCAATAATTCTTTGGTGTATGTGCGCTAATTAATATGATTGGCTGGGTGTTTTGGCATTGTGCGCCATTGCCGCTGTGGCAAGTTGTTGATGGACTAGTGCCCAATCAGCTGCTGGGTTAGCACTAGTCCATCAACAACTTGCCACAGCAGCAATGGCGCACAATGCCAAAACACCCAGCCAATCATATTAATTAGCACACATACACCAAAGAATTATTGAATGTCCCTTTATGTCACAACAATCACTTTATCACTTGGCTCCTGATTGGCTTAAATTTTGTCATTAAGGCTTTGAATTTGGATCAGTAACAACTTTATCTAAAAACAGTTAACCTACAATTTTCTAATTCAAATTTAGCTGATCACCAAATTATTTTTAATATTTTCACAAGGGGCTGTGCAAAGCGCCAAAAATAATATGGTAATTAAGGAAACAATGCCAACACAAAGCAAACTTCAAATATTGAGATGAGCGTAAAACATATACAAAATAGGTAAAAAGATGGGATAATGTAGTAAATGGGGAAAAAAGGAATAATTAAAGAGGCAACAGTATCAAAATTATACAGAATTTATTAGGGTAAAAGCTATAAAAACATATGGAAAGGTTGGTAAAGAATCAATGAGAGAATTGGAGAAGCTTTTGAAGGATCTCAACTTGGCAATTGCCAAAATCAAAGACATTGACTGCAAGGTCAAGGCAAAAGTCAAGGCTGCTGTCCTTACAGGGGACAAAATTGAAAAGGTGTCCGCCAAGGCACTCATGGCCAAAATGTCAGAAGCCCCCAGAACAACAATTGAAAGGCTTTTAAATGTCCAGAAGCACATCGTGGAAGGCCTTCAATTCAAGTCCTTTGCCCTCTCCGCGCCGTCCATCTGGGTTGACAACCCTGAGATGTATGAACATCTCATACCTGCAAAGCGCGCAAGAACCATGGACACTGAATTTCCAGCACAATTACTTGCACCAAGAATGGCAAAGCCTGCTCAAGCTGCTGGCAAGGAGGAAACCCGCAAAGGTAATCTAAAAAAATAAAATTAATAACAACTTCAAAATACATACCTTTTTTAGAGAACATTGATGGTGAATTCTGCCAAGTCCTGGTCCCCTTTGTCCCTGCCAATTCTACGCAAAATACGCCAATCATGTGGCAAGGCAGCTGTTTCTGTCACCCCTTGTCTTGCAGGAGCTCAAAGACAGGATCCACAGGTCCTTTCTGATGTTGCAGGAGGCGTTGGCTGAACTTACGCATGTTGAGGGGGCATCCAAGTGGGAAGTTACTGCCTACAAGGATGCCCAACTGGTCCACCTGGACCTGGTGGTCCTCAAAGGAGTTTACTGTGTAAACTCCATTGAACTTGTTTGGGACGTCCTGGCAACGCTCTCATTCAAGAATGTACCGGAGATGGGCAGGCACATGCAGCTGCTTGCTTCTGATACCCCTTGGAGCACACACTCTCTTACCTACTGGACAACTTTGGGTATGCAGTGGGAAAATTGGCTGTTGCAGATGCAACAGCCATGAAGAAGACCAAAATCCTCCTTGCTGACTTCAGGCTGGCATGGAGTGCCAATAAGACGGGGGTTCCTGCAGCCATGGAGCTGACCTTCACAGAGACCAAGCATTAAAAGAAGATTAGTGCTGTATACAACAAACTTTGTGAGCTTATTGAAACTTTTTCTGGGCAAAGGCTTCACCTTGTTGTTTACCTGAGGTATCTCTTCTACTTTGGAATGGGTTGCAGCCTGGAGGATCTTGACGGGGTCCTCCTAGGAATTGACAAGGCCAGGCTCTCCCTGGACAGGAAGAAGGTCCCCCAGGTATGACTTGGTGGATCATGTCATCCAGGACGCCCTGGTCCTGGCTGGTATCTACAGGTTTGCAGCCCCACCAGAGAAGCTGCTCCTCTATTTGCACCTGACCCTACCCCCTTTTACTAGTTGCCGTGAATATTTTAATAAAGGTGTATTCACTGTCCACGTTGTGGCAGTGGAGGTTGTGCGCCACCTCCATTGCAGGATGGGTTCATACGGAAGGACTCACTACAGGTGCTCTTAATAAATTCTCTCTTCCAAATAATTCAATTTATATTATTTTTATTTCAATAAAAATTTCTAATTCTTATTTTAACAAACAAGATTTGCAGAATATATCCCAGAGAAGGTCTTAATAAAAGCATAATAATATATTTCAATAAAATCTACTTCTGATTTGTACACTTTACATTTACTTTTTTTGATTATTATATTTATTTGCCAAAAGTGATATTAATCTGTTTGCTAATCCAGTATCAAGCGTTTGGGATACTTTTAGATGACACAATAAAAAATGGTTATAAATAAATAAATTACTAACCTTCATTGATTGTCCTGCTGAATGTGATTGTGGGTTTGAAACATCTAAATATAAAATGATAATTAATAAATCTTGAATAGTAAATTAGAGAATATAAAAAAAGTTGGACACACTAAGCCTTTAATTGATTGGCTGTTTGGCTAGCCATGCAGGGACAAATGAATCAGCGTGGCCATAGAATTTGGCCACAGTCTCAGCTGGAAGGGTGTGGATCCCAGCCTGCAGCAAATCAAAGAGGTCCTCAGTCTCAGTTGGGGTCCCTTGCTTGACAACTTGCTTGACCTATCTAAAAACTTCCTTGATGGGATTTAGGAAGGGCAAATAGACAGGGAGTAATAGAAGGCGCAAATTTGATGTGGCCAATTGCTGGGAGCCCACTGCAATGCTGGTGTCAATTGATGGAAATTCTTTGAGAATATCAGCCACCTTATGGAGACCAACATTATCTTTCACAAATACATTGGTGAATCCCGGGCTTGTGCGCCTCAGGTGCTTCTGGACCAATTGGAGGAATGATAGGAAAGTCCGGCTTTTGTGGGATCCTAATATCATTTGATAAAGCTCAATCCCCTTTAGACAGAGGAGAGCCATTGTCAAAAAGTCTGTGGTGCAGACTGCAGCATGCTGAGCTACCCCGTCATTTGAGCCTTTGGGGACATAGCCATATGCATTGCACATAGACAAGGCAAATGCCAATTTTTCAACATGTAAAAATTGACTGTTCCCTTTTTTTTGAGGGCAGTGTAGGCCTCAGCATATTTTTCTGGGTCTTGACATTGGTTGGGCTGTTTCAATTGTAGGGAGATACCCCACGCTTTTCCCAGGAAAAGTGCATTCCCTTCACCAGATGATAGTAAAAAGAAATTGAGGCCTCAACCCCAAAAGTAGATTTAACCATGTCCTGTATATTTTCCAGTTCAAGATAGAAATCTCAGGTTATTTACTGGAGGATTGCCCATTTGTGCTCCTTGGTGAGCATGGTGGACATTCGCAGGGATTTCTCCAC
This sequence comes from Entomophthora muscae, assembly GCA_014839935.2. NCBI lineage: Eukaryota > Fungi > Entomophthoromycota > Entomophthoromycetes > Entomophthorales > Entomophthoraceae > Entomophthora > Entomophthora muscae. The sequence goes on along the minus strand of QTSX02000723.1, from coordinate 584,652 downwards.
AGCAAGGACATGGCCAGTATTGATGAACTTATTGAAGGTCTTTGAGGCGTACTTGGGATCCACTCCAACAAGAGCCGCAGCTGCCTTGTAGTCACCAGATTCCTGCATGAGCCAGAGAAGGATGATCCACTTGATATCAGGAATGTGCTTCTGGTCAGGCTTAGTGGGCTCAGATGAACTGGGATCCTGGTTGGTGACTGGCACACAAGGCATGAGCACCTTGTTTTAGAAGCTGCAACCTTTTTAAACACCAGCTGTCCCTCATCAGTTCTGTAGAACTAAGGCTCCTTGTCCTCTTCCTGATTGCCATCACTGATGTAAGGCTCATAGCTAGTGTCAAGCACAGGCTCAACCTTCTCCATCATGGCCAACGGGACCAACTCTTGCTGGTACACAACGTCAAACAATACAAAGTAAGTTCTGCCTCCTTGTTTCTAACTGTTTTGATAGTGGTAACCTTGGTGATCTTTCAGATCAGCTTAGGGACCCAAGGGTTGATGCTCTGTATCCTGAAAGCTTGTGCTCCTTGAACCAGCTGTGTCAGTGCAGCGTCACTATTGAACTCTCATCTCCTGTCTCCTTCCTGAGTAGGCACTTGGGTTGCACTAACTCTATTCTTTGACCCGCAGGGGCAACCACAACTGCAGCCCACAACAGGTGCATTGGTACTATGCTGTTGTGTTCCTTCCATTTTGAGAATTTAATAAAATATTAAATGAAATTTCAATTTAGTCACTCCTTTATGCAAATTTTTGCTTTTATCTGAATATGGATATTTAATTAGAGTTTCCCCCACCCAATATCCCAATATAGATATTTTATTTCTTAATTAGTTGTTTTTGGTTTTACAACGCCTATTTTAGAATACCCAAAAAAATTCCACCCATTTCCCCAGATTTTACTGCCAAATTCAAACATTCATCACAATGTTTTTAAAATTTGTGTTTCAGATTGTGTGCCCTTTTTAGATAAATTGGTATCATTCTTGATTACAATCCATTGCACACAACATTTGAGTGGTTTTTTTTACATAGTGAGTTGCTATTGTGTTTTGGTTTTGGGTTGAGTTTTGACTCACTGCGCTTGGGTGTATTTTGTCACCAATTTACATAGTAAACATATGTACACCAAAAGTTAACTCACACCATTTTGTTTGTGAATCAATGTATTTTGGATTTTATTTTGAATAGTCTTGATTTGCGCCTGAGCACTTCTTTGCTGTGTTGACCCATTCTGCCCATTAACGCCAAAAGTCCCTTTTAACAGAGTGTATATTTTAACCTGATAGTTGAATTTTGCTTAAATCTGAGGTATTTTTGGTTGTTGCCATAGCTTTTAAAACTACTGTATAAAAACCCTATGAACAAACAGTTGAGTAAAATTTATTATAATCTAATAACCATATACAGTAGTTTAAAAGCTATGACAGCAAGCAAAAATACTTCATATTTAAACAAAAATAAAAATAAACAAATTTATGTTAATTTAAAATAGATTTTTTTATTTTTAATTTTGTTTAAATATGAGTTATTTTAGTTTAAATCTGAAGTATTTTTGCTTGTTTGCATAGCTTTTAAAACTACTGTACAGATAAAAATCAAACTTTAAAACCAGAGCTTCAAAATACTTTAGCTTGATTTAGGATTTTATTATACAGTAAAAGGGAAGGAACAACATCATAGTGACAATGCAGCTGGTGTCTGCTGCAGTCAGGGGCTCCCCACAGCAACTTTAGTAAAATTGACTGTATGAATGAAAAAATGAGAATTTAACTGTGGCCAAGTTGTCACTTTTTAAATTTTCAAAGTGGCTTTTTACAATAAAGTAATTGCTTTTTATTGACTTTTTTAGTTGAGAGAATGAATAACAAGTATTATATATATCTTTAAATATTTTTAAGCCTTGATAAATTGTTTAAATCTAATTTCAAAATTTAAAAAATGTTAACTTGATCACAGTTAAATTCACACCTTTTATTTATATAGTCAATTTTACCACATTAGCTGTCTCCACAGGTAAAAAAATAAGTGAATACAGAGCAATTTCCCACCCAGAAAAAAGACAAATATAGTGTGGATAACTTTGAAGTTGCACAGACACAAAAAACCTGTCCAGGACTCCAAGGTTGGGAGGAAGAAGAGTATAAATCCCAAGGTACCCAAGCTTTCAATAAAGGCTACAAAGTATGTCATATTTAAGACAATGAGCAATAAGAAAGTTGCACTCTCTTCTTTGATATACCTGCCTTTTTACTACCAGGAGTCAGTCCTTTCAAGCCTGATACATAAAGTTTGACCAGTGTTTGATACTAGCAACAAGTCTTATGTAAATGATAGTGATGTAGAAGATAATAAAGAGCCCTAGTATTATAGTAGTTTTTAAGCCTGTTAAGATAAACAAAAATTGTTCAGTACAAAATAATTGGTTCAGTCACACAAAAATTTAAACTTTCTGGATAGAAATAGAAGCTAATTCCACAGAAAATGTGCACTGTTTGGCAAAAATGTCCAGTCATACAAAAAGTTATGTAAAAGGAGAACAAATTTATGATTATTTAACAACAAATAAACAAAGCACTAGAACAAATTAGTTTAAGTCACAAAAAAGTTGCTATGTTTACTATGCTTTTTAAGAACACATTGAACTCAGTCACAAAAGTTAAAAACTCAATCCAACAAAGAGCCCTAATAGCAACTGAAACAGACAGTAAATTGTCAAATATTAAAATAAATCAGTGAATCTGTAGTACTGTTACCAGTTCATCCTAATCAATATATATAATTTAGAACATGAAACAGAAATAAAAAATTCTGAGTGTCTGCTTTGGGATTAAATTATTAAAAAATCAAAATTATTAATACATACAGTTAAAAGTACAAAATTTTAACCAAAATAATTAATATATAAATTTTAAAACCTAATGTTAAATAAACAGTAGTAACTACAAGCTTTTATACTACTAAATTTAGACAAATGTAAATCAAGATAAATAAATTATATAGTTAAACAGATTTTAATTTTAATTTATTTTTATACTAAAATGGACGCATTACAAGAACAGATCCAATGAACCAAACAGTTTCAACACAGATATGGAAGCCCCTTGTGGGTCAAAGAACAGAGTGGCTGTAGTCCAGGAGGTGGGAAGTGGGAGTTGTTCTGAGTTAGGTGGTGAAGCCTAAGCTACACAGCCACTACAACAAACCCAGGACACCAAGACTGAAAGAGCGGCTAGTATTAACCTCAGAGTTCCAAAGCTGTCTAGGAAGGCCACCAAGGCCACCATCACCAAAACGGGGGTAGGAAGATATCCCTTCATTTATTTTTCTGTTGACAGATTTTCAGTAAAATTTGATCCAACTATAATTTTCTTCATATATATATATTTTAACTTACAATAGATCAAAAGTTTATATATAATATATTTACTAATAAAAGCTATGCTTCACACATACAGTAGTTTTAAAAGCTATGGCAATAAGTGAAAATAATTCATATTTAAACAAAATGAACTCAGATTTAAACAAAATTGAAATGAATCCAAATATATTTTAAATTAATATAAATTTGTTTATTTTTATTTTTGTTGAAATCTGAAGTATTTTTGGTTGTTGCCATAGCTTTTAAAACTACTGTATTTTGAAATTTGATTAATTCTGTATTTTTAGATTACCTTCTTTGGTGTCCCCCTTGCCAGCGGCTTCTGCAGGCTTAGCCATCCTTGAAGCAACCAGTTGTGCTGAAAATTCAGTATCCTCTGTCTGGGCCCTCTTTGTTGGTTTGAGATGCTCATACATTTCAGGGTCATTTGTCCAGACAGATGGCGCAGAGAGGGCAAAGGACTTGAATTGCAAGCCCTCAACCACCGTTTTTTGAATGTTGAGCAGACGCTCAATGGTCTTCTCTGATGTGTCAGGCATTTTGGTCATTAATGCCTTTGATGTCACCCTGTCAAGTTTCTGGCCTTTGAGAACGGTAGCCTTGACTTTTGCTTTGACCTTGCGGTCAATTTCTTTGATCTCCGCAACTGCAGAGTCAAGATCCTTCAAAAGCTTCTCCAATTCTCTCATTGATTTTTTACAGACCTTTCCATATGTTTTTATAGATTTCATCCCAATAAAATCTGTATTATTCTGATACCATTGCCTTTTTGTTTATCCCTGTTTGTTTTTATATTACAACAATATCTCATTCCCTCCCATTGTTTATATGTTTTACACTTATCCCAATATGTGCTGTTTGCTTTGTGTTAGCATTGCTTACAAAATTGTGTCAAGGAGCTAGATGTACTGATATTATGATTGTTACCAACACAGTTAACATCCAGTCATTGCCCAGTTTGGTGCCAATTCAATATACAGTTCAACATACCAGAAATGGCTACAAACCAATATCACATGACTTTTCCAGGTATCAGTGACTCAAACCCATCCAGCACATGACCAGTCCCTGGGTTTGATCCAACTAAAATCCCCGCCACAGCTAAAGCTATATAAGTCTAAAGTATTATCCAATAAAATATACTTCTTTTCGTCTTAATTCCATATTTGAAGCCTCCCCAAAAGTAGCTCCTCATCAGTTACCATATTATTTTTAGCTCTTTACATAGCCCCTTGTGATAAATCAACAACAATTTGGTGATCAGCTAAATTAAATTAGAAAATTATAGGTTTATTGTGTTCAGAGAAAGTTGTTACTGATCCAAATTCAAAACCTTAATTATAAACTTTAAGCCATTCAGGAGCCAAGTGATAAAGTGATTGTTGTGACATTAGGGTCACCTAATAACTCTTTGATTCATGTGCGCTAATCAATACAATTGGATGGTTGTTTTTCCATTGAGCAACATTGATGCTGTGATGAGTTGTTGGTGGAATAGTGCCCAATCAGCTGCTGGGTTAACACTAGTCCATCAACAACTTGCCACAGCGGCAATGGCGCTCAATGGCAAAACATCCAGCCAATAATATTAATTAGTGCACATGCATCAAAGGATTATTGAATGACCCTTTATGTCATAACAATCACTTTTTCACTTGGCTCCTGATTGGCTTAAATTTTTGTTGTAACTGTGCTGTTTTAGCAGAGTTACAAGGGGAAAATATTTAGAAACAAGATAATAATCTTTATTGAGAGATAGAGATTATATAGTCATTGTGAATCAAGGATATCAGGAACATGATTGTGTTAATCACACAGCTGGATGGTAAAGGGAGTGGCTTGATCCTGGTAATGAGTCAAGCGCCAAAACAAAGTATACATCATAAGGGATCATCATTTGTTCATGTTGTTGGATTTGGCAATTCAAGTTGACTTCCTAATCTGGCTTTGAGTGGCCAGGTAATTGGATTGCAGGTCACAAACCAGCTTGCTTGGAACCTTGCTGGAAGGTTGAGCCTGCTGTTTCAACATTTTATCATTAAGGTTTTGAATTTGGATCAGAAACAAATCTCTCTGAACAAAATAAAATTATAATTTTCTAATTTAAATTTAGCTGATCACCAAATTGTTGTTAATATTTTCACAAGGGACTGTGTTTGAGTACTAAAAATAACTGTGTTCTGGATATAGATACATGGCATAGTAAATATAAAATTTTATAGAAATAAGCTGAACATAAAGAATAAACCAACCATAAACAAAGAGAACATGAACAATTGAAATTCAAAATAAAGATAATATAAATAGAAAATGTTTGGCAACTGGGGGTTTATTGGGGTAGGGAAGAGTGATGCCTAGTAGGCAGAATAGCGCGAGAAGGAAGACATTGAGGAAGTGCTGGCCTGGGGGGTCTGGGATTGGGTGGGTAGGGCTGGAAGGTGGAGGGGTGGCAGGGGTAGGGGTAGGAGGATTGTGTGTGATGGCCATCATATACTGTTGTTGGTATTCCTTGTCTGTCATTGGCTGGATGGGCTGGTAGGTGGCAGTGGCACAAGGTGGTAGGTGCTTGTCCTTCTGTGATTGGTTGCTCATGTTCACATGGAAGACAATTTGGGCAAACAAGTCAGCCACCATTTGGCAGCCAAAGAGAAATTTGTGGTCAAGGACCCCAAGATAGAGGTTGTTGAAAGCCTGAGGGTGGCGCTCCTGTAGTGTGGATCCAATGTTGAAGAACACAAGATCAGCCAGATGGATGTCAGCGTGACCAGCTGGGTACATGAGGCCTGGTGTCTGTGTTCCTGGATGGCCTCAAGGGTGGTGGAGCTATCCTCCATCTGGTGGCTCAAGAAACCCTGATGCTTTGAATTTGAGCCATCCCAGGAGTCAAGTAATCCACTGAGGATGTGGCTGTACAAGTAGCCATCAATGAAATCTGGGTTTGTTCAATAGTAGACAAAAACCTTGGCTGAAACAGCCAGAAAAACACCAATAAATGTCCCCTTCTTGACCTTATTCCTTCTATTCTTGGCAGCAGCTTTTCCTTGCTCACCAAAATTGTCAAAAGCTATTGATAGCTTATAATACAAGACAAACATGACATCATCTTACAGACTAGTCAAGCATTGAACCAGGGTTGATTCAATGTCTAGATCATATGGGGAATCCTCAGCGCCATCCCATTGGTTGCCGGCAAAATTGGTAAGAACCCATATTGAAGCCACCTTCCCATACATCCAGAGCTGCACCATGCGCTTGGAGACCCATATTTTATGGTGCACAAGTTGCTTCTGGACCTGGGTCAAGGGAAGCTTGGGATCCTGCTGGAGGATTTCAAGCATTATTGGGTATGCCTTATTGATTTGGGACTTGGAGGCCTTCATGGGCTTCTTGGCTGTCCCAATCAGATTCCCCCTGTTCATCAGGTTATTTAATTCCCGCATGACAGTAGCTTGGGTAAATTGCAACTGGGCAACAATCTGTTCCCAGGACAGACCCTGTAGATTCAGTGCCACAATTTCCTGAAGAATTTGGGCAGTGATGATTTGTTGCTTGTGGTGCTGGGCCGGGGGAGCTGAAGCCTGGTTGGCTGTAGGGGGGAAGGTTGCAGGTGGCAGGTGGCAGGAAGTTGTTCCAAATCAAGGTTGCCATCCTGATTGGTTGGTTGACGGGCAGCTTGTGTGAGGGTGGGTACAGGAGCAGGGGAAGAGCTAGAAGCTAAGTGACTCTCAAACAAGTCAAAGCCATATGGGTTGGGAGTCAGTAACAGGTCAGCTTCCTTGTTACCTGCCTCAAAGGGCAACCACCAGAATTAACTCATTCTGCAAGTCAACTTACTGAATGTCAACAATTTGTCAACATTCAGTAAGTTGACATTATTTTAGTATTTATCTGCCAGAATTAGGCATTTTCAAAACTAAGCTAATTTTTCATAGTGAATTATTAAGTCAGAATTGCAAAATTAAAAAGGAACAGACGTAATTTTGACACCATTTAAACAAAGGCTTAATTTTAAGCCAAAAAACTAATATAATTTACTATGAAAATGTAAGTTTCTTTGTACTTTTACATTAAGGTTGACTACAGTAAGTAATATCTGGATGTTGACCCCAAATAAGAACCCTTAAATTTCTTAACAAAATACACAGTATTCTAAAAATAAATATTTTTTATATTTTATACTATTGTTTTTATTAAATATATATTAATATAAGCATTGAACAAAGACATATGCCAACTTTCAGAGCATTCTTTGTATTATTTAGATATTTACTGTTATTTTAAACTCACTGGATAAAATATAGCTTATTTCTGGAAGTCCACTTAAGCCAAAACGCATATTTTAAAACTAGAATTTATATATGTAATTATAATGTTGACTTTGTGTCAAATTGACGTGTTGCCTAAATTGCAACAAAGGGGTTAGGCTAAGCAAACAAAGTGACATAATTTAAGCAAGATTTAATAGGAGAGTTGCTATAAAAGAATGCTGACTGCCTGAATGTTGACACCTTCACTTGTTTATTAGTAAAACACTGCTGCTTAACAAAAAGCACACATACAATGGTATGGTAATTCAGGTCAAAGTACCCAGGGCTGTACTTTAGACTTCCCTTTACAATCCCTATTATTTAGTTTTTATAAGTTACATATGCAAATCTTTAAAAAATTTAAATTTAAAAATAATCAATTTTGGACTTAAAAAACCAACTCTGGAAAATATTAACCAAGCTTTATAAGTAATTTACATAGTGTTTTTCCACTTTAATGCTGACTGTCAGCATGTTAACGTCAAAATTAAAAGTTTTTTATGCTGAAAAACTAAATTAAATATTTTTGACTATTGTGACTACCAGAATGTTGACTTTTTATTTAAATGTGGTTTTTTCTATTCTTTACTAATAAACTAGCTCTAAAATTACTTTCCATTCTTCTATAAACTATTTAATTAAAAAATTAAAAAATAAAACAAGTGATTATTATTTAATTTTATTTATGTCTCACATGATTATTCTTACTTTATGAACTCTACTCTAATTATTGTAGGACAAATCTTCCAAGAAGCTACAAAAGAACCCCAAGTCAACCAAGAAAGTACCCAAAGCCTCTGGAAAGGCCCAAAGTCCCTACCCCAACAAAAAAACCAGCCAAAGAGCCCTCAACAAAACAGAAGACAAACAAGAAGACCCCAGACCCTGAAAGCAAAGAGCCCTCCTCTGACCCCTCCTCTTCTCCAAGCTGATACCAATCAGAAGGAGATGAGGTTCCACTAAAAAAACAAGGAAGAAAGAAGATACCCAAGAGTCCAGAACCCCAGTCAAGCCCAGATGAATCAAGCTCAAAGGAATCAAGCTCATCCCAGTCCAGAAAGCGCAAGAATCCAACTCCAGATAATTCCCCTCCACCGCTCAACAAATCTGCACCTCCATCCTCCTCATCAAGTATCAATAAAGAAGATCCTGATGATTACCTGTCTGACTATCCTCAAGCACCAATTGGCCCATGAGATCCCCTAAAGGTTCACAGTATATGTAATCTCAAAGGAGAGTTTAAGCTCCCAAAGAAGCTCCCTTGGTTTTTCCCTCTAATGTCTGTCAAAGGAGGTGCAAGTTTAGTCTGTGATTGCTATGTTTTTAATTGCAGCAATCAAAAGAGAGCAGGAAGAAGCAAGCACTATGTATATGAAGATAGAAGCTGCGCCGCCAGAATCAATACAGAAGGATGGGATAAAGTCACTAGTGAAAAAGGAGAGCACACATGCAATGCTCCAATCAATCTTATTGAAAAGCTTCTAACGTAGTACCTCTACCAAATGGTCCCAGTCTCCAAATATGTCAAGGCTTCTGATCTGGCAGCTAAGGCCACCACACACCTAAGTAATGAGAGCCTGAAGCTCATCCCTGACTGCAACCAGTTAGTGAAGTACATATGTGACAAACACCGTGATCTATTCCCCCATAAGAAATCTGCCATGGTCTAAGGAGAGTTAGTCTTGACAGAGGAGTTAAAGATGCTCAATGGTGATGATGTATTCCTTTTACATGATGATGGGCCTACAGCAGAGGCAAGAATTATATGCTATGCTATACAACAGAACCTGGAGCAGTTGAGGGATTCAGAGACCTGGTTATGTGACGGTACCTTTGCAGTATGCCCCTGCCTTTTTGACCAACTATGGGTTGTAATTCCCTTATTGAAGGCAAGGTGCTCCCATTTGCCTACTTTCTGCTTCCTGGGGCAACAGAAGAGATCTACACAAGGGCCTTTAAAATCCTTCAGGAGGGCATCAAAGCCCTACCCAATAATAGAAAGAGTCCCCCTGGCCATAACACTAGAGCCAATCCAGATGATGATGAAAAGGATGAAGCCACTCTTGCTGCAGAAAAATAAGCTCAAGATAAAGCACTTGGCCCCTCAACTATAATCATGGACTATGAAACTGCCCAGTATAACGCTTTTTTAAATACCTTTGATCGAGAGGCCCAGGGGTGTTTTTTCCATTATTGACAGGCTGTCAACAGGCAGCTAAAGGGTCTACCTGAGCTCAGCAAGCTCTACCGTCTAGATACATCAGGAAAGTGCAAGTTCTTAATTCAGCAGTTTGTAGCACTAGCCTTTGTAAAGCCAGAGCATACTGGACAAGCCTTTGACCTCCTATGCCAGGATCCATATGCCAAGAAACATGATGGTGCCTTCTACCCTTTCATTAAATATTATGAACCACAGTGGATTGGACATAAGGTCACTAAGCGCTGGAGAAAGCCCAGAGCCAAAGCCAACTGGAACTGCTATCAGGCAGTTCTTAAGGATGAGATGAAAACTACTTCATCTTTGGAGGGCTGACATAAGCATATCAAGTCCTCCTTTGGAATCAAGCCCAGATACAACACCTTCTACAAGCACCTCAAAGTCCAACAGGGAAGACTGCTGCATCCATCAGAGATATTGAGAACTGCCCATCCAAGAAGAAGAGAACCACCAAAGAGAAACAGTATCAAGAGAAGATCAAGGAAGTTGTCAAGGCCAAGTATAAGCTTTCAGAGACTAGGGAATACATCAAGAAGATTTCCACAGTTCTTAATGGTAACCAGGTGATCACAGTCTAGCTTTCAATTAAATTTATTGAGGATTGCCTAATTTTTATATAGTTCTTATATATTAAGTATAATATTTTTAAATGAATAGTTATTCTAAATAACTCATTAATAATTTATGATACTATTTTTATAAAATCATTGATTTTCTATTGATAGTTTTATGATTTAGACTGTATTACATGGCCTATATTGGTATTTTACTAGTAAATTATATGTTTTTTGTAGTTTTCAATATAGAAAAAACTTTTTTATTACTTTTTCTGATTGTTGTATTTTGCTATAATATGTAACTTTTTATGTAGTATCTTTTTGTGTACTGGATTTTTTTTGTTTTTATAAGTGGGAAAAAATTTATTTTAGTAAAGATAGCTAATTTCACAGTAAAATAAAATAAAAGTGTATTTTTATGAATTTTTTTAATTGTCATGTATAACTTTTTATGGACTTTTTAAAATCTATGTTGTCACATTACCCTATAAAGTAACTTGAAGCTTAATTTTTATTAAGTAAAATGTTCAGGAAACAGGTTTCTGCTTATTAAAAAAGTGTCAACATTTAGTAGTCTGCATGAGTTGAAACTTAATTCTGACTTTTCAATGCTGTTGACATTAAAGTATTTTAATTCTTATTATTGAAATATAGTAAGCCAACTTGCAGAATGAGTTAATTCTGGTGGTTGCCCCTCAAAGGCTTGGGTGTAGACAGGTGCCTCCACGTTCTGAGCCTTGCCTCCATTGAAGCTGGCTTGGCTGCTGCTGGCTTGGCTGCTTTTGCCGTTGAAGATGTTGCTAGTAAAAACCATTGTAAAAAATCTAGGATAAAATCACTAAAAGTAAAAAATTTAAAATTTAATGATTTATTTTTATTGTAATCTTGAGTCTACATTTGGAAGGTTCTCAAAACCATTTCATACAGATCAGGATTCATGAAAATGGATAAAATGCCTCTGTTCCTAAATTGGATAGCTGTTGATTGGCTGTTAAATTGATAGTTTTCTATTTTAGGCTGCTCAAACTACACATCTTGTGTGAGTTCATTTTGTTTTGTGCTTATGGAATCTTGCTTCTAGATTGCTCAAATTTTGTTTCATTTTAATCCTTCTATTGGTGCCTCATATGAATCCTGATTGGATTACAATATACTCTAGAACAGCATCCATCCATTTCACTTGTTGTGTCAGTTCATTTTGTTTGTGGTTTAAACTACACTGCTTGATGTTTGATATAATTTTGTATAATGGGCTAGTGAAATTTTGTTTTTTGTTTGACAATTCATCTATTAACCAAAAAATATTTAAATTATTTGAATCCTGAATCTCGCGCAACTTGGATTTTGTTCAAATCTGAAATCATTTCATTTAATCTTGAAGTATTTTTGGTTATTGCCATAGCTTTTAAAGCTACTTTACTTACCTTATTTTAGAAAACATATACAGCAAAATATTCTGGGTCCTGGTCCCCTTTGTCCTTGCCATGTTCTACGCCAACTACTCTAATAATGTAGCAAGGCAGCTGTTTTTTGTCCCCCCTGTTTTTCAGGATCTTGAGGATTGAATTAATGACACCTTCCCAATGTCCAGGGAGGCATTGACTAGGCTCACACATGGCAAGGGGGCATCTGAGTGGACAGTTAATACCTACAAGAATGCCTAATTAGTCCGCCTGGATCTGGTGGCCCTCAGTGTAGTTTACTGTGTAAATGCTATTGAGCTTGTTTAGGACGTCCTGGCAACGCTCCCATTCAAGAAAATACTGGAGATGGGCTGGGCACACGCAGCTGCTTGCTTCTGCTTCCCGGTGGAGCACATAAGATCTTACCTGTTGGAGAACTTTGGGCGTGTGGTGTCAAAATTGGCTGCTGCAGACGCAACAGCTGTCAAGAAAACCAAAATCTTCCTGGCGGACTTTGGGCTGGCCTGGAGCGCTGACAAGACAGGGCTTCCTGCGGCCATGGAGTTTACCTTTGCAAAGACCAAACATATAAACAAAATTATTGCCTTGTTTAATAAGCTGTGTTATTTTACTGAAGCCTTTGCTGGGCAAAGGCTTCATCTTGTGGTTTACCTGGGGTTCCTGTTCTACTTTTAGGATGGGAGCCAACATTGAGGACCCAGACAGGGTCCTCCTAGGGATTGACAAGGCCAGGCTCTCCCTGGATGGGAAGAAGGTCCCCCTGGGCTACAACTCAGTTGATTATGTAATCCAGGTTGCCATGGTCCTGGCAGGCTTTTATAGGTTTGCAGCCCTTCCTAAAAAACTGATCCTGAACTCCCACCTCATGTTACTCCCTTTTCCAGAAGGCGCAAATATTTTAACAGCAGATTGTCAACTGTTCATGGTGTGCTAGTGGAGGTTGTGTACCACCTCCATTACCAGGTGGGTACATACCAATAAACCCACTACAGGTGCACCCAATAAAAACCTTGCTCCTCAATATAATACTAAACTTTAATTTTTACTTTTAATAATAATATATTTTTAACTCCTATTTTATCAAAAAATTCCCCAAAAAAATCCCATAGAAGGTTCTCATAAAAGCATTTTAATATATGTTAATAAAATTCACTTCCAACTTGAGCGCTTTTATTTTTTAGCTTTCTTTTTATATGTAATTGACAGAAGTGACAATCCATATAAGTTATCTATTGTTATTTAAATATGTGAGATATTCATAATAGAATATAATCAAAATAATTAATTTACAATTAAAATTTAAATCTCTATGTCAATGGTGCCACTGTATGGAATTGCAGGCTTGGAGTCATCTAATTATAAATCACTAATCCATAAATCTAAAAGAGTAAATTAAAGAATATAAAAAATAGTCAGAATTTTCAGGCCTTTAGTTGATTGGCTTTTGGGCAAGGCACACAGGAATGAACAAATCAGCATGGCCATAGAATTTGGCCACAATTTTAGCTGGGAGGGTATGGATCCCAGCCTGAAGCAAATCAAATATGTCCTCAGTTCCAGTTGGGGTCCCCTGCTTGACAACTTGCTTGAGCCACTCAAAGGCCTCCTCAATGGGATTTAGGAATGAGGAATAGGTAGGAAGGAATAGAAGGCGCAAATTTGCTGTGGTCAATTGCCGGGGGCAAACTGTTATGCCAGTGTCTATAGATAAATACCTGAAGAATATCTGCCACCTTGTGAAGATCAACATTGTCCAACACAATGACGTTGGTGAATCCCAGGCTTGTGCGCCTCAGGTGCTCCTGGACCAATCAAAGGAATGATAAGAAGGTCCAGCTGTTGTGGGAGCCTGGTATCATTTGATAGAGCTCAATCCCCTTTAGACAGAGGAGAGCCACTATTGAATAGGCTGTGGCGCTGACTGCAGCATGCCAAGCTACCCCTTCATTGGAGCCTTTGGGGACATAGCCATATGCATTGCGCATAGACAAGGCAAATGCCAATCTATCAATATAGTAGAATTTGGCCGTCTCCTTAGCTTTGAGGGCAGTGTACGCCTCTGCGTAGTTTTTCCAGACATCAATGTTGGAAGAGCTGCTTCTATTGTAGGGGGATACCCTGAGTTTTTTCATGAGAACTGCAGACCTTTTACCAAATGATAATAAAAGGAAACAGAAGCCTCAACCCCAAAAGTGGACTTGAACATTGACTGTATATTTTCTAGTTGAAGATGACAGTCTCAGTTAATCCACTGGCAGATTGCCCATTTGTGCTCCTTGGTGAGCATGGTAGAAACGTACAAGAATTTCTCTGTGCAAGAGCTTTGTCATGGCTATATTTTTCCTGGATGTGGCTTGGCCAAAGCCTCACCCACTTGCGGCAATTATAGATTTAAATCTAACAATTGATCACATGTGGGTGGTGGCACAGGAAATTGAGTCCAAGTGGGCGCAGATGCCCCAAGCCCAATTTCTCTTACCATGACCTGCTGATCAAAAAATCCTGATCTCAAAGGAGGTCAGGTAACAGCTTACAGAACCACCATTGGTGGTATCTGTAAGCTGTTCAAATATTGCATACAAGGAGGCTGCCTCATCAAGATGCACCCAAAGGCCTTAAGTAACAATTATCCTCACCAAACTACCTTAGTAGTTTGATATTTTATCTTTAACAAATATCTTGCCTCAATGATTCATGTTGCGCTTTTTGCTTTACAGCGCCACAATTATTTGAGATTATAGGGCACAGGACATTTGCCAGAATACAGTCATGTGTGAGGATATGAGTAGTATTGTATCAGAAGGGCCAGGATTGAACGGAACCATGATTATTGCCCAGCAATGGCTTCTGATTGCGCAGAAGCACTTAAGGATTAGGATAAAGGCCAACCAGATTAAGGATAAAATAAAGATAGTCCAAAAGATGATTTTATTGTAAATTATTAGTTCTTCTTATATCTGCTACCAGGTTAATCTCTGGGCTGCTAGCAATGTCTTCTAGGACATTCTAGCACGCCCTTAATTTGGGTAATTATTAATCTAGGTTTGGTGCTTCATGCACATCAACCAATAGAATATCTTCATCTTCACCCAGCACAGGTGATCCTTGCTGGCGTGGAATAATTTAGTTACTTCAGGATCACTTCTTGCTTCCTTGGCATCTACAAGCTTGATACTTATTAATGTGACAATTATAGGAATTCAAGATTATGGGGAATCAAACCCAGAGCCTCAGCGCTTGATGTAAAAGTGAAGCAGCGCTGTGGCGCCTGCAATATTTGCTAGGTAGTGCCTGCAATAATTTTCAGTTGGCACTTGACGTAAAGATAGATTGGCGCTTTGGCGCCTAATCCAATTGCTAGGTGGCGGTGCAGCCCTTTGTGTATTCATTAAGTGCTGCGGCAGCGCTTATCATTGGCTAGTTTAAGGCTCAGGACAGCAGACTACTACTGATCTAATATTTATATTATTTATACTACCAATTTATGTTATCTGGTAGCTGCAATTTGTATCTGCAAGCTCTTTCATAATTAGTATCATTGTATTTTGTACTACTAATTTATGGATTTGGTTGTAACAGTCCCAATATGTGAGCTCTGTCATAATTGGCATCATTGCTTGGTCAAAATTCCTAACAATTCACTTATTTTAATATTTCTCAATCATATTTTTAATAACCAGACTTCTAGATTCTGCTTTCTCACCTCTGCAATTTCCTGGTAATCTTCCTCCTCCTGCCAAAATTATTCCTTAACCCTGCAAAATTGAATGTGAACCTATCTATGCTGCTGATTTCATAACGTTGAGCCAAATTAAGATCTTTCTGATGTATATGTGCAGAATCTTCTTCTGTTTCTTTCCTTATTCACTCTTCAAGGGTTACTATTTTTGAGTAAACACGCACTGTCTCCTCCTTGCTGGTAATGTCATCCTCATTTGGGTGTACATTCCCAATTTGATCAATTATGACAAGCTCTTGCTCTACTTTACTCTGTCAAAACTGGCCAGTATCAATGTACTTGTTAAAGAGTTTGGAGGTGTATTTGGGATCCACCCCAACAAGGGCCACAGCCTTCTTGTAGTCACCCCATTTCTGCATCAGCTTGAAAAGGATGATGCACTTGATGTCAGGAATGGTCTTCCAGGTGGTCTTTTTTGGTGAGGTTGAATTGGGATCCTGCTCAGGAACTGGCACGCAAGGCATGGTTATCTTGGTATAGAAGGCTGCTGTCACAGTCCATACCAGAGTCTGGCTGGACTCCCACAGGGGATGGAGGCTGGGCCTAGAAGGCCATGTACACAATAGGCACAATTTTAACCAGATAGTTGACTGCAGTAGCTAGTGGACAACAACTCCCAGTATGGGGCACAACCTGGTTGGCCAGCCCCAATACTGTGATAAAGACAAACCCCAACTTACTGAAGTCCTGAGCAGGAGGCGCGTTAGGTAAGGGAGTAGTAGGAATATCCTTCATAGCAGGATGTAGATCTAGATGATGGGGGTGGAAATACTCCAAGTCAAGAGTGCAGGGTAATTTGACTGAAGTACCAGGAGTATAGCCAGGAGGGTACAGATAGGCAAGTTTATATTGATTAGAGGATTCACAAATAGATGCAAACAGAATAATTAAATTTGAGCAAAAATAGATAATTCCTGGAAGAAGATAATGATTTCTGGGCATAAACTTTTTTTATTTAATATGTCAACAGTGAGTAGGGCTTTCCCTCCTCACTACTTATACTTACTGGTGTCAGGGATACTCATTGGGAAGTCTTTCCCCAATTGAATGGAGAAGAGCTCCCAAGTTGAATTTGATCAGAGTGGAACCTACTGGAATTAATATCATTAACATGTGTAGAAGGTGACCAAATAGACAGAATCTTCCCAAGAAGGGAGTGAAGTGATTGAGAAGATAATAGACACTGGTGTACCCCAAGACCAACCAGGGGGCCTTGGGGTGGATGATAGGTGGGAATTGAGCTGTTTCAACATAAAGGGCATGTCTTTGACACAGACCAAAACAATACCAAATTGGTTTTTCAGATTTGTCAGTAGGAGTTGGTTCAGAGTTTTTGAAGTTAACATTTGCTTGCCCATAATTGATTAACACACACAAAGTCCATACTAGGAAGATGAACTTCATGTTGTTGGGGGAACCTTTAGAATCTACTAATCAAGTGTTTAGAATTGAAAATATAGATTTATTTGGTTGATAGGAAATAAAGAAAATTGTTGGAGAAATTTGCTCAAGGAAAAATCTTCAGTTTAAATACTGATGTCAATTGGGGGAGGGAGCATAGTGGTTACCAGGGGATCCTACAAGGGTAGTTTGGCTAGTATTGCTTTGCAGGTCTGCAGCAGGCTGCAGCCTACAATGCAAGAAGAGATAGATTGAACTATTGAACTGCAGTATTCTTCTGGCATCTGGTGGGAATGATATTTTGAGACTGGATGAGCAGAATTCCTGTGGCTTGGTTGTGTTGTTTTGGGTAATTGGCTAGAAGGATCCCCTGTATCATAGTGATTGGTTGAAGTGCATTTATTTTCGGTTTGATTGGCTGGTTTTGGGTTTTTGGAGCTTATTTCTGAGGTGTTTTTGTTAACGTTGTTGCTTTCTTCATCCTGGGATACTTTTTTCAAATTTAAAATAGATTTTATATCCATATTGAGTTCTAGCGTTTGCTTTTGCTCTGGCTTTTGTTTTTGTTTTTGTTCTCAAAAGCGCGTTCATTTATCAATTTTAGACGTGGATTCTTAATCTTGTTAATTGAATTGGATTGTAAATTAATCCAATTTTCTGAATTTAAAATCCGTTTTAAATGATTCATTTGTGTCTTAAAAATTCCAGCAATGGAACCATGACTTGTGTAAGGGATAGAATCCCTTACAACTGGTAAAGATGCAACCTTTTGTGCCACCAGGGATCTGGCAGCAACATTTTCAGTCAAACTGACCATTTTTCCTGGTAATTGCGCACTAGAGCTTAGGGAGGTATTATTATTGGTCAGCATAACAGGAACCTTGCTTGAGCTTCAGCATGCCAAGGTGCCACAGCTAGTTATAGAACCCACAAGTAATCAAGCGCCCAGTTGCACAAGCAAACAATTGCGCTCCCAATGTATCATTTCCTGATAATCAAGAGGCCCAAATTTATTAATAGAATTGAAGCCAGGAATTCAAGGCTCATGTGCCTCTCAAATCCTGGGCCATTTGTTAATCAAAAGGGGGGTTTTCTTGCTCTGGGAGACAATTAGTAAGGATTCCCAATCTGTGGGTTGTTTGGCCTCTATGAAGGCCAGCTGATTGTCCAGGGCACTCTGGGCCCTGACAGCTGCAACTGTTTTGAGTACATGCTGCCCCTTCATAGTTCTATAGAACTTGGGCTCATTTTAAAGTTACGCCTCCCCCTTAGGCCTCCAGTTCAATTACTGCCAAATGCTTGAGAATTTCTACCAAATTATGTTTGAATATTTATCCAAAAGGGTACTGAAAAAGCCCAAGAAAAGCCATCAATTTAATGTTTTGGAATTATTCTGAAGATGCCCCCATCTAAACCACCCAAGAGACACCTCTGGTTATATATCATGTACAAGAGCAGCCAGGAGCAGTGGTAATTGCATCAAAAGCAAATTCCTGATTCTTTGGTTCAGTTTTCCTTTTGAATATGTCCATTCAAAAATTTTCAAGATCTTCCTTCCTCAAGAAATGCATTTATATCCGCTCATATCATTGGTCAACTGGTTTGTGACATTCAATCTACCACCTGTATTCTATTCCATCCCTTAAATGAATGAAAGTGTTGTAAAAGACCTTGCTTCATAATTCTCTACTCTAATAAATTTCAAAATTAGTTAGGGAAATTTGGCCATTTGGTTTTACCTGTTGCTTTGTGTTTTTGGTTGATTTCATCCCTCTCTTTGCCCTCCCAGGAATTGTTAGTGGCAACCATTTGGTTGTTGCTGAAACCGTGATTAATTGTGGTTGAGAGTATGGTTCTGTTCTTTATAACCCACTTCACAATTCTCACACTTGTTGTTGGCTTCTTGGTTGCCGTCACTGATGTAGGGCTTGTAGCTAGTGTCAAGCACAGGCTTGACCTTCTCCATCATGGCTGACAGGACTGACTCTTGGCAGTACACAGCGTCAAACACATACAAAGTAAGCTCAACTTCCTTGTTTCTTCCTTTCTTGATTGTGATGACCTTTGTGGGCTTCTGTTAAGCTTGGGAACCTGAGATTTGATGCTCTGTACCCTAGCAGCTTGTGCTCTTTGAACCAGCTGTGTCAGTACAACCTCACTATGAATCTCTTCTCTCATGTCTCCTTCCTGAGTAGGCACTTGTGTTGTACTAACTCTGTTCTTTGACCCTCGGAAGTAACTGCAACCACGGCGCACAACGGGTGCATTGCAACTCTGTTGGTATGTTCTGTCAGGAAATCCTGATCTATTAGGGTTGACTGATCCATATCCCTATCACTGAAGCTGTGGGTTGACATTGGACGGATCACAGCCAGAGTGACACAGCTATTCCAGAATACGGAGAAACTATAATAAGATTGATAAAGCTTCCAAGTCAGAAGACACCTGAGACATTCTGGGCCTCAGGTCACAGGCCAATCCAGAAGCTTCTATAATTAGATGCTAGGCATTCCAGATTCCAAATTAAGACGCAAACCCAACTCAAAGATTAGAACAGGGAATTACAACATCCTGTTTCACCGAGAAGTGAGACAGAAGACCGCCTGTGCAAATATTGCACATTATACCAAGCACAAGGGCAGGTCGGACAAATTGGGTGTCAACTTAGTTTGCCGTAACTAAGTCAAGGTATATCTAGGCTGAAGAGGAGAAATCAGCAGCCTAGAATATTACCTCATCTCAAACCTTATTCGGGTTTTGGGATCCAACTCTAGGGGATGAAACTAGTAGCTTGAGGATGATAGGCTAGCTAGTAAGAGTTGTCTGCAGCTAGACGCCAGTTTGGCCGCTGGCTGTCAACTATAAAGAGTCCTTCAAAGATCACTTGGAAGGCAGACAATTAATACCCATCAACATCACTACTAGTCCAAATAGTAGTAGTGTCAAGTACAATAAGAAGCGACTTATTGATACTTTCAGAATCCTGCCAAACCACCATAGACGGTGTTGCATCTCCAAAGGACCACAGGAATCTCCCATCACTTGGCACAAGCAGCAACGGAACACAGCCTATTGCTGCAAAACACACACCAATTGGAAATACATCTGTCTTCATACAGATATCCCATCCCAACATGATTAATTCACCTAATAAAAACAATCTCTCTTCTTCTTCAAGATCCAGAAATCTTGACATGTTCCTTCCATTTTAAAATTCAATAAAATACTAAATAAATTTCAATTAAGTGACTCCCTGGTTTTAATTTTTACTTTTATATGAATATGTATATTTAATTAGAGTTTTCTCCATCCAATATCCCAATATAGATATTTTATTTCTTATTTAGTTGTTTTTGGTTTTACAACACCCATTTTAGAACACCCAAAATATTTTTCACCCTTTTTCCAAGATTTTACGCCAAATTAAGCACCCAACACAATATTCTTAAAATTTATGTCTCAGATTGTGTGTCTTATTTTAGATACCTTGGTATCATTCTTGATTACAATCCATTGCACACACTGAGTGAGTGATTTTGTTTACATAGTGAGTTGCTATTGTGTTTTGTTTTTGGATTGAGTTTTGACACACCATGATTGGGTGTATTTTGTCCCTGATTCACATAGTAAACATATGGGTCATTATTTTAGGGATTAGGCCATTTTCTAATACACATGCTGCCCAAGTCGCAGCATAACACAGTTCAATTTTGAAAAAATCAAATTACAAATGTTTATATTTAAAACAGGAATAACTCAACAAAAAGTTAATATTTTTTCACACTGTAAACTATCAAAATGAAGCTAAGAATCTTATCTTTCTATTGGTGTTAAAATATTAATATATATAATATTGAATTTTAAATAAAAAGCAATTTAAAAGAGCATGTGTCAGATTTTATTATATTATTTTGATAATGAAATAAAATAGATTGCTTAAAGCTTAAAAAAGTTAATTTTTCATTAATAAATATATGCTTTTTATTTGAAGAAATTAAAGTAAGATTAAGAGCATCATTTCCGCATTTTATTTTATATAAAAAGCTTAATTATTTAGGATTTTATGGTAGTTTGAAGTTAGGACGTTAATTTATTTGCTGTTTAGATGAATTTTGAGGTTCAAGTGAACTGCGAACCTCAAATTAAGCATTTTTTAAATACAATTCTTTAATATTTTATCATTTTAAAAATATGCGGAACAGTTATAATTAAGTTAATACATCATTTTAATTGATTTGCATAGATTACAAAGAGGATATGATGTAACTTGATGCTTAGCTGATACACATATATCACTTGTGCATGAAAACTGGGGATTTCATTTATTCTAGAAATATAAATTCAAGTTGAAATTGTAAATAAAGCTATCACATCATTTCTTTCAGAATGGTGTCATAAGGCTTGGTATATAAGAGCTAAAGCACCACCTAAGGTTTACTTCAAACCATCTTCACAAAAAGATATAATTCCTGCAACCAGCACTCTTTTGCAAGGCATCTCTACAAAGCATCTCTTTATCAGCAATCACAAATCCAATATTATGGAATCTGTTAACTTTACTTCTGCCATGAAGCCATTTTCCTCACTGGGAGCATCAACAAAAAGAGAAAGAATTGCTATGCTAAAGAAAGCATTCCTCTTTGTTTCTGGAGGCAATCTTAATTTCTTCATCAATCACTTCCTCACTCAAACTGATTTTGGAAAAATAGAGTTCATTCCTTTAATTCAAAATCAGAAACTAAATGGGATAATTGACAACTTAAAGGATCTTCTGAAATCTGCTCCTCAAAAGCATCTCCCAGCCTTGAGATATCTGGTTACTTCCAGTTACTCTTTAAAAGAGCTTAATGATATGGGATTTAATATAACCAAAAGTGAGTTTGAATACTCAAGAAAAATAAATAAAAATAAAAATGTAAGTTTAAACAAAAAAGCCAAAAAGATAATAACTATTCATTAAAAAAAGAAATAATCAAAAAATAATTAAAAAACTACTGGAAAATTCTTTTGAAACAAGCCAGTTTACAAAAAAAGCACCAGAAAAAAATTTATAAAGACATTGAAAAAGAAATGAATGAATATTCAACTGAAATAAAATATTCTTTATTAAAAACAAAAAAAGAAATATATGAAAATATGAAAATAAAAAATGAAATTTCAATATCACTTTCAACTTATTATAAATTAATAACAAAAAATATAATAAAGAGTAAAAAAAAAAACTGACATGTGTAATATTTGTAACTTAAAATCATCCTTAGAAAAAAGAAAAGAAGAATTTGAAAGTAAAAACTTATTATTGCCAGAATCTATAAACAGTGACTTAAAAGCTATTAATCAGCACCAAGACTTTTATGCTCATCAAAATAGGGAATATAAGAAAGATATCAATGAATTAGATAATGAATCATGTATTATAGTCATAGATTTTAAGGAGAATTTAAAAGTTGGTGGTGGTCCAATTGAAATCAATAACTGTTTTTATTCCAAAAGACCTATTTCTTTATTGGGGTTTGCATTGGTATTTAAAGAAAACAATAAAGTTAAATATGAATACCATGATTTTTTATCTCAAATATTGTCTCATGATTCTTTGTTTTCAGGTGAATGTCTAATAAGTCTTCTTAAATCAGATAAATTTAAAAAAATAAATAATATCAAAGTATGGACTGATAATGGAAACCATTTTAGATCCTATGAATTCTTATATTATCTATTTAAAGAGGCACCACAATACATTAAAGGGTCTATTAAATACAATAGATTTGTAGAATGTCATGAGAAAAGTATTGTTGATGGTCACTTTGGTGTAATATCAAAAACATTAAAAGAGAAAGAAAATCAGCTTTATATTAAGAATATAAATGATATTAAAAATATTTTTAAGCAAGAAGAAAAAAGAAAAGAATTATATAAATCAGCGCTATCAGGCTTAAATATTTCTTAAAAGTCATTATTTTATATTTATGAGAGAAAAGTTAGGCCTATAAGGAGAGAGCTTGAAGTTAAAAATCTGTGCATTAATATTTCATATTTGATGAAAGATGGGAAGTTTTATACTTCACCTTTAACATTTGAAAGTTTCTCAGAATATTCTGAGATAACTTATCATTTGAAATCACATGATGATACCAGAGAAACAAAAATATCAGAAGATGCTAGTGGTGCATTAGGGCAAGTTCATGAAGTAGGGTAGCTTACTAGAGGGTGTATTTTAAATAGAGTTATCAGTCTTTCAAAAACAACAACCTTTTTTGAAACAAACTAAGAATAGTTATGATGAGCCAAAGATAGGGTAATAGCATTTATAGCTTTGGGGCTGCTATTACTCTCCCATGCAACTCATCATAAATATTTTTAGCTTATAGTATGTAGTAGCACTTAAGATATTTCCAGCTATATTATAAGATGCAATTTTCAATTCTAAAATTGATAAAATATTTTTTTAAAAAATATCTAAGCCCAAGATCAATTAAAGATTTGACATTGATTGTATTTTAATCTTTCTGAATAATTTGAATAATAATGTAATTAAGTTATAAATAATCAGTCCAGCGCTTAGGCATAACAAGAAAAATAATGACCCAGATGTACACTGAAGATCAACTCAAACCATTTTGTTAGTGAATCCACATATTTTGGTTTGTATTTCAAATATTTTTGTTTGGAGGGTGAGCACTTTGTTGCTGTGTTGACCCATTTTGTCCATTAACACCCAAAATCCCTGTTAACAGAGTGTATATTTTATACTGATAGTTGGAATTCGCTTAAATCTGAGTTCATTTAGTTTAAATATGAAGTATTTTTGGTTGTTGCCATAGCTTTTAAAACTACTGTATCAAAGTGAAAGAGTATATATATTTATCTTGGTGCATGGTTTATTTAGTGTATCACATTGTGCATGTTAAGATGTATTTTACCTTTAATATTGTTAAAAAATCATATACACTGATGTTCATTTGGGTTTTCAACTTATGTTTGCCCTTGGTTGACTTTGGTTTGTTTATCTCATCAGCTACAAAAAGTTCAGCATGGTTTAAATGCCTAAGTTAAACTCGATTTAACGACATGCCATCTGAAAAGGCTACCATTATTTCAGATAACGCAGTCCGGTACCTAATATAAATGGGTGCATATTTGATTTAATTTCGTTTAATCAAGTGCAATGCTTAGCCCAGATTGAATTCACTATTCGAAACGATGGCAGTCATCAGGATTTAGCTGGGGCCAATTTGAAATCGGGTAAAATGTTTCCAAGCCCATTTATTTCTTGAACAGATCGGGATTGGATACTTGATTTTAAAGGGGAAATCTTATATAATTGTACAGGATAAAGCGAAGTAAGCTTTAAAAACCGCTGGCTTGGCCACGGCTATATTCTGACGGTTGCTGAAGCACCATATTTGGATTGATCTTGAGAGTAAAATTGAGTTTTGATTTAAAAATTATTATGAAGCAATATATCTGATGGTGATTGGTTCAATATTTTTGAATTTATCGCCTCATACAAATTGCTTCAATACCTTTGGATACATGGCCCAGTCAAGTTTAAAGCATAATATAACCAATTGGTTTAAAGTATCCTTTTTGATGGGGCGTTTAATTTGATTTAAATTAATTCTGAATTTATAAATAGCGTTTCAAGGAAACGACTAGATTCCAAGGTGATCAATGATATTCAATTTAACTTTTTCAACCAATAGATAATTTCAATTGGTGGCTACAGGGATGTACATTTCTTTTCAGGTTCAACCTATAATTATATTTTTAAACAAAGCTTGCATGGATGGTATAAATGAGTTATGGTTGGCTGACATACATTATCACTAGAAATTGGCGCTTCTCATCCTGGGCTTATACTCTAATATGTGGGACTTGTTTTAACTGGCGGCTCGTACCAGTAGGGCTGCTTCGGATAAGCCCAGGCGAGTTCCGGCTCTGGGCCACCCCGTTCAAATATTTATTTTATTCTTTAAATATTAAGTATTTTCGTTCTGGCTGGAGCGGCCTAGAGCTGGAAGTTAGCCGGGGCTGAGTCGAAGCATCCCTGTATACCGCTTTATAAGCTAATGAGTGTGTTGAGATAAAATAAAGTCATCTCATTGGTTGCTATACAGAGATTTCAAATGCGAAATGAGGATCTTAACGGTGGCTTGATGGACGTGGAGTTACCAGGGGCTGAATGTATTACAACCAAATCATGAAATCATAATGGCTCATTTTTAATGTTCCTCTAAGAAATACTG
Source organism: Entomophthora muscae (assembly GCA_014839935.2). Lineage (NCBI taxonomy): Eukaryota > Fungi > Entomophthoromycota > Entomophthoromycetes > Entomophthorales > Entomophthoraceae > Entomophthora > Entomophthora muscae. Next base: position 559,379 of record QTSX02000723.1, on the reverse strand, counting down.
AGTTTTATTGATTAGATATAATCAAATATAGGTGGGATGGCTGTTTCAACTGATTGTGGCGTTGGAAGAAGCAAGCTTTTTGGCTTAATTACTTTGTGTTAACAAAAGTAGAGCTTAAGAGACCAGCATGCGTGGATGGCATGGAATGTGGTAGATGCATCTGACTTGGGCTCCCAAGATATATGACTTTATGCAAGCAGTACTGACAAAAGAGTTGAAGATTTCCCAGCTGATTAGTGGCTGTGACAGAATCAAGTTCAGAATAGTGGCCTTATCTGAATACATGACGGTATAAACTTCTATTCAAAACCCATGCAATGAGTGAAGCTCGGCATTTCCACATGATTAAATGAAATCCGCGTAGAACCTGGCGTGGGGTTTGATTTGGTTTAGAATTTATTAATGGGGGCTTGCCATGTGTGGCTGATTGACACAATTGCAAGTTATCGAGGTTGCAACAGCAGCATACTCGTGGTGGGGCTTGGCTTGGGACTCGGCTTTCGATGAGCATCTAGTCTAAACAAAGCAGTATAGTTTGTGGCGTCGATGAATAAGCCGAGTCTGTATTGTAGTCCCTGGGAATTAGGGGTTTAGCAGACATGGCAAGTTTGATTCGCCCGTGGCAGCCGAATCAATACCATGTTAGGTGGCCAAAGAGTCAACAGGTAACGAATAACTTGGGCGTGTTGTGATCAAGTGTGGCTCCGCTTCAGCCATTCTGGTACATAATAGTTATATTGTCCTTATACTAAACATGTCCTAGCTTAAACATCAACTGTACCTCAAATATGATGGTCACCCACTCTAGTGCCAAGTTGGAGCCTGCTTATACTGACCAGCTTTCCTTTAAACCTTCCCCTCTCGGCAGCCATCCAAGCCAGAATCCTTCTGCTGCCACCACACCCGAGAGGCAGTCTACCCCTCCTAGTAATCCCTTTGTTGATAGTGTTCCCATCACCCCTCCCGTCTCACCCCTTGCCGAATCTCTCATGGTTCTCTCTGGTGCCAGTCACAATTCTCCTATTGAAGAGATCCAGCGTTATTCGCTTAACCTGGGTGACTTGCAAGCCAGGGGAAGATACAGCCAGAGCCTGCGGTCTCGCACCAGAAAAAAGGGTGGCGAAGACACAAATTCAATCTATTCTAACAGCTCGGAGGTCCACTCTCCACTATCGCCATCCCAAAATGAGAAACCATCAAACCCCTTTCAGGAAGAATCTTCTTCCCTTTCCCCTCCGCTCGATCTCACTTTAAACACATGCCCCTTTAATCCCACACTCTCCCCAAAACCAGTCGCGCCTCTTTTAGAAAACGAGAGCACACTCAAAAATTCTTTCTTGTTCAACTTGGAAGGCTCCTCTAAAGATTACACCATCTTTGGCGAGCCAGAGGAGCAGGAAAACGCTAGGGCCTATCGTGAGAAAGTCGAAAGGAGGAAATCGACAAAGAGGGTCTCAAGGCGGTTTTCAGTTCGCCCCAAGCCCACCAATCCTAACCGCCCCACAAGCTTCATTTTGCCTTCATATGCTACCCTTACCCTGGCTACTGAGGGCCAAGGTGCTGCCGAAATTCAAGAGGAGCAGCGCCCCGTAATAAAGAGAAATCAAACCATATTCGAGCCTGCTCACCAGCGCAGGGCCTCTTATGTTAAAAAGAAAGCACCTGGAAGGTCGCTTTCTATTTCTGGCAAGAATGCCCTCCACGAAGAAGTGAATTCCTGGGAAGAGGCCAAATCAAGTTGGAAGCAGTACCGTCGAGCCTCCAAGAGGATTCAATGGAGGGGAGGGCCAGATGAAGATGATGAAAAAGTGTTGATTGGTACTCGTGTTGGCGAAGGGCATGCCAACTATGCCCTCATGTACAACATGCTTACCGGAATACGAGTCTCGGTAGTTTTATTTTCAAGTGTTTGTATTTATTTTTCTAGGTTTCTCGATGTTCTGCACGTCCCATGAGAACCTTGTCAATGCCAGATTTCCGAGCAGCAAATAAACTGGCCTTTGATGTGTAAGTGTATGTTTTAAACTCTTCTGATTTTAAGCTCCGGCAATGAACTAGTGCCATCCTCTAAATATGACTTTAAATTTAAAGACTATGCCCCCAATGTTTTCCGTCAAATCCGATCGATCTTTGGGATTGACCCTGGGGAATATTTGGTAAACCACCTTTATTCTATATTACTAAACCATCAGATGTCTTTGACTCATAAATATATTGTCTCGGAACTATTCTCCCCAGGGAAAAGCCGGAGTTTCTTTTACTATTCTCGAGACTACCGTTTCATTATCAAAACAGTACATCATGTCGAGCACCGGTTTATGCGGAAAATCCTTCCTCGCTACTTTCAGGTATTTCTTTAAAACGCATAAATCTCATCTTTTGAAATTAGTATGTTAAAGACAACCCCAATACCTTGCTCACTCGTATCTATGGGTTGCATCGAGTCAAAATCCCCTACACGCGTAAAATCCACTTCTTGGTGATGGCCAACATATTCCCGCCCAACAAAGACATGCATGAATCCTATGATCTCAAGGTACCCACCATTCATTAGATATTATTAAAACCAGGGTTCTACATTGGGCCGCAGGGTTGACGAGGCAATGTTGTCTCCCAATTCTACAATCCCCCTGAAGGATCTCAATTGGCTGGAAAGAGACAAGGTTTTTCAACTCGGCCCGAACAAACGAAAGGAGTTTTTGGATCAACTCACCAAAGATGCTCGCGTAAGCTTAGCCCTATTTCCCAACTCACCCCATCTAGCTTCTCAGCAGCCTTCAGATCATGGATTATAGTCTTTTGGTTGGGTTCCATGATCTTCGTCGTACTAAAGACCAAAGTTTACTGGAAAGATCCCTTAGCGTCATTCAGGTTTGTGTTTCTCTCCACACTCTCTAACCCTTAGCCTAAAAATGGCCAACTGCAAGATTTCGATGGCAGGCCAGTGGCACCCTTGTTCCAGCGATCTAACAGTGGCCTTACGCGTTCAGGAACTGAAGATACCATTTCTTCAACCGATCCCCCAACCATTTGGTAATCCCTTTAAATGATCTTGTACTAAGTCCCTTAGCCATGATGTATCCATCTTTTACAAGGACCAAGGAGGATTCTGTAGCACAGATGACAACGATGATCCTGGTGATATCATTTACTACATGGGCATCATCGATATCCTTACGCCTTACAACTATGCCAAAAAGGTAGAACACCATTGGAAAGCCATAAACTTCGACAAGGTAATCTATATCCATGATTTATACTAATGTGTAGAATGCCATTTCCGCTGTACACCCTAGAAAATATGCTGCTCGGTTTCTTGACTTCCTGACTCGCTCTTTTAAAGACTCTGAACGTTTCAATACTTGGTCGACAATGGAGACTGAGCCCAACTCACCCTCCACTCCTCGCGTCCTCCACCGTAGAATGACGGTCCGTCGCTCCTCAAGGGCACCAACTAGAGAGTTCACGACGTGATTCACAATCTAATAATTGAATAAAATCAGGCTACTCCTACGCTACTAACTTGAAGTCCTGAGCTGCTGATTCAACTCACCACCATTGTATTATTTGACTAAAAGTTTAGACAAAGTAGCTTGTCAACTTTAATAAAATCTTTAAAAACAAGATTATTTTGTAACTAAACTAATTATAGCTCAGCACCTCAATAACTACTGACCCTTATCAACTGTTGAGATGGACACATCAAAGTTATATTAAAGCAAACTAAAGTTGCACAAAATATAACATTAAACACATATTTACTCCAAATTAACAGAAATTCAGCATTTAATGAGTGAACCAAATCAAACATACAGCATCCATATCAGATACACAGCACATCATAGCTTTGGGGTAGATCAAGATCTCAGAACCTAAACATATTAACTCACGCAAATCCAACTTTCTATTACAGTAGTTTTCAAACCTGTTGAGATAAATGTATATTATTCAGTTTAGAACACATGAACCCAGTCTAAAAACAAAATCAAAAATCAAGGAATTTATATTAAATTACAATAGATTTGGATCCACTTTGATTTCGTTTTTAGACTGAGTTCATGCGTCCCAAACTGAATAATATATGTTTATCTCAACAGGGTTGGAAACTACTGTACATCCACTATGCTTTAAACTGGGCACACATAAGCCGCACACTGTAATGCAAAACTCACCCCAAAAATAAGAGCAATATCAAATCAAATTAACAACACATAAAACCAAACCATAAATGAAGCAAATTCAACGCTATCTCAGTGCCAAGCCGTCTAAATAGATACATGCAATCCAAAACATATATCAGATGAAAACATTCTTAATACCTTTGGCAGGTGTGAAAATCCCCCAATATCAAAAGGATCTTAAAAGCAATGAAAAAACAAGGACATGTCCAACAAAGCCAGATATAGGAACATGATACACACAAAGGTGCAATAAGGCAACACATACAGCAATTTGGTATCTAAAAAAGTGCAAAAGGCCCAGAATAAAGTAGAATATAGATAGCAGCAGCAACTTTTATTTACAATGATGAGAAAGCTTCATTGGACCTGGACAACAGGAAATTTCACCCAGAAGAGAGCACCACAGCCACAGGTACCCAAGAGGGTCTACCAACAGAGCGCCTACATGCAGTGAAGACAAAGCAGCCAATAGCACCTCCAGCAAACATGAGAATGCAACAGCCCAAACACAGAGCCAGGCTGTTTATACTGGGAGAGCCTGGAGCATCCACCCCAAAATGTTAAAGCTTATTATAAAAGCTCAAGAGGTGATCACAACCAGAACAGTGAATAATAAGGCAGTTGAGAAAATTTCTCTTGTATACCCATCTGAATACTGCAAAGATGCACCCAGCGCAAATATGCATAAGAAGTGTGATATTATGCTTGGCACTAGACATGACCCTTATGTGTGTAAAAGGAATGTAGAGGAATAAAAATGGTTTCCCCACACTGTAAAGGAGAAAAAGGTATTGAAGAAGGTTACCAGATACTACATCCAGGTGCCAATACCCATTTTCACCCAGTCAGACATCACTACCCAGCACACTCCAAAGGCTGAACAGCATATCCCCAACACAAAAGTCTCAAATTCATCAAACTTATGAAGTTTATGGCTGGCTGCAAGAAGGCTGTGTGTATTGTTGACATTTCTCTGAAGTTGGCCAACTGTGTATACCAAGTCTATATAAAGACTGACCAAATTAACCTAATCAAGAAGCCCAAACAAAAATCAGCTATTTTCAGAAAGGTGTAAAAGTGGACAATATGCCAATATATCAATCAATATTGTCATCTTGAACTGGCAAACATACAGACAATGGTGAAGTCAACGTTTGTGATTGCCGCCTAAATTTCTTATTTCTACCAAGTTGTTAGAGGGCTTTGCAACTGATGGAAAAGGCTTGGGAGATCCACCTATAATTAGATCAGCCCAAAAAATATTAAGACCCAGTGGAAATATGTCAAGGCATATAATGCACTCAAGGCAATGAAAATGTTTGCTTTTTTTATATCAATGAAGCATTGTTTAATCCATCTCTCCGCAATTTGTATGGCTATGTAGGAAAGAGCATCCATAACAGGGTATATCATTATACATCAATGTGCACCACCACTTATTCTATGGTGAATCTCTCTGGTACCAAAGGCATTGAGGCCCACCAGATGATTAAAGGCTCTCACAACAGTAGCACATTTATGACCTTCCTTCAGAATGTAAAGAATCATCTCAGAAAAACCAGCAGTGGCTTCTTCAATGTCTTTGTTTTGGATAACTTTGGGCTCCTCAGAGTAGCAGAGATCATAAAAAATTCCCTATGATCAACACTAGCATAACAATTGTTGAAAGCTGATTGGGTACATATCCTATGCACCACTTATTTCATCTAAGAACTTACTTTTCCTGAACCCAATCAAAGAAGTTTTTGAGTAGCTCAGGAAAGTTGTTAAACATGGCGCTCCAGATGAAACAGAGGCTCTATTTAATTTGCTATGTGTGGGGTTGTATGAGCTCCTGTCTGATACTATAAATTTAAAACCCAATGGAATAAATGCGGGATTGTCAAATCCCTGGTCCAAATTGTAAATAAAATTTATGGTTTGGGCTTTATTTAATTGAATTGCATTCTTTGAATTTTTACTTGAATATTCCATATTGCAGGAGCTTATAGGCACTTTTCAAATTTCAAGTCAAACTGCATGTTTCAAGTGGACAAAATGATTCAAATGGAATCAGATTTGAAGTTCTCAAATCCATCAACCATTTTCATTGAGTTTACTATGTTTTTTTGGGATTGCAGGATTGTCAAATCCAACAACCAAATTTAAAATCACAAATTAATGCTACTAGTAAACTCAAATAATAATTGTGGGAGTTGAAATCAACTTTGAGACCATGTTAAGCATACTAGGAAACACTAGCTCAAATTGAGAAGCCCACTATAAAAAATCAAATGAAAAATTCAATCTTGATAACCATGTTTAGATATGAAAATCAATTAAAATGTAAAATTTTCTAAAACAGGACCAAGTTAAATACTATACACTTCAAATCACTAACATAGAAACCATTATACTATTCAAGGCTAAACAAAGAGTAAACAACAACCCAAAACCAAACTAAAAATCTAAATAAAACACATACTTATCTAATATGTATTAATTTTATGAACAGACTATCACATTCCTAACCAGCTCCTGCAACAGGCCTCAGGGTAGCCTGTCCACAGGACACCCCAAAGGGTCCAAGAATAGACCTAGAATACAACTCAAGGGGAGTAATATTGATACACAGGCCTCACAAGGCGTCAGCGCCAGCCAACCACATCCTGTATCACAAGCCAGAACTGGCAGCTTGAATCTCATGTAGAAGCCACTCTCAAGGCCTGCCACCAAAGTCTCCTATACCAAGATCATTGAGAACAATGATATTACATACACCTCCACTGTGTAACCAGTTATAACACAGCCCCACACTATAGATCCCAGAGTTTTCAGTTCATGCCCCTGTTGCAACCAAGTTTCCCTCCTTGCCTGCTAATGTATCTTGCAATACACAGGGGGTGCTTGATGAGCTGCCCCTTGACGTATCTAACGGCATGAACCAATCTGATGGCAATATCAAATGGCGGGCGCTTAATCCTAATTAGGAGCAATACCAATTTGACCTGCTGATCCCCGCACAAGTTATTCCTTAGCTTTGAACCTTACATGGAACACACCACTATGCCAACCCCTAAGGCCTTGTGGCTTTCCTCATATAGTATATTAATCACAATATTCTACAGTAAAAAACACTTTATTCTATTTATTTCTGTCCTTTCTATTAGACTGTTATCTTCCCCAATCCAAATAATCAGCTCTAATTGGTTCAGTTGCAACAGTTGTAGCAGTGGTAGGTTCACAACCTACCTAAAAGAAAAATACCCCCAAGAAAGGACAGAGTACGGGCTGTATGGCTAATCCACATCAGGAAAATTTTCTTCCAAACCCCAAGGGGGACATCCCAAAAAACCCCCCCCCCCCCCCCCCCCCCCCCCTGAGGGGTATGTTGGATTCTACCAAGACCTGCCTTTGTATCTGTCAGGTGCCTGAGCCCATGTGGGTTGCCACTGCTTCTGGGCGCCTTACGGGACCTGCTGCAGTATGATTCACCAACTGGGCCAGCCAAGAGATAGATATCACTTGGGCGTTGTTCAGGGACGCCTCAAAATCCTGCTACAGTGAAACCTTTTCATTTATCATGGTGGGAACTCCCCTCTTGGCCATTAAACAGACTGGGTCTCTCCCTGAATATCTTGCAGCTTAGAAACAAGCCCTTGCTGCCGCCCCAGAAGTTATCATCAACAGGAATACCATGCTCTTTACTCTAATAGTCAATGGGCTCAAACCTCATATCTGCAAGTGGGTTCCTGTGGGGCGCTGTACCTCCATTGACAACTGCTACAAGGCCATTGTGAAGGCCAATAATCAGGCTGCAATGGGCTTTTGTAGGTCCAATGGTGCGCCACCCCAGTCTTACCCTGCACCTGGTAGTGCCCACAATCAGGTGGGCTGCTGCCAGTCTGGCCAAAAAGAGAATGGGGTTAAGCGTCCCTGCAAGGGGGAGCTCTAATTAGCGCAAATTGAGGATCTGGGAAAAGCCTGGGGGTTGTAGTTACGAGAGGTTCTGCAACCCCACTTGACCCTCACTCTCAATCCCTCCTCACAAAGAACCCATGTGATTACAATGTGCATGATTTTGAAACTCTTGATGTATTCTAAGTTCATAGCAACAACCCTGATCTCCAAGCAAACCATTCTTCAAATAAAGTAACCCACTTGGCCTAAATCTTCCGTTTTTGTGTGAACACCCACAAACTTTTGGTAGACACTGGGGCCAATCACATTATGTTTGACCAGGTATTCACAGATTCTCAGCAGCTGAACTCAGTGCCCAGCCAATTCAAGGCAGTACAAGTAGCTGTAATCCACAGAGTGGCAATTACCCATGAGACGGTACCCTTCTCTGTGAGAATGGGGAGCCTCCAGGTCAAGCTCTCTGGGTCAATTATGACAGGACTCAGCCACAACGTCATTGCTGGTCTTGACTGGCTGCGGCAAAACTGTTCATATATTGACTGGGATACGTCTGTAATCACTCTTAACAGAAATAGGGTGGGTTTCTGGATCTACCCTATCAAAATGAGCAAGTTAATCCATGATACTGTGTTTTTCAGAATCACAGAGACAGGTATGCATGACTTCAAGGGGGAAACTAGACTTTAATCAATGCTCAGTCAAAGTTATCCACGCCAAACCACTTGCAGCTCCCCCCTTGACCACTCCACCTCCACCAGCAATTGCTTCACTCCTCAAGGAATATAAGGATGTCTTCAGCAAAACTCTGGACCAACTGCCCCCTCCCCAGGAGATACAACATGCTGTACTACAAGGGTCACTGCCCAAGGCACACCCCCTTTTTGTCTGACACCCAAGGAAGACAAAACTCTTTGTCAACACCTTGTGGACGCACTTGACAAGGGCTTTGTCTGCCCCTCCCTCTCACCCTACAGGGCTTCAGTCTTCTTTGTAGCCAATAAGGACGGGTCCCTTTGGTTAGTGACTGACTACTGTGCCCTAAACAAAGTGACTGTCAAGAACAAATACTCCTGCCATTGATTGACAACCTGTTTGACACGCTTGCGGCTGAAAAGGTCTTCAGTAAGATTGATCTCACTGCAGGGTACAACCAGGACCGCATTGCACCAGGGGATGAGGCAAAAACTGCCTTCCTCACATACTACGGTTTGTTTGAGTTCCGTATCATGAACTTTGGAATGACCAACACTCCCTCCACCTTTTCCATGTTGATGAACAAAGCGTTTCAGGATCTGATTGGGAAATGTATTGTTGTGTATCTTGACAGCATCATTGTCTTCAGCCAAGATCAAACCACACATCTCCAACACCTCTGTGCTGACCTCAACACCCTTTGTAAAAGCCAGCTGAAGGCCAAACCTTCCAAATGTAAATTCCTCAGGTCAGAGCTCCTATTCCTTGGGCACACCATCTCTGCCCAGGGGATTAAGCCCAAACCTTCCAAAATTAAGGCAATCACCAGTATGCCACCCCCACCACTGTGGGCCAGGTGCGTACATTCCTGGGCATGGTTGCCTACATGCACAAGTTTATTTCCAACTGCAGAGAACTAATTGCACCTCATGTGGAGCGTCTAAATGGTTCAATGGTTCAACTAATTGCCAAGCTCTTGCAGGAGCACCCTAACACTGCCTGTACTAAACACCTGTCCACCACTCTACTTATCTTACAAGCAAGAATCAACAGGGGCACCAGGTTCAGTCCCAGCGCCCTGGTCTTTGGCACGCCTGATGGCTTGACAGGGGTAGAACAAGGGAAGTTACAGTCCACGGTTCCTGGGAAGCCCCCCTTGCTGCCTATCCCTTCCCTGAGCCAATGGTGCATCAAGGCCTGAGACATTGAACAAAAGCAAATTGAGGGAGGAACAAGACACCTTGAGGCTAAATACGCCGTAGATGACCCCATTTACGCCCCCAACCCCAACTTGGCCAAATTAGAACCCAATCACCTGGGGCCCTTCAAGATAGCTGCAGTCTATGACAACTACACCTATCAATTTGAAGATTACCAAGGAAACACCAAGAAGCTTCACCAAAATTGCTTGCGCCCCTGCCATGCCATTCCCACACAAAAGTTGTTTGTGCAGACCTTCCCAAATCTCCTGCAAACTCCGATCCTGGTGTCTGACAACAAGTAGGGGGAAAGGGGGGTGTTGCAATCAATTTTTACTCCTTGCCTGCTAATTTATCTTATAATACACAGGGGGCGCTCAATGAGCTGCCCCTTGATGTATCTAACAGCATGGATCAATCTGATGGCAATATCAAACTGTGGGCACTTTCTCCTAATTAGGAGCGCTGCCAATCTGACTTGCTGATCCCTGCACAAGTTATTCCTTAGATTTAAATCTTACATGAAACACACCACTGTGCCAACCCCTGTGACCTTGTGGCTTTCCCCATATATTATATTAATCACAATATTCTACAATAAAAAACACCTTATTCTATTCATTTTTTCCCTTTCTATTGGAATGTTGTCTTCTCCAATCAAATACTGAACTCTAATTATTTCAGTTGCAACACCCTCATGTTTTTGATACCTCCTATGTACCACTAGCCACTACTGAAGAGCCATCTACACCAGTAGTATATTCCATAATCAATGGTGTTATTGCAAAAAAGAATGATGCTGTGTTATACAATAAGGTCTTCATTCTGTTTGTCAACCCTGATAGCTTTGATGTTGTGGTATCCACCAAGGGCAGGCGTCAGTTATTGGATAGTGAGTGTGAAGCTCTCCTTTATTGATTAAACAGAGAAATGTATATTCAGGACTTTGCATCTCACTTTGGTATCATAATAAGATATGTTAACAGAATCAACACCACACATGGTTACAACAGCCAAATTGCCAAATTTCCAAAATCCCAAAGGCCAAACAGCAGCCCAAGTGTCACAGCCCATACTGGTACCCAGCTAGACTCCCACAGGAAAGGAAGGCTGGTGTCACAAATGAAACTTCAATACTTGTATTGAAAACCCAAGAATCAAACCCCAAGCCTCAGGAAACACCTTTTACCAACCAGGATGAAGAAGAACCCGCCAGACTGCCAGCGGCTAAGACTGGAAGTTTGATGTCTGCATTGAAACACTCAAACTTGAACCCTGGTCCTTTGAAGGTAGATCAAGTACCCCAGGATGGCCTGGGACCCACCAATCTGTTAAGTCATAGACTCAAGTTGTTGAATTACCCTGCAACTCACCGGCTTGATAATGAGGATTCCCTGAATGGTTACTAGATTGCTGCCAAACTAGTGCTACTGAAGAACTATACCTACACAGAAGTTGTGGATTGGAAAAGACCCACTACTAGCCCTGCCAACAAGCACCAACTGCCGCCAGTCTCCAGTCCAGAAAGGGTAATGCAATTGACCAGCCCAGGTGACATAGTGAACAGCAGCAGCAGCAGAATTAAGCATTGTCACTTCTTTTCACCAGAGCAAACCTAACCAGAAACTTCTGCCCTCAAGACCCTAATCCAAGATCCATGCCCTGCCAGCAAATTTCCCATGGACCTGAAGTCCGCAAAAAGCAAAGAAGCAAAATTGCATGATATAAGAACCCTGGCTGTGTGGTAATGACCACATTTATATTTTTGATAATAAAGTTTATGAAACTTTGGTTTGATTGAATTCTACCTTATCTAGTTTTATTGATCATTTATCTCAACTCAGGTCAAGTAGACAACTAGGCAACTTCCCTGTGGGGTTCCTGGTCACCAGCCCCCAAAATGTATCCTGGGTCATAGCCCGGGACCGGCTTGGAGGAGTCATCATTTACTAGTAGATGGTGTTGGCTAGCTAGAAGTTTATACTGAGCCTGCATTAATGCAAACTCTTCCAATACTTTTCCTATTACTAGGCAGGCATCCCCATCATTCACCTGTACCTCAGCTGGTGATAAATCTTCTATAGGCCTGTACCAGTCTTTCAGCAACCTAGTAAACTAATTCACAATGAACTCTTATCCCCTATCTGTCATATCAAGGTGTCTAGTCAACCTCTCCCATTCTTCCTGAGAGGTCTTACTAGTGGCAAACCTTCTCAAATATGACAATGAATATTCTCCTCCCCTTGGTCAGGGTAGAATATGTGGGGTAATTTACTCATGGAGCTTATATTCTTTTTATCACGGGAAATTTGGGTAGGAGTTGTAATGGGCTTTTTATTTATGGTCAGAAGGAAGATCCCCTCAGAAAGCTTCTGATATATGGCCTTAGGGTATAGGAAACAATGAGGGTTTGTGCCAGTACTTGGAGTCCTTCAACAATCTCTTGGACTCCTTGTACTTGGTCTTTGGCTTCTGCTCCTTTGTCTTGAGCTCCTGTACTTCAGTCTTGTACTCCTGCTCTTTGCTCTAGCTCCAGCTCCAGCTCCTTTATCTTGGGCTCTTGCTCTCTTATCTTGGTCTCCAGTTTTCTGTTTAGTCTTTGTGGCCTTTGAAATCCACTGTGTGAGTCCTTGAAAAGCCTCAGATGGCTTCCCCTTGTATAGCTCCTTGTTTCAGTCCAAATTTTCTCTCAGAACTCTGGTTTTAAAAGCTTAAACTATCCAGTTTCTTCTTCTCTACAATATATTAACCTTTTTACTTACTTTAGCCAATGAAAACCCTGAGTTTTCTGCTTTTTCTCCTCATTTTTTAGGCTTTAACTTTTCAGTTAAAGCCCTCAAAACACTGATCAAACAGGCTTCAACCTACAGCCAATCAAACACCCAGATTCCATAGTTTTGCCAAAAAGTTCACCCAAATGACTTGCTCTTGACCATGGTTTAAACCTGGCGCTGTCTTGCACCAGATAAACAACTGCTCTGTGTTTCAAACAGTTTTGCCGTAATTCCCGTCGCGTTTCTCTGGCAATACTTGAGCGCTTTTGTCTATGTTTTACTTAAGGGATTTTTGAACCCTCAATCCTTCAACATATCTCTGAGTTTCTCTGCATTTTCTTCAGCATTTTACAACTTTGAACTTGCCTGTTGCTTGCCTTTTGCCTCCCCTAGTCATTTTCAGCAAAATTCCAACACTTGTTCTCACAGTTTCTCTGTCCTGTTTCTAGCCTCTTTCTGGCTTCATTTCAACTCAATCAGCTCTTAATAAATTACAGTTTAATTAATGTAAATTACTTCTTCTTTTATTTCATTTAACATATGATAATCAATTCCTTTTTTATGTGTTTGACAGCATTAAAATTTTCTTTAACTACTTCTTTCCTAACGCTTTCTCTTTCAAGAAACCAAAACCAGCATTTTAGCTCCTGTATTAATTCAAGATAGTCCTTATGAGCCATTTTCCAGTCCCTCAGCTAGTTCTTCACCATGATCTCCTGGTTCTTCAAAGAGTCCTTCACCATGATCTCCTGGTCCTTCCTTGTCCATCAACAGCCCTTTTCAGTCTAGCAAACAACCATTTCCTGTCATCAAACTGTTGCAACTGAACCAATGAGGATTCAGTATTTGGAATTGGGGAAGACACCAGTCCAATAGAAAGGACAGAATAATAAGAATAAGGTGTTGTTTATTGTAGAATATTGTTATCAATATACCATATGGGGAAAGCCACAAGGCCACAAGGGGGGTGGCATAGTGGGAAGTTCCATGTAAGGTTTGAAGCCAAGGAATAACTTGTGCGGGGATCAGCAGGTCAAATTGGTAGCACTCCTAATTAGGATGAAATGCCTGCCATTCAATATTGCCACCAGATTGGTTCATGTTGTTAGATACGTCAAGGGGCAACTCATTGATTGCCCCCTGTGTATTGTAAGATACGTTAGCAGGCAAGTCTGGAAACTTGGTTGCAACACCCCTCTGCTTGTTGTCAGACACCAAGACCGGAGTCTGTGGAAGGTCTGGGAAGGTCCACACAAACAGCTTTTGTGTGGGGATGGCGCAGCAGGGGCGCAAGCAATTGTGGTGGAGCTTCTTAGTATTCCCTTGGGCATCTTTGAGTTGGTAGGTATGATTGTCATAAACAGCAGCTATCTTGAAGGGCCCTAGGTGGTTGGGTTCCAACTTGGCAGAATTGGAGTTGAGGGTGTAGATGGGGTCACCTACAGCATATCTAGCTTTGAGGTGCTTTTTCCCTCCTTCAATTTGCCTGTGTTCAATTTCTCAGGCTTTGGCACACCATTGGTCTAGGGATGGGGTTGTCACTAAGGGAGGCTTTTTGGGAACTCTGGACTGTAGCTTTCCCTGTTCAACCCCTGTCAGACTGTCAGGCATCCCAAAGGAGAGATGGCTAGGGCTGAACCCTGTGCCCCTGTTGATTCTTGCTAATAGGATAAGTAGAGAGATAGGCAGGTGTTCAGTCCATGTGGTGTTTGGGTGCTCTTGTGAGAGCTTGGCAGTCAGTTGGACCAGTGAGCCATTTAACTGTTCTACGCGCCCATTGGCTTGTGGATGGTAGGGAGTAACTATATGTTGGAGTGTGTTCTTGGTGCAGTATGCCTTCATGACATGTCCAAAAAGTTTGGGGCCGCCATCTGTGATGAGATGTTTGGGTCGCTCAAAGCCGGCCACAATTTCTTTGCCAATGAAGCGGTGATGGTGAGGCGGTGTGGTTAGTTATTGCCCAGGCCACTGGCCAGCAAGTGAAGTAGTCAATGGAAGTGATAATGGACTTCTTCCCCAGTCTGTCTTTAGGGAGTGGTACCACAATGTCAAGATCCCACTGCTCAAAGGGTCCCATAGCCTTGATGGGCAGGACAGACTTAGGGGTGCAAGTTTGGACGTATTCTTCTCGCACAGCACACACGTTTCAAGGAGATCCAAGATGTCTTGACACATGTGTGGCCACCAAACCTTCTGTTTCATGATCTTGAAGAGGTTACGTCCTCTGATGCGACCCAGGGTTTGGTGATAATGCAATATTGTGTCACCTTGTTGTGTGGTGAGAATGTAAGGCATCTTCTCACCTGTCTCTGCCTGACAGGAGACATTGCCAGCATTGGTGGTGAACTGACTTTTGTTGTCCTTCAATTTGGAGATGGTTACCAAGTTAAGTCCTTTGTAGCAAGTTGCCTCAGGGCAGAGGTAGAGCCTGGGCCAATCTGGGTCCAAACCATTGCCCCCAGTGATGGACTCTACATAGAGTTGTGAGAGGGTGTCAGATGTGAAAAGTTCCTTCCCAGGCTTGTACTCAATGTGCAACTGGTAAGAGGATAGACACTTGACCCAACCTGCTTGGCAGCGTGTCAAGTGGGACTGTGTGTTGAAGTACTAGAGTGACTTGTGGTCCGTCAGAATGCAGGGTGGGAAGGTAACACCTTCCAGATAACAGCACCACTTCTCAATGCAGTGCACAATTGCCACCAATTCTTTATCATGAATGGGATAACATTGTTCCAAGTTGGTAAGCTTCCTGGATTCATATGCCACAGGGAGGAAGACACCATTGTCAGTTTCTACTCTTAGAACACCCCCTATGGCCCTGTCAGAGGCATTGGTCTTGAGTTTGTACTGGAAGTTTTGATTGGGAAACTGCAGTACTGGTGCTGTTGTGAGTCTTTGCTTCAACATCTCAAAGGCTTGATCTCTGACGGGAGTCCAATGGAAGCGCTGTTTGGTGTTGAGAAGCTCAGTGAGAGGTGCAATTAGTTCCCTGCCATTGGGAATAAACTTGCGCATGTAGGCAACCATGCCTAAGAATGTCTGCACCTGGCCCACATCAGTGGGGGGTGGCATGCTGGTGATTGCCTTGATTTTGGCAGGGTCAGGCTTTATCCCTTGGGCAGAGATGGTGTGCCCAAGCAATAACAGCTCCGCCTTGAAGAACTCACATTTGGAGGGTTTAGCTTTTAGCTGATTTTTCCAAAGGGTGTCAAGGACAGAACAGAGGTGTTGGAGGTGTGTGGTTTGATCTTGACTGAAGACAATTATGTTGTCCAGGTACATAACCACACATTTTCCAATAAGTTCCTCAAATGCTTTGTTCATCAACATGGCAAATGTGGAAGGAGCATTGATCATTCCAAAGTTCATGACCTGACACTCAAACAACCTGTAGCACGTGCAGAAGGCAGTTTTTGCCTCATCCCCTGGTGCAATGCGGACCTGGTTGTACCCCACAGTGATATTGATCTTGCTAAAGACCTTCACACCTGCAAGTATATCAAACAGGTTGTCAATCAGTGGTAGGGGTACTTATTCTTAACAGTCACCTCATTTAGGGCGCGGTAGTCTGTGATCAGGCAAAGGGACCTGTTTTTCTTGGCTACAAAGAGGACAGCTGCCCTGTATGGAGAGATCAAGGGGTGAATGAAGCCCTTATCAAGCGCGTCCAAAAGGTGCTGGCAGAGGGTCTCATCTTTTTTTGGTGTAAGAAAATATAGTGGTCATGCTTTAGGTAACAACCCTTGGGGTTGTACAGCGTGCTGGATCTCCCAGGGAGGAGGTAGTTGCTCAAGTGTCTCACTGAACACGTCCTTATACTCCTTAAGGAGTTCAGCAAGCGCTGGTGGGGGTGAAGTGGCCAAGGGAGGGACCATAGATGGTTTAGTGCAGATAACTTTGACTGAACATTGGTTGAAGTCTAGTTTCCCCCTTGAAGTTATACATACTTGTCTCTGTTATCCTGAAAAACACAGTATTGTGGAGTAACTTGTTCATTTCCACAGGGTAGATCTGAAAGCCCACCCCATTTCTTCTTGAGGGTGATAACAGAAGTATCCCAGTCAATGTAGGGATGGTTATGCCAAAGCCAGTCAAGGCCAGCAATTACATTGTGGCTGAGACCTTCCATAATTGGCCTAGAGAGCTTAACCTGGATGTTCCCCATTCTCACAGAGAAGGGTACCATCTCATGGGTAATTGCCACTCTACAGAATTCAGCTACTTGTAATGCCTTGAACCTTCTAGGCACTTGGTCTAGTTATTGGGAGTCAGCAAATGCCTGGTTCACCATGATGTGGTCAGCCCCAGTATCTATCAGTAATTTGTGGGTGTTCCCATGGAAACAGAAGGGGTTGGCTAAGCAGGTTACTTTATTTGAGGAGTGGCTTGCTTGTAGTACAGGGTTGTCACTGTGGACTTGGAAGATGTCCAGGGTTTTGAATTCATGGATTTTATAGTTGCAGGGGTTCTTTGCAAGTAGGGATTGAGAGGATGGGTCAGGTGGGGTCATAGGGCCTCTTGTTGCTACAACCCCCAGGCTTTTCCCTGATCCTTGATCTGCGCTAGCTGGAGCTCCCCCTTGTGGGGGTGTTTAGTCCCATTATCCTTCTGACGGGGCTGGCGGCAGCCAACTTGACTGTGGCCACTGCCAGGTGCTGCAAGAGGTTGGGGTGAGCGTCACTGGTACAGCAGAAGCCCATTGAAGCCTGGTTGTTAGCCTCCACAATGGTCTTGTAGCAATCATTGATGAAGGTGCAGCGACTTACAGGGACCCACTTACAGATATGGGGTTTTAACCCATTGATGATGAGGGTGAGTAGCATTGCATTTCTGTTGGTCACAGCTTTGGGGGTGGCAGCAAGAGCTTGTTGCCAGGCGGCAAGGTACTCAGGAACGGACCCAGTCTGCTTGATAGCTAGAAGAGGAGTTCCTACTACAATGTGGGAGAAAGGTTCACTGTAGCGGGACTTTGCAGCATCTCAGGATGCTGCCCAGGTAATGTTGAGTTCCTGACTGGCCCAGTTGGTGAACCACACAGCGGCAGGCCCTGTGAGGTGGTCAGGCGCAGTGGCGGCCCACATGGCCTCAGAAACCTGGCAGATACGGAGACAGGTTTTGGTAGATTAGAGCCAACTGACAATGTCAGCCCCTTTGACGCCACCCACAAAGGATTCTAGCTGAAGGTTGAGCATGCATTGTGACAGGTCTGACTGGGGAGGGTGACGCTGGCATCATTCTGCCTGAGGTGGAGCCAATTGTAAACACTTGTGAGGA
Organism: Entomophthora muscae; assembly: GCA_014839935.2. Classification (NCBI taxonomy): domain Eukaryota; kingdom Fungi; phylum Entomophthoromycota; class Entomophthoromycetes; order Entomophthorales; family Entomophthoraceae; genus Entomophthora; species Entomophthora muscae. Next base: position 541,358 of record QTSX02000723.1, on the reverse strand, counting down.
CTAGCTGGTCTTGATAGATGACATACCTGTTGGGGATATCCCCCTCAGGGATTGGCAGGAAAGTTTCTTGTTAGGGAGTAGCCATACGGCCTGTACTCTGTCCTTTCTTAGGGAGATTTTGTTTTAGGTAGGGGTCAACCTACTTCTGCTACCACTGTTGCAACTGAACCAATGAGAATTCAGTATTTGGAATTGGGGAAGAAAACAGTCCAATAGAAAGGACAGAATAATAAGAATAAGGTGTTGTTTATTGTACAATATTGTGATTAATATAACATATGGGGAAAGCCACAATGCCACAAGGGGGTGGAATAGTGGGAAGTTCCATGTAAGTTTCAAAGCCAAGGAATAACCTGTGCGGGGATCAGCAGGTCAAATTGGTAGTGCTCCTAATTAGGATGAAGTGCCCTCCATTTGATATTGCCACCAGATTGGTTCATGTTGTTAGATACGTCAAGGGGCGACTCATCAAGTGCCCCCTGTGTATTGTAAGATATGTTAGCAGGCAATTCTGGAAACTTGGTTGCAACCAAACAGCCCTTTCCAGTCAGCACTTAGACCAGTCCACACTATGAACCACCTAGGTTTCAATCCTCACTATGAATCATCTAGGTTCCAATCCTCACTATGAATCATCTAGGTTCCAATCCTCACTATGATCTTTCAGTTCCTCAACTATTCTTCACTGTTGATCTTACACTATGAACCCCTGTGGCTCCATTTTCAGTCCTCATTACCAACACCTCAGACTCAGGCAATAAGTCTACAAGGCTACCAATGTTTGACTGGGCCCTCAAAAGTGTCCTCCACTTAGGCCATTCAATTATAGACAATCCTCATGTCTGTGCAGTTGGCTTCACTCACTCAGGTGATTAAGTATGAGATTTTAGTTGCAAAGTAATCAACTTTACTTCCCAAAGACCTGATCATATCAAGTTCTTCAGCTGCTTCCCCAAGCAGCCACCCTGATAACGCCTGTTAGCATGCCCATGCCCCCCCCACTGGCAGCTTTAGGACCTCCCCAAAGCCTCCAGGGAAACACAAACAAGAACACCCTATCAGTCTTTTAGGCAAGGTGCTTTCTCACAGATCTCCTGTAAGTGCACAAGGGCAAGTAGAGCTATATTAGCTCCACCTCTTCCCTGGCAGCCCACGTTACCTGCCAGGGACATCCACTCACCACCCCAAGCAGCCAACACTCCCTGCTTGCCTGGTTCATCATTTGCCTCTAGTAGTCCTCTGTTTCCTACTAGGCAAGCCTTACCTTACCCTAGTAGCCAATGATCCCTACTAGGCCTATACCCATCACAAAATCATAGTACACTATCAATTCTCAGCATTTTGTCTTTATTTGAAGCCAAATCAACCCTTGCCTTCAAACCCGCTTTCATGTGGATTGTCACACATTCACTCCAGAGACCAGCCTGCCAAACCGCCCCCAGGCTCTATACTGTCCCCCTGGAGCCCCTTTTGGGCCTGTGCATTTCACCAAATACCCTCCAAACCCCGCTACACCAAGTTCAAATTGTAAAACATACTCCTTGCCAACCCTCTGGCAAGAACTAGAGAGACCAAAACAATAGGTTGAGAAGGAAAGTGGTGCATTAGGCCGCCAAAATTGTTTGAAGACAAGTACAATTACCTACCTGCCTACTTTGTACCCATGGCCCCGCCCTTAACCCCAAGCCCAGACTGCATAATGGAACCTACTGCTGCAGAAGAGACCACGTCTACCCAACTGTTTGGAGTACTCTATAATACTTTGATAGTATTGGTGGATTCCATGGTCCCTAACTCCAGACCCCGGTCCTTACTCAGGCAATCTATATCTTACATTATCAAGTTAGCACCCATTCTATGGTGGGCTTTACCCGCTGGCTTGGCCTCACCCTTTCCTGAGTTGCCTAATGCCTCTACCTATGCCTGGATTCCTGACAGCTGGGCCTGGAAGGTCATGTACAAAATGAAGGCAATCCTGAAAAGATAGTTGACTGTAGTGGCTCAAGGACACCAACTTCCAGTGTGGAGCACAACCTGATTGGCTAGTCCCAACACTGTAATATAGACAAATCCCAGCTTTCTGAAATCCTGGGCATAAAGGGCATCTGGCAGGGGAGAAGTGGCTGATATCTCTTTCATAATTATTGGAATCTGGCCTCTATGACAGCCAGAAGGAAGATCTGGGTGGTGGGGGTAGTAGAACTCCAAGTCAAGGACACAAGCAGGTGTAATCAAAGGAGTAGGAGCAGAACCAGGTGGGTAAGAGAAGGTGTGGGAGTATTTTTTTATTGATTCACATAAAGATTCTATCAGAATAATTATATTGGTGCAAAAATAAACAATTTCTGCAATTAAATAATGAGTCCTTGGCATAAAATTGTTTATTCAGATGTTGTCAATAATGAGAAAGGCTTCCCTTCCTCATTAAATATACTTACTGGGAATAACTTAGTCTCTAGTGCCACCAGAGGTCTGGTGAAATTGTTTTCAGTGCCATTAGCAATTTGTTTGTAAAATTGTGTGTTGAGGCATAGGGAGGGCTGTGTATTAATTGCTTCTTCACTATGATGGGTTTAGCTGCTGCTTGGCAAGGCACCACAACTATTTATAGAATCTGCAAGAAATTGGTTGCCCAATTAATCAGTGTCAGAGCCCAGAATTCCCAAAATAATCAGCTATCCTGCCTGAATATAGCACAATCAACAGTGTGGAAGCCATTTCCAACTGCATTCCTAGAAGTAAAATGTGAGAATTGGGGAGCATGTTAAGGGAAAATAAAACCAAGCTCTCAACAACAATAAAAGTGTGGTTTCAGCAACAACCAAAAGGCTGTTGATAACAATTCCTGGGAGGCCAAAGTGGGAAGGAATCTACTGAATACCAAAAGCAACAGAAAAAGCCAAATGGCCAAATTAGATTAACAAATTTTGAACTTTATTAGAGTAGAGACTGATGAAGCAAGGTCTTTTACAACTTTTGCATCTATTTAAGGGGGGAGGAAATTGAGGTGGGAGATCAAATGTCACCAAACTAATTGACCAACAGTATGGGCAAACATGAGTGCATTTCTCAAGGCAGTAAAATCTTGACAAATTCTGAATGGAAAGAATCAAAAAGGAAAACCAACTCAACTGAAAAATTGAGGAACCTGTTTTGGATACAATTATCACTGCCCCCAGCCGCTCTTGCACATGATATTTAACCAGAGGTATCTCTTGGGTGGGTTAGGTGAGGCATCTTTGGAATAATTACACAAGTATTAATTTGAGGGCTTTTCTTGGGCTTTTTCAGTAACTTTTGGATAATTGTTCAAGCATAATTTGGCGGAGGTCCCCAAGCATTTGGCAGAAATTGAAGTGGAGGCCTAAGGGGGAGGCGTAACTTTACAGAAAACCCCCTTTATGACTGCAAATGACCAAGAGTTCACAAGGCCCACTTGCTGCAAACCCCTGGAGTTGAAATTAAACACAAAATTGGGCCCCCTTGCTATCATTAAATAGTAAATTGTGAAAGCAACCATTCGATTTTTTGATCAGAGCTTGAATTCTTGCAGGTTCTAATAATAGCTATGGCGCCTCAGCATGCTGCAGCCAAACCCATGGACATAAAGAAGCAGTTGATAAGCACCTGACTGTAGGTCCCAGCATGCAATATTAAAATCATTTAACAAGTACCACTGAAGATGATACCACCAGGCCTCTGGTGGAACAGAAGGCTACATATTTCTTATTAAGTATAAGTAGTGAGGAGGGGAAGCCTTCCTAACTGTTGAAATCTTAATAAAACGAGTTTATGCCCAGAAATCATTATCTTATTGCAGGAAATATCTATTTTTGCTCAAATTTAATTATTCTCTTTGCATATATTTGGGAATCTACAGCTCAATATAAACTTGCCTATCTGTACCCTCCTGGCTATACTCCTGCTACCTTGGTCAATCCACCCTGTGCTCTTGACTTGGAGTATTTCTACCCCCATCATCTAGATCTCCCTCCTGGTTGTGCTAAAGAGACCATCCTGCCTGCTATGAAGGAGATTCCTACTGCTTCCCCCTACCCAAGGTGCCTCCTGCCCAGGACTTCAGTAAGTTGGGGTTTGTCTACATCACAGTATTGGGGCTGGTCAACCAGGTTGTGCCCCATACTGGGAGTTGGCGTCCCCTAGCTACTGAAGTCAACTACCTGGTCCAAATCACGCCTATTGTGTACATGGCCTTCCAGGCCTGGCCTGCTTCCCCTGCAGGAGCCCAGCCAGACTCTGATATGGGCTGTGATACTCCTGGCCATTCTAGAGGCCCAAATCTGACTATTATGAAGAAGATCCCCTCCACTCCCCCTTTGCCCAGTTTGCCTCCTGCCCAAGACTTCATTAATTTGGGGGTTGTCTACATTACATTATTGGGGCTGACTAATCAGGCTGTGCCTCATACTGAAAGTTGGCGCTCCCTAGCCACTGCTGTGAACTATATTGTCAGGATTGCGCCAATTGTGTACATTGTGAGAGAGGGGGCTAAACTAACTAAGTTTGACTCCCATCCCAGGGGAAGGATCCACCATGTCAGGATTGACAATTCTTCCTCTCTGGAAACCCAGGCCTGGGAGCAGGAATCAAACCCAAACCCTAGATCCCCTCAGGCCGCTGGGCTTGTGGACCAAAGGACCAAAGGACCACCTGTCTGCGTTTTTCTGGGATTGAGCCCCCGCAAGCTGATGCCAAGAATGTTGGCCCATGCAGTGAAACAGGCCAAACCAAGGAAATTATTGCACCAAATGGAAGACCAATCATAGCACCTAATAGAGGTATTGAAGTGGCAACTATTAGCTTCATGAATTTGAAGTCTACATCAGTGGCCAATCAAGAGCTGTCCCCAGAAAGAGGCACAGGCACAGGCCTGCGGCCCAACCCTATGACCACAATTCTAAAGCAAGTTAATCAGATAGCCAATTTGAGATTCTTGACCAATGAAAGAACTCCCAGGCCAAGTGCCATTTTGCTACCTTTGGACCTGAGCACCCAGTTCTCCTGGGCCTGTGTCGTAAAATATGCAGCCTGAGTGCTGATTTCTACAAATAGTTAGTCTACTACTTCTTTATCTTAATACTATACCTGTTGTGGTATAGTGACAGCCTGGGTAAGGGCAGAAAAATATAAGAAGATAATAAGACAAAACTTGTGTTTATTTATATAGTCTTGCACTTATATAGTGTGAGGCGGGGGAATTGCCACCAGAGGCAGGGGGGCACAGACAGAAGGACTTCCCAAATGGAGGAGAGTGGATTGACACAGCTAAAAGTCCCACACAAGAGAACAACCGCTTCCTTGCAGATTTCCTTAAGGAGGTAGATATAAATAACTTTGTTGTTCTATTTATAATCCCAGAAGTGAAGCCTGTGCCTTGTGCGCATTTGAAAGGCAAATTGAACACCTGTTTTAGAGGCGTTTTAAATGTCTTTATTACTAGTAGAATCAGGGTGCAATTGCGCAATTGCGCAACTGTTCTGTTGCTCAATTCCTAGATGGACAACTTAATGTCTAATCCATTTAATCTGCAACAGCCTTCCTTTCCCAATGCCCTGATGAACCCCTCATGGAAAGTATTAAGTTTGGGAGTGGGGTGCTATATAGACCAAAGGACCCTGCGCTCCAAACTTATTGCCATTTTTGAATAAAGGTTATGCTATTTTGGCTTATACAGCTACTACCCCATTTTGTATTTGCCTTCTACCAAATCAGTACGAGATCTCATAGCCCTCCTGTCCTGTTGCCTGAAGCTTTCTTTCCACAAGGTGTACCCTTTGGGCCCGTTAACTTCACTGATTACCCCTTGAAGCCCAAATATAAGGATTACAACCCAGAAAAGATACTCAAACTCAATTTTTTGGCCTAAATACAATCAGCTGTTAGATAAAATTGTCACGGCCCATGGATATTCTCAACACCAAAATTGTTTAGATGGAAATTCAACTACCTTCCTGCTTACAACATCCATATGGAACTGCCCGTGACACCCAAACCTATGCCTGCTTCCTTGCCTGACCTCCCAACTGACTATACTGACAAGCTCTTTGGAATTGTGTACATCATCCTCACAGGGGTGATTGACACTATCATACCAGTTGCCGGCCCATGGTCTTGGGTGGGTAAGTCTGTTTCCTACTTTTTTAAGTTAGCTCCTCTCTTGTGGTGGGCCCTGCCTGCTAAAACACCGGCCTAAGTTACCCCTGAAAATGACAGGCCAGCCACCCAAGACTGGATCCCTGACACACCAGAACACCATCCAGTGCAAGACTGGTATGGCTGCTCAAAGTGGCGTCCAAAGAGAGTAAGCATTAGATAGTTGGGGAAAGTAGGAATCTAAACCCATCAAGATCATCCCTCCAAGCAACCAGGGGGCACACTTGGGAGTATGCTCTTAGGTATTCAAAACTTCTTCTTGAACCTGTGTACCTAGGTCCACAGAGGGGGGAGGCATTGAGGAATCCAAGCTTGGGGGCATCAAGGGGACCAATTTGAGGAAAGACAATTCTAGATTGTCACAGGTGAGGCTTCTTAATAGGCTCTCACTGATAACAAGAATATCCTGGGCGCGTCCAGGAATGTCTTCAAACATATTCATGAATTGGGTGGGGCTGCTCACTACGTGGTGAAATGAATATAAGATACAACTCCAGAGATCTGGAGAAGTAGTACATATCATCACTAAAGCAGGTGCCAGGGTAAAAGCCACAAGCTTCATCAAAGAGACCAACATTTCAACAAAAAGAAAAGTAAAAAGGATTTTTTGTTTTTCTCTGTGTAACACTGGGCAATAAAAGTAACTTTGCAGCCAGGAATCTGTATTTATAACTTAAGATAACAGGGCAACAACCACAAGCTATATGCTTTGAAGGAGAGCAGGAGATGATGCTTTGAATGTATAAGTGATGATAAATACAACAAAGCAAACAAGATAAAAAACAAACTTAAAGTAACTATTTATGATTATTATACTAATAAATTCAAAGTTTGAACTAGATTTACAAAAGCAAGAGGGTTAAATGTATGTACTAATGCTAACTTCAACTTTAGGAGCTCAGAAAGAGATGCCAGGAACCAGGGAAGGCCTGGTAAGGTAAGGGATAATAAAAACTTCTACTAACAAAGCCAGAAGACTAAAGGAGATACAAAAGAAGATCCCCAAAGTCAAAACAACATATAGGAAAGTATAAACTTTAATTTGATAAAATGAGCAAGTAGGGGGCTATGACAGTCCACATGTTTGGTGATTTGCAGGCGGGGCTAATGTTGGCCAAGCAAAATTTTGGTTGTTTATTGCAGGTAGAGGCCTAGTAGGTAATGATGGCTACTAGGGATGGTAAGGCCTAGCTAGTAGGTGTAAAGACTACTAGAGGCAGATGTTGCCTCTACCCAGCAGAAGATATTGGCTGCTGTGGACTAGGTTTCTTCACCTAGCAGGGAACTGTGGCTGCAAAAGAGTGAAGAATGAGATAGCTAGCAGGGAACTTTGTCTGTTTGAGGTGGAGAAGGTTTTGGACCCCTGGCAGGTAGCGCAGGCTGCCAGGGAGGGGAAGAGCTCTGAGGGCTCTACGTACCCTGATACGCTTACAGGAGGTCTGTGAGCAAGCATCCTATCTAACAGACTGGTAGGGTGTTCTTGTTTATGCCCCTATGGGAGCTTTTGGAGAGAACCCAGAGTGAGCATTGGAGGGTATAGATTTGCTTGGAGGTGTCACCAAGGCGGTTTGCTAGGGGAAGCAAGATGCAGAACTTGGTGTGATCAGGCCTCTGGGAAGTAGAGCTGATTACTCTGCAACTGAAAGCCCAGACTTAATCACCTGGGTGAGTAAAAACAATGTATAGACATTGATCTATGTTTGGATGGCCTAAGTGGATTGCCACTTTTGAGGGCCCAGTCAAACGCCAGTTCAATGCTTACTCATGCCTGGGTCTACAAGTTCTGGTAATGGGGACTGAGATAAAGAACAGATGTGGTTCACGGAAACAGCAGAGAAGACTAGTGAGAGGAACTGTTTGATCAAAGAGAAGACTAGTTGAAGGACTGTTAGTTCATATTGAAGTTTGGAATCAAAATGGTTCATTGTGCAGGTGGAACCAAGATGGTTCCTAGTGAGGATAAGTTGAAGGGCTCAGAGATCATGATGCAGGAGTAACTGGTCATGATAAAGAAGTAGCCATAGAACTGATAAGCTGTTGAAAGACTGGAATGAACTGTTTGCTGTCTAAGATGGACTGATTGCTGGTTAAGCTGAAGAGCTGGAATATGAGCTGGCTGAAGGATCAGAAGATGATAATGAAGAACTGGTGGTCCAGAGAAATGAGCCAAGATTTTGCCAAATTGATTTGCCAAGGTGGTAAAATGTGGAATGTTTTTGCCTTGGTTAAGTAGTAAACTCAAGAAGGAATGTGGATATAAGTGTGGGTAAGATATTTATTAATTTCCTAGGATAGATGAAGGTATGTTGCTAAGAGAGCTGGATACAAAGTTGTTTTGGTGGGACGTTTTCCTTGGATTTTACTATATTTGTAAATATATGAGGAAAACGTTGAAGAGGTTCAAAAAAACAATTTAAATAGTATTCTACTATTTAAATTGGTTTAGGTTGAATGTAGGGAAGACTGGTGCCGGAATAATGGACTGTTTAACAATTTGGTGCGCAAAGAGTTGTTGCTTTGAGCAGTTTGAGCTGTGAAAATTTTTTCCCTAGCTGGATCCCGGTGGAACTTCAGAAATGGTCTATTTCTGCGCTCTGCATTTATTGGTTGAGTTCTGGCAGGTTTCCTGATGAAAATGATTGGTTAGAAGCCAAAAGCTTAAAGTATAAGCAAGGAAATAGTGAATTAATACTTTAAGCTTTTGAGAAAGTAAGTATATAAGCTTAAGTTATTATAGGAAAAAGTGAGCGGCAATGGTTTAAGCTTCTGAAGAAAACCATTTTAAAGGCGGAACCATTGGGAAAAGGACACTATATGAAGGAGGCTGGCTGGAAAGTTACAGGGTCTTTTTGAGGTCTTTCCAGGTCTTTTGAAGGTCTTTCCGGGTCTTTGACAGGATCTTTCTGAAGCCTTTTGAGTTTCTGCCAAGAGGTTTTTGGAAGCCTTTTGATCATCAGCAGGAGCTTGATTGGACTGATACAAGTGGAATACCAAAGCCACTAAAGATATACAGAGAGCTGAAGCCCAAGATAACAGAGAAAGAGCCCAAGAATAAGGAGCTGGATCCTAAGCGCAGCGCAGAAGTCTGATTATAAGGCGCTGGAGTCCAAGTATAAGGAGTAGAAGTCCAATACTAAGGAGAAGAAGTCCATGACCAAGTACAAGGAGTCCAAGATATTGCTAGAGGGCTCCAAGTATTGGTAAATCCATATTGTTTCCTTGACCCCTGGGCCATATACCAGAAGGTTTCTAAGGGGATCTTCCTTCTGAGAGTGAATAAAAGCCCATTTTGACCCCTATACATATTTCTGAGATACATTTTCCCTTACTAGAGAATGACAATCCCTTCTAGCTGGTCCCTGGCTATAATCCAGGACACACTTTGGGGACTGGTGGGCAGGAACCCAACAGGGGCTTTCAGTTCCCTGTCTTGCTATAAGGAATGTGCTTTTGAAATTCAAAGTCACCTGGCCCAAAGGTCAAATTTGATTGGTTTCAAGAGAAATTTTGCAAGGAGAATCTAATGGGTTGAGAGGTTTTTCAATAATTTCCAACTTCAACTCTGATTGGTTGGTATCAATGGAGTGTTTTAGAGAAGCATTTAATCCAGTTGGATTGTAATTTGTTAATTTAACAGGAGCACAACCTGATTGATTACTCTTAATTTGTTTTAAATGTGGGCAAACTCAAGCCAATAAATAGTCTAAATTAATCAGATATTCCTCTCAGGTGGGAACATAAACCTGATTATTAGTGGTTATCACTTGAGAAGAATACACCAGGGTGAATTGCTTGCCAATTGTGTGGGCTAAATCCTCAAGAAAGTTAAGAGGTTTGGCTTGATTACAAGCAGTTTATTGGTGCGCCAAGGGAAGATAGTCCTATCCAGAGCTAAAGGGAGAGTAACTTTACATACATGGCCTTTCAGTACTGGCCCCCTCCCCTGTGGGAGTCCAGCCAGACTCTTATATGGGCTGTGACAATCATTCAAGAAATTACTAGTACAATTTACCATTTCCTAATATAATGGGGACCCAATTTTGTATTTGTCATTGATTTTAGGGTTTTGTGGCATGTGAACCTTGTAAACCCCTGGTCATTTGAGATCATTAAGGGGGGTTTTCCCTCTGAAAGCGCAATAGGTAATTGTTTTCATTTATTTTGTTGTACTGTGGCAAGGCATGCTAGCTGGTTGTCTTGGGCATTCTGGGCCCCAACACTAAGCTCCTACAGACTGTGCACATTGATGCAATCAAAAAGTGGGTAGCCAAGGATTGCCATCTGGATTCTCTCTCTGTCCAATCAATGCTGACCACAGATTTTAGGCTTTTGGTTTCTAAAATACTTAGTTACAAAACTATGGTCAATTTGGGCTTCTTCTGAAAATTATTGGACATTTCTTTGTATAACATAAAAAACGAGAAGAAAATTGAGGATTGCTGCATTTATGCTGAGACCTATCTGGCCCTAAAGCAGACTAGAAATGTCCAGTTTTTCTACATATAAAAATATTTTTTACTCCTTACTCAGAGCTAGGTATGGTTGGGTTGAGAAGGAGTCCAAGGATGGTGTATCACAACATTCAACTATCTGCTACCAAACATAATTCATATTTTTGCTTATTGGTCTCTGCGGTTTAGACCAGTATCAGTTAATTAAGAGCTCCCACAATAGCAGGACATTCCTTGATTTTCTCTGAGCTGGCAAGGAATACTTGAAAATTAATTATTGTGACACAACCAAAATTGTTGTGCTTAATAATATTGGGCTCCAAAAAGTAGATTTGATTGTATCCAAACTCTCACATTGATAAAAACAGCCACTCCTCAAGCCACTGCCTCTCTGACTGCCCAATGAGATTCCTCTTTCTCTTATCATATTATTTGTTTCTTAATCCAATTGAGGAGGTGTTTATATGGATCAAGATTAAGGTGAAAAAAGGCCTCTCACAGAATAAAGAGGATCTCTTCAAATTTCTTGAAGTCAGTCAATTGTTGCAACTGAGATTATCCCCTTGTCTGTCAATGTATCTCACAATACACAGGGGGCGCTCAAAGAGTTGCCACATGATGTGACTAGCAATATTAACCAATGTGAGTGTAATGTCAAATTACAGGCACTATCTCCTAATTAGAAGCAATATTGATTCAACACACTGATCCCTCCCTCAAGTTATTCACATCCAGAATATTTTATGGAACACACCACTAGGCCACCCCCTGGTAATTGTGGCTCTCAAATATAGTATATCTACTGTACTGTAAATTCAGAACCTAAAGGTAAAAATGTGGGATTGTCAAATTCTTTTGAATGAACTCAACAACTTAATGGAGTAATTTTCATCCCAGAACAAATTACTTTTTTATATAAAGGAATGAAAAATATTCCAGTAAGTTGGTGAGTTTACACAAAAGAATTTGGCAATCCCCATTTTTACCTTTAGGTTCTGAATCTACAGTATTGATCCTAAAATAAACACATCTTATTACTATTCTTATAATTTATATTTAGACTGTTGTCTTCCCCAATATAAATACTGAAATATTATTGGTTCAGTTGCAATACCACTGACAACATTCTCATCAGGTTATGGCATAGTAATTTAGGCTTATTTGCGCCACTTTATTTGCTTAACTTCACCCCTGTGATTGATTACAGGAAAATTGTAGAAATTTTTAGTTGTCAAAATTATTGCTTACCATAAAATCTATAGTAGTTTGCATAATAAATTGAGCTTAAATTATGGGATCACCTTTAGCCACAAATACATTCATGATATTCAAGTCAAACTAAAGCACCACAGATAAATTTATAAGATGAATATTTCAACAAACTGCCATATGTGGTAAGGCTATTTTTATGTATTGACCTAATAAAATGTACTTTCAAGTGCCACAATAATATTTGTATTGTAAGGGTGTCAGTTCCATTGTGAAAAATATGTTGTGCTTAAAAATTGTCAGCATTGACACTTTTACATTGTGTATTTAACTTGGCAAAAAATTAAATTTTCATTAGTAAAAGTAAAGGTAAAATTTGATTAAACTGAAATTTTAATTAATTTTATTATTAAATTGTTTTTAAATGGCCACAGTTTTGTTGTGTTTTCTGGGTTTTCACCTCCAAGAGCTAAGAAAAATGGTAATTAAGCTCAATCAGCTAGCAAATTACTTAGTGCAATTCATTTTTCTGGTTGACAGTGGCCACTGTTAACATAGGCACTGTCAATATTTTGGGGTCTTGGGGAAATTTATCTTTATTATTAGAGTGTTTTAACATTTTATTTTGTGTTGATAAGGCTGGTATATGTATGATAACATATGTGCTTCCTATTGGTGTTGGTGTTTTACAGCAACTGGCAGGCTTCTGTCCTGTCATAACTGGAATTAATTGAATGAAGAGCCATATGAGTTGTTAGACGCAACACTGGTAGCTTTAGAAAGAGGTGGTTTGACAGGATCTTGGAAGTAGAAATAATTTTCTCTTATTTATTACTTATGATACTCACTATTATCAGTAGTAATGTTGATGGGTGAAAATTTTCTGCCTTCCAAGCCTGATTGGAAGGGCTTTTTATAGCCTATCTTGCTATGAACAGACTAGAATCTGGTTGATATTAACCATCACTAGCTAGCCTATACTCTTTTCAACCACCCGAGTTATAATCCCAATTCCAAATTGTGGTCTAGGATGAGGTTTAAATTCTATGATAATTTTTCCCTCTTCAGTATAGATTTCCCCTTAACTTAGTTGTGATAACTAAGTTGGCAGACATTGGGTGGGGTATTTTTCCATGCTCTATAGAATGTGCTATGAGCAGCCAGTGCTCCATCACATTTCTTGGTGTAATAGGTACTGATTAGACCATCCCTTTTCAGTAGATTATGTGTTCACTGTCTTGATATCTATCTGGCAGTGATATGTCCACTCAAGAATTTCCAAAGGGTTTTACTTTTTGCTATATTTCATATGAGTGAGGGCCATCCAGTGGTTTTTGATCTAGAGTGTCTCTCAAATAGAGGATCATACTTTAGGTTATTGTTTTTGGAACACCCCAAATATTTGATCAAACTTATGGCACATTGATTTACATCCAGAACATAATTTTTGCATCTGTTTGTGTGACGGTCCACATGGAAGCTGTTGTGCAAATGAGGGCTGATTTGGATGCAATAAAGAATCTATGCTGAAAGTTGACAGTGTGTAGTGATTATGAGACAGGTAGAGGCCTAGTAGGGAACATTGGCTACTAGGGGAGGTAAGGCCTACCTAGTAGGTAACAAAGGACTACTAGAGGCAAACTCTGGACCAGCCCAGCAGGGAACATTGGCTTCTAGGGGGCTGGTTAGGTGTCCTCACCCAGAAGGGAACAATGACTGCTATGGGTGAGGAGTGTGGTAGTTCATCAGGGAACATTAGCTGCTGTGGGCTAGTTAGGTGTCAGGGCCCACCCTGACAAGTATCAAATTCAGATGTGATTGTGACAATGATAGCAAATCAATGTTATCTCCGCAAATACTGAATGCAAAAAGACGTTTAAGCATTTGTTAGAAAGCTGCAGATGATTCAAGCCACTTTGCTTATTAGATACATTGAGCATAAGAATCCTGTTTGCGTGCTCAAGAGCTTGTCAAAGAAATTCATGTATTACCCTCATTGATATCAAACATAATTTAAGAGAATAAATAATAAGCTGCAATTGTGAGTATAGCTACTGAGTGCTATTCCCAAGTTTAGACCAGAGCCTGGGAACCAGAAATTGTGATTAGCCTAAATGATCCAAGTCCACTAATCTGCATGAGAAGATTAGCTGCATGAACAACATCATTCATGCAAGAATATCTCAGCAATTAACGAACATAAATCAATGATAAAACCTGCTTTTAAAAGCTCCAGATCTGCCTGACAACTTTCCTTATGTGATTAAAACATATTAATGCACCATTTTATGCAATAAATCGAGTTCAAAAGTGATGGAAAAAGTGACCCCAGTTTAGATGCAAATCTAAATCCCTTCCTAAAGCTTGCATTGGAATTGTTATAAAATGAGCGTCATGAAATGAAGAAAGGAAGCCAGCACCAACCAATACATCCTATTTCATTCTAGTTAGTCCTTACTATATTTAAATCTCCTTCCCTTTCCCCTTTCCCTTCCCATTCCAGCTGTCTTCCTGTGAGTATTAAATAAAGGACTGTCTCAACCAACCTGTTTGACTTAGGATAAAAGCCATAGCTCTAGACTGCTCTTCTCTGCCATGCCTATATGAGTAGAGTTGCCTGGGACATGACATTAGGTATCTCCACCCAGTAAGGAATTTGGCTACTAGGGGTGGGTAGTGTGCCAGCCTGATGGGTAATGTAGGCTACCAGGGCTGAATGTTGTTGTGACCCTGGCAGGTAGTGTGGACTGCCAGGGAAAGTTGGAGCTTATATAGCTCTATGTGCCCTTGTGTGCTTACAGGAGGTTTGTGAGAAAGCACCTTACCTAACAGACTGATAGGGTGTTCTCATTTGTGTTTCCCTGGAGGCTTTGGGGAGGTCCTAAAGTTACCAGTGGGGGTATGGGCATGCTCAGAGGCGTTATCAGGGTGGCTGCTTGGAGAAGCAGCTGCAGAACTTGATATGATCAGGTCTCTGGGAAGTAAAGTTGATTACTTTTCAACTGAAATCTCATACTTAATCACCTGAGTGAGTAAAGACAACTGCACAGACATGAGGATTGTCTGTGATTGAATGGCCTAAGTGGAGGACACTTGTGAGGGCCCAGTCAAACATTGGTAACCTTGTAGACTTATTGCCTGAGTCTGAGGTGTTGGTAATGGGGACTGACAATGGAACCACAGTGGTTAATAGTGTAAGATCAACAGTGAAGACTAGTAAGATGGACTGTATGATCACAGTGAAGACTATTTGAGGGACTGGAAGATCATAGTGAGGATTGAAACCAAGATGGTTCATAGTGAGGACTATCTGATGAACTGGAAAGGACTAGTTGATGAATGAGGAAGAACTAGCTGAAGGGCTAGAAGATCAGGGAGGAGGACTAGCTGAAGGACTTAAAGTTCATGGAGAATAACTAGCTAAAGAACTGGAAGTTAGTTGAGAAGGACCAGCAGGAGTAGATGCAGGAGTAGAAATGCTTGATTTGGACTCTTGAAAGAGGAATCAATAATAAGAAAGAAGCAGTAAATTAATTAATTAACACTGCCAAAAGATATGATAAAAAGATTGAGATAATTATCATATTAAAAAAAGAAGAGAAAATAAGATCATTTACAGGAATCAGACTGTAAATGTATTAAGAATTGATTGAGTGTGCTAGAGCCAAAGAGGCCGGAAACAGGACAGAGAAACTGTTTGGGCAAAGGCTGGAGTTTTGCCAAAATGGTTGAGAAGGGAAATAAGCAAGCAACAGTTGAGTTCAAAGTGCTAAAATGATGAAAAATGTGGAGAAACTCAGAGAAACGTTGAAGAATTAAGGGTTCAAAAACTCTTAAGTAAAAAATATGTGGAAGTGCTTGAGTTTTGCCAGAGAAACATGTGGGAATTACAGCAAAACTGTTTGAAACACAGAGCAGTTGTTTATACGGAGCGAGACAGCGCCAGTTTCAAACCATGGTCAAGAGCAAGTCATTCAGGTGAACAGTTTGGCAAAACCATGGAATCCAGGCGTTTGATTGGCTGTAGGTTGAAGCCTGTTTGATCAGTGTTTTGAGGGCTTTAACTGAGGAGTTTAAGCCTAAAAAATGAGGAAATGAAGCCAAAAACCCAGGCTTTTAATTGGCTAAAGTAAGTAAAAAGAGTTAAAATATTGTAGAGAAGAAGAAACTGGATAGTTTAAGCTTTTAAAACAAGAGTTCTGAGAGGAAACAGGGACTGAAACAAAGAGCTATAAAAGGGGAATCAATCTGAAGTATTTCAAGGACTGATAGCAGTGGATTACAAAGGCCACCAAGTCTAAACATAGAACTGAAGACCAAGATAAGAGAGCAAGAGCCCAAGATAAAGGAGCTGGAGCTAGAGCAAAGAGCAGGAGCCCGGGATCAAAGATCAGGAGTCCAAGAATAAGGAGCAGGAGCCCAAGACCAAGTATAAGGGGTCCAAGATATTTTTGGAGGACTCTAAGTATTGGCAAACCCATATTTTTTCCTATATCTCCCAGGCCATATACCAGAAGGTTTCTGAGGAGATCTTCCTTCTGAAAGTTAATAAAAGCCAATTTTGACCCCTGCTCAAATTTTCAAGTGATACAGATAAGCCCTATAAGTGAACTGCCTCAAATCTTTTACCCTAATCAAGGGGAGGAGTATACCTATTGTCAGATTTGTAGAAGGTTTGCCACTATTAAGACCTCCCAGAAAGAGTGGGAAAGGTTAACTAGATACCTTGAAATGACAGATAGGGGAAGGGAGTTCATTGGGAATGAGTTTACTAGGTTGCTGAAAGACTGGTACAGGCTCACAGAGGGTTTAGAACCAGCTGAAGTACAAGTGCATGGTGGGGATGCCTGCCTAGTTATTAGAAAAGTATTGGAAGAGTTTGTAGTAATACAGGCCAAGTATAAACTTCTAGCAAGCCACCTTCCTCTGCTAGGAAATGGCAACTCCTCCAAGCTGGTCCCTGCTTTCACCCAGGACACACTATGGGGACTGGAGACCAAAAACCCCACAGACAATAGTTTGTCTATTTTTTTCTATAGCTATTATGATGAGGAGAGGAATCAGTCAACCTGTTGTAAGTGTAGACTGTTGGTGTAAACTGGGTAAGAGTTTGCCCTTGTAATTGTTTAATTACTATACCTGATAGCAGAGTAGTAAAACCAAAGTAGGAGTGAACAATTGATAGGGGTAAACCCTATATTTATTTAATATATTTACCTAGTATGTACATTAGGATGGGAAATTAGGAGAGGAAAATTGGTGGAATGGAGAAACAGGAAATTAGTGCCAGGCTTGGCGTCAATACCAATATTAGCTATTGATTTTGTACCCAGAAGTAGAGATCAAGCAATTGAATTGTTGATGCTACCTCTATTTAGTCTTCTGTACTTAAGCCCCAAGTGTGGGCTCCAATTCCAAAATCAAATGCCTTGTTTGTTGCCCTTATTTGCAACCTTCAAAACATCAATTTCCAAGAAGATTTGAGTAGAATCCAGAATGATCTGGTATCCACTAGTTCTTGATTGATTGGTCAAGTGATTGCCTTATGTGTAATTGTATTCCAGATCTGACTTTGAACTCAATATCCATCAAATCCATCATTAGTTAGCACATTTGTGACACAACCCTAATTAATCAGGATTTCCTGACAGGTGCTGCTGCCAACTGATCACTCAAACAAAATGATTTCAGTAAAATTACAAAGCTACTTTCAGGTTTCACCCTGACATGCTAAATGCATTAACTAATCTATTAAGCCAAGTCCTACATAGATTATTGAGCCACATCAGATAAATTGGGCACAACCTATATAAAATAAATTTGGATCAAATGATACTTTAGTACAAGTTGTAGAACATAAAATTAGAGCAGAGGCCAGATAACTTGGAAATAAGTGAATTGTTTTCTAAATGTGAAACAGAAGAAATTGCATTAGCAACAAACTACAGAAACTTATATATGAATTCAACACTTCCAGGGACCCAGGCCAGGATTTGACCGCTTTTACAAAGATTTAAGGCTATAAAGAGTTGGTAATAACCAATTTTTGGATTTAAGCTCACATAAACACTTACTAGAGGCTTTTCTAAGAAAAGTTCCTAGAGTTAATGATGTCAGTAACCAATCCAGAACTTACTTAAAAACAACCATAGCTCCAGAAAAGGCCCCCAAAAGATAAAATATGAAATTTTGAGGCATCAAGGCTCTGGATAAATTTAAAAATAGCTTTCATGTTTCTGAAGCCAACCTAGGCTTTTTAAAAAGCCAAACCAAAATTCTAGACTTCTTATGCTCACATGAAATCTTTCAGAAACACCAGTTTAATCAAACAAAACTGGAGAAGAAAAACCAATTTCCAGAACTAAAGCTAAACATGGTCATCAAGGGTCTGGAACTTGAATCCAGACACCCATCTAATCTAGAGGGCTCCAAACTTAAACACCAAAGGCACAATTCTCACATGACTTCTGATATTATTCCCAAACTATGTTTAGCCAAACAACAAAGTGGGGTTATTTGAGTAGATGTTTCTCTGTATTTGATATAAATAAAAATACCCTAGATGATAGACCTTGTGCTATCATTGAGCCTGAATCCTATAAATTTAGAAGATTTAATTAAAAATATCACCCTCCTGAAGATGAGTAAGCTTATGATTTTGGCTTTAATGTCCTGCTTGATGAGAGATCCTGCATCAAATTATTCAACACAATACCATAATGAGCTCAACATAGACTATGACCTATTTCCAGCACAAACTATGACTAGGTATGGTTTTTAAGGCTTAAGGTTGAACTCATATTCTACACCTGCCCTGCTGTCCTTCACTGACATCTACTATATTTTGGAATACATGGGAGGTCATTTTGGTGTTTTGATCCTATTGTCAAGTTCACTATATTAATGATGATAGTTTGACATGTAACCTTTTAACTCACAGACTTATTATTAGTCAGGTGCCCCAACTCTTGCTCTCAAAGTTTTCCATGATGTATGGGGTTTACGCATTCTTCAGCCTCCTGGACTACAGTCACTCTGTCATTTGACCCACAAGGGTGTCCACGTCTGCAGTGTACTCCTTTGTCTCCTTGGCTCTACTGGTGCAATGTGTCCATTTTGGTATAAAAACAAAATGAAATTGGTGTAGCTATATAATTTATTTAATTTAATTTATATTTGTCTATATATAGTTTATAAAAGCTCATAGCAACTATCATTTATTTCACATTTGGCTTTAAAATTTCTATATTTATTATTTTTGGTCATAAATATGTATTTTTAGCTATTCATATTGATATATTTATTTGATTTGATAATTTTCTCCCAAAAACAGATACTCAGAATATTATATTTCCAATTTCTGCTCCAAATTGTATATCTTAAATATGGTATACCATTGTGAGATCTTCACTAATTTGTTTTGATGCATAATATTTATGTTGTTTATTTCAGTTGCTATATGGTTGTGTAGTTAGATTGAGGCTTTCAATTCAGCGTTTAAGTTCATTTTGTTTTCCAATACTTTAAAAAACATAGTGGCTTTGTATTGTGACTGAAATTATTTCTGTTTGTGTAATTAGTTGTGTTGGCATTAATTTCAAATAAATTTGTTTTAGCATGCATCTTTTTTGTGTATCTGGAGATTTTCATCCATTAGAGCTCTTTTGTCTATAAAAAGAGCTCTTATTTTACTAAAAAAGTTGAATTTTGGTTTGACTTGAACTGATTTTGTTTTAGGCTAGTATATTTATGTTTATCTTAACAGGCTATAAAGCTACTGTACTGTGAATTCAGAACCTAAATGTAAAAATGCGGGATTGTCAAATCATTGGTCCAAATTTCAAACCACTTTTGCAGGCAACTCAGCTGAGTGAAAATTAAAATATTTAATAAAGTCAACCATTTAATTTGACTTTTTTGATTTATTTAAATTGGCAAATTTTGAATCCCTTGAGCAGATAACTCAACTAATAAAAAGACCAAACACAGCAAACAAATGCGGGATACATAAATAGAAATGCAGGATTCTAATGCACAATTTGAGATTTCCTGCATGTCAAACAAATCATAGACATCATGTAAAAATTAACAAATCTGAAATTGCAGGATTGTCAAATCCAAGAACCAAATTTCAAATCAAAAATGAGGTAAATTCAAAATAAATATAATTTATGGGAGTCATAAAAAGGATGCTAATGAATCTAGAGTGAATTTGTGCTAATTCTTTTAGGAATCATATCCATTCTCAAAAATCACCCTATTCCATTTTAGGGTGGCTAAAATCTACTGTAATCAAGTATCCTTAATAGCAATATATGAATACATAGTGTAGTAAACTGATGGTTTCTCTTTCCCACCTCTCCTTCTTCCTTGAAAAGAAGTTTTATGGCCTCTGGCTATGCCGGGGGCCAATTTTTTTAAAAGATTTCTGTGTCATAAGGAGGGTAGCTCATATATCATTATATGGGTTTGTGGTCGCTATATTAGTGATTTAGAGTGCAGAATATTGCATCATTTCCAGTTTAGACAATTTTACATTTCACTTAATTTCATGTCTAAACATGATTGTTGAGATTGGATTTTTCATTTGATTTTATCCAGAGTGGAGCTTCTTGATTTGGGTTGCTTTGTCCTAGTTTCTTACTGTACATTCAATTTGGATTACAGTTCCCGCAATTCATATCTGAGTTTACTAGTGGCATTCAAAAGTGATTTGAAATTTGGTTCTTGGATTTGACAATCCCACAACTCCAAAAAACATAGTAAACTTAATGAAAATGGTTGATGGATTTGAACACTTCAAATCTGATTCCAGTTAATTCATTTTGTCCATTGGAAATATGTAGTTTGACTTGAACTTTGCAAAGTGTCTATGAGTTCCCATATTTTTAAAAATCCAAATAAAAATACAAAGAATTCAATTTAATTAAAAAAAGGCTATCCCGCAAAAGTGATTCAAAATTTGGACCAAGGATTTGACAATCCCACATTTTTACATTCAGGTTCTGAATTTACAGTATATGTTTAGTGTATTTTTTGCAATTAAAATTTTCACTAATATTAAAAGCTGCAATTTTAATCCTTTTAAAATAATGAACTTTTTTAGTAGGTTTCATTTGATCTAATGATTAATTTAAGCATTATTATGTGGTTTTTTGCTATACTTTTTAAATAGTTGATATAAAATAGTGTAAATAATTGATAAAATATTTAATCTGGCGCTTGGACATAATTAAATTAATGGTCCACTCGCTAATGGCTAGCAATAGTTCCAAGAAAATAACTTTTCAAGCCAGCTTTTAATGGAGTCTCGATGACATCATAATTTGCTCTATAAGAAGCTTAAAAATTACAATAGTTTTATCGCCATAACTTGATATTTTCAAAATATTTTGATAATAATATTTCAAGACCTTGATAGCACTATATAATCAGGTAAATATTTTCATATAAAAATATATCTAATGAAGTACCCACCCCCTTTTTAAACCTTAAACATTTTTAATTCAGGAACTTACCATTTTTCTATATTTTCTTTAGTAAGCCATTTCATGAATATCACTTATTTCTATTTGACACTTTTTATAAAAATATTTATTGGGTTCACCCTCTAAAAAGAAAACAGCTATTGAGTTGGGGTTCAAAAATGCTCTGCTTATATATTTTTCACACTAAAAATCTTTATTAGTGCTCGCGAGTTTTCTTGCAATATAAGAAATGTCTCTTAAAACCAGGTCCAATATCATCTTAAGGGATTTAAAAGTCCTTGGAAGAATATCAATTTTTTCCTCTCTTTCCCTAAATCCACAGCGCAATATCCAGAAGTATCTTCAAACAAGCCACAAACTTTTTGAACAAAATCTTGGAGGTACTGGTTGCAAAATATTTATTATTCTAAAAGATGATCAGATTCTAAAGAGTTGGACAACTCATATAGCAAATGGGCTAAACCAACAAGGAAGATATCAATTACAATCAGCGATGACGACATGAAAAAGCGTAAGTTTTTATTTATCTATTGTTTGAAAATATGAGCTGTGTTGCTTCAGAAGCTCACCTTATGAGCTACAATTTATTTTGAGCATTTAAAGATTTCATTTTTCTTACCCCCACATCTGTATATTGCTTATAAAATTTTTGCTTCCAATCTCAGCCTCTCCCTAAACCCCTTCGATTTTAAAATTAGCCATGACTTTGTGGTCCTTTTAAAATTGATAGATGAACTGTCGAATATTGGCTTTTTATCCACCAAGGCTCTCGGTAGCCCGAATTTTTTAGTTAAATTGTTCAGTCTTAAAGGATTAAACTCTTAATGTGTTATTTTACCACTTGTTTTTCTGATTCTCACTCTATCAACGTTGGGTTTTTCTAATTCCTTTAAAGTCCGCTTGACATGTGGTACTCCCTCTCAATTTGCAATGCTTTCTAAGCTTCCTACTACCGCAACACCAAGAGATGTTTTTCAATTTAATCGAACAAACGATGATTTCTATGAGGTCTTGCAAGACTGTAAGCTCCATGGATGAAGGTGCAAATACTAATGCCCGTAGACTTTTTCGAAAGGACCCCATCGTATGAATTCAGTGGTAATGTATACCTTAAGTTTTCTGAAGAAAAGGCTGCTGCTCAATTTTGTTTCGATGCCATAAACAGTGGTGCGCTAAGTGGTGGGCACGTCATTTCACCTAAATTTGTCGAAGAAGCCAAATTCCAAAAGGCGCGCGCACTCAGTCTCACTCAGGAGATGGGTGCTGGGACCTCAGTATATATCACTGGCCTACCAGGACTTACTACGGCAGCTGATATACGAGGATGGATAGAGCCACATTTAAACCCTCTAATCATTGACGGCTCTCTGGCTTTAAAGATCCGCCCCATAAACATATCTAGGCTAAACACTGCGCAAATTCGAAATCTTAAACTTACCAAAGATTCTAATAGGCTTGATGCTCCATCATCTAGCTTTTTAGTCGACGTGAAGACCGAAGCCGACGCTTGCCTGTTAGCTTCCCGCCTCCATATCACCCCATTTAAGCCCTTTATTTATGGAGAAAGATATCTACCAAGTGTAGTCATGGCATACTAACCTTTTCAAATAAAGTTCAATTAAAGGATTCTAGAACTTATTTACTAAATTCCTACTTAAGGTTGCTGCCATTATGCCGCGAGACAAAATCTAATATTGCAAATACAACGTCTAAAAGCTCTTATCCAACCAATAAATTAAAATTTGCTTTATAACCAGCAGTGTTGCTTGTATAATTGGCTAAAGCGTTTCCATCTTATCTGCATCATAAAAAGGCCAAGATCAGGCTAGGGAAAGCAAGATTTAGAAGTGAATGGGACGCTCTATTGAATTACAAGGGGAACTTATTAGGTGTTAGGCTATACAGGAAGTTTTAGCTGATCTTTCAGACAGTTCTCAGTGGCTACTTACACTTGTCTATTCTGTCCTTGATGGTTCCGCCTAGCCCAATTGGCTGCCCTTGATCATGTTACCACTGCTGGCCTTTCCAAGGCATACATAGTGTCCCAGCTTACACTCCTCTTGAGCTGGCCTGCTGACAGTTGTTGGTTGGCTGTTCTTTTTCACACCTCAGATGGCGTTAAAGAGCTATATCAGATTTTGAAGGGTGCTTACAGATATTCCAAACTCATCCTCCCACATACATAAGGTGTAATGTTGATATCTTTCTTTCCATATTTGGTTAAAATTAGAGTTCCTTAACCAGATGGTGTTTCTTTGGCTGGTAAAAGTTGATTTGAGTTGAAGACTATATACTGTACAATGGCCAACTTAATTTAATATTGGATCAAGAATTACACAGTGTGTAAATGTAATAAAGATATCAGGAATCGGTTTCTTGACACCAATAAGCTAAAAGATAATGTAACAGATGCGTCTTCAGGATTGAAAATCAAGCACATGCAAGCAGCTCAAGGATGGTTTCACCCCAAAGGTCTAGATTGTAAAGGTTTAAAAAGCAACTTGAACCTTAATCCCAGCAACTTCAGAGCAAGCACTATTCTGGGATCCAAAGTACAGAGACTTGTAGCATACCCTAAGGGCAGATTTGCAGGACCCTGGGTTAATTCAGGCAAACTTTGTGCCCTACAGCACCTCACACCAGCCGCAGTATAACGTCACATTTCTGAGTTCACAGTAGTTGTTCAATCAACATTTATTTCTATAATAAAGATATCTTGTCCTATTATTCACTTGAGTGTCTAATAGTATACCTTGGAGCAGATAATTGCAATCCCTTCTTTTCAGTCCATAGTTACCATCTAGCTCTCTTTATTCCTGTCTTATACCTTGTCTCAGGATTCAAATACCTTGTGTTATCCCAATTCTTATCCAACTCTGACTCTACATCTTGAAGAGCTATATCCTGTTATAGAAAGCAATATAACCTTGTTTGTGTCAGGGATTCATTTAAGAGCAAATAAACTTCTAATCTTGTGAGCAAGGGCCCCCAAATTCAGTCCTGCTACAACAGGACCTATGAGCACTATCACTATTGCCAAGTGTCTGAACTGCCCTAGAAAGGCAAATCTTCCCATCAAGGAGCTGAACCTCCCTAAGAGGTAGTAACCTACTAAGTAGACCAGGAGATAAAAGAAAGTGGTAGTTTTAACCATGAAGACATCAGCCTCACAAGTATGATGAGAAGTGCGCTCATGATTAAAGTTTCTTCCCTAGTGACCCAACAGACACTTAAACTGATCATTAGCTAAAGACTCTCATTTATGAGACTCATAAGTAGAAGAGTTTTTCCAATCAGTGGTACAGGTAGGACCTTCAAGAAATGAGACTATTAGGGGCAGCATAATTATAAACCATAACAGGAAGAGATTTCCCTTTATAACACTAAAGAGAAGTCAAAGTTAGGTAGTTTTTTATGAAACAGAAAGTGATAGAAAAAGAGAGAAAATTTTATTGTTGCTTGTCAGAAAATTGCAGGCCATGGTTGTAAATCCACTGCCACCATTGGCCTTGGATTGAACTGTTTTCTCCTGCCGCACCAAAAAAGGGCCAAAAACAACAGCCAAGCCACTAAATTTCCTAGAAGATTTAGCCCATACTGTTGATGAGATATTTGTTCTGGCCTACCCTGCAGATCTTCCTGCTTTGGTTGTCCCGGCCTGCAAAGAAACACTGATCAATTTGGATTGTTTGTTATCATGGTATTGTCCTCTCTTAAAAATTATCAGAAACGCCCAATCAAATGATGCCACATTAACAACCAGAAAATCAAGTGAATCCCAAATGCCTGGGATGGACTCTAGCCAATCAGGTGGAGCTGCAGAAATTAACTTGAAACCTTTCAGTGTCCCTGATCTTGTCCAGCAAAATTTCTCTTCCTGCCAATCAGATGCAAGCCAAAGTGGTCATGTGCCCATTTCTTAGCAATCCTCCCTTTTAACAATGTCAGGAGACTTTGTGTCCCCTGCTTGTCAATTATCAAATTATTAAAACCCGAGGATTTGTTGCTAGAACTTTGCCATTAAAATTTTAAGTTGTTGACTCTGCTGGAGTCTCCCTTGATTTTAAATAAAGTGTTAGTCATTTTCATGTTAAACATTACCTTTGTGTTATCCCACTTGAACCCGGTCATCCTTTTGAAGTCCTTCTGCTCAGGCTTATCACCTAATTTTTACGGCTGCAGTTTACGCTTCCAAAACTACTGTTTGAACTCTAAATTTTATTTGAAAATTCTTATAAATCTTACTCTAAGTTTAAGTTTTATCTTGATTTTATTGAATTTGAACCCACTCTGCATCTTTACGCCCGCCCAAGCTACCTGAAACTGACACCAAGGCCTCCAAGTGTTGTTTGCCGCTCCCTACCCAATTTTCTCTTGTGGCTGCCCACTCCTTTATTTTTCTATAACTTGGAGATCTAAAAATTACACCCAAAAATTCCAAATTTTACGGGCTTTCCGATTATGATCCTCCCTGTTGTAAAATTCGCGGTGTTCACTTTGGCCCCTTTTATAATTCTACTCTGGACTACTGCCTCCAATCTATGGTCACAATTCTCTGCTTCTGCTCGCCTTATGGGAGACAATCCCTCTAGTCTCTTGCACCCCTGGGTGAGCTCCTTGTTTCAGGCAAGACAATTGTCAAGAGCCTGACTTGCAATGACTTAGAACTCTCCGCTGCAGATTACGCCGCGCCAGCCCCCACATTGGAGGTGGTGCTGGCGCCTACTACTCTTAGCTTGGATGAAGGCACTCCAGCACCCCTCCTAGCTCCTTTGGGGTTGCCTCATACTCTCATCTGTACACCCTGGTTACTCACTGGGTTAGTGCTGATGGGGTTAAATGCATACTTTCCTCAGCTGTCCCCCGCATCCTCTCTTTGGTCCCCCCTCCAAACGGCCATCCCAGAACTCCACTGGTCAGTATCTTGGTGGTTCATCTTGCCGGGATGAGAGCCAAACTTAGTTAGTTTAGCCCCCCTCTCTCACAATGGTATTTTATCATTACCAGATGATATCCTAAGTCTTCTAACATTAGTAAAGTACAGAGAACCTGTGACTTTGGCGGAACCTTTGGCCTAGAATATTTGGTTGTCATCATAAGTAGCAAGTCTGACAAGGCCCAAGACCCAGAGGATTTGAGACAGTTTTTTCACTTCTGGATATAGGTTTATAGTTTGTTTTTATATTTTACTATATATAATCCCACTTTAAGATGACAGTATTGTCTTCTGCTCTACTAATAATAGCCTAAGGAGGATCAGGTTAAGGAAATAAGACTTGGATCAATCATCAAGTCAATAAGAAATCATCAGTCTTTTATTCTAATGGACTGGCTTTAAGGCGGCCCACCTGCACACATGCTATCCAAGTTAGCTCACAACACTAGATTAGACTGAAGTAGCATTAAGGCAACACGGCAGGAGGCCCAGCCTTTTTGGGGTGGTTTTGACAGAAGCTTGCTTGACATCTTCCACAGATTGGTATCCTTTCTGTCTACCTGGGCCACTTCCAGGGCTAGCTAACCAGTGGTTGGCTCCTAGTTTACTGAGATGATTGTTTCACTTAATCAGAGCTACTCTAATACAATAGGCTCAGGGTTTTTTATCTTAGAGTGTTTGGCCTAGCGGCCCAGTTCATGTTGGACTCTTCTAGAAGTGTTTCAGATGATGGCTCATATGACAGCCCTTGTTCTAGGATATAATTAAAGTTCAGAATAGTAATTATTATGAGAAGCATGTTTGAGGTGGACTAATTAATGAGCATTAATTGCATGTTCCATTAATTAATTGCAATGCATGAATTTTTTAGTGCCAGTATATGATTTGGTCATTGATTCATTGGTTCTGCAGCCTGTGGCCTATGTCATTCTGCTGAAACTATTCCTAAGAGTGATTGACAGCTGGCCCACGTTAATTAGTTGAATCCTTTAATTAGTCAACATCCCAAAATCCTGACATTGCTTGAACAAGTGAAAATGATAATTTCAAACTCATTTAAATACTCAAGTGTTCACTTGGAAATAATTGAATGATACCTTTAGAGATGAGAGGTTAAAAACCCAAGTTTCTTATAGTCTGTGACTAAGAAGAGAATATGAAACAGAAGGGCATTCAGGTGATGACTAATGACAATTTAGAGACAGGCAAGAAAGAGGGGCAGAAACCATGTTGGACGGCTCAATGGTAGAGACAAGAGGTTTTTTGAACTATTTGGAGTGACAGGAGCGGTGGCATGAATCAAGTTATTGCCACTTAAGTGGTTGGGAGGAGGCAGCCAAGGCTCCAAAAGCAGCCAATCAAATCTTGAGCGATAAACATTATATTTTCTGATCCTTTTAACTGGTTCAAAGTCCTGGGCGTAAATCAATTAAGCTAAGTAAATATAAAAGATTAAAGTAAGTTTAACCTTAAGACTAACACTAGTATCTTTTTCTAGGTTTCAGGTTTGATCCCCATGTTTAACCCTGGGCAATAAATCATTAATTACTTTTATATAAGAAATGACTGTTTCTGGTTCTGTTTTCTGAGAGGTAGTATCCAATAAATTAAGGGAGTCAGGGATGAGATCCCTGATATGTAAAGTGCTGGCCAAGGAGTCTGCTGCTAGCTAAACAGCAGCAGTGGCAAAATTATTAAACAGAGAGGCCAGAAGGCTCAAGTATTCAAGCATTTTTAAAAACTTTCTTTATTCTCAATGTGAGCAAAGTATCTAGAAACAAGTTTCTAGAGGAGAATGAAAAAGTTTTAGGGAAGTTTAGGATGGAGGAGGTAAGGCTTCTTTGACATCTGATTGGTTGAAACAAATATTTTCAGCTGTTGAGGGACCTGCATTGGAATTTAAGTCAATGTTGTCATAATTAAAAAAGTTTTAGCAGCCAGCAGGTTAAGTGCTACCATCCCCAACTAGTGTATAACGCGTGATTTTTTGTCAGAGAATTCTTCCCTGACTAAATCACTTGTATGGGTAATTTTGAAACAAACACCAAACTAAAGGACACCAGCAATCAAATTTCAGGCACCCAGATTAACTCTGGGGCTGTCCCAGACGGGGATCAAACCCAGAACCCTAAGAACAGTTTTAACGTTAGTCAAAACTTAAACAGTCTATCTATATTACCTATTTATATTCATCCAATTCATTTGGGCTTTGCTTTCAAATTTGAAAACATCTTCAAAAAAGTTAATAAACTATTATATAACGTCACTTACTGTCCTGCATCTGATTGGCTGCAAAAACAGTCTCTGACACTCTGGGACCCGCTCAAGCTATCTTTGGAGCAAGCTCTGGCCTTGTTTGACACTCATCTTCACCACAGCCACCACTTTAATATGACAACTCTTGTTTCTGTCTCTTCTTCACTCTGGCTTCTAAAATTAATAATCAATATTATTAAGAAGCAGGTAGAAATTCAAATGGGAAATATTATCTCTTCAGCCATTATTTTAGCAAGACCTCATTTCAAGTCCTCTTCTATCCATTGCACCTCTTAAATGTTCCACCCTCTATTCTGGTGTATTTAAGTGGGCAATCTTTATCATTATCACTTGTTTAAACATTAAAGACTTATTCTACTCTACTCCTGCTCACACTTATCTTTTGATCTCTCATTTGAAACCATGAAAGGAATCTTATTCCTGTTCTGGTTTCTAGTCCTCCTGCTTACAGTTGTATTAGGCCTTGAAAACCCTACTCCCACCACTGACTGGCATAACTCCTCCCCCAATGATGCCCATCAGAAGGAGTCTCTGGCCAATGGGTGGTTCAAGTATTCCTCTGGCCACTGAGGAAGAAAGTTTTATTATGGTTGCAACACCACTTCTCCTCTTCCAGTAGAACCCTCACTGGTTAGACCCAGCACATCTTTTTACCTGTTGACATACTTGGTAGGGTATTACCTATTGGGTCAGTTCATCTCCATGATGGGTAGATTTGCTTACTTGGGCCACTTGGGCCATCTTGCCATGGTTGTGGTACCTATTGGATCAGTAATTGTAGGGCTCAACTTAGGGGCTTTGGTCTACCAGGTAGGGAACTTGTTTCCTATTAAGTGGGTCCCTGACATTTTTTATCATAATTAATTGGTGCAAAGCAGAGTAGGTTTGGATCTTTGAGGGCTATCTGAGTAACCCCAGCTTATACCAATTTTTGTCAATGACAACATTTAAATCAGTCATCACAGTTAAGGGTTTGGCTCTAGTTCTTTGCTGGTTTCTTGTCTTTTGGGGATGTATAATTTCTTCTATTTGGTATCCTACTGTAACAACTTTGCCTGTGGCCTAATTAGGGCAACAATTATTATCACATCTATAACATTGGTACTGCCTATCACAACAAGTGTTGCTTTTCATGCTGTCTATAGGGACCACTCCCTCCTAATGTACTTCAAAACAAGTGCACTTTATTTTCAGAGCTGCTGCCTGGCGTCATGGCATAATAGTATAGCACCATTTCATTTTCTTCAATAAAGATATGCTTTCTCAGTCTCTTTTGTTTCTTTTATTTATAACTGTTACCCATAGCACAGCTCCAACGGGCTCTGCCTTTATCACAGATGCTGGGCCTCATAGATTCAGGCATAGTTTTATTATAAGATTCTGGATAAATTTCTTTGTTATGAGTTGGCAAATTTTGTTATGCTACCTATACGCTTGAAGGCGGTGAAGTAAAAGTTTAGCTGTATCCAATCAATGTATAGCTGGCTTTTGAAGATAGATATATAATTTTTGCAGGCTGTCACACGAGGTATATCAGCAACTGATAGCTCTAAAAGTGTCTGTAATAAAGGGAGCAATTTTGAGAGGCTTTTATTTGAGCTATATGGATTCAAAAATGAAAGCATACTTCCAAGGGAAAGAAATATGCAGTTTAGTCTAATGCTATAAACCAGCTTAAGTTATGTGCATTTGATGGTAAAAGTAGCATGCTATTCTTTTTATAACAACCCAATGGTTTTAAGATGGGAAGCTTTGAGGCAAAAGTGTGTGCTCGATTTCCGTGAACCTTTGCAATCCCCAAAAAATTAAAAACAATGCCAGAAGTTTAAAGCCAATGTTTTAAAGAAGCTGGTTTTCTCAAAAGTAGAAGTTAACTTTTGCCTAATCAACCTTCCTAAAACCTTTTTGAGCTTACCAATCAGGAATATCAACTACCTTGGTTGTACGTAGCTCGTAGAATTTGGCTGCTCTTTTAAAGGAATCTATATGGTTGATGTGAATATAAATAGGTATATTTATATCATTTGGTGATAATGTTCCATATGTATTTAGTCTAATTGGTGGCCTTCATTAGATTTCCTTTTTAGATTAATTAGGGGCACAGACTCGAGCCACAAGCCTATTCCAGATATTGCCTTATCCTACCTTGTGTCTCTGTAACGTGGTTGACTGCAAGAGGTACTGAATAATAAATGGTGTTTAAACTTGAAGAGTTGGCAAGTATTCAGATCTTTTCTCCAAGTATCTACTTGAGTATTTTTTGGTATATCTAGATGAATTAATATCCTTTACTAAGCCATTTATATTGTTATCGTTGCCTTGGAGTAGTTTGACTATCAAATTTTCGATATAAATTTTAATTCTTCCTGATTGAATCATAAATTAAAAGCAAGTCAAGATGTTGCCTAATTTATTTAAGTTGCAGTGTTGGGGACTAGATCAATCTCTGGAAGAAATCTCAATAATACTGGAAATTAATGATTGTTTACGGAGGAGGATAAACTACTTTCCTTTAAGTTTTTCAGTTTAGAAAGCTAGGTTTATATAGTTTAAATAAGTTTTGCTTCTCCGTAAGATGGATGTAATTTATATTAGTCTATTTACTACTAATTAGTTTTAGAAAATGATAGGATCTTGATGAGGAGCTTTTTTAACGAAGCTTTATATGGTGTCGCTTCTTCTAAAAGCTAAGCATGTACTTAAGTTTCCCTGAGGGGTCTCCCCTAAAAGGCTACGTTTCAAGTTTGTTCTGTCTATGTTGTACTCTATAATAACTACATTTATATTCTAATTTGAGCTTTGGCTTTTTATTTTGCTAGCTTATCTGATTCAGCCTTATATTTAGTGTATCTAATTTATCTTGGATATATGAAATTAATTGAAGTTTATTAGGTTTGGTTAGTATCCGTAATTTATAAACTACAAAAGAGATTCACGCAAAGCTTGTAGCTTCTAAATGCAACTAAATTCCTCTTTGAGTAAAACCAAGTCTAGCTCACCAAGTAGCGAAAGACAATATGAAGCCTGGGAAACTCTGGCACCTTTAGACGAACTAGAACGTGATTCTATTCGTGAGCTTCAGCAGATCTGCTTAGAACTTCCTCTGCCGAAAAAATTTCTCCCCGAGTCAACAAGTTACAACCAAAAATTAGACACCCTTGATGATTTGAAAGCCGGGGCTTCTAGGCTAGCGCTTCCGGAAGACTCGATGGGCAATAACGCGGGCACGCGGACCACATCTTCTGCTTCCAAAACAGGGTCGAATTTAGGAGCGGCAGATTCCTATGCTAATATGCCAGAGAATTTAGCTAAAATTCTTCCTGAAAAGCCTACCCAATCTGTCAGTAGCTTTCTTCAATGGTTTAGCACTCTTGAGCCAAAATTTCTAACTAACCAGGAAAAATCATACAAGTACTTGATTTCCAATTTAATAGAAGCGTTATTTAAAGTGATTAATTGGATTTTCATTTTGCTTTAAATGAGTCTATCATGTTTATTAAATCTTTATTTAACGGCATTAAAAATCATATAAAAGGTATCTGACGTGTTTTTAAAATACAGATGCTACCAAGCTTTGCTGTTCGACTACAAACAAAAAGCAGCCTCGACATTAGCAGAACTCAACTCTGTCAGAGATACACTTTCAGAACTATCTTCTTGCCAGGCGCAAATCCAGAACGAAATGGCGCCAATAAGAGCTCAATGTGCTGAAAGCCTACAGAACAAGGTTGTCCTTGAAGCTCAAGTCTCAAAGATTGAAGCTCAACTTCGCCCGTTCGAACAGCTTTCCCAGATTCACCAGTTTCTATCTCGACCTGGAAATGACTTATGCGTTAACCCACGGTTTAACACAATTCTACAGCAACTCGATTCAGGACTTGCTTTCATGAATGAGCACGTAAGATCACTCTTGCTTGGAATCTAACCTATTTTAAAGTCTACATTCAAGGATGCTGATTTGTATCTGGCACGCTATCAGCAATCCATGACGAGGTCCCTTTCCCTCATCCACTTGTACTTCTCAGATCAGCTGGAGCCCCTCAAACCCACCGCTGCTGAGGTAAAAGATCATCTTGATGGCTGATCATCATCGTATAGGATGGCGTAACTTTCAGTGCTTCGCTAGCCGACAATCACCAGAAATTCCGCTACTTAGCAAGCGAAATGAGGCCTCTTATATGTCATATTGAACTCCGTAGCCATGTGCACATTGAGTAACGATTCAATTTGATCTCTAATCTAATGATAGCCATTCAAACCTTCTGGCGGACTGTTATAATCTTCTAATCGCATCAAGGCTTTCATTCCTGAAATTACACCTTCCTGTCTTGGTTACCCGCGATGAGTTGTTTGATGCAGTAATACTTAACGCCTGCCTTAATATTGATTGTTAAAGCTTATCGATGGAGCGGCGCAGATGCAGAGTGTCTTACGGGATGAAGAGTCGTTATTTCGCTCGTTTTTCGCTGAAGGAGAAGCAGAATTAACCAGCTTTCTCGATGAGCTGCTTACACTGTTTTATGAACAATGGCTGGCTAGCTTTTTGAAGCGCTTTAAAAACCTTCCGCCTACGTTGCGGACCTCAGCTCCAGAAGCTATAGCTTTTTTGGGCCCTCAAGTTCGCATCCTTGAATGTAAGCTCATCTCCCAACTCTTTTAACCAGCTCAGCAACAGGCTTCCCAAAAGCAACCCAGAAGGTCTCTGCAATCTTAACAACCCTCAACAGCCGCTTTCCTCGGAAATGAACATTTGCTTGAAATGCCAAGGTACCCAGCAAGCCATATTAAGAGGTGTAATCTAGAAATGGTCTGCTTAAAAGATTTGGATTTTTGAACTGATAAGCAGAGTTTACAATACCCTGCTCTTGGATCTTTTCAAGGGTAAGTCCACAACTCAAGGAACCCGTTTTTGTGTATATCCCCCAGGGATTTGATTCAACTTTGTATTCCATACAAGGTAAATTCCACTATCTTTTGAGAACAGACAGAATTTGTTATGTGTGAAAATATGGGTATGTACTATATAGTCAAATCAGGACTTTAAGGAATATATTATTAAGTAATGGTTTAAGTTAGATAGTTCAGTGATAGAATCTGGATAACAAGTTTACAGGATATTCCATATCGTCTAACCTGATGGATCCTTTGATCTTGTAGCAGCTGTGGTAGAGTCAACTCCTTTAAAGCCAACTGTTAAGTAAATTGAGAGTTTGGGCTTTTAGAAGGCCAACTCTTTTCAAATAGATCCTTTTCAATTACCAGTACAGCAGTTCTCAGCTGTGAGGACAAACAAAATTAATTTATCCTAAAGCGAAATCAACCCAGCTCAGAAAAAATTAAAAGCCAACAAATTTATATAAGCTCATTAGTTTTTAACTCTGCACTCAGTTGAGTTATTTTGGCTTTGGGATGACTTAATTTTGTTTATCCTGTCAGCTTTAAAAGCTTGCTAGATACTTTTCTTTAAAAACGATCCATAAGCCTCTGAAGCACTGAAGTGGTCCCAGAAAGCTGAAACAGGCAAGAGATCGCTCCCTGCCCTTTAAGAATATACAGTAGTTTACAACCGGTGGAGATAAACAAAAATGGCTCAGTTCAGAACGAATTGGTTCAGTCACATACCAACTTTCAACTTTTTAGATAGAAATGGGAGCCGATTCCATGGAAAACGTGCACCAATTGGCAAAAAGGTCCACACAACAAATGATGTAAACCGAGAACAGACTTATTAGGATTCAACAGCTATCCCAAACACTAGAACAGATTGATTCAAGTTACTAAACAAAGCTACTATGCTTGCTATAGTTTTTGAGAACAAAAATGAACTCCGTCACCAAAGTAAAAAACTCAATCCAACAACGAATCTTCCTGATGGCTATTACAGATATCAAATATCAAAACAAACCAGTGAATCTATAGCAATGTTACCGGTCTATCCTACTTAAGATGTACAATCTAGAGCATAAAATAGAAATTAATATTCCGAGTGTCCGCTTTTGGATGAAAATGATTAAAAAGAGCAAACTTATCATTATATCAGCTGAAAGTACAAACTTACGGCCAAAAATAATTAAGGTAGGAACCTTATAACCTAATTCGAAATAAACAGTAGTGACTACAAATGCTTATGCTACTAAATTTAGACAAATAAAAATTACAAAAAATAAATTATATATAATCTGTTTTATTTTTTATAAAGTGGTTTTAAAAGCTATGGCTACAAGCAAAAATACTTTGGATTTAAACAAATTCAACTCAAATGTTAACAAAATCAAAAAACAAATTTATATTAATTTACAATAGATTTATTTAATTTTAATTTTGTTTACATCTGAGCTATTTTGTTTAAATCCAAAGTATTTTTGCTTGTAGCCATAGCTTTTAAAACTACTGTACCAAAATAAATGCATCACAACAACAAAGCCAAAGGAGTACACCACAGATGTGCACACCCTCATAGGTCAAGTAACAGAGTGGCTGTAGTCTAGCAGGTGGATGGTGGGAGTTGTGATGAATTAGGTAGTGAAACCCAAACCACACAGACACCAAAAC
This sequence comes from Entomophthora muscae, assembly GCA_014839935.2. Taxonomy (NCBI): domain Eukaryota; kingdom Fungi; phylum Entomophthoromycota; class Entomophthoromycetes; order Entomophthorales; family Entomophthoraceae; genus Entomophthora; species Entomophthora muscae. Next base: position 506,271 of record QTSX02000723.1, on the reverse strand, counting down.
AAACCCAGGGCAGCCAGAATGAAAAAGCAGCTAGTGTCAACTCCAGAGCTCCAAAGCTGTCTAGAAAGCACACAAAGATCACCACTACCAGAACAGTAAACAGCACAACCACTGAAAGGGTGTCTTTTGTATACAACCCTGTATACTGCCAAGATAGTATTCCCACCAGTCTTATAAAGAGGGTACAGCCTGTTCTAGATACCACATATGAGCCTTATGTGAGTGATGGCAAATGGTAAGACAATGACAAAAAGCCACATAATTATTGCACTGTGAATGGACAGAAGGTGCTCAAAAAAGCTGCTGTGTTCTACAGTCAGGTGTCTATGCCCTGTGTCTTGTAAAAGCTCACGTAGTTGTTACCAACCACAAAAAAACCCAAACATGGGGTAACCCAAACTCCAAGCGTGAGACCACAATCAAGCTTATTGCAGAAACTCGGGGCTACAAAAAGGCTGCAGCAACTGTAGTTGTTTTGGTAAAATTAGCACATAAGCTGTATAGCAATTACTGAAGACCAGTAGAATTGTTCTTATGGAGAAACCCAAGCCCAAGCTGATCATCCTGAATAAGAAACATATCTGGATAATCAAGCAGTCTATTAACCAAAATTGTCACCTTAAACTAAAATATATACAGTCCATGGTCAAATATGTTTTTTTGGAATTGAGGCCTTGATTTTGTCTTATTATTGTGTAGTAAAGAGTTTGAGATTCTCCTGGAAAAAACCTGGGGTTCCTCTATATAATCAGGATAACCTAGCCAGTATCAAGAACTGACAAAATTACACCAAGACATATACCACACTAAAGGGTAAGTGTACGGTAAAATTCTATTACATTGAGTTGTACCAGATGATCAAGGGTTCTCACAATTGTGATATCCTCATTGAATTTCTCCAATTGGTTCAAAAACACCCAAGGCTTACTAACTCAGGATTCATCAGCATCAAAGTGTTGGATAATGTTGGGCTTGACAAGATGGCTGATATTCTAGATAAGCTCTCAATAATTGAGACCAGTATAAAATCTGGCTCACAAAAATAGTTGCAGAGCTTATGACCTATTATTTCTTCCCGCCTATTCCCCATTCTTGACCCCAATTAAGAAGGTTTTTGGGTGGCTCAAGTGCATCATTGAGGGGGACACCATCTGGGCCCAAAGACTTATTTAGTTAGTTACAGGCTGGGGTCCATACCCTTTCAGCAGAGATGGTGGCTAAGTCCTATGCCCGTGCTGATCTGTTCATCCCCACATGCCTTGCAAAGCAACCAATCAATCAAATAGATGTCTTATCTTTTATTTATTATCAATTTTATTTTCAATATTTTTGTCAAGGATCTGGATGTACAAGTATTCTGGCTACCGCCAACCTACTTAACATCCAGCCATTGCCTGATTTGGTGCCCTTCCAATATACAGTTTGACATACCAGGAATAGCAACCAAGCAATATCACATGACTGTCCAAGTATCCAGTGGCTTGAACCCATCCCGCACATGACCAACCTCTAGGTTTGATCCAACTAAATCTCTGCCACAGCCAATTTTATATAAGTCTAAAGTATTATCCAATAAAATATACTTCTCTTCTTTCTTAATTCCATATCTGAAACTTCCCCAAAAAGGCAATCCTTATCAATGGTAGCAGCTACAGTTTTTTGACCACACCCATGAAAGAGAGAATGACTGACCAAAACCTGCCCACCTTTGCTCATATACTCAACCAGGCTACATCCCAGGATACCTGGAAGACATAATTCCGCGCCCACAACATTGAAAAAGATATACCTAGTGGATGCACCGTATTCAAAGGTCTGGTCATGCCCAAAGCATGCGCCAAGATAATTTAATACAGTTGGTCTCTTCAACCACAAACAAACGCACAACCACCTATCACAGGTGAAGTTACCAACACCAAGTACATTGATATTGACAAGTTCTTTGGTAAAAACAAAGAAAACGTCATCAACTGGCTAGACCACTCAGCCGCTAAACTCTGCGCCAGCCACATCCCCCACAAAAAATGGGTCCAGGAAGACAGCAAGCGCCTTTACAAGGCCGCAGCTAACTGGTTTGCCACCTGGGTTGGCTCACAAACTGACAACCAGCTTGACAACTGAGAAGAGTTCAAAGCGGACATCACCCACAACTTCTGTGTTACTGAATCCCTCCAAGACATTGCAATACAGCTCAGCAATCTTCCTCAGAAGACTACTGTCACAGCCTATGTCAATGAATTTGAGGAAATACACCAAAAAATTCAAAACCCAGCGCAAGCTGACAACGTACATACCAGAGCATCATTCATCAATAGAATGAAACCCTCTGTTGCTGCCCTCATCTGTCCAGAGGCTAATACCTCCATTCCCACGCTCATTGCAGAAGCCAAGCACGCGGAAAAACGCACAAACATGGAATATGCTGCATGCAACGGCAACCGCTCCTCAAACAGCAATGGCAGAGAAAACTCCAATGGCAACAAAGACAAAACACCAATCATAGCAACAGCAACTCAAATTGCAACAATGGCAATTGCAGACAAAGTGCAAACTGCTCCCGTCCCAAGAAAGAGGACACCGTTGAAGTAAACAATGCTGAAATAGCAACCCACTATGAATCTGACCCCACATTCTCTGACCTCAAAGGGCTCAGAACAGAGGAACAGGGAAAAGAAGAGGAGGAACAGGCTCAAGTGCCCCTGTCTCCCCCCAACTTGACAAGAAATTGTACCAAGGCATGAACTTTGCTGCTCGCATCCCACATGTCCTGTGATCCTCCATTTTTATGAACTTAAAAATTAAAGATTGCTCACAAGTTCTTGTCTAGCCATGCACTTATAAATCTCATACACATAAAATTTTATTTGACTCTGTTGCACAACACATCATGGTTAGCAAATCATTTGTAACCAAATACAAAATACCAGTTATCAAATCCAACTTCAAATACGCCAGAATGGCAGACAAATCAAAGGCTCTACTCAAAGGCAAAACAACTCCCTTCAGAATTGACCTCCAAGGCATACAAACGTCCATCAAAGGACTTGTCATGAATAACATAAACTACAACATTGTAGCAGGCATAGACTAGTTCACCCAAGTGAACCCCAGCATATGTTAGAAAACAAAAACCATGACCATCAAATGCAACAGAGTCAATTTTAATATCCTCAAGGAACCCAACAACCTCATTCTAAGAGACACAGTATTTGCCCAGCTCATAAACCAAGACAACTCTGAACATCTAACCAAGGTCAGTACTCTCCACATAATGAGATACACTTAATTCAATAATATGCAAACAACCAAGATTCAATGCCCAGAACTTGTGGCACTCCTAAACAAATATGCCCATGTATTCAAGGAAAAACTCACAGAGTTACCACCCAAACGAGAGGTCAAACACGGCATCAACCTATGTAAAGCCATGACTAAACCTGCACCCCTCTACAGACTCTTCCCCATGGAGACCCAAACCCTCAAACCCCATATGAGGACAACCTAGCCAAAAGATTCATTTGCTCGTCTGAATCCCTGTGGGGGGGGGCGCAGTGTTCTTTGTAAAGAAAAAAGAAGGCACTCTTTGTCTAGTAACTGACTACAGAGCACTAAATGCAAGCACAGTAAAGAATAAATATCCCCTTCCACTCATAGAGGACCTGTTTGCAAAACTCTCTGGAGTCAAATTTTTCTCCAAATTTGACCTCACCTCAGGTTATAACCAAGTTGAAGTAAAAGAAAAGAACATGCCAAAAACTGCATTCCACACACAATTTGAATCCTTTGAATGTAGAGTAATAAACTTTGGGATGACCGATACTCTCACAACGTTTGTCACCATGATGAACCAAGCGCTAAATGGCCTCTCAAACACATTATGCTACCTTGACAATACCATTATATTCTCAAAAATAAAAGAGGAACACCTCACACATGTCTGCAAATTACTCAATTGACTTGCAAAGCACAAATTTTATGCAAAACCAAGTAAGTGCCAATTTATGGAAAAGGAAATCCTGTTCTTGGGCCACATTGTATCTGACAGTGGCATCAAAGCAGACCCAGACAAAATTAAAGCCATAAATAACATGCAGCGCCCCACCTCTGTTAAACAAGTTAGATGCTATATTGGAATGTTAGCTTACCTAAGGAAATACAGCAAAGACTGCAGAAAGCTCACCACACCAATCAATGATCTAACCAAAAGTAATGCTAAAAAAATTCATCTGGACACCAGAATGCGACAAGAATTTCCAGCTATTAAAGCAAGCTTTGATTAAAGCACCAATTTTGCAATACCCTAATAGCAACAGGTGCTACAAGCTTGAGTCAGATGCCAGCAACACCGCCATTGGTGCAGTCCTATGCATCCGCCAGCTAGGGCAGAAAGACTTCCTGTCAGTATGTTACAAAAGTAGAAACCCAACCAACACTGAGCAGAGGTACCCAATACACAGTAAGGAATTGCTAGCAATATATCACACATGCAAGAAATAGATATGTTACCTAGAAGGACATTTAAATGTCTGAGTACTAACTGACCATAAATCCTTAATCTCCTTTAAAACTCAGAACACACTCGTACTGCGACAAGCCAAATGGATGTCCCTGCTAGAGCAGCTCAATTTGGACATCCAATACAAAAAGGGGAAGAGCTGGTAACTGCTGATGCTCTCTCTAGACTATGTCATCCTAGAGAGGATCATCCTGATCACCTGGACCCTGACTGGCCAAACCTGTACAATACTGAGTATAAAACTAAAGGAAAAGACCCCTCAACACATGAACTAACCCACAATGAATTAGTAAGAAACAAAAAGCATTTCCATGTATCAAATGACACTGTATACCAGATCATCAATGACAAACATGTTCCCTACATCCCACTTGCACAAAGAGTTGACACCATATTAAGACATCACTGCCTACTAGGAAATACAAAGGCTAACAACCTATACCTCACATTAAAAGAGATAGTATGGTGGCCCAACCTCAAACAGGATATAGTTGATGTTCTGAAAAAGTGCACAGTGTGCAAGAAATACACCAGTACAAAGGCTCCTCAGCCAACGGTTGACCCAGTACTGGACCCTGAACCATTCAAGGTTTGGGGGCTAGACGTAATGGGCCCTTTCCCAGAAACAAAAACAAACCAACATTTCTTAATTGTAGCTATCAACTTTGCCACACGCTGGCCCATCTGCTGGGCAACAAAGGACCATAAAGCAGAAACCATCAACTGTTTCATTAAAAAAGCAATCATGGCAACTACAGCACTCCAGACTACATCATAACTGATGGAGCAACCAAGTTATCAGGTCACATAGTAAACAACAACTTGAAATCCAAAAACATTAAACACTCCACAACCTTGCCCTACAGACCACAGGCCAACAGCAGAGTTGAACACATGAACAGAAGCCTTATCAGGACCCCAGAGAAAATAATGGATGGCAAAGCCAAAAACACATGGCCACTATATGTGAAACATGCATTAATAGTATCCTGAGTCTGCACCAATCAAGGGACAGGCTACTCACTGTTTGAACTAACATACAGATACAAACCAGAGATAGTCACCTGCAACAAGCTTCCATATGTAAAGATCCCCCTGGGGAAACCTCCCACAGTAGAACAAGTACCAACTCTACAACACATACGCCTCAAAGAAAAAATAGCAGAAATAAAAAGGCTCCAAATACAAAAGGTAACCTCTACAGAGGAACCACTTCCCATTGACTCCCCTGTCTGGGTCCTAGCTGGAAACAGAAAGAAGCTAGACTCAGTACATAGAGGACTAGGAAGAATCATCAAGTACAGACCAGACCAAAACACCTATCTAGTGAAATTCCAAGGCACCAAAAACTCTGCTGTCAAGAAATACCACAAACCTGTCTTTGCCTTAGCAAAGGAGAACACTGGACCAGACTGGTACCAACTAGCAAAAAACTCCAGGAACATCAGACAGCAGCCATTAAGACAAAGCCCCCTCCTGATGTACCAGAGTAACCCCTTAAGGGGAGGTGTCAAGGATCTGGATGTACAAGTATTATGGCTACTGCCAACCTAATTAACATCCAGTCATTGCACGATTTGGTGCCCTTCCAATATACAGCTGACATACCAGGAATGGCAACCAAGCAATATCACATGACTGTCCAAGTATCCAGTGGCTTGAACCCATCCCGCACATGACCAACCTCTAGGTTTGATCCAACTAAATCTCCGCCACAGCTAAGTCTATATAAGTCTAAAGTATTATCCAATAAAATATACTTCTCTTCTTTCTTAATTCCATATCTGAAGCTTCCCCAAAAGGCGCTCCTTATCAATTTGTTTTTATTTAGTTTAGCTTGTATCAATGTACTTTTTATAATCCTAAATAATATACTGCCAGGTGTACTAATGAATTACCAAAGCAAAGAAGAATGAACAAGTGAAAATTTTCATATTTTAATATGTGTTTATTAGGGTTGAACTAATTGTCCAGAAATATAGTAAACTTTAATGGTATATATATGAGTATTATGATATTTGAATAGGATATGATGAGATTTATTGTGGGTTGAATTGGTGGAACTCCAGGGCTTGTTTTTGGATTAAAGTGGTTATTTCTATAGCTAAGGAGTAAGTTGACATGGCTCCCAGACTATATAAATTACAGCAACTTAAATATGGCAACACTTTGATACAATTGAAAAGGAGGATCTTTACTGGTGGAGCTGACATTTTAAAGATGGCTGAAAAATAAATACATCTTGGATAACATTTTTAATTAAGCTGTAACCAGGCACAATTCTTTATTATATAGATATTGCTGTATTTTTTCTAGTTTAATTGTAATGTAAAATGTGTTTCAAGTCTCTGTGTTGATCCTCATCATTATAAAAAGACCTAGGTAAACAAGTAAGTGAAGTCTCTGCCCCACAAACAGGGTCAAGAACTCATTAAATTTATTATATAGGGCACTTATTTTATTTTTAGGAAGGTTGTTACAAAGGTTTTTTTATGATCATTGGTATATCAGTCTAATTGGAATACCAGGAGGCCCCAAAGTTTCCAAGGACGCCTACAACAGCAGGCAGGACGGCAGACAAACTATTGCTAAACTTTGTTATTTTTTCTTTAAAATTTTTAGGATATGGGATATTGTGTACTTGGGCAGGAAACAAAACCTGACTTCTTCTTGTCCTCTCTCCATTTCTGGTATGTTGTGATATGGCATGGTATTGATAAAGTCCCAGATAAGAATGATGAAGGGCTTGTTGAAGTTAAGGGGTGGAACATATTGGTCAAGGTAGATATTTGGGGCCACAGCCAGAGCTGCAACCCAACTTTTGGTGTCTTCTGGTGTTGGTTAGATCCTGTAAAATTTTGTTTTATTAACAGGGTAAATTTTATTCAATTTTTTAACATTTCAGATAAAACAGTTGGCGTCAGAACCAGCTGGCACCCAATATGAGAAACATAGTTGCTGTAGAATGTCTTGATTCCATGTGGTTTCAGGTATTATTGTAGTATGGCTTCATGCTCATATTAATAAAAAAATGTTAGTATTTGCTTTTAATTGTTTTTGAGACTTCTTCTTTTTTCTCTATGGTTGTCACTTTAAAGGGGACAGCTTCTCTAAACTTCTGAGGTGTAGGTTGTTGGTCATCTTGTGTTGGGTTGGGTTGTGTTGAGTTGTTTTTATTTTTTAATTGCTCAAACATCTCTTGATATTTTGCTCACGCCTCTGCCACCACAAACCCCTGTGACTTGAACTTCAGGTATGCAAGAACATCTTTCTGAACACTAAGTAGCCTTGCTAAAAGTTTGTCTGTTGTATTAGGTATCTTATTTTTTAACACCTTCATTATAAGTTTTTTATTTTTCACCTTCTAGAATCACCTCCTTAGCTTGTCCTTCATCTTTGATTAATCTTCTTTATCTTGACCACTGCTGTGTTCAGTTCTTTGATTGATGTTTTTAATTCTGCCATAATTTTTTACCCCCAGCCCCTTTTATATCAATAAAAATAATCATAAGATACATATATGTTGCTTAAATTTAATGGGACTAAATGAATATAAAATTAAATATAATTATAAATTTTTTTTATTAACTTTAAGTAAATAATATTAAATTTATATTAGCATTCCACTTAATGTCTTATATATCATATTAATACAGACTCTCTGAAGATTACATGTTTGGTCTCAGTACAACATAATTTGTTCTTATTTTATTATGCTAATCATATGCTGCAACAATAACTTATTAAAAAAGTAATTAATTTTAAGGGGTTATATGTAGACCATAATTTCTTTGTACTATAAGCACTCTTGGTCCTTTGGAGACTGTACAGTAGTTTTCAAACCTGTTGAGAGAAACATATATTAGCCAGTTTAGAACACATGAAGTCAGTCTAAAAACAAAATTAAAGTGGATCCAAATCTATTGTAATTTGTCAGAAAATTGAAGACCATGGTATTTTATCATTTGCCAGCTGATATCCTAAGTCTTCTAACATTAGGAAGTACAGAGAACCTGTGACTTTGGCATAACCTTTGGCCTGGAATACTTTGTTTTCTGCAGAAATAGAAAGTCTGACTGGGCCCAAAGCCCAAAGGGTTTGAGACAGTTCTTCCTAATTCTGGATAAAGTTCATGGGTTGTCTCTATATTTTACTATAGATAATTATACTGTATGACAACAGCATCATCTTTGCTCTACTAATAAGCCTAAGAGAGGATCATAATAAGGAAATAGGACTTGGATCAATCGTCAAGTCAATACAGAATCATCAGTCTTTTATTCTAATGGACTGGCTTTAAGGCGGCCTGCCTGCCCACATTTTATCTGAGTTAGCTCACAACACTAGGAAGAGACTGAAGTAGCATTAGGTCAACATGGCAGGAGGCCTGGCCTTTTCAGGGTGGATTTTGTGGAAGCTTGCTTGACAACTTCCTCGGCTTACTGTGTTTGTTCTAGACACACCGCACAGCTGAATCTCTTTTCAGCTGCCTGCCTGGGCCACTATCCAGGGCTAGCTAGCCAACAGTTGGCTACTAGTTCATGAGATGATTATTAAACTAATCAGAGCTACTCTAATACAATAGGCTCATGGCCTTTTATCTTAGAGTGTTTGGCCCGGTGGCCCAGTCCATGTTGGACTCTGCTAGACATAATGCAGATGACGGTTCTTATGGCAGCCCTCTTATTCTAGGATGCAATTTAAGTTTAGAATAGTAATTATTGTGAAGTGCATATTGAGGTGCTTAATGAAGGGAACTAATTAATGAGCAGTATTGCATGTTCCATTAATTAATTGCAATGTATGATTTTGTTAATGCCAGGATATGATTTGGTCATTGATTCATAGATCTTGCAGCCTGCAGCCCACATTGTTCTGTTGAGACTATTCCAAAGAGTGATTGCCAGCTGGCCTGCAATTATTTGGTGAATCTGTTAATTAGTCAATATTCCAAAATCCTGACATAATTTAATATAAGTTCCTTGATTTTTTATTTTGTTTTTAGACTGAGTTCATGTGTTCTAAGCTGACTAATATATATCATATTAATACAGGCTCTCTGAAGATTACATGTTTAGTCTCAGTACAACCTATTTGTTCTTTTTAGCATACTAATTATATGCCAGAACAATAATTTTTAAGAAAGTGATTCATTTTAAGGAGTTATATGTAGGTCATAATTGCTTTGTAATAAAATCATTCTTGGTTCTCTGAAAATTACATGTTTTGTCCCAGTACAACTGTGGTGCTCCTGCTTATCAGATACCAATACATGTCCTGGGTCAAGGTCAGGCACTGGCTGGGTAGGGTTGTCATTTTTCAGGTGATTGTGTTACCGGGATAAAGTATTGTATTTGGCTTAGAGAATGATGAATTTCTCCAACAAATTTCATATTACCATTACTGGGTCCCCTCCATGAATCATAACTTCAGCTGGGGTGCTCCCTTCCTTGGGTTGGTATCACTCTTAAAAGAGATTCTTGGACTAACTTCTCAGGAATTCTTTGCCTCTGATGGTTAATTTGTGCTGTTTGGACAATTTGTTCCATTTCTCTTCAGAAGTTTGGCTTGTTGCAAACGTCCTGCAGTGATGTCAGTAGAAGTCTTCTTTTCCTGTGCTCGGGTAGTAAATGTGAGTGATGTTATCAAACATGAACTTGGAATGTTAAATGGTTTATAGGAGTCAAAAATAGCCTTTATCTAGGAAAGAAGAAAGTTTTAATTAGAAACCTTCTGGGAATGCAACTGTTTATATACTTTTGGGGGCCAACTACCACTTGGAAGTCGCCAGAATCAGCTTTAATGTTTAGGGGGAAGTATGAAAGTTTGAAACCTAAAAACATGATCAAACTTAATATATACTAATGAAAATATTCCTCTTGTACCTGTTAAGTCAATTAGTCTTATATAGTTTCCCCTTGTCTTAGGCTGAATTTCCTTTATACTGGTTCTTTAAGAAGCTTAAACTATCTGTGCTCTCACTTTTATATAATGAAATAATCTTTTAAAATTGCTGCAATCAATTAAAATGGATTTTTCTTCTCTTTATGAGTGAATTCATTAAGTTTTAGGTTATTCTACTAATGATAAATCATAAGTAAAATAAGCTTCAAACTCAACCAATCCTATCAATGCTCTTTATTTTTAAGCATCTGAAGCGCTTTGTTACACTTCATAGATTTGCCAAAACTTAAATATGCAGCAAAACTTTCATCAAACACACCATCAATGTCTCACACCTCTTGTCCCAAACAATTTCTCTGTTTCCTTCAATGTGTTGCCATGTTTAAGCTAGCCTATTTTCCCTAGGAAACTGCTAGATGCTTTATTTTGCTGTGTTTTTCAATGTTTCACCCTTAATTTCCCCTAGAATTTGGGCCAGTGTCTTTCTATTTCCCAAAACCACTTGGTCTTTTACACCTCAGGCAAACTACCTCCTTTGGAAAAACTTACATTTGCCTTCTCTCACTGTTTTTCTGCGTCATCTTGCTTCCTTTTCTGTAAACAACCCACTTTGGAGAAATGTTGAACCACCCATATCAAAATTTCCTCAAATTGTTTTGTTCTGTTCCTTATCTATTAATTCATCTCTGAGAAATGTTGAAACATTTCCTGAACTGCTTCAAACTTTTTCTCGTGGCATAACATATCATATAGATATCAAGCCTATTATTGAGCCCTCATAGATGACCTTCACCTAGGCTTTATTTTGTGGGTCCCTGTCAGTAAACCCACTCATACCCAGAAAATAAGTCTCTCAAGTGAGATTTGTCTAGAATAGGCCCCCATCAGTGGCCTTTATCTAGGTCATCAGAAGCAAGCATATCTCATGTACCTCTACTGTTTTTACTCACACAGATGTTTAATATTGAGCTTTTAGGCATAAAGTAATCAACTTTACTTCCAAGATACCTCCAAATCATTCATTTCTATGGCTTTATCTCTGGACAGCCATAATGATGATGGTTCTAGGCTATATATTCTTGCACATCAACTTTAAAACATCCTTAAAGCTATTATTAAGTCATAAAAAGATAAACTTTACCTTTTTCCCAGATAAAGTAACGCAACTGTACTATCATATCAGTTGATACCAGTATTTAATGTTAGCTCAGCACATTCATCCCAGGGTAGAACCTCAGCTGTGTCATCATCCCAGCTGGTCTAAAGATGTCAGGGACCCACTTCACCAGAATAAGGTCTCTGTACTCCATCCAGTATTCCATATTAATTTCAGGCAAGGTGGCCATTTTCATCAATCAAGCAGTAGCGCTCACATTCTTCATAGCAGGAATCACAAACAAGAGGACCAAATCAATGTTGTGGGAGATCAAGAAGAGAGTCATACATAGTAGCAAAGCTAATACACCCAAGCCACCGCCAATATTAGTAGTAAGCATTCTAGGCACTAGCTAGGTTTCCTATTTCAAACTATTGTAGCAAGTAGTAAATCTGGGAATTGGGAACATGATAAAGGTTTTATTAAACAAACAAGAATCAAGGAAGGGTATTATTCACTTAAATAACCATAAGATCCAAAATCAGGAGATCTCAATCACATCTATTACGTATCAGGAGCAAGGAGTTGAGCTCAGTTGATCACAAGAGTGAAACATTGCAGTTGATTTTTGGTGATGAATAATATAGAGTTTCACAATACCCTGGAGGTGAAACAATAATCAGGGAAATTATTGAAATGTTCTTAGGAAATTCTAAACCATAATTATAAACAATTTAACAATCCCTTGAGGATAATTAATGATGTCAGGAATTGATTTCTGACAAAAAATGACTATACCCCTTTTTATAATCCTCCAGAGGTACCACTTCTATCCTTCCAAAGCACTAGCAGGAGATCATCTTACTAACACCCCAAGGCAAAACCCAAATACCAACCACCTTGGTTGGGCAAAACCCCAGCCACCACAGTAGGACACACCATTTCAAAAACGGCATTTCAAAAAAATGCTATTTTGAAATACACCATCTCAATTTTTACCTATCTCAATTTTTTAGTAAAAACACCATTTCAATTTACAGCATTGCAACTAAGAAAAACAGGTTTTAAAAGTTTAGATTTTTTGAACTCCAAAAATAAACCAAAAGATTCTCAAAAAAAATTAAAAAACATTTCTAGGCTTAAAAAATCCTCAGAATTCCAAATCTGCATAAAAAATGGGGTTGATTAGTAGCAAAAAGGTTGCGTAAAGCCCAAAAGTTAAAATATACCCAAAAACAACTATTTTCATCTATTATAAAATTTGATCCATACTTCAAAATAAGCATAGAATTTTACCAAATACTAAAAAAAGTAAAAATAATAATAAAATTAAAGGAAAGATGAGAGAAGATAAAGAAGTGTTTATTGCAAATAGGCTCAAGCATTAGTTGAAAGAGCAACAGAGATGGCCTGAAGATGCTCAAGCTTTCTATCCTTGGGATAGTAGGCAAGGACCACCTTGCTGATTTCAGTATATTTCTTTACCGCCTTAGTCTGCTTGGGGGGTTGCCCTTGGACTTCATGCCAGTCTTAAAGAGCCGGGCAGAGATGGCTTGCTGGGTTTTTAAATGCACCATTATTTTGTTGAATTTGGGCTTATGAACCTGGACTCTTGTTAAAAATTGGATATACCATCCATCAAGGGAAGAGGTGGTCTTGATCAAACCATCTTTTACCTACTTATAGCAGTTCCACTGGATTGAGTCACTGCCTTTTCTGATGTGACGTGCTCCTTGAAATACTCCAACCCATTGAGTTTCAAAATACTCAATTAACAGAGCAAAGGCTTCCTGGTTGGCAAGGATATAAGGATGGCAGAGGAGGGTGACGTACTATAAATCAAGAACCTGAACATAAAAATGTGTGATTGTCAAATCCTTGGTCCAAATTTTGAATCACTTTTGCGGGATATCCTTTTTTAATTAAATTGAATTCTTTGTATTTTTATTTGTATTTTTAAAAATTTGGGAACTCATAGACACTTTACAAAGTTCAAGTTGAACTGCATATTTCCAATGGATGAAACAAATCAACTGGAATCAGATTTGAAGTGTTCAAATCCATCAACCATTTTCATTAAGTTTTTATGTTTTTTTGGAATTGCAGGATTGTCAAATCCAAGAAACAAATTTCAAATCACTTTTGAATGCCACTAGTAAACTCAGATATTAATTGCAGGAACTGGAATCCAAATTGAATGTACATTAAGCACACTAGGAAACACCAACCCAAATAAAGAAGCTCCACTCTTGATAAAATCAAATCAAAAATCCAATCTCAACAACCATGTTTAGACATGAAATTAAGTGAAATGTAAAATTGTCTAAACTAGAAATGATGCAATATTCTGCACTCTAAATCACTAATATAGCAACCAAAAAACTATATGATGGTATATGAGCTACCCTCCAGATGATGCAGAAATTTTAAAAAAACTTCAAGGAAAAAGAGAGGTGGGAAAGAAAAAACTCAAAAGTGAAACATCACTGGATTACTACACTATGTGTTAATGGATTGCTATTAAGGATACTTGATTACAGTACATTTTAAAAAATGCTAATAATAAAATAGAATTATGTATTACAATCTATCTTATCATGTTGCCTTTTCCTTGATGTGTTGATAGTTTATTTGCTGTTGATAATTTTCTTGTATTTAATTGGATAGTTTCACCTCCAGTTGCCTTGGCAATAGGAAATCAAGTTGCCTCTGCAACCATAGCTGGTCTTGGGGAGGCAACTTGATTTCCTATTGCCAAGGCAACTGGAGGTAAAACTATCCAAGTAAATGCAAGCACATTATCAACAGCAAATTAACTATCAACACATCAAGGAAAAGACAACATGATAAGATAGTTGTAATAAATAATTATATTTTATTATTAGCATTTTTTAAAATCTATTGTAATCAAGTATCTAAATTTTAGTCACCCTAAAATGGAATAGGGTGATTTTTGAGAATGACTATGATTCCTAAAAGAACTAGCACAAATCCACTCTAGATCCATTATCATTCTTTTTGAGACACCCATAAATTATATTTATTTCAAATTCGCCTCATTTTTGATTTGAAATTTAGTTCTTGGATTTGACAATCCTGCAAATTCCAATTCATTAAGTTTTACATGATGTCTATGATTTGTTTGACATACAGGAAATCTCAAATTGTACATTAGAATCCCGCATTTCTGATTCATGTATCCTGTATTTGTTTGTTGAGGTTTGTCTTTTGTTAGTTGAGTTATCTGCTTGAGGGATTTGAAATTTGCCAATTTAAATAAATCAAAAAAGTCAAATTAAATGGTTGATTTTATTAAATATTTTAATTTTCACTCAGCTGAGTTGCCCGCAAAAGTGATTTGAAATTTGGACCAAGGATTTGACAATCCCACATTTTTACGTTTAGGTTCTGAATTTACAGTAAAAGGCATTGATCTCCTCCTTTCTCACAAGGGCAAGGGCAGAAAAGCAGTTGAACACGTCCTTGGCTTCTTTAGTGCCTTTGGAGTTGACTAGCTCATGAAGATCAGAGCACTTTTGGAGGCAACAGCAGTATGCCTGCCAGAAGTGGAAGTAGCATCCCTGGGGAGAGCTCTTGAAGACTCTAATGAAAGCATTTGCCTGATCCTGTTTATAATCCACTACCAGATATTTGTGGTAGGGAATTCTTTCTGGCTGCTTTTTGGTTGGGTTGGCTTCCTCTTTCTGGGACTTGGCCTTCTTCTTGTGCCCTCTGGCTTCCTTTGTCTCCTCTTTGATGATTGGGAGGATCTCATCCAACTTGGCCTTTAAAATTGTAAGAGCACAGAAATAAGTTTCCTGCTTCTTATTTGGGAGGAAAAAAAGACTAGGGGAAGAACTAGATTTCCCACCTGCCTGTGAATGTTCCAAAGCTGGCTAAATAGCTTTGGGCAGGTGGAGAAAGTGCCATCTGAAAGCCATGTTTTGCATTTCAACAGGTTGCACAGATCCTGTGAGGTGGCAAAGCAAATAATGCACTCAGGGGAATGTTGGTTGTTATTGTGGAGAAGGAACCTCTCCTCATGACAAGGTAGTTTTTGTTCCTCAGTAAGGATCAATTGATCAATTGATGAAGCACTGACACCTTCAGTACTCAGAGCATATCTCTGATCAGTGAGATATCTCTGTAATTTGGAGGCACCATCAACAGTTGCAAGTTGGATGTCATTTAAATTGAGGAGGGCATCATTGACAACCTCAGTGATGGTTTGATCTTTGGTGGTTGGGATGATCTGGCAAAGAAACCAGTGTATCAGTTGGTACAAGGGGTCAAAAGGCTCAGCGCAGTCATGCCCAGTAGTCAGGGTCTTGAATCTAGTGAACCTGTATATAGTGAGCCTAGCAGGGCACCCAACATTATCACATTTGTAGTGAGGTTGGCAGATTGCTTTCTTCTCAATGTTACAGCTGAATATGTAGCCCTTGTAAACAAAGCTGGCACCCCCTTTCTTAGTCATTATGGGGTAGCTGGCTGGGTATATGGTGGGCACAGCAAAGTGCCATTTTGGTTGCATACATTGTGGATGGAGTTAAGATCCCAGAGCTCAATTGGCTCATCTGCAGGAGCACCAGGCTCCTGCTCCTCTTCCTCCTTGGGCTCTGATGTGGGATCAGAGTGGCAATTGAAGTTGAATAACTTCTCTTGGGGGTCTGAGGGGGAGTACACAAATGGAGAGTGGGGAGGGGTAGGACTATTTCTCTCTGGCTCAGGTGATGGAGTTGGGGTCTTGGGGGAGCTTTGGCCTTATAGGGCTGCTTCTTTGGGGTAGTCTTAGCCTTTTTGGTCTTTGGAGGAGTGATCTTGGACTTTGAGGCCTTTGAGGCCTTGGGCGCAGCTTTGGTAATTGACTTGGGAGGCATCTAAAAGTGAATTAGTTTAAAAATATGAGCAATTTGGGGGTTGTTTTTAAAGAGAAAAATGAGAATGTTTTTAATATAAAAGTAGTAATTTTTTATATATAATTGTAGAGAAGATCTTAAAAATATAATATCAAAATTTTAATGTTTTTTTTTTTTAAAAAATATTTTTTTATTAGTATCACAAATATAAAAAAATTTGAGTTTTGACTGAAAACTTGCAGTCAAAAAGGCGTTTTTGAAGTGACGTAATTGAGGTGCCATAGCTCAAAAACATAGTGTTTTTGACCATTTTTATAGTAAATTAACAAATTTCCAGTGAAGCTACCTCAACCAGGCCAAAGAGTAAATCTTGAATTTCTCAAAAAATAACTTATACAACTGGGTTTAAAAATTACCCAGTTGTTTAGAGGAGATAAAAAAATAAATTTGTAAATTTTCATATGTTTTCTTACATTTTTTGCTTGATTGATTTTAGACGTGAAATAGTACTTTTAAAAAGTGGAAAGCAAGAATTGCGGTGGGGGAATTGATATAGCGTAGCCTGGCGTCATATGTAATTTCCCCTTATTTTCCCCTATCTATTGTACGCATTGAATCAATTGGGTGATATGAAATTTGGTGGAATTTGAAGTGATGTAAATTGAAATGGCGTAATCACCCCTACACATTAAAATACCTATTAAAAATATTTTATTAAGAGAACCCTTATCAACATATCCATGTATAATAAAGTTATAAATTACATATAACAAAACTGGTTTTTACTCAGCAATGACAATCACTAGAAGGACTATCATAGTGGTATTATTTTAAGTTGATTTTGGTATAAGTGTCTTAGATTAATACTATAGGAAAATCTTCTGGCACTATACAACAGGCTTTATTTTAGTTTGGGTATAAACTTATTTTAGTTTAAGATAAATAGCGTGATTCAAAGTAATGTAAAGTCAAGATGGCGTAAACATGCCCCACACTAAGTGATTTCATATGTAAATAAAGTTAGCAAAATAAGATTTAATTAATCTGACTCAAAGTGAAAAAATCAAGATGCCGTAAATTTGAGATGCTGCATTATAAAAGTATATGTAAATTTTAAATATTTTATTGTTTATTTTATTTTTTTGTGATTCAAAATCACTAACCCAAAAAACACCATCTCAAATTTAATTCAAGATGGCGTAAATTGAAGTGCTATTTTTTAGATGGCGTGTCCTACTGCCACCACAGCTGGACAAACAAATAAAACAACAAAAAATTTTCTCTCCTAGGCAACCATTCTCTACTTGGACAAAATCACCTCACACCTGTAAAAAAGCTCAAACGTGGATCATCACAGTCTCTCATTCTTTTTCTCTATCTTCCAAAGTGAGAGGAACTACTAGCCCAAACAGTATATCTATCAATTCAATAATCACTTACTTGAGCATAGTTTGCCTAAAGCTCATTGGCCTTATATATTCTATTGTCTCTCACATATAAAAAGATGTGTCCTCATAGGTCATACAATATTTAATATATTAAAGTTGGGAAACATTTTCTACTTATCCCTCTCACATGATTGGCCTCAAGCCAGCCTACCAATCAGAGAAATACAATTATGCCGTAACTGTGCTGTATTTGCAGAGTTACATGGTGAAAATGATTAAAAACTAGATAACTATCTTTATTGAGATATTAGAATTATATAGATGGGGTGAATCATTATAGGAGGAACAAGATTGGGACAATTGATTTGTAAAGTTACTCCCCCCTTTGACCTTGGATAGGACAATCTTCCCTCAACATACAAAGAAACCTGCTCAGAAATCTGCTAAGCCTCTCAATTCCCTTGTAGATTTAGCCCACACAATTGACAAGAGATTTTTATTGGTGTACCCTTCTCAGGTGAAAACTGCTGATGATCTGATTTGTATACCAAATTAATAAAAATCCCTGATTAATTTGGATTCCTTGTTGGCTTGGTTTCACCCTCAGTTAAAACAAATGAAGTGGAACCAATCAGGGTGTGCTTCTGCTGGATTAAAAAATTCACTCAAACTGGATTAAATGCTGCCTTGAACCAGACCAAAGGCACCAGCCAATCAGAGTTGATGTCAGAAATTATTGGGAAACTTTCCAACCCATTGTATTCTCCTTGCAAAATTTTTCTTTAAGCCAATCAGATTCAAGTCTTAGATCAGGTAACCTTGGACCTAAACTCTATCCTTATAGCAAGACAGGGGACTGAAAGTCCCCTGCTTGCTCATTATATTCAATAAAAGTTTACACTCACAAACTTAGATATTTTAGTGGATTTTTTAGGTTCTTTTATTGACCTTTAACTCTCTAAAGGGTTGTTAGTAAAAGTGTTTAATATTCCTTACCCTTGCTGTCATCTCCTGAGTTCTGGCCTCGCTTTTGAAGTCTCTAGTGTAGATCTTCAAATCAACATCAAAGCTTAGTATTTTTGCTTTCAATTTTTAAGTTTGGCTTTAAAAATTAGTATCAAATCTTTTATAAATTCTTACTTGAAGTTTGATTTTGTCACTCATTTGCTTTGCCTATACCTCTGGACCTATATGCTTGACAACAAGCCATTGCTTTGTCTAAACCTTGTTCCTAGAACCTACTTTCAGGTCTTTATTTCTGCTCATAGTGCTGAAAATCTTTATCCTTTTGCAAGTCCCTAGTTTGTTTCTGGCTCCTCTTTGCAACCCCAAATTTCTTGATGTTTAAATATTTTTACCTGCTCTCAAATTCTTGGTGTTTCCCTAGCTCCAGTCTTGTTAATAATTTGGAACACTTCCCCAAACCTCTGGGGAAGAATGTCCTACTTGGACCATTACATGGAAGATAACCCCTTCCAGCTTCTACAAATATTTGAGGACCTTCCTGGGCTTTCCTAGGACCTGATTGTTACCGGAGAGAACCTTTTTAAGAGCCTCACCTGTGACAACTTGGAGCTCCTTCCCCCGACCCAGCTTCCCTGTCTTCTCAGAAAAAGGATCTTCTGGTACCTATTCCTCCAATGGAGGCTAACCCCACAGCCTACAAGGAAGAGTTGATCCCCCAGGAGTATGCTCCCATGCAAACTCCCTGGCTGCTTAACAGCATGATATTGATGAGCTTAGATTCCTACTTTCCTTGGCTGTCCTTGGTGTCCTTTCTCTGGACGCCTCTTTGAGCAGCCATTCTGGTCTTACACTGGATAGTGTCCTGGTGGGGTTTCCCCCCAGGATGGGAGCTGGACTTAGCCAGTTTATCTCCCCTCTCTTACCCAATTGATTGGATTGAACAGGGGGTGGTGTGATCCTTGTAATTAGTGAAGCGCCAAATTGAGCTGTCCACCAAGCTGGGATTGACATTGGTTCTTGTTGAATTTAGTAATCTGAGTCAACTTTGGCATCTGGCTATGTGTCATGGAGAAGTTAGTTTGGAGGTCACAGAACCTCTTGTGCAGAACCTTGACTGGAGGGTTGACCCCATTGTTCCAACAAATATATTGGGTAATCCATGATAAGTTCTTGATGTTTATATTTATCCTTTAAAATTTAGTATTTTCAAGGTTGAATTTTCAGCCTTGAGTGAATCACAGCACATTGGGCAAAAATATTTTGACATGATATTAATTCTAACTAAAAAGTTGAAGGCTCAAGAAATTGTTTTATGTTGGGGGTATGTATAAAAAAACTTTCCATATTCCTCTTGAAGAGATTTTGGATCTATATTCAAGGAAAAATCAGTGTATAAACTTGTTTAAAAGTTTGGAAAGACACAATTGGATAAATTTGTTTTATACAAGGTGAGGAAAAATCAATCACATTATTGAAAACCCATATAAATTCTGCAGGTGTGCCAAAGTCAATTCAGTTTTGATATTTTTAAAGTAAAAAAACGCAGAAGATAAATAAACATGCCATCAATTGGTTTACTCTGCAAGAAATCAGTACAATTCTTTTTATTTTTTGTCAACAATTTGTCACTTGTGTTGGCGCCTTGCCTTGAAGAGACTGGGTCAGCAAAAGATCTTACCAAGGCTGGCTGCCCTCATAGCAGCTGTTTTTCTGAGAATAATTCTACTGTTACCCAAGATTTCAAAGAGGAGACCAGATCATCAACCAGACAAGATGCCACACAACTGGGCATTGGCTGGTAGCTCCTACACAGAACTTTGTTGAAAGATTTGATGGTGTTTCTTTACAAAGTGCAGACAGTGCATCAGTGTCAGAAATATTCCAGACAAAGAAGAAATCAACAACTACTGCCTCTATTTGGGTCAAAACAGACACCCCAAAAAACCTTAGCATCAATTCAGAAAAGCCACAAAAGTCACAATATCAGCATTGATTTTCCCTGATTAGTGAAATTGCCATAAAATATAATCCAAAGTTGGATTTCAACTCCCCCAGCTAGCCATTGACTGCTCTCACCCTGCCCAACCTCCCACACCCCAGATAGTCACTCCTGGCCCAGCCTGAGGCCCACCACTTCCACTGGGACCACTGCCAAATTGAGAGAGCTCCTAAATCCAGATCCAAAATGCAGAATTTTTCATGAAAATCTAAAAATAGGGATTTAGTCCCAAATTGACAACCTATGAATCCCAGGCCCCCAGGCCACCATCTCAACCTTATCAGTTTTACCTGATTAGAGGAACCAGACTTTCAAAAGCCAGAACATTAATTGAAATCCCTGCCAAAGGTCTGATCTGTTCAGAAGGGCCTTGATTCAGTAACTAGTCAAGAAATAGTGAATCAATCATTTAAGGATTGATCAAGAAAGGCAATTCAACGTCAAATCAAACTATTGGATACTTCAATCATTTATTTTATCTCTTCATTTTCCTGTCTTAAAACATTTATATAATACACTAAATCTCTCAATGATAGGTTATGCTATCATTGTGTGAATATCCTCAACTGATTAACATGTAAAACAACTTTTACTTCACCAGAAAAGTGAGCTTATAGCTTTAGGTTCTCCTCCCCAGGCACAAAGATAAATCACCTCATTGTCTCTGCTGTTACCACAGCATGATTTGAGATTGAGAGCAATAAGCAAACCTTCACCCAGTTTGGATCAATGCCTGAAGATGTTGAAGATGTCTACTATCAGAAGCTGTCACAACTAAACTCCTCCAATGTATACATCTGGCTGCCTCTGTTGTTGCCCAGATCCATCACCTCCTTGACAATATAAACTACAGTATATTGTTTCCTGAATTGCTTTTTAGGGAATCTGGGCAATTTAACGTCCATGAAAAGGGGTTTAGATGGTTCATGATCATCTATCCAATATTCACTTCCCTAAAAGGATTACAGATGTTGAATCTGCTCCCCCATATGCCCATAGTTGTACCCTCAATTCTAGGGTATTGAAACCAGCTGTTATACTGACTGCCAAACATGGTCAACCTATACTCAAGCCATCCTGAATATCAACAAAGAGGTGGACAAAATTTTGTCAGAAGTTATCACAGGTGATGTCAGGATTTCTGGATATTGACTAATTAACGGTTTCAACAAAATAACACAGGCCAGCAGTTAATTGCTCTTAGGAAGGGTTTCAACAAAATAATGCGGGCCGCAGGTTGTGGGATCAGTGATCAAATCATATCCTGGCATTAACAAACCCATGTATTAAAATTAATGAATGAAACATGCAATATTGCTCATTAATTAGTTCCCTTCATCAAGCACCTCAATATGCACTTCACAATAATTACTATTCTAAACTTAAATTGTATCCTGGAATAAGAGGGCCGTCATAAGAACTGTCATCTGCATTATGTCTAGCAGAGTCCAACATGGACTGGGCCACCAGGACAAACACTCTAAGATAAAAGGCCCTGAGCCTATTGTATTAGAGTAGCTCTGATTAGTGTAACAATCATCTTGTGAACTAGTAGCCAACTGTTGGCTAGCTAGCCCTGGATAGTGGCCCAGGCAGGCAGCTGAAAAGAGATTCAGCTGTGCGGTGTGTCTAGAACAAACACAGTAAGCCAAGGAAGTTGTCAAGTGAGCTTCCACAAAATCCACCCTGAAAAGGCCAGGCCTCCTGCTGTGTTGACCTAATGCTACTTCAGTATCTTCCTAGTGTTGTGAGCTAACTCAGATAAAATGCAGGCAGGCGGGCTGCCTTAAAGCCAGTCCATTAGAATAAAAGACTGATGATTCCATATTGACTTGACAATTGATCCAAGTCATATTTCCTTAATATGATCCTCTCTTAGGCTTATTAGTAGAGCAAAAGATGATGTTGTTGTCATACAGTATAATTATCTAGAGTAAAATATAGAGACAACCCATGAACTGTATCCAGAAGTAGGAAGAACTGTCTCAAACCCCTTGGGCTTTGGGCCCAGTCAGACTTGCTACTTCTGCAGAAAACAAAGTATTCCAGACCGCAGGTTATGCCAAAGTCACAGGGTCTCTGTACTTTCCTAATGTTAGAAGACTTAGGATATCATCTGGTGGATGATAAAATACAACATTCTGCAGATTTCTGACATTGGTGCTCACTACGCACTTTTGTTCTCCTAATAAAAATTGACTACTCTACTGCTGGTAGCTTAGTCTTTGTTGCGGGGGAGGTTGCACATTAGCTGTTTGCCTATTCACATAATGAAAACAAAATTTAAAAGTTAAAAGAAAGTACATGTAAAGCACTTTTTATTGCAAAGCAAATCCCCTCACCCCCATTATCTTTTCAAGTGGACCGGGGGTCTTTGGGTTGATAGGCGCAACTACCCCAGTCTAGCTCTTTATGCAAAGCAAGGAGTACCAACATCACCTGTAACCAGGCCCATTGCCCCATATGAAACAGCTGTGAATAGTTGACTATTGACAAGGTTATAGCAAACTTGGGATCACAAACACGAGTGACTCCACATTTGGGAGGGAAGCAAATGCCAAGAATAAGCAAGTCAACAATAAAATTGTCAACATAACTATATATTACAGGTAGCGGGACCTTAAGGCGGTAGATTTCCTGCCTATAGTATTCCAGCAATACAGGCATATGTTGCAATTGCAAATGAGGGTACTTGTCCAATGGATAAATAAGAAAGACTGCCAACACTCACATAGCAGGGAGATACTAGGATTGCTTATTCCTCTGCAAGTGAACATAGCAAGCCTTGGCTGCTATGTTGGGCTGGCTGGCCTTGCAATCCCTGAAGCAAATTGCTAACCTGTCCAAATAACCAGGTGACACAGGAAGGGGTAAAGTCCAACACTTTAGAACCACACCTGCAAAGGAAAGAGCACGCTCACTTTCTAACAACAAAACCCAGCCCACCTCAACTTGAGGACGGGCAAGCTCTCTAACAGCAGACGCAAAGGACCGCCAGAGCTGCACCATATCCTTACTTGAGCTCCCACACTCACCCACCAAGAAGTGCTTCCTGGGATCAACCAAAGGCTGACTTTTCATTGCCAGGAAGAGGAACTCGCAGAATATCCGTGCCAGTTAAAACCCTGAAAGGGCTAAAACTAGTGCTATGGACATTGTCATGAATGACATTTCAATACTTGTATTGAAAACCCAAGAGTTGAACCCCAGTTCCCTGAAAGTGGATCAAACTCTCAAGGACAGTCCAGGACCCACCAATCCATTAAGTCACAGGCTTGAATTGTTAAATTACTCTGCAACCTGCTGGCCTACTATAGAGGATTCCCTGAATAGTTGCCAGTCTGCCGCCAAACTGGTGCCAATGAAGACCCATACCTACAAAGGAGATGTAACCTGGATAACAGAGGTTGGGGAAGGACCTACTGCCAACCTACCAAGAGCCAATACTGGAGTTTCAAAATCAACATTGGAAACCCTGGAATCAAACCCTGATCCTCTAAAGGCTACGCGAGTCACACAAAGTGGACAGGAACCTGCCCACTTGCTAAATTGCAAACCCGAGTTGACAAGTTACCCTGAGGCCTGCCAGTCTTCCAAGGACAATTCCCCAAATGATCACCAGATTGATGCCAACCTTGAGCCACCAAAGATCCAAACCTGTGCAGAGGTTGCAGCTTGCCTTAAGGAGGTTAAAACAAAGCCTATTTTTAACTCTGCCAATGACCACCAGCAACTGCCAGCCTTCCTTCCAGAAGGGGTAGTACAATTGAACTACTCAGGTGACATAGTGAACAGTGGCGGTGGAACAAAGCATTGCCACTTCTATTTGCCAGAGCAGGCACAACCTGGATCTGCTACCCTCAAGACTCCAAGCCAAGATCCATGCTCCGCCAGTGCCTTTTCTGCAAACCTGAACCCTTCAAAAATTGAAGAAGCAAAGTCCCATGGTATAAAAACCCCAGCGGTATGGTGATGACCACATTGTCATTTTTGATAATAAAGTTTTATGAACCTTTGGTTCAAACAAATATTACCTTACCTAGTCTTAGTGATCTTCCATCTTAACTCCGTTTAAGTAGACCATCAGGCACCTGCCCCCTCTGGAGACCAACCTGCTGATCCCACCCAGGCACTATACTGTCCCCCAGGAGCCCCCTTTGGACCTGTGCATTTTACCAAATACCCTCCCAACCCGGCTTATGCAGAGTACAACTTGGAGACCATCCTCATTGCTGACCTCTTGACCAGGACTAGAGAAACTGAATACATAGAACGTGAAGGAAAGTGGTACAAAAGGCCGCCAAGATTGTTCAAAGACAAGTACAATTATCTGCTTGCCTACTTTGTTCCCATGACTCTGCCCTTAACCCCATAACCCAACTGCCCAATAGAGACCCCCACTGCTGCAGAGACCATGTCCACTCAACTGTTTGGAGTACTCTATATCACCTTGACAGGAATGGTGGATTCCATGATCCCTACCTCTGGACCCTGGTCCTTACTCAGGCAATCTATGTCTTACATTATCAAGTTAGCACCCATTCTATGGTGGGCTTTACCCTCTGGCTAGGCCCAACCCCATCCCAAGCTGCCCAATGCCTCTACCTATGCCTGGCTTCCTGATAGACCTTGCCTCCAGGTGCAAGCGCTGGGAGAGCTCCCTCAATTGGTAGATTGGCTTGCAATAGCAAGTCTTGGGTGGAGTGGATTGTCCCAGAACCTAACAGGTCTTTCATTTGCAATGACTTGCTATTTGAACCAGCCACAGATTTGTGAACAGCTTGGCTATCTGGACCAACAAAAACATGCGGGCCACCGGGCTGCAAGGAACTAGGAGAATCACTAACTAAACCCTCTGGACCAAAAGATTGTAGGTTGAGTGTACCAGCTATAGATGTTGCCTCTGTCTCCATTAAGAAATATTCAGTGGAGGGACAAGAAGCCTTATGCTGAGTATCCAAGTACTTAAAGTACTCACAGGGATACTTCTTCCACCGCCACTTTCCCTCCTCATCTAGATTATTGTAGTACTCTTCATACTTAGTTCAAGCAGATGAGTCAGACATGATAGATGAAGGAGCCAATGACTTAAACCCTTATATTTAGTCAAGCAGAGGGGAATGTCAGGATTTCTGGATATTGACTAATTAACGGTTTCAACAAAATAACGCAGGCCAACAGTTAATTGCTCTTAGGAAGGGTTTCAACAAAATAATGCGGGCCGAAGGTTGTGAGATCAGTGATCAAATCATATCCTGGCATTAACAAACCCATGTATTAAAATTAATGAATGAAACATGCAATATTGCTCATTAATTAGTTCCCTTCATCAAGCACCTCAATATGCACTTCACAATAATTACTATTCTAAACTTAAATTGTATCCTAGAATAAGAGGGCTGTCATAAGAACTATCATCTGCATTATGTCTAGCAGAGTCCAACATGGACTGGGCCACCAGGCCAAACACTCTAAGATAAAAGGCCCTGAGCCTATTGTATTAGAGTAGCTCTGATTAGTGTAACAATCATCTTGTGAACTAGTAGCCAACTGTTGGCTAGATAGCCCTGGATAGTGGCCCAGGCAGGAAGCTGAAAAGAGATTCAGCTGTGCAGCGTGTCTAGAACAAACACAGTAAGCCAAGGAAGTTGTCAAGTGAGCTTCCACAAAATCCACCCTGAAAAGGCCAGGCCTCCTGCTGTGTTGACCTAATGCTACTTCAGTATCTTCCTAGTGTTGTGAGCTAACTCAGATAACATGCGGGCAGGCAGGCTGCCTTAAAGCCAGTCCATTAGAATAAAAGACTGATGATTCCATATTGACTTGACAATTGATCCAAGTCCTATTTCCTTAATATGATCCTCTCTTAGGCTTATTAGTAGAGTAAAAGATGATGCTGTTGTCATACAGTATAATTATCTATAGTAAAATATAGAGACAACCCATGAACTGTATCCAGAAGTAGGAAGAACTGTCTCAAACCCCTTGGGCTTTGGGCCCAGTCAGACTTGCTACTTCTTCAGAAAACAAAGTATTCCAGACCGCAGGTTATGCCAAAGTCACAGGTTCTCTGTACTTTCCTAATGTTAGAAGACTTAGGATATCATCTGGTGGATGATAAAATACCACAATCTGCAGATTTCTGACAGGACGGCGCAACAGCGCACACTTCTTAAGCCACAACCAATATTCTTAAGAAAGCACTTCTGGGTGGCTTGATCTCTTGATTTGGTGTTTTGTACTGACTGGTCATATCACTTGGTTTAACTGTTCCAGACTGCTTTTTATGAGGGTTCTAAAGTCATGGGTTTATGTTGATGAGCCCCAGGCTCTTGAAGCCCTTAAGAAGGATGTTTGCTGAGGATGTGAGAACCTGTTACCCAACATTATGGCAAGAGCAATGGAAAATTTCATATAATGAGCTGGTATGGCCATCAACTCTGGCGGCGGCCACTTGGAAGATATCATTTCATGGACTTGATGGATTAGGTTCTAATGGATCAAATACAGTAGGATATGCCACCTCAAAAACGGCACTTCAATTTACGCCATCTCAAATTAAATTTGAGATGGCTTTTTTGGGTTAGTGATTTTGAATCACAAAAAAATAAAATAAACAATAAAATAGTTAACATTTACATATAATTTTATAATGTGGCATCTCAAATTTACGGCATCTTGATTTTGTCATTTTGAGTCAGATTAATTAAATCTTATTTTGCTAACTTTATTTACATATGAAATTACTTAGTGTGGGGTGTGTTTACGCCATCCTGTCTTTACCTCATTTTGAATCACGCTATTTATCTTTAACTAAAATAGGCTTATTACTGCATTAAAATAAATCCTGTTGTATACAATCAGAAGATGTTCCTATAGTATTAATCCAAGATAATTATACTAAGAACAACTTAAAATAAAGCCACTATAGTTGTGGTGCAGGGCTCTGCCTGCAGATATTACCATATTGAGACTACTAATCTATAAGGAAAAGTATAGGGGAACTGCTGCCCTTTCTTGAATTTAGATCAGAGAGTTATTCATTAAAACATAAAGATCAATTTCCAATTTGCCACTAATTGACGTACCTGTGACTAACCGCAGATGCGTCAGAGAGTGACCCATCATGGTGACTTTCATTGAGGCAATTAGTAGCTCATCAATTTCCTTGATTTTTAATTTGATATAGAGACCTTATGCCCCTTACTGACAAGTATGACCCCCCTAGATAAACATTCTGAAACCCTGTTCTAGTCCTAGTTCCCAAAAATTGACCCTACTTTTGCTTCAACCACCTGTCCCAGAGATCACATGTTTAGATGTTCACATCTCACCCAATCTAAGCCCTTTCTCTCTGAATATTTTCCAAAATGTTTCAACCCTTCAAGAATAGCTTAGTTCCTGCCAAGTCCAGACTTCACTCAGGATGACTCACCCTTTCTTTTTCCTTCCCCACTTTCAACTATATAAGGTCCTCAGATAGCCCCAATAAAGACATCATTGAATAGAACATAGCAACCAAATTAACATTCTTTAGAATACTTGCAGAGCTCAAATAGAGAATTTCTGTTGTGTAAGGAGATAATAGTCCTGCTGTGTTCCCCCAGTTGCTGCTCAGCTACTCCAGCCTTACCCTTAAAACCCTTGAACACCACAGATAGAAAGCTTGAGCATCTCCAAGCTATTTCAGTTGCTCTTTCTACCAATGGTTGAGCCCTTTTCCAATAAACAATACTTTATCTTTTCTTTCCTTTAATTTCATCTTTCTTTTAATTTATTTAGTATTTGGTGCAACTGTATGCTTATTTTAAAGTATGGCACATGGTTATAATAGATGAAAATGGTTGTTTTTGTGTATATTTTGACTTTTGGGCTTTACACAGCCTTATTGCTACTAACCGACACCATTTTTTATTGCAGATTTGGAATTCTGAGGCCTTTTTGAGCCTGGAAATGTTTTTTAAATTCTATTTTTTTGGATTTTTTTTGGGTTTTTTGGAGTTGAAAAAAATCTAAATTTTGAAACCCCGTTTTTCTTAGTTGCAATGCTGTAAATTGAAATGGTGTTTTTACTATAAAATTGAGATAGCTAAAAATTGAGATAGCGTATTTTGAGATAGCGTTTTTCGAGATGCCGTTTTCGAAATGGCATGCCCTACCTCAAATACACAAATTTTACAAGCAGGACCAAAGTTTTTCATGAAAAGTTACAGCAAAGGAGGATTGGGTGGTTACTTCTGCCCCACCTTGTACAAAAGATGGAAGCAGGGTTGCTTGGTTTGAAAAGGCTGGTTTGGCCAACTTCAAGGGTAACCTTGGGAGATAAAATAGATAGCTTATTCACCAGTACCAATTATTTTTATGCCACAACATTTATTATCCATGCTAATTGGATATTTATACTATCGATAGTCCTTCTCGGATTGGTTAAAGCTTGTATTTGTAATGTAACTCTTTTTATTTTAGACAGTCAAATGAGCTGCACAGATGTGGTAGGCAAACATGATTCAAAGGTGGATTTAATATCTATTTTAAATCTTTTGTACCTGCATTCGGTAACTAAGGATGGTAGCTAGGCCCTAGTTTTAATCACTTCTTAAAATTTAACAGTTTCAATTATCAATTTATATAAAGCTTGTTTATCTGAAGGTTGGATTTTACTACATCTGATTCATCTCAAGGGTTCAAGGCAGCTGGAACAAGCTTGATCTAAAGTTTTAGGCGAGAGAATATAATTGTCATTCTAATCTTCCGAAAACTATGTCGCTTCATTTGAATGCTGCTTCAGCACAATTTAGCTGACTTGGAACTCAAAACACCACTTATTTAAAATCCCTCATCAATTAGCTGGTGGCGTGTACGTCAATACAGTAGCCACTATAATAAGCCTCTAAGCTGTGGCCCGAACTTGGCTGCAGCATATAATAACTCTAGTAAAGTCACTTTCTTTACTATCAGTCTACCATGTATAGTACTACATCAGCTGGGAGAAGCGTTAACCGGAGCAAGGCTGAAGAAGAACTGGCCTTGAATATAAAAAAGGCTACTACTCCTGAGGAAACCGCTCCTAAACAAAAGCATGTTCGAAGTAAGGCAACGTTTTATCTAACCGGATGCCCTCATTGCTATAAAATCAAAAGTTCCAATAAAATAATACCCATTTGCTTTGAATAGACATGATATCCAGTCGTTTTTTTCTTGTAGTTAAAATCTTACCAATTTCTTTACAATTGGAACTACATCCTTCCCACTTAAACAGTCACTAAGCGAATTTTTTGTCCAGGTTGCATTCTCTTTACTTGGGACTTCCAGAGCTCAAAATCTTTCTGGGCAGCTCTCCAGGCTCAGCCGCTCATGGCCGAAGAGATTCAAGCCTTCAAAGCTCTTATAACCATCCACAAAGTGATCCGTGGAGGGCATCCAATGGTAAAACACATTTACTATCACGGGCTAATTAGACTTGTTCGTTTCATTTTAATTTGATTCTCATCGTAACTTTTTAGGTGCTTAATGACGCTTTTACTGAAATGAATTTCATTCAAAGCCTTGCCCGAGCTGCACAGACCAGCGATAACTTTGGCTATGGAGGACTCATTCGAGGATATATTGATTATATTTTGAAGAAGCTGAACTTTCATCGGAGCCATAGCCAATTCAACGCAAGCTTCGATTACGAAGACTATGTTAGTCTACGTGGTGTTGCTGACCCTAACGCGGGCTATGAAATCATAGGCGAGCTTATCGCTTTATCAGAAACACAAGACCAATTTCATCGCCAGGTATTCCGCTCGCTTGGAGGATCTCCCACCAATGAATGTAAAATTTCATGCCTGGTGCCATTAGTGGAAGAGTCCCATGCTCTTTATATATTTATCAAGTCAATGCTCACAGCTTTGTATCGTTCAGGAGATTTTTATGAAGCTCTCGCTCCTCTAAGAGAAAAGTATCATTCTTTGCATCGCTCATTGAGACAGTTTTACTACGAATGCTCTCAAATTCGTTATCTCACCTCTCTCATTGCAATCCCTCAGCTCTCAGCTGATCCGCCATCGTTGGGTGCTGGCGATGACAGTAACCGCCCAATGACCCCACGCTTCAATCCAACACCCCCACCTCCTGCACCTATCCCTGATCCCACTCCTGATCTCTTCCTCGAACAGAAGCGTGAATATGAACGTCTTCAACAGGAGGCACAGCAGAGGGCTATGCAAAATCAACAGCAGCTTGAGCTCGAACGTATAAATCAACAGAGAGCCTACGAAGAACAGATGAGAATGCAACAAGCAAGAGAGCAAGAAGAGCTTGAGCGTATGAGACAAGGTCAACACCAACGTCAAGTTCAGGGACGTTTGCTAGAGCTAGAACAAGAAGTATTTGGGCTGCGAGCACAGCGTGAGCGCGAGTCACTTGCACTTAATCAACAAACAGAGCGAGTAGCGCAACTGGAGCGTGAATTACAGCTCCGTAGCCACCAGCTTAACCAACAAGACCAACATAGCCAGCAAATGGCCAAATCTCAAGAGGAACAAGTTAACCTCTGGAAGTCTAAATATGAAGCGATTGCCAAAATGTATGCACAGCTACGCCAAGAGCATCTTGATTTACTAGCCAAATACAAGCAAGCCACCGCCAAATTGAATCAAGCCAGCGAAGCCGTGCGTGCAATGGAGCGTATGCGTCAAGAGTCACAGCAGCGTGTGCACGAGACCACTGCACTTTCAAGTGAACGGGATCGAATGCGTGCTGAATTGGATCGCAATCAGAATGCCCATCGTGAAGAAGTAGCCCGCTTGCGCCAAGAAATCGAGGTAGGGCGTAGTCAACTCCAAGAACTTGGACAAGCTCGTGGTGCTGAGATGTCTGCACTAGTCGAAAGACTTGAGCAAGAGAAACGACGCATGGACCAAGAGTTGTCCGCCAAAGCTAGCCAAGTTTTGCAGCTCCAGGCTTCTCGAGACAAGGATGCTGAAGATTTGGCAGCGCTACAGGCAGCCAAGGATGAGGAAATCGCTGTACTTCAAGCGGCTATGGACCAAACTTTGATGGCTTTACAGAATACGTCAACTTCAACCTCTCAGTCACAGGATGCCCTCAATCGAAAGCTAGCCTCGCTTACTACAGAAAACGCTGCCAAACTCAACAAGATCTTAGATTCCATCTACCGCAGCTGCATAGCAAAAGTTGACCAGTCCTTGTTTGAACTTGAATCCAGTGCCCACGGTGGCAATCCTTCAGCTACGCCAGAGCATGCCCTCTCACTCATCGAGGTTGTCAATGCTGCATCAGGAGACTTTGCTTCTACCTTGTTACGCTTCCTTGCTGATCAAGCTGATCACTCTGATGTCATTTCTCATGCAACCGAGTTTTCCCAACTGGTGAGTCAATTAATGCTTGAGACCAAAGGCATCACTCGCCTTGCCGAAGACGATGTTTCTGACCAGCTGATAGCTTCTGGTGCTGTTGCGGGCAAGGCTGCACGAAAATTCTTTGACAAGATGCTTTCGGCCAACCTCACCGCCATCCCTGCACTCTCGCGACCAGATTCTGTGGTACACTGCAACCAGAGCTTTCAGCATGACCTCACAGAAATCACTCGTATTGCCGAAACATTAGTAGTAAAGGACGCTTCAACTATGGAGGTTAAGAATGCCGGTGAAGATCTTGGAGATCTAGTGGAACGGGAAATGCTTAATGCAGCAAACATCATTGAAAAGGCAGCCCAACGTTTATCTAAGCTTATGGATGCTCCCTCCGATCCCCACGTTACTTCTACTGACCGCCAGGTTCACTCTGCTATTCTCGACTCAGCTATGGCTATCACGAATGCTATTGCTCATCTCATCAAGTGTGCAACCGCATCCCAGCAGGAAGTAGTAGCTCAAGGGCGTGGGTCTAGCACCAAAACGGCCTTTTATAAAAAGAATAATCGCTGGACAGAAGGCCTAATCTCAGCCGCCAAGGCCGTTGCTTTGGCTACAAACATGCTTGTTGAAGCCGCCGATGGCGTGATCCATGGGACTCATAGCCTTGAGCAGTTGATGGTGGCCTCAAACGAAGTAGCCGCTGCAACTGCTCAACTGGTAGCTGCTTCGCGTGTCAAGGCCAACCTATACTCCAAGGCCCAAGAAAAACTGGAAGCTGCCTCTAAAGCGGTTACAAGTGCTGCCCGCAACCTCGTCAAGGCTGTCAAGGAAATCGATGCCAAACAACGTGAAGCTAAGCAATCGCAACTGGACTTGAAATCTATGGCCCCACATGAGTTTAAGGTTAAAGAGATGGAACAGCAGGTTTCGATTCTCAAGCTAGAAAAGGAATTAGCCTCTGCTCGCTCAGAACTTGCTTTAATGCGCAAACATTCCTATCACTACAGCAACGAAGAATCATAGGCTATTTTTTCTTCCAATTAAAATTTTTAATATCTAATTACTTTTGTAACAATCCCATGGTATTGATTGTTACCTCACTACATTGAATTAATAATTTCATTAACACTCCATAGATTTTAAATATGTTATCAACCCATGAGCCCTTATTGACTGGCTCACATCCAAGCTTCATTGAAACTTTTACTGAATGATACAATCATTTGTATTTGCCTGTATTGTAGAAATAGTGTCAGATTACATGTCATCAAAGCGAAACTAATTTAATAGACATGTTATTGAACTAATATTACTTGATGAAAACTCAATAACTTCAATGTAATTCCATGGTAAGTTTAGAGTACCAAGCAGGGCTCCAAAATCTTCACCCCATCGAATACAAATACGTAACTACTTCCTTGAACCAATAAAGCTAAAACCATCGAGCTCTAGTAAAAAAAGCTACATAGCTAAAACGGCATCACTAGGCTGGATAAACTCTCAAGGCAAGCCAAAGCAACTATGGCATGACATGGAATCGATTTCTTTCCAAAGAACAGTTCCCAATTAGCAACCTATGAAAATCCGCCTTAAAAAACAGAAACGTGACTGGAAAGACAGTCATACAAACGAGCCACTGGAACCGGCAGACCCAAGGTTGAAACCAGCGAGCAGCTTCAAACCCCCAGAATACGGGTATCTGATCAGTACTCAGAATCCCACCATGATCCCTTAAAGAACTCTGCCGATTAAAGAGTATCACTGCTCCCTAAAACAAGCATAGTATCAACATCCGGATTATAAACTTTTAAAAGCATCCTTTTAAATGCAAGCACGGTACGTTCTATATCGGTACCGATAGACCTGAACAAGCCAGCTTAAAAATCCCACTTGGCTAAAACCGGAACGTTAGGGGATCTGAATCTATCGACAGACAAAGTTAGATTTATCTATCGGTTTCCAAGCTAATCTTATCCTTGGCTGGTCGATTTAGTTCATCCTCACCAAGGTGAGAACCGCTATATGAAGGAAGATAGATCCCGCCTAATAACTATAGTCGGGTTTAGGCAAGGGGCTGGTGAAACGTTTTATCTTTACCCATCCAGCCTGGAAATTAAAGCTATGTATGTATGGGTTGGATCATGGATTTAAGGAGGGATCTCTTACACCAGCTAACATGACAATGTACACCCTGTGTGACACTGAAGCCAAAACTCAAGGTCTGAATTATGTTAAGTGTTTCCATTAGCATTACTTGGATCCCTCGGAAAGGCAACTCCCTGGGCCCAATTATTATCAGCAATAGCGGTACACTGTACACGTAGCAGAATAACGGAGCCAGATATTAAGAAACCTGCAACACAACCACAGCTAACCACACCATAAGTCAACCAAAAAAAGTTATTTATGGCCCAACAGGGTAACATAAACCCCACAACTGGAATACTTTACCCAAGGGATTAAGGGTTCAGAGCCATAAAGCACCAACCAGAAATTACCGGAGCGCCTTATATCTTTGATTTCAACTATCCTTAATGGCATTAAACCTGTTCCATAAAGCTGACCATAAACCGCATCTACATGCAGACCCACCAGAGAATTTAGGAGCAGCATGCTCTTCAATACCTACCGCCACGGTTTAGGACAGAGCAGCAGGTCTACCCAGAAATCTGGCCGGGCAGAGCTAGAGGGCAAGGCCCACCATAGAACGGGAGCTAACTTGATGATATACAAGCAAGAGAAGCCTATTATGGACCAGGGCCCAATATATGGCACCATGAAGTCTCCTAACCCTGTGAAGGTTAAATAGATGACTCTAAATATGGTTGGTGAGAGCATTGGCCTCAATAATAGGTGGTTGGTTCATCTTTGGGCTTCTGGGGCCACTTCCTGGCCTAGCTCTTCAGAACCTCCCTGAGAAGCTTTCAATCCAAGCCCAATGTTCCAGATATCAGGCTGACCAGTGTTGCAACTGAACCAATGAGGATTTAGTATTTGAATTGGGGAAGACAACAGTCCAATAGAAAGGACAGGAATAATAAGAATAAGGTAAGGTTTATTATAGAATACTGCAATTAATATACTATATGGGAAAGCCACCAGGCCACAAGGGGGTGGCATGTTTCATGTAAGGATTGGAGCCAAAAAATAACTTGTGTGGGATCAGCAGGTTGAATTGGTAGCACTCCTAATTAGGAAAAAGTGCCCGCAGTTTGACATTGCCATCAGATTGGTTGGTAGGACAACCCATTTCAAAAACAGCATTTCAAAAAACGCCATCTTGAAATACGTCATCTCAATTTTTAGCTATCTCAATTTTATAGTAAAAACACCATTTTGATTTATGGCATTTTGACTAAGAAAAAACGGGTTTAAAATTTTAGATTTTTTGAACTCCGAAAATTACCCAAAAAATAAAATTCAAAAAACATTTCTAGGCTTAAAAAGGCCTCAGGACTAAAAAATTGCAATAAATAAATGGGGTTGATTAGTAGCAACATAGTTGCGTAAATCCCAAAAGTTAAAATATACCCAAAAACAACTATTTTCATCTATTATAACTTTGATCCATACTTTAAAATGAGCATAGAATTGTACCAAATACCAAAAAAGTAAAAAAATAATAAAATTAAAGGAAATAAGAGAGAAGATAAAGAAGTGTTTATTGCAAATAGGCTCAAGCATTAGTTGAAAGAGCAACTGAGATAGCTTGGAGATGATCAAGCTTTCTATCCTTAGGATAGTATGCAAGAGCCACCTTGCTGATTTCTGTATATTTCTTTACAGCCTTAGTATGCTTAGGGGGATCACCCTTGGTCTTCATACCAGTCTTAAAGAGGCAGGCAGAGATGGCCTGCTGGGTTTTTAAATGGACCATGATCTTGTTAAATTTGGGCTTATGAACCCTGACCCTTATAGCAAACTGGCTATGCCACCCTTCAAGGGAAGAGGTGGTCTTGATGAGGCCGTCTTTGACCTGCTTGAAGCAGCTCCAGATGATTGAGTCACCGCCCTTTCTGATGTGGCGTGCTCCTTGAAAGATACCAACCCATTGAGTCTCAAAATAATCAATAAAGGGCGCAAAGGCTGCCTGGTTGGCTATAATATATGGGTGACGGAGGAGGGCATCATAGAAGGCATTTGTCTCCTCCTTTCTAACCAGATCAAGGGCAGTGAAGCAATTGAAGACGTCCTTGGCTTCTTTGGTGCCTTCAGAGTTGACCAGCTGTGACTGTACAACAGTCACTATTGAGTATTTGGCCAAATAAAGGCTCCAAAATATAAAGTTATCTCTGTTTTTCTGATTATTGCATGTAGATAGGTTGAATTAGAAGTCTTAAGGTAAAGATTCCTGAAAACTGGATATCTAGGTTCAATAAAAGAACAGAAGGCAAGATTGGCGGAGTCAATCTGGGAGACTGGGTGTCTCAAAAACAGTTTAATTAATTGGGAAGATTAATAAATAAATACATAGGAATATAACTAATGAGGATTTAATTATATTGGTTAAATTGTCTTGACTATGTCAAGAAATTTGGTTAAGGTCAACCATAAGTAACCCCCCAAATTTTGGTTTAAAAGCGCCACCTAATGGATTTGCGAAGTGCCAAGGCACCGCTATCAAATTTTTCAGGCGCCACCTGGGAAAGTTCCTGGGCGCCAGTGTGGCGCCTGGTTTGAGTTTCAAAATGTTTTAATGGGTTTTACGGCAAAAAACCATTAAATGCAAAGATAGCTAAATAAAGGCAAGGATGCCTAGGAATTCAAGGTTGATCAGTTGGTTCCCAGTTGGAACATTAATAGCTGAGTTTTGGGATGTTTAATCCACAGGGTTTTGGCGCCGGGAGCTGAGAAAGCTCCATGCTGAATTGGTACATTGGGATGAATGAAGTCAGGTGACTTCTTCCCATTGTAGGTTGATTCTCATAGGTTGAGAAATATTGGTGATCTTTTAGGTAAAGATCTAGGTTTGGATGACTCAAACATCATAGATCACGTGAGATGAATCATAGGTTGATTCAGGAACTGGAGGGGTTTTTAGCCAAATATGCCCTGAATGGTATATAAACAAAAACAGCTACACTTTAATAAAGATATATTGTCAATTTTGACGCTTTCCCCTCAACTAAATTTTCAATTATTATGTCTGCTTTGTTAAATTTTGAAAGGGCCAAATTTGGAGTACTTTGCGTGGAAACTGCTGCTGCCAGGAAAGAGGTTACTACAAGTTTGTTGGAGGAAGCTTGGGAAAGCTTGAAGGTCATCAAGACTGTGTCTGAGGAGTCCTTGGTGAAAGTAAAGGCTGCTTTTAAAGAGTTTTACTCTGATTAATTTGCAAAAGAAGGGACTCCTGCCCAAGGAAACCAAATCTATGTGTGGGATTCCTAAAACTGTTAGTAGGATGGGACAAAATCTTACAATAAGTGAAAGCAAAGGCAAATTGTGAAATTGAGGCTTTAAGAGCAAGGGAGGAAAAGAGTGTTGAGATCATGACCCGTTGGCAGGATGATAACAAAGTGTTGTCCCATAAAATTGCCTCTCTGGAGACAAAGCTCTTTGAAGCTTTGTCAAAGGAAGGTAATGGCAATAAGAGTCAAGGACAGGATAATGGCGGGATGGACTGGTTGGACCTGGATCTGCCACACCAGCTCATGGAGGTCAGAGCACTTTTGAAGGCAGCAGCAGAGTGCCTGCCGGAAGTGGAAGTAGCATCCCTGAGGGGAGCTCTTAAAGACACAAATAAAGGATTTTGCCTGAGCCTGTTTGAAATCCACTACCAGATATTCATGGTAGGGAAGGCTTTCTGGCTGCTTTTTGGGGGTGGGGACATCTTATGCTTGGGATAGGGTCTTCTTCTTGCGCTCTATGGTCTCCTTGGGCTCCTCTTCAATAGTTGGGAGGATTTCATCAAGTTTGGCCTTTAGGATTGTGAGTTCACAGACATATGTTTCCTGCTTCTTGTTGGGAAGGAAAAAGAATACCAGGGGAAGAACTAGATTACCAACCTGCCCATGGATATCCAAAGCTGGCTGAAAAGCTTTAGGCAGGTTGTGAAAGTGCCATCTGCAAGCCAGGTCTTGCATTTCAGCAGGTTGCGTAGATACTGGCTTGTGGCAAAGCAGATAATACACTCAGGGGGTGTTGACCATCATTAAGAAGAAGGAATTTCTCCTAATGGCGGGATAATTTTTGTTCCTCTGTAAAGATCAATTGGTCAATAAACGTAGCACTGACGCCTTCTGTTGAAGATTAAATGAATTAGACATTAGGTTGTCCATCTAGGAATTGAGCAACAGAACAATCACGTGATTGCGCTATTGCATCTTGATTCTACTAGTGATAAAGACGTTTAAAACGCCTCTAAAAACAGGTGTTCAATTTGCTTTTAAATGCGCACAAGGCACAGGCTTTACTTCCGCAATTATAAATAGAACAACAAAGTTATTTATATCTACCTCCTTAAAGAAAACTGCAAGGAAGCAGTCGTTCTCTCATGTGGGACTTTTAGCTATGCCAATCCACTCTCCTCTATTTGGGAAGTCTTTCTGTCTGTGCCTCCCTGCCTCTGGTGGCAATTCCCCTGCCTCACACTATATAAGTGCAATACTATCTAAATAAATACTAGTTTTGTCTATACACCTTATTATTCTTCTGTTCTTCATAGGCTGTCACTATACCATCAACAGGTATAGTATTAAGAATTAGGTCACTGACTAACTGTTTGTAGAAACTAGCAACCCTTTGCTGCAACTTTTACGGCATTGGCACTCATGTTTTACAACACCAACAGCCCCCACCCCGCGGTCCTTTCAATGAGGAGGGAGGAATGCCCCTGGCCCAGTCTACTGCCACTGCTTCTCCTTACCACCAGGCACCGGCCTTTACTGCTGCTAATGCCCATGCTGGGAAAAGAGCAGGCGCTCTCTATGGCCTGCCAAACCTAAGCCAATTCATGCCAGAACATCAACACCCCCAGGCTATTGTTTTTGGTCAACCACTGCCTTTACAAGCCCCTACCCCCTTGGAGATGGACGCCAACTCTTCACCTTCCAAGGACACTATCTGTAATGCCATACACGCCATGGATGCTGGTGCTGCTGGCAATGGTTCTTGCTCTGTACACCTGGCCATTAAGCAGCCTTATTCTAAAAACGCCTTGGGTTGCTTTCAGAATCTCTCCCAGTTCAACCCTGACCAGCTCCGCCGTGACCTCTGTACTGTTGAACATATCAAGGACTACCTACACCAATTTGCCCATCCTGCTGTATGCCACAACCAAATTCACCTGGGCCGCATCCAAAGCCTAGTGAATGGCCAGGGAATACTGGTATCTAACCAACAGACGTTCCTCCAGGTCCTTTACTCTGAGCTTGGCAATACTTTCACCACTGTCAATCAGTATATTGCCAAAGTCACCAACACCCAGAACACCATGCTCTACTGGGTCAATGCCATTGAAGCAGGTATAGCTAAGCTAGTTCCAGTGCATGTGGTACAGACCCTCACCCATCAGGGTGTAGACGCCAACTGGATTAGTGTGGTTACAAACCACGTGCTGGAGACTGGCCCCATGGTTCAAAGCCTGACTCATGAGGTGGAAGTCTTAGCCTGCCGCCTTGCCACCATCCCCTTGTTCACCCCCACTTCTGCCGCCACCAACAACTCCCCTTCCAGCGCCCTTCTTGGTCAAGACATCCTTGAGCTCTTTGATCACTACAAGAAGATGCAGACATAATTGGTCCAGCAGAGTGCCAATCTTGCCTTTCTGTTTAATGGCTACCACACTGTGTCAGAACTTCAAGATAGTCTCTAACTTTTCCAATCACATGACAGAGCCAACAGACAGACACAAGTCAGGAAGGACAAGGAAGTAATAGCCTTGCTCCAAGCTGAGCTTGCCACCCACAAAAAGCGCATCACCTCTCTGGAAGATGAATTGGATATCAACCGTCAGGAGAACAAGATCTACCAAGATGAGCTGGACAAGCAACAACTTCTCCTGGACGCCTTCCAGAGCCAATTAGATAGGATGGACAGTAAGATTATGGCCGTCAACTTACAGGCTATGTCCATCAACTCCAAGAGTCACCATAGTCCACTGAGGTCCTCTAGTCCTGAGTTCTATCATAGCTATGAAAGTGATGGGGACCACACTCGGTTGGCTCCTAACGCTGTACAAGTATTAGAGCCAGTACTGGAGTCTGAGGATGAAGTCCTGGCCACCCCTGAAGCTTCTGGAGCTGCTCAAAACAGAGAAAGTGAACGCAAAGCCCAGCAAGAGGAAAAATGTAACCACACCTCTGAGGCTAGGTTTGCTGCCTTCAATCTCAGCCTTTCCTGTCTCACCCGCTCTCCAGTGAGGATTGCACCTGCTCCCCTCCAACATGGATCCAACAACTTCAAGCCTGCCAATCTACCTAGGTTTGACCGCAAGAGTAATGTGGCCATGTTCTTATGTTTGTACCAGAACTCCATGAATGGTGCAGACAATGCCATAAGGGACTCCATGATCATCAACTGTCTGGATGCTGAGACTAAAACCATTATCTTGCCACATCTCCCTGAGAATGGCTGGACTTTTGCCAAGATCTCCAGAGCCTTGACAGAAGAATTTGGTAGCTAAGAAGCACTCCTTGGTTGTAAGATGGGCTTTGCTGACACCAAGTTAAAGGTGGGGAAAACCCTAGAAGACTTCACTTCTAGGTTCTACCTTGAAGCTCAAACTCTGCTGTCTATGAGTGCAGTGCAGTTTATTGATGTGCATTCAGCACTCATTAATGCTGTACATGTCAACCAGGAACTATCTCTGGCTCTTAAGTCAGGCATTTACAATGCTTGCACTGTACCAGATCTGATCCGCCTCCTATGCACCTACAAGGAGGAGTTCAAAGTCCCTCTTCCTGAAGGCCGCCCTTGCCAACAATCTGAGCATAGACCCTGCGTGGCTGTCAAGATGCCCAAGCCTTCAAACAAGGTTGGGCCTGCTCCAGTCAACAATGGCCCCTGTACTTGCTTCAAATGTGGTATGGCTGGCCACTTCTCTCAGGAATGTAGGAATCCACGTCAAAAGATCCATCATGTAGGCATGGAGGACCCTGAGGAGAACTACACCAAGGACACTGATATTGAGGAGGACAAGGAGGACCAGTCAAAAAACTTCTAAGCAGCCAGGACAAGGAGAAATCCTTGGCTGCCTTTGTAAT
Source organism: Entomophthora muscae (assembly GCA_014839935.2). Taxonomy (NCBI): domain Eukaryota; kingdom Fungi; phylum Entomophthoromycota; class Entomophthoromycetes; order Entomophthorales; family Entomophthoraceae; genus Entomophthora; species Entomophthora muscae. The sequence continues at coordinate 464,977 of QTSX02000723.1, read as the reverse complement.
TTTGACACCCTCATCTCCCCCCATACCACTGCCCCCTGACAAATCAGATCAGAAGCCTGCTGCCTTGCCATCCTCTGGGACCAACCCTAAGGATGAACCCTCTCTGATTGACTTCAACTCCCAACCAATACATGAGGATGTGAAGTCTGACGGAGTTCAAGAGGACCTCCTCCATTGAGTCCTCACTGTTAACACGCAAACTCATTGGACCACACTTTGCCCTGAGGTAATTATCCCCCAAATAGCTCAGAGAACAGTGTCCTTACCCTATGCTGAACAACTGGCTCAACCAGGCATTGAAGTCACTCATGAGGAGGATAGTGCTGAACAACTGGCCAAGCTGCTCTGTACATTAAACATCTCAGCGCCGCTAGAATCCCTCAAGGAAGTAAGCCCAGCTGTGGGAGCTGCCATGGCTACCTTCCTGGAGAAGTTCAAAGGACTAAACATACACCAGGTCTCAAAGATTGTGGAGATCAGAGAGGACCGCCAGGATTGCACCTATATCAACCTGGTAGTGAACAAGACTCATGTCTGGGCCATACTGGATACTGGTGCCCCTGGAAACATTATATCCTCTTGGCTGGTTAAGAAGCTTAAGCTGGCCCTGGACTTGGCCTACCATGAAGAGTTTGGTACTGCTAGGCCACTGACTACTAGAGCAAAAGGAGCCTACTCTTCTCTCCCTCTTTGCTTTGGGAAGCTAATGGTCACTGCTCCTGCTATAGTTCTGGAAAACAACAGCTATGACATTCTTATTGGGACTAGCTTCATGATTCAATATGGCACTGTGACTAACCATGGAGATCATAAATTTGGAATATTGGGCCATTCTATACCCATGTTCTATCATGGTGACTGCCCTTCTGACCTGCCCTTACAACGTCTGCACTACATCAATCTGGAGTACACCAATGAAGAGCTTCCAGCTGCTTATACACTGTGTAATAAGAAGGTCAAGGTGCTACCTCTCACAATTGTGGAAGCCAAGGGTATCCCAGTCTCCGCCTCCTGTAATGTGACTATCCCACCTGGCGCCCAGGTGATCCACAATGCAGGCCTCTTGCTGGCTCTACCAGCTGGCACTCATGGAGAAATCTTTGGCATCCCTAATTCCTCCAGACTAGAACCATGGGTTGCATCAGGCATCCTCATGCCAAGTGAGAAGGAGGTACTTATACTCTTGGCCAACATGAGTCATGAAGCTATGCTTGTCTCCAAACACCAACTTCTGGCTTATATATAACTGGAAGAGCATGACAACCTGCAGGAGACTGCCCCTTTGCGGACTTCTCTGAGTTGGGTCTACCCTGTGAGCAACCACTGGTGCTATTGGTCATAAGCCGCAACTCTCTATCCAGCCTCTCTGAAGAGCAGAAGGATCAAGCTATAGATCTCTTTGCCCAGTATAAAGATGTGTTTGCCAAGGATGATTATGACCTGGGCAAGGCTGCAGATGTTGCTCATCATATTGACACCCAAGGCAGTCCATCTATCCGCTCCAGACCTATACAATGCAGTCAAGCTAATCATGCTGTGGCTAATGAGGAACTTCAGAAGCTATTAGGATCTGGCTTACTGGTCCCCAGTAAAATCCCTTGGGCTTCCCCTCTCCTGATTGTCAAAAAGAAGGATATCAGCAACCGTGTGGTGATTGACTACCGTCAACTGAATGCTGTTACCAAGAAGGATTCATATCCCCTCCCTTGTATTGACAATACCTTGGACCAACTGGGTGGCGCCAAGTTCTTCAGGGCCATGGACCTTATCAGTGGGTACTGGCAGATTGACCTACCCTTGCCAATCAAGAAAAATGTGCAATCATCACTGACCAAGGGCTATTCCAACCCACAAGGATGCCTCAAGGTCTGTTCAATGCCCCAGCTACCTTTCAACGGGCTATGGATACAGTGATGGGCGACCTCAAACTCATCAGTGTCTTGGTCTACCTGGATGACATCAATGTGTTCTCCCAAACCTTTAATGATCATCTACGACACTCAGAGGAAGTCTTCCAGAGGTTACTTGCAGCTAATCTCAAGCCACGCAAGTGCAACCTTTTCAATGAGCACCTTGAGTTCTTGAGGTTCATCATTAGCCAAGATGTACTCCACCCTGTACCTCTGAAGGTGGAAGCCATTGAGCAAATGCAGATCCCGGCCAATAAGCGGGACGTGCAGGTTTTCCTGGGGATGATTGGGTACTACTGCCACTTCATCCCCAACTTTGCATCCCTGGGTGACCCCCTTTTTCAGCTTCTCTGAGCTGATAAAGAAGTCTTCTGGAGCCCAGCGTGCCAATCTGCCTTCAATGCTCTCAAAGGAACACTGACTGCAGCCCCTGTGCTGGCCTACCCTGACTTTTCCAAGCCATTTGTGGTTCATAAAGATGCTAGTATGACAGAAATTGGGGGTGTTCTCTCCCAACTGAACTCCAATATACTTGAACACCCTGTTGGATACTGCTCACATACGCTTAATGTTCATGAGAGGAACTACACTGTCACCAAACAAGAGTGTCTGGCTGTGATATACTCCTACCAACAGTTCAGAGTCTATCTCCATGGGGTACATTTCACAGTTGTAACAGACCATGCCTCCTTACAATGGCTGAAGACCCTCAAGGACCCCAAAGGACGTCTGGCGCGTTGGGACATTAAACTTCAGGCTTATGACTACAAGATCATTCATTGAGCCGGTGCAGCCCACCAGAATGCTGACTGTCTCTCCTGCCTTCCCACTGTTGCTTTAGTATCCCCCATGGCTGACATTCACTATGACAAACTTATGGAGGATCCTTATTTGTGGGGAGAGGAGCCAGTAGAGATACAGAGGGCTCTCAAGAAGTTAGCTGTTGATACCAAGGTCTCTAAGGGACAACTCCTGAAGCTTTGTGGAGACTCTTGGCTACCCTACATAAGCCCATCCCTACGCATGGACTCAGTGGTGGCCGCTCACAAGACTACTGGCCATGGTGGTATACAGAAGACGTTAGCTATGCTACAGCAGCACTGCTTCTGGGAAGGAATGTACACTGACATAGTGGATATGCTAGCCAACTGTCATGACTGCAACATTGAGAGGCCTAAGGTTGCCAAGTTTCAACACAGACTTGTACACCCTGGGTTTGCCTTCCACACTGTAGCCATTGACGTAGTGGCCCCCCTGCCAGCTACCAACAGTTGCAACAAGTTCATCATTGTGGTGTTTGACCATCTGACTAAATGGGTAGAGGCCAAGGCAATTCCCAACCAATCTGCACTAGTGACAGCCAAGTTCATCCTGAAGAATATCATATATAAACACAGTTGCCCCCAGATTCTGCTGACAGACAATGGTACCAACTTCACCAGTTATATCATCCCCCGCCTCAACCAACTGATGGGAATTTGTGGGACACTATCCACTCCTTATCACCCACAGACAAATGGCATGGTAGAGAGCGCTAATGGGAGCCTGGTCCAGATACTCTGGAAGCTCAGTAACCAACATGAGACTGAATGGGATATCTTCCTGCCTGCGGCCACCTTTGCATACAACATTGGGTACCATTGGGCCACTGGCAAGCCACCCTTCCAACTGCTCTACGGCCAGCAACCAGGACTTCCCCCTTTACTATATTCCTTGGTAAAGCCCAGTGGCTGTGTCCTCAGAGGCGTACCTCAACAAGCTGGTTCAAACTTCTATTTGCTTGCAATCAGAGGACTACACCATAAGCTTAAACCATAAGTCACAGGACCTAGAACAAGCTGCATCCAAACGCCCCGCCTTACCCACTTACCTGGTAGGAGACAGTCTACTTCTTCAGCAATAGTGGGTACGGCTGCAAATCCAAACTTGCCTCCCTTTGGCAAGATCCAGTTCATGTTATCCAGAAGACCGTCCCTGACTCCTACACCCTTAAGGAGCCCCATTCTGGGCAATTGGTCACTAGTGTACACACTAAGTATATGTGTGCTGCTCCTAGTGATCAAGAGTAAGCCCCAATGAGGACAAGAACCCAAAAAAACAAAAGACTAATTAAAAAATTCCATGGGTTATTATCCTGTTTGCAATAGTTTTGCACTAAAGTATGAGGAATAAGAATGAAAGAACAAGGCGTTTATTGGAGACTGACAAGACTCTTCCATACTGCACCAACTGTTCTATCACCTGAATGACAGCCAATAAATACTACTGGTTGCCTACAGATCCACAAAGCCAATGACCAAGGATTGGGCAACAAACCCCCACCTAATTAGACATGTGATTTGACCCCAACACTATAGCCGCTACCTAGAGATGCCAAGCCAATCTTGACCCTGTTGTCTAATCCAGTGGAGGAAAATGTCGCAGATTAAATGGATTATACATTATGTTGTCCATCTAGGAATCAAGCAACAGAACAATTGCGCAATTGCGCTATTGCATCTTGATTCTACTAGTGATAAAGACGTTTAAACACCTCTAAAACGGGTGTTCAATTTGCCTTTTGAATGCGCACAAGGCACAGGCTTTACTTCTGCAATTATAAATATAACAACAAAGTTATTTATATCTACCTCCTTAAGGGAAGCTGCAAGGAAGCAGTTGTTCTTTTGTGCAGGACTTTTAGCTGTGCCAATCCACTCTCCTCCATTTGGGAAGTCCTTCTGTCTGTTCCTCCCTGCCTCTGGTGGCAATTCCCCTGCCTCACACTATATAAGTGCAGTACTATCTAAATAAATACCAGTTTTGTCTATACACCTTATTATTCTTCTGTTCTTCATAGGCTGTCACTATACCATAAACAGGTATAGTATTAAGAATTAGGTCACTGACTAACTTTTTGTAGAAACTAGCAACCCCTTGCTACAACTTTTACGGCACCTTCAGTGCTCAAAGCATATCTCTTGTCAGTGAGATATCTCTGTAGTTTTGAGGCACCACTAACAGTTGCAAGTTGGGTATCATTTAAATTAAGAAGGTCATCATTGACAACCTCAGTTGTGGTTTGATCCTTGGTGGTTGGGATCACCTGGAAAAGAAACCAGCATATCAGTTGGTACAAGGGGTCAAAAGGCTCAGCGCAGTCATGCCCAGTAGTTAGGGTCTTGAATCTAGTGAACCTGTATGTAGTGAGCCTAACAGGGCACCCAACATTATCAAATTTGTAGCGAGGTTGGCAGTTTGCTTTCTTCTCAATGTTACAGCTGAAGCTGTAGCCCTTGTAAACAAAGCCGGCACCCCCTTTCTTAGTCATTATGGGGTAGCTGGCTGGGTATGTGGTGGGCACAGCAAAGTGCCATTTTGGTTGCATACATTGTGGATGGAGTTAAGATCCCAGAGCTCAATTGGCTCATCTGAAGGAGAACCAAGCTAAGGCTCCTGCTCCTCTTCCTCTTTGGGCTCTGATGTGGGATCAGAGTGGCAATTGAAGTTGAATAACTTCTCTTGGGGGTCTGAGGGGGAGTACACAAATGGAGAGTGGGGAGGGGTAGGACTATTTCCCTCTGGCTCAGGTGATGGAGTTGGGGTCTTGGGGGGAGCCTTGGCCTTATAGGGTTGCTTCTTTGGGGTAGTCTTAGCCTTTTTGGTCTTTGGAGGAGTGATCTTGGACTTTGAGGCCTTTGAGGCCTTGGGAGCAGCTTTGGTAATTGACTTGGGAGACATCTAAAAGAAAATTAGTTTAGAAATATGAGCGATTGGGGGTTGTTTTTAAAGAGAAAATGAGAATGTTTTTAATATAAAAGTAGTAAATTTTTTACACAGAATTGTAGAGAAGATCTTAAAATATGTAATATCAAAATTTCAATGTTTTTTTTTTAAAAAATATTTTTTTATTAGTATCACAAATATACAATTTTTTGAGTTTTGACTGAAAAGTTGCTTTTGAAATGGTGTTTTTGAAGTGACGTAATTGAGTTGCTGTAGCTCAAAAACATAGTGTTTTTGACCATTTTTTATATTAAATTAACAAATCTACGGTGGAGCTACCTCAACTGGGCCAAAGAGTAAAACTTGAATTTCTCAAAAACTAGCTTATACAACTGGGGCTAAAAAGTAACCAGTTGTTTAGAAGAGATCAAAATATATATTTATATGCAAAGTTTCAGTAAATTTCTTACATTCTTTATTAATATGGTTTTTTATGTGAAATGATACTTTTAAAAAGTGCAAAGCAGGAATTGCAATGGGGGAATCAATATATCGTAGCCTGGTGTCATAAGTAATTTCCCCTTATTTTCCCCTATCCATTGTGCAAATCAAATCAATTGGGTGATATGAAACTCAGTGGAATTCAAAGTGACGTAAATCAAAATGGTGTAATCACCCCCTTCCATATTAAAATCACTATTAAAATATTTTATTAAGAGAACACTTATCAATGTATCCATGTATAATAAAGTTATAAATTGCATATAACAAAACTAGTTTTTTTACCCAGCAATGGCAATCACTTGAAGGACCATCATAGTGGCGTCTATTTAGGTTGTTCTTAGCATAAGTGTCTTGGATTAATACTATAGGAACATCTTCTGGCACTATACAGCAGGCTTTGTTTTAGTTTGGGTATAAGCTTATTTTAGTTAAAGATAAATAGTATGATTCAAAATGAGGTAAAGTTGAGATGGCGTAAACACGTCCCACACTTAGTGATTTAATATGTAAATAAAGTTAGCAAAATAAGATTTAATTAATCTGACTCAAAGTGACAAAATTCAGATGGTGTAAATTTGAGATGCCGCATTAATAAAGTATATGTAAATTTTAACTATTTTATTATTTTTTTTAATTTTTTGTGATTCAAAATCACTAACGCAAAAAACTCCATCTCAAATTAAATTTGAGATAGCGTTTTTTGAGATGCTGTTTTCAAAATGGCGTGTCCTACCAATTGGTTCATGTCGTTAGATACATCAAAAGACGGCTCATCAAGCGCCCCCTGTGTATTGTGAGATACATTGGCAGGCAAGTCTGGAAACTCAGTTGCAACACCCCCCTTGCTCCCTGCTTGTTGTCAGACACCAGGATTAGAGTTTGCAGGAGATCTGGAAAAGTCTGCACAAACAACTTTTGTGTTTGGGGATGACACAGCAGGGGTGCAAGAAATTGTGTTGAAGCTTTTTGGTGTTCCCTTGGGCGTCCTCCAGCTAATAGGTGTGGTTGTCATAGACCACAGCTATCTTGAAGGGCCCCAAGTGGTTGGGTTCTAGTTTGGCTGAATTGAGGTTGAGGGTGTAGACAGGGTCACCTACAGCATATATGGCCTCAAGGTGTCTTGTCCCTCCCTCAATTTGCTTGTGTTCTATGTCTCAGGCTTTGGAGCGCCACTGGCTCAGGGAAGGGGTAGGCTCAAGGGGGGTTTCATGGGAACCGTGGATCATAATTTCCCTTGTTCTACTCCTGCCAAACCATCAGGCGTCCCAAAGGCTAAGGTGCTGGGGCTGAACCTGGTGCCCCTGTTGATTCTCGCTTTTAAAATGAGCAGTGCGGTGGGCAGATGTTCAGTCCAGGCAGTATCAAGATGTTCCTGTGAGAGTTTGGCAATCAACTGGACCAGGGAGCCATTCAATTGCTCTACATATCCATTGGCTTGCGGATGGTATGAGGCTGTGACTATTTGTTGTAGGGCATTTTTGGTGCAGTACACTTTCATGCCATGTACAACAAGCTTGGGACCCCCATCCATAATGAGGCGTTTGGGTTGTCCAAAACAGGCCACAATTTTCATGCCAATAAAGCAAGTGATAGTGGTGGTGTGTTTAGTGGTTGCCCACGCTACTGGCCAGTGGGTGAAGAAGTCTATGGCTATGATGATATATTTTTTACCAAGTCTGTCTTTGGGGAGAGGTCTAACAATGTCAAGGGCCCACTGCTCAAAGGGTTCCATGGCCTTAATGGATAGGACAGACTTGGAGGGTGCAGGCTTTGACATATTATTTTCACACAACACACATGTCTCAAGGATATCCAAGATGTCTTGGCGCATATGCAGCCACCAAAACTTATGTTTCATTATTTCAAAGAGGTTGCATCCTCTGCATGACCCAAGGTGCAGTGGTAGTGCAGTATGGTGTCACCTCTCTGTGTGGTAGGAATATAGGGGTCTTTTCTCCTATCTCTGCTTGGTGGCAGACATTGCCTGCATTGGTGATGAACTGAATTTCATTGTCCTTCAGTTTAGAGATGGTTACTAAATTAAGACCTTCAAGGCAGGTTGCTTCAGGTTGGAGGTGGAGCATTAGTCAATTGGGGTCCAAACTGCTGTCCCTGGTGATGGATATCACATAGAGCCTTGAGAGGGCATTTGCTGTGACAAGCTCTTTTCCAGGCTTGTACTTGATACACAACTGGTAAGAAGATAGACACTTGATCCAGACTTCCTGGCGGTGTGTCAAGTGGGACTGTGTGTTGAAGTATTGGAGCAGCTTGTGGTCTCTTAAGACACAGGATGGGAAAGTGGCCCCTTCCACGTAACAGCGTCACTTATTGACGCAGTGCACAATTGCTGCTAACTCCTTGTCATGAATTGGATAGTGTTGTTCTGAGTCAGTGAGCTTCCTGGATTTGTATGCCACAGGAAGAAAGACACACTTGTCAGTTTCTACCCATAACACCTCCTATGGCTCTGTCAGAGGCATCAGTCTTGAGTTTGTATTGGCGGTTTTGAGTGGGAAACTGTAATACAGGCACAGTTGTAAGTCTCTGCTTCAACACCTCAAAGGCTTGATCTCTGGCAGGGGTCCAATGGAAGCACAGTTTAGTGTTCAGGAGCTCAGTGAGAGGTGCAATAAGTTCTCCACAATTGGGGATGAACTTGCACATGTAGGTAACCATGCCCAAGAAGGTACACACCTGACTGACATTGGTGGGAGGGGGGTGGCATGCTGGTGATTGCCTTTATTTTGGCAGGGTCAGGCTTTATTCCTTGGGCAGAGATAATGTGCCCAAGGAACAAGAGCTCTGACTTAAGGAATTCACATTTGGAGGGCTTAGCCTTCAACTGGCTTTTTCAAAAGGTGTCAAGGACAGCACAGAGGTGTTGGAGGTGCGTGGTTTGATCTTGACTGAAGACAATAATGTTGTCAAGGTAAACAACAGAACACTTTCCAATCAATTCCTCAAATGCTTTGTTCATTAACATGGCAAAAGCAGAAGGAGCGTTGGTCATTCTGAAGTTCATGACCCGGCACTCAAATGACCTGTGGTGTGTTTGGAAGGCAGTTTTTGCTTCATCCCCTGGTGCAATGCGGACCTGGTTGTACCCCACAGTGAGATTGATCTTGCTAAAGACCTTCACACCTGCAAGTATATCAAACAGGTTGTTAATCAGTGGTAGGGGTAATTGTTTTTAACAGTCACCTCATTGAGGGCACGTTAATCTGAGACTAGGAAAAAGGACCCGTCCTTCTTGGCTACAAAGAAGACAGCAGCCTCATATGGCAAAAGCAAGGGGTGTATGAAGCCCTTATCAAGTGTGTCTATGAGGTACTAGTGGAGGGTTTCATCTTATTTTGGTGTCAAGCAATAGAGAAGACGCGCCTTGGGAAGCAACCCTTGTAGCTGTACAGCATGCTGGATCTCCTGGGGAGGAGGTAGTTGGTCCAGTGTTTCACTGAAAACGTCCTTATACTCCTCAAGGAGAGCAACAAGTGCTGGTGGAGGTGGAATAGTCAAGGGAAGGGCCACAGGTGGTTCTGTGTGGATAACTTTGACTGAGCATTGTGTGAAGTCTAGTTTACCCTCTTGAAATTGTATGAGCCTGTTTCTGTTATTCTGAAAAACACGGTATTGTTCAGCAACTTGCTCATTTTGACAGGATATATCTGAAAACCCACCCCATTCTCACATAGAAGGGTACTGTCTCATGGGTAATTACCACTCTTTGGGAATTAGCTACCTGTACTGCCTTGAACCTGCTTGGCACTTGGTCTAGCTGTTGAGCATCTGCAAACATCTGGTAAAACATAGTGTGATTGGCCCCAATATCTACCAGTAGTTTGTGGGTGTTCCCACAAAAACAAAAGGGGTAGGTCAAGCAAGTTACTTTATTTGGAAAGTGACTGGCTTGAAGTATGGGGACATTACTATGAACTTGGAAGATGATGAGGGTTTCAACTTTGTGAATATTGTAGTTGCAGGGGTTCTTTGCTAGGAGGAATTGAGAGTGAGGGTCAAGTGGGGTTGTAGAAAATCTTGTAACTACAACCCCCAGGCTTTTCCAGGGTCCTCAATTTGTGCTAACTGGAGTTCCCCTTCACGGGGGCGCTTAACCCCATTTTCCTGTTGGCAGGACTTGCAGCGTCCTACTTGGTTGTGGGCACTGCCAGGTGCAGGGGGAGATTGAGGTGGTGCGTCATTGGATCTGCAGAAGCCCATTAAAGCCTGATTATTGGCCTCCACAATGGTCTTGTAGAAGTTGTTAATGGAGGTGCAGTGATCTACAGGAACCCACTTGCAGATATGGGGTCTTAATCCATTAACTATCAAAGTAAGGAGCATGGCGTTCCCATCAGTCACGGCTTCTGGGGCGGCGGCAAGAGCTTGCTGCCAGGCAGCAAGATATTCAGGAGCAGAACTAGTCTGTTTGATAGCCAGGAGGGGAGTCCCTACCACAATGGGCAGGAATGTCTTGCTGTAGCAGGACTTTGCGGCATCCCTGAATGACGCCCAGGTGGTTTCTATTTCTTGACTGGCCCAGGTGGTGAACCAAACTGCAGAAGGTGCCGTAAGGTGGCCCAAAGCAGTGGCAATCCACATAGGCTCAGGTATCTGACATACACGGAGGCGGGTTTCAGTGGAGTGGAGCCAACTGACAATTTCAGCCCCTTTCACGCTACCTGCAAAGGTTTCCAACTGGAGGTTGAGCATGCATTGTGACAGATCTGACTGGGGAAGGGTGACACTAGCATTGTACTGCCCAAGGTGGAGTTGATTGTACACACTTTTAAGTACCAGTTGATCTTGATAAATGATGTACCCATCTTGGATGTCCCCCTTGGGGATTGGCAGGAAGGTTTCTTGGTGGGGAGTAGCCATACAGCCCATACTCTGTCCTTTCTTGGGGGAATTTTCTCTTTAGGTAGGTTGTGAACCTACTGCTGCTACCACTGTTGCAACTGAACCAATGAGGATTCAGCATTTGAATTGGGGAAGACAACAGTCCAATAGAAAGGACAGTAATAATAAGAATAAGGTAAGGTTTATTATAGAATACTGCAATTAATATACTATATGAGGAAAGCCACCAGGCCACAAGGGGGTGGCATGGTGGCATGTTCCATGTAAGGATTGGAGCCAAGGAATAACTCATGCAGGATCAGCAGGTCAAATTGGTAGCGCTCCTAATTAGGAGAAAGTGCCCACAGTTTGAAATTGCCATCAGATTGGTTCATGTTGTTAGATACGTCAAGGGACAGCTCATCAAGCGCCCCCTGTGTATTGTGAGATACATTGGAAGGCAAGTCTGGAAAATTGGTTGCAACATCAGAAAAATTCTTGCTGGTGGTGGGATGCCTGTCCAGTTCTTCAGTCAAGAGAGCTTTACCAATATGATCTTGAAGTGCTCCTCAGAGGCCACCAAGGGGTGTCCTGGGCCAAAGCCAGGGACCAGTTGGGTTGGGAAGATAACTTTCAATAAACTAAGTTCAAAAGCATAAACCATTCTACTGGGCTTGAAGGCATACAAACTCTTTCAAAACTTTACCATAAGCATATTAGCATCAGCACTGTGTATCATTATATCTGTCAGTGCCTGTTCCCTCTTTAGCACAGATAACTCCAGGAAGATCCCTGAAAACTCACTAATAGGGAGCCCTTGCCCTCTTGCTGTGAGCTTCAAGCCTTTTGCCATCCCAGTCAACCCTTTACCAGGAGTTTGGCTACATGAAAACTTCCTGCAGCCCTGCATATACCAACTGTCCTTCCCAGCACTTGGGTATTATATATTATTGCAACTGAGACAATAGCAGTTCACTGTTTAGATAAGAAAGACAACAGTCCAATAAAAAACAGAATATAGAAGATGATGTTTAATAGAGAATAACTTAGTCAATATACTGTATCAGGCAGCCACAAGTCCACCTGGGGGTGGCACTGCAGCAAGGTTGGTATAAGGCTTTGGGCTGGGAATATCTTAAGCAAGGGATCAGCACATCAGATCAGCATCACTCCTATGCAGGAGATGATGCCTGTAATCTGACATCAGACACAGGACCCTTCATATCCTTAGGTATGTTACAGGGCATCTCTCCAAACTCACCTGGTTTATTTTGAGATACATCAGCAGGCAGGGAATACTCTCAGTTGCAGCACCTATCCTTGCCCCCTGTTTGTGGTCAGGCACCAGGATCAGAACTTGCAAAATATCTGAGAAGTTGTGTATGAAGCCCTTATGGACAGGTACAGCGCCCAGGGGCGCAATCAGTCATGATGGATTCTCTTGGTGTTTCCTTGGCCATCCTGGAGCTGGCAGTATGGTTGCTGTAGACAGTGACCACTCAGAAGGACCCAAGGTGGCTGGGTTCAAGTTATGCTGGATTGGGATTGAGGGTGTAGGCAGGACCACCTACAGTATATCTTGCCTCAAGGTGTCTTGCTGCCCCTATAATTTGTTCAATATTGCGGTCTTTGGCCTGTCACTTGGCTAATGAGGGGGTGGCTGGTAGAGGTGGTTTACTTGACACAGTTGTCTTCAACTTACTCTTGCCTATTCCTGTCATGCCATCAGGAGTTTCAAAGGCCAACACAACAGAACTGAAACCCGTGCCATGGTTGGTTCTGGCTTATAGAGTGAGTAGTGCAGTGGGGAGGTGTCCTGTCCAGGCAGTGTTTGGGTGCTCCTGAGATAATTTGGCAATTATTTGGACCAGGGAACTGTTTAGGCGCTCTAAGCGCCCATTGTCTTGTGGGTGATATGGAGTGATGACTACCTGTTCAAGGGTTTTCTTAGTTCATTAAATCTTCACAATATTCCTCACAAGTTCTGATTCACCATTGATGATGAGACGCTTGGGGCAGCCAAAGTGTGCCATAACTTCCTTACCAATGAATTAAGTGATGATGGTGGCAGTGTGGTCAGTGGTTGCCCATGCTACATACCAGCGTGTAAAATAGCTGTGTCAGGGATCCACTTGTTGGGAAGCCTTTCCCCAATAGATTACAAGAAGGTCCCTAAATTGAAATTCATCAAGGAGTGTCAGGATCACTCCTGACATAGCTCTGAATGGGGATCAAAGCAAAAAATAAGCACAGTCTAGTGCAAAAGGGGAGAATTGAAAAATGCCAGATTAGGATGCTATTGCTTCATTAAGCATGATGTCATAATTTCATAGATGACATAATTCATGTAATAATATCTCAGCTCTTAATTAACGTATGCCAATGCCCAAACCTGCATTCAAGAGCTCTTAACAGCGCCTATAATTTATCTTAATAATTTAAGTCAGGTCAAAAGGCCAGTCAATAGCTAAATTGAGCCAAAGCAATCCCCCTGCATGAACCCCTGTTTCATGAAATGATGTCATCCATGCAAGAGTATCTCAGCAAATAAGAAAGCAAAATGATTGATCAACCACTAATTTTAAAGCTCTTTGTATTTCAAGCATCATATAATAATAAATAAGTACCTGTTAAGAGTCCACCTTGCGCGTAAAACCAACTGGAACACAAACCTTGTAATTAATGAACTTCAAGTTTATTAATGCACAATTCACCCAAGGGAGTAACTGTCAGGATTTCTGAATATTGACTAATTAACAGATTCAACAAAATAACACAGGCCAGCAGTTATTTACTCTTAATAATGGTTTTAACCAAATAACGTGGGTCAGCAGTTAATCAATCTTAGGAATGGTTCCAACAAATTAATGAAGGCTGAAGGTTGATGGAATCAATGAATTCAAATGATCAAGTCATATCCTGGCAATTACAAAATCTCTATTCCTAAATTAATAGTGAAACATGAAGATATTGTGCAATTAATTAGTCCACCTCAACAACTACCTCAAACATGCTTCCCATATATAATTAATATTCTAAACTTTAATTACATTATAGAACAAGGGCCATCATATGGGCCATCATCTGAAACACTTCTAGAAGAGCCTAAATAGACTGGGCTGTCAAGCCAAACACTCTAAGATAAAAGGCTTTGAGCCTATTGCATTAGAGTAGCTCTGATTAAGTAAAGAATCATCTCCACCAACTAGTAGCCAGCCAGACTAGCTAGTCACCTGGAATGTGGTCCAGGTTCACAGCTACTCTGCTCAGATTGAGGGATAGTTGCACAGCTTCAGAAAGGATACTGAGCTGTGGAAGTTGTCAAGAAAACTTCTGTCACAAACCACACACACTCAAGGTTGGGCTGAGCTAACTTGGAAAAATGCAAGCAGCCGGGTCAGCCTCAATATCAGTCTTCTAATAAAGAGTTGATATTTCAAATTCTTTCCCTAGTTCAATTCTAATTAAGTGGAGAGCAAAAGATCATACTGTTGCCATACAGTATTAAACCCTATAGTAAAATATAGAGACAACAACTTATGAGCCTATATTCAGAAGTAGGAAGAACCATCCCAAATCCTTTGGGCCTTGGGCCCTGTCAGACTTGCTACTTCTGATGGCAACAAAATATTCCAGGCCAAAGGTTACACCAAAGTCACAGGTTCTCTATACTTTCCTAATGTTGGAAGACTTAGGATATCATCTGGCTGATGATAAAATACCATGGTCTGCAATTTTCTGATAGTAACTAATCAGATAAGTCCCAGAATTTGGGGATAAAAAAGAAGGCAGGTCATGCAGCCCTGAACAATTCAGGAGCAAAATCCAAACCTTGGACATCAATCCTGGCACCAACCAATGGGGATCCGGGACCCAGACCACATGGTTTGGGCCAGACTCTTGCCAAACCTAACTACCCAGTCTAAAATTAGACATTTAGGAAGACTTAGGCCCACTTCCCCTACTGATAGTAAGCCATTTACTATAACCAGGAATTGACAATCCAGACCAAGATAGTAGAAGAAAAAAGGTTTGACTATATTCCAAATGCCTGATTTCAATCTTCATCACCCAGTCTTTTGAGATTCTCCATTCCCTGCTATCACTCCCAGTTGCAAAACTTTGCACAGTGGGAGATACTATAAATAAACACCCTTTGAATATCTGATAGCTAAGCTATCATTGAATTTTTACCCAATCTTACTATCTATTTTCCTCTATTAATTATAGAAAGTAAGTTCTGCTGTATCTATACAGTTGGGCTTTACAAGGAGGCTCCAACAGGGAGTACCACCATCATCATATTAATGGCTTGAACCCACAATCTAAATTGGCCAAGAAGGGGGGAAATGTTGCAGAATATGGTATAGATCAATATATCCTACAACATACCAAGGCAAATTGGGGTGTATGATGGGAGGAATTTAAGCCTTTTCCACATAAGGGTAGTGTAAACAGCTAGGACCAAACGGGAACAGTTGACATTCAAACTGTCTGCATGTCAACTGTCTGCATGTTGACACTTTGTTGACATGCAGACAGTTGAATCTAATTTGGCACTTAGGCCAAAGCCTACTAGCCGTGTTCTAAATAAACTAAATTTTTATATTGCATTCCATAGTCAGAATTGATAATCAATGATAAAATAAAGCCAATGTTGACACTAACTAAGAATAGGCTTAATTTTTATTATAAAATAGGAGGAAAATTGCTATTAAAAATACCAAAATATAATAATTTTAAATTAAGCCTAACTTCAATAATGAATCTCCACAATGTCCACATATAATAACAGTTTATAATACCATAGATTCAGAACCTAAAGGTACAAATGCAAGATTGTCAAATTATTTTGCGTGAACTCACTAACTTACTGGAATAATTTTTATCCTTTTATATAAAAAATTTAAGTTGTTCTGGGATGAAAATTATTCCATTAAGTTGGTGAGTTCACATAAAAGAATATGAAATTCCTGCACTTTTACGTTTAGGTTATGAATTTACAGTATTTCTTAATAAAAATCCACAGAATCTGGAATATCTTCACTTATAATAAGTTATTTATATTTATGTTTGAACCTTTGTTTTATAGTCCTTTTAGATATAGTGAGTAAAGATTTCAAGCTTTATTGTATATTATATTAGTGGTTTACTATAGCTTTTAAACCACTGGACGTGTTCCAGTTAACCCTTAAACATTGGATTAAACTAGATTATGTATGTTAAAACTAGGATTTATATAGTGTCATTTAATGTCAAAACAAAGAAAAAATGACACAAAAGCAAAAGTAGGACAAGGGTAATAAGTTAAGCAACCACAATGGCATAATTTAAGCAAGATTTAATAGCAGCTCCACTATAAAGGAAGGCCAACTCCATCAAAGTTGTTGCCTTCACTAATCTAATAAGCAAAAGACGCGGCTTAACAATTTTAACTTACAGAATGGTAAGTTTAGAACCCCAAAACTTCACATAATAATAATAAAACTACTTATTACAATATTTATTACTTAGTTTTTAAAAGTTATATTAATATAACTTTATTATAGGCCAAACACCAAATAGCCTATTTTCAGTCTAGATTTTGTACTTGATCTTAACTTAATTAATATTTATATGTTTTTTAAATAGTGATTTACCCTAATAATGCTGAATGTCTACAAGTCAACTGTCAGAATTAAGACAATATTTTAGGCCAACTATCTAGAATCAAAATTTTAATAAATGTCAACACTTAAAATGTTGACACTAAATATTTAAATATAGTTTTGTCCAACTTTTTATTAATAAAAAGCCTCAATACTGCATATCTTAATAACATTGAAGGCTTTTTTTGCATAATCTATATAATAATTCTCCACAAATTTATATATTTTCAGCTTTAAATTTCATTTTCTATACTTTACTCACAGTTATTTCTCTAACCCTGTTGTGATCTGAGGCGCGGCACAGAGTACAGCAGGAAATCCTAACCTTAGGATTAGATTCATACTAAGTATTGGTTAGAATGGCAGGAAAGGCTATGTGATTACCTTGTGACCCTGATTGAATAATATCTTCTAGACGTGGCTAGAGAGGTGCCAAAGTATGTTGAGACACAAAGACAAAAATGTGAATATAACTTAAATTTTATTGGGTATAAAAATGGGAATTATATACTGTGTAGCTTTACCATAAAACAGTACATGGTTGGTAGGATCACTTGCCACAAGCATGAGTGGGGCAAGTGAGTTGCACAGAATTAGGAAACTGAACAATTATATTTCCCAATTTGGAGCCAGACTCATTTTGAAGGGCAAAAGCAAAAGAGAGGGATTTTTCCTCAAAATAACCCAACAAAGGCAAAATCAAAACATGGTGAATGGCGGCATTCACAACATTGCCCCCCTCTAGATTGGCCTTAAGGGGTGGTACTTGAGGAACTTGACATGCACATAAGCAAATGGTTGACCACTAGAGAGGAGTTTTATAGTATACTCTAACCCTTGTTTGAAGGTCACTTCCAAGGGCCCAATCCACAATGAGTCTAGCTTATGAGCTTGTCCTCCTACTCTATGTTGATAGTAGAGAACATGGTCCCCAATGTTGAACTCAGGCAGGGGGGATCTCCTGGCATTGTCAGGGGAGAGCTCTAGCAGCTTGGTCTTATAGGCAGACGTGTAGGCAGAAGCCTGGATATCAATGATTCATTTAACTAGATCTTTGATATGCTCATCAGGGTTAAAGGCCTTATCAGAGGAGAGTAGGGGGGCCCCAAGAGCAATGAGGTAGTGACTTCACAACCATACAGCATAGCAAAAGGGAAATACCTGGTGACACAATGCTTGCTAAGGCAATAGGCAAAGAGAGCAGCAGGTAAGTATAGATCCCAGTTGGCAGCATCAGAGTAAGTGAGTTTCCTCATGATAGAAACCAGAGTTGAGTTTGCGCGCTCAACCACCCCATTGGTGGAAGGATTATAGGGGGCAGAAAAAGACTGATGAGACCCCAAGGATTCAACCACAAAGGTCACTAACTTGGCGTTGAAGTTAGTCCCATTTTCAGACAACAACACTTGAGGGCAGCCATGGCAGAAGAATACATATTTCAGCAAAAAAGCACGATTGTCTTGGCAATGATGTCTTTAGTAGGGCAAGCTTCTACCCACTTGCTAAAATGATCAATAGCAATTAGGATAAAGCAGCTACCAGAGAGGGAGCAAGGGAGAGGCCCTATAGTGTCAATACTGACAGTGTGAAATGCGTTTTGAGGGGGAACTAGCTTGAACTCGTGAGTGGTGGCTTAAGATTGTTGGAGTTGGCAATCATGGCAACTAGCAATAACATCTGGGATCAGCAAGCAAAGATTTTCTCAGAAGTAATTCTTCTGGAGCCAGGCATGGGTCTTGGCAACGCCTCTGTGTCCTGTCTCTTTATGGGCTTGAAGCACCAATAAAAGGCAAATACTAGGCCTTAAATAGGGCAAGTAGTGATCTTGTACTTTCTTGAAAAGCTGATTGTCAAAAATGAGGGTGTTTTCAGATAACTTGGAAATGGCAAATCAAAATTCCTCTGTCTCATTCTCTTATGATGAAGGATATCCAACTAGTTCATATAACCTGTCAGCCTCAGAAGGGTGTAGGGCAAAGATGGGCATTCTGAACAGTTCATCAGCATTCTGATGTTGAATCCTGGGGTAGTGCAGCACAGTGAAGTTGTACCCTTGCAGGCGGAGAGCCCATCTAGCTAGTTGTCTTTTGGGTTTCTTGAGTTGCTGTAGCTATTTGAGCAAAGCGTTGTCAGTAACCACAGTGAAATGGGTGCCATACACATAATGGTGGAACTTCTTGAGGGCATGCAACACAGAAATATATTCTTTCTTGGTCACACTGTAATTTTTCTCATGCTTATTCAGGACACAAGAAGTATAAGCTACAGGGTGATCCACACCTTCACATCCAATTGAGCCAAGATAGTCCCAATAACCAGGTCACTAGCATCAGTATATAGGATGAATTCCTTATTGTAATCAGGATATATAGGATGTGCGCCTCTTTGAGTTTTTGTTTGAGGGTCTCAAAGGCTTGTTGTTGGCTGGCAGTCCATTCAAAGGGGTTGTTACATAGCAACTGGACCAAGGGTTTGCTAGTGTCAGTAAAATTGGGGATAAACTGTCTATAGTATCCCATCATGCCCAGAAAGACTTGAATTTCTTGCAGGTTGGTGGGAGGAAGCATTTTGTTGATGGCCTCAACTTTCTTATTCATGGGGCAAATTCCTGTCTGAGTCACCTCATGCCCCAAGAATTCAAGGCGTTCCTTGAAGAAGGCACACTTAGATGGCTTTAACTTAAGTACAGCTTCACAAATCTTTATGATCACTTCCTTAAGGTTGGCCGGGTGGTTGGTAAAGATAGCACTGAAGACAGTTATATCATCTAAGTACACTAGAACACACAAGAGCTTCAAATCACAGAGGATGGAGTCCATGGCTTGTTGTGAAAGTAGCTGGAGCATTGCAGAGCCCTTGCAGCATTTGCATAGGCTCAAACAATCCTTCAGAATTGATGAGCGCAGCCTTCTGTCTATCTTTGGGAGAGGGATTAACTTACCAGTAGCAAGAGACTAGATTCATGGCAGAGAAGAACTTGGAGCCCCCAAGGCAGCAGGGAGCATCATCAATGTATGTTAAGGGGTTGGAATCCTTTTTGGTTAAGGAATTCAAGCGTCGGTAATCCATCACAATACAATGACCTCCATCCTTCTTTTTTGATATAAGCAAGGGGGATGCCCATGGACTTTGGAAAGGAGCAAGTAGTCCAGCGTCTAGAAGTTGCTTGAGATCTTTAGACACCTGAGCATCCTCTACTCAACTGCGGCAGTAGGGTTTAGCGCAAAAGGGGGGGAATCACCATTATTAATCTGGTGAATGGCACCTTTGGCTAAACCATAATCCGTGTTATCCTTAGAAAAAATATCCAAAAGCTGATCCAGTAGGTCAAGCACTTCTTTTTGTTGGACTGGAGATAGCTGCAGGAGTCTTGAGCAGTAACAATGATAGGACTTGTGGCTCATCCTCAGGTAAGTTAAAGTCCTAGAACGTACCAAAGGGATGTACTGATAGGACATAAGGAGCATTCAGCAACTTGCCATAGCCAACAACCTGCCCTCTAGACACATGTATGGGGAGAGAAGTCAAGTTGGCAACCAGCAATTGAACAGGATCTTTATGAGAGACATCCAAGATTCCTGGGCAGAGATAGGGTTCATTGCGTCCTAATGAGGGAGGAGAGTAAAACTCCAGGAATGTACACTCAGGCAGCTCATACAATATTTGGGAGTCTAGGATAGCCTGAGACCCAGGAGGAATAGTCACAGCAGAAGTGGCCAAGTGAGGAATCCCTTCAGACGCAGGACAAGCCATAAGAGGGCACTTAATGTTGGAGGAACGGGTATAGTATTTTAAGGTTAAAACACCAGCGGGATATTCCAAGGCACATGTCTTCAGGCGCTTCCCAGGAAATTTAACTGGCTCTTCAAAGATCAAAGGAACCTCTTAACCTAAGATAGAGAGGTAGCTGTCCTTTAAGTTGATGATCCCATTATACTCCCTAAGGAATTTAGTACTAAATAGAAGGTTGTAGCTCTCATTCTTCAAGACAAAATCAGGTGCAGCCAAGAGTAACTTGCCAAACTGAATGGAAAGAGAAGAATAAGCTCCTATAGCGCAAGTCATGGACAGCCCAGCTGTGCAATACAACTGATGATAGTTAAGGTTGGGGGCAAGTTTGAGCTTCTTGACAAGCTTTGAAGAGACAATATTAACAGCCTTAATTTTCACCTTTTGGATGGATATTTCCACACAAAGGGGTAGTACAACCAAAGGGAAGAAGGACAGCCAGAATGTCTTGGGCTTCTGCTAGTTCTTTGTCCCATATTTTGATCATGCATCTTAGGCCCAGGAACTCCTTATAGACCGTCTGGAGAGGGAGCAAGATAGAGACGTTTTTGAACACTGCGTCAGCAACTTCTGCAGCTTCTTTGGTAGATTTGAAAGCAAAGGAGACTTCTTGTCTTGAGTGAGTTAAGGGCGAGAGACAATCTCTTTGGCTTCAGGCAGAGGCTTGGCGGTTGTTGTAGCTTTCCCAGAACGTAGCTTCTAAGGGACTGTAATAGTTTCAGGGACAGCAAGGACTGAATACCAATAGGCATCAGGATCTTCTATATAAGAATCATCCATGTCAGAGCCATCAGATATATTGTGGAATAGCAGCAGAATGGGAGGAGCCTCAGTGTCAGCAGGCTCAGAGTCAGCAATGGAGGGGGAATTGAAGGAGATCAGGAAGAATTGTCAACCAAGAGCATCTCCGCCTCTAGGTTGACTGTTCTTTTCCCGCCTGTTCCTTAGGATCAGCTCCTTCCTTTGAGGATTGGTGCAGAATTGGGAATGGTGATCTACTGTCCAAAGTTATGGTAACCCTGGCGTCAAGGAGGATTATGTGAGTTCATGATAAGGATACGCAGGCCACGTGAAGACAAACCAGAGGTAGAGGAGGCACAATTCTCCTGCACAACTGCCCCAGAATGGGCAAGGTGCATATCATGCAGCGGTGACTTTATGCTCTTCATGAAAAAAAGTATGGCTTTATGGGACTTGAAGTGAAGAAAAAGGAGCTGGATAACCTTGAGGGCTTGAGTGCAAGCCATTTATACCTCATGTGCGGTCAACTGGCGGCTTGTGATCAGTTGTTGTCCTTTCATGTAGAATCTATCTGCAAATTCAGCTAGGGTCTCCTTTGGGTTGAAAGCAATGTGCATGAAGGCGTCCTTCTTCACTTCCAAACTAAGTTCACCATCAAAATCATCAATCAGAAGCTGCTTCATATCTTCCCAGGTTTCAATGGTGGGCAGCTCTGAAACTACTACCTCTTGGCAGGTGGGTGTAGACAGGTCAGAATGTGTTCCTTCTTAACCTCATCTGAGGCTCTTCTCATGGCAGTTTCAAAGATAGTTAGGAAAGCTGCAATGATCAAGGTTTTTGGGTCAAAGACTTGCTTAAAGGTAGGCTTAAAGTGTGTTTCTGGAGTTGGGCCACCATTGTTGCTATCAAGTACATTTATGCGTGGGGAGAATTCTGTTTTGGACTTGGTGAGGGGCTGTCTGGCCCACAGCTGGCAAACCCTTTCCTCAAGGGTAGTTAAGGTTTCAGCAGTGCGGGTGCCCACATTATTAGCTAGGGTGGTCTGCCACTCAGTAACATCCAGGAGCTGGCCCTGTACTGTCACTACTGATGACAGTTCAGCCAGTTGGGAAGTAAGAGACAGGCCCACCAAAAGGCAAGGGGAAAACCTGTCATTTACTGAATCAATTAACTCACTCATTTCCTGTACGTCTTTATCAAGCTCAGAGTGGTCTTGTTTCAGATGGTCCACCTCATTAGCTAGAGCTATCAACTCTCTAGCACAATGAATGCAGGGGGCTCCTGAAAAGCCAGGGCAGCAAACATCTTTACCAACAGCTCCAGGTGGACTAACAACAGATGCCATCACCTCACGCAAAAATTAGCAACCTCTTGTTGTAAATCAGCAACCTGAGCTGTCAGAGCAAGCACTTTAGGATCAGGCTGAGGAGCTTTGGGAGGGAAATCCTGACTGAAGATAGATGCTCTTAACTCTTGAATGGCATCCCAGTGCCTTTTTTCTCTATCTGCTAACTCATCAGATGGAGGAGAAGGCAGGGTATCTGCTTTGGAGCAGACAGTTCATTTACTTGAGTCTGGAGTAAGGCAATGATAGCAGCAGTAGCAGCCATTTCTTGATCCAAGTCCTCGCCAAGTTTTCAGAGGCCCTTTGCAGCATGGATCACTATTTGCTGTAATTGGTCAAAGGAGTAGGCACTGAACTTGTTGAGCTGCTGACAAGTTGTTCAAAGTTGGTGAGATAGGCGTTTAGAGTAGAGTCTACTTGAGCACGCCAGGGCTGTTCCAGTTGGTGGAACTCATGAAGACACTCTATGACATACTTGGGGATGGATTGGTGCATTTTTTTAATGGAGTTGACCAAGAAATATTGGGAGGTGACAGAGTTGCACTGATTGTCAGATACTAAGGAAAACAGGGAATGGATCCACTGCTGGTAGGCCGCAAAATGATCCCAGTGATGAGTGACAGCGGCATGCAGCAATGAAATCACTTGAATGTGGATGTAAGGAACCCTCTTTATAGAGGAGAATGCAGTTGGAGAATCAAAAAGGGTCCATTACTCTCTACAACAGGAGATAGCTCTTCAAGCTGTAGGGTAGGGTTTGGACAAGGACCAGGGAAGCACAAGGTAGCTGGCCCCTGAGACAGGATATAAGGCAGGAACAAGGAGAGCCAGATGGTGACTACAGACCACAAATAAGGAATTCCAATCATCTGGACTAGGAGGTACTATTAAATGCTCAAATGAATAATAGGGCAAGATTGATTTACTGTCAAAATAAATGTTAATTGGACAATTAACTTGTGATTAGGATGGGAGTTCTTATACTAGGGGGTGTGGAATTGGGAGTACAGACTTAATGAGGTTAAAACCCAGGTGTAATGCCTCACATACAGTGGCAGGAATCATGATGCAGACTATTTTTAGATGCATTATATTACTGAGTTCTTTACAGGTTTTACTTATATCTGCATTGCTGTGGGGCATAAAAACAATTATTGACAATTAATTGAGTTGCAGTAACTTAGATCATCCAAATTTGGGAGTTGGTTTAAGTCTTCAAATATTAGATAACTATGGTCAGGGAAGTGATTCCTGACATTATCCTCCCCTAAGGTGGTCCTCCATATCTCCTTATTCTCAGGATGGCTTCCAGTGTTGACTTGGAAGAATAGAGGGCAGCTTTTTATGAGACTAGAATATATCCATCCTATAATATCATTATTTGTATCAAATTTTGGCACAGTTTCAAGGGTTAAAATACTACAAAAGAGCAACTGATCTTGGTGAAAAATCAATAGTTTGAAGATTTTTGACCTAAAGCTCTTAATTCTGTGGGTGGACTTCTTGATGAAATGGGGAACTTGAAGAAGAAAACTTGTCTTTCTAAAGGCTAGGCTAAAAACTGTGGGTGACATGGTGGCAAAATAATGCTGCTTTACCATACATTACAAATACAGTGTAGGGCACAGAATAATTGGATTATTTTACGCCTTGATTTCAGGGTATTAAGGTGGGGAAACAGTTGCTTGATGTGACAAGGTATGGTGGAATTTAAAACTGCTACATAGTTTTAATTCCAAGGCTTCATCATTTAGTTGAAGGTACACTGATTTTGTCTTGAATGAAATTGAAAAGGCATGTGAGAACCCCAATATACTGGAAGAAATTCATATCTGAACTGAAACATGTTCCTCTTAAAGCTGTCAAACCAGCTGCTTAAGTGGACGCCATTAGGTTGATTTTTTCCAGTTGCATTATTTCTATGCCATTGTTTTATATGTAAGTCAATTATCCACTTATTTTTTCCTTGCTTGATAGTGGTTTCACCTTGAGGATAGTCATGTGGCACCTTATTACAAATCCAGTGGAGTATAGGGTAGAATACACTATCCCATTGATTAAAACTGATTTCTGGCATAATGGAGTCAGTGGGGCGTCCTGGGTAAGCTTCTGAGACATGATCTGCTATGGAAGTAAGAGGGGATTGTTTCAAATCTCTGGTAGCAATATTTAAGGTAAGCTTCATTCAATGAGTAGATCACAGAAGCCAAGTAAATTTTCTTTGTGATCTTGGTGCAGCAAGGTCTTGGGCTTCACATTCCTTCTGGAGCTATCAAAATGATCCTGGCTTTGTCCTAGTGAATTTCGCTTGATCTGAGCAAGGCAACTTGTTTTAAGGCTCTTTGGATGAACAGGAGTGTTGATTCTGATTTGGGAGCAAGTCTGGATAACCTAAGGGCAGATTCTGAAGTACTTGGGCAGGTGAAACAAGGATATCTCTTGGACTGAAGAAGGAACTAATCTGGGTGTCTTATACTCAAATTTGTAGCACATTAAGGTCTTAAAAGGCTTAACAGAATCAAATTTTTGAATTTCAAGGTGACTAGGCAAGAATTCACATATAAGTGTACAACCAGAGGAAGGCTTATCAGGAGGACAATTCTTGATGGACTTAGGCAAGAGAAACTGGGATTCTTTTTGGAGCAAGGATGGAATTGGCATTAACACCTTAAGATCATGTTTGTAACATATTAAATACCAGGAAAGTTTAACAGAGTCAAAGGTATGATTATCAAGGCAACTGGGCAAGGAATCATCCAAAACTAGTGGCGGGGTAGTGGATTTATGATTGGATGGTGGATTCTGAATATTTGACATGGGCTGAAAGGATAGGCAACCAAAAATAATGGTTCCTATGGAAAGTCAAAGGTAGCAACTAAATGTGTATAACACAAGAATAATGGTAGATTGGACTAAAGATGGGGAGGTGATAAAACCAGAGACTACAATCTGGCCTGGATCTTTAAGGCAAAGATCCAGTAGTGGTTTAATTAAACTTTAAGGGACCCTCTTTATAGAGGAGAATACAGTTGGGGAATCAAACAAGAGTCCATTACTCTCTACAACAGGAGATAGCTCTTCAAGCTGTAGGGTAGGGGTTGGGCAAGGACCAGGGAAGCACAAGGTAGCTGGCCCCTGAGACAGGATATAAGGCAGGAACAAGGAGAGCCAGATGGTGACTACAGACCACAAATAAGGAATTCCAATCATCTGGACTAGGAGGTACTATTAAATGCTCAAATGAATAATAGGGCAAGATTGATTTACTGTCAAAATAAATGTTAATTGGACAATTAACTTGTGATTAGGATGGAAGTTCTTATACTAGGGGGGGTGGAATTGGGAGTACAGACTTAATGAGGTTAAAACCCAGGTGTAATGCCTCACATACAGTGGCAGGAATCATGATGCAGACTATTTTTAGATGCATTATATTACTGAGTTCTTTACAGGTTTTACTTATATCTGCATTGCTGTGGGGCATAAAAACAATTATTGACAATTAATTGAGTTGCAGTAACTTAGATCATCCAAATTTGGGAGCTGATTTAGGTCTTCAACTATTGGATAACTGTGGTCAGGGAAGTGATTCCTGAAAGTGGAGCCCTAATACCATTTGATGATGGGCTAAGGCAGGTTGTACAAAGGAGGACAATAAATTTTCAGCCAAGCTAGCCGCTGAGAGGAGATGCTGTGGGAATTGTGGAGCTACAATCAATTTGTAGTATTCTGCTCCATTGAACTGAAGCTGGAGGCAAGGGATGGCCCCATCATGGGGTATCCCAAGGGCTACTGCCATGACTTGTCCTAAGTCAGGGGTACTCAAAGGGTAGGCCACTAGGCAGGGACCACTCCCAAGGTTCAGTAAAGTAGGGACAATAGGCGGGTCAATGATGTCTTCCTCAATAGGAGGACTGGTAATTTCAGGCAAAGTTGGCTCTTGTATGGGCAGAGGCAAAGGTCCTGAAAACATTGTTACAAAAGGGGTAACCAAGGGGCTTACAGCCCATGTAGTGAGCACCATTTTTGTTGTGTTCTGAGGCGTAGCACAGACACACAACAGGGAATCCTAACCTTATTATTGGATTTGTACTAAGTCTTGGTTAGAATGGCAGGGAAGGCTATGTAATTACCTTGTGGCCCTGATTGAATAATATCTGCTAGACGTGGCTAGAGAGACGCCAAAGTACGTGGAGACACAAAGATAAAAATGTGAATAGAGCTTAATTTTATTGGTGAATTAGGAAAAGGAATATATAGTGGTTGATGATACCACAAAACACTACCAGGATGGTAGGATCACTTGCCACAAGCATGAGTAGGGTAAGTGAGTTGCGCAGGATCAGGAAACTGAGCAATTGAACTTCCTGATTCAGCCATTAACTTGGCTTGAGAGGCAAAAGCAAAAGCAAGAGATTTGTCCTCAAAATGGCCCACTAAAGGCAAAATCAAAACATGATGAAAAGCAGTATTCACGACACTGACTCCCAAGCCACTACCAATTTCCCCCACTATCTCTGATGCCGTCCCTTTCACAGGCGCAGATGAAGGCAATGTTCATTCTGCCCATTCCCTCCCCTTCCCGTCCTTTGATTAGTAAATAAATCTTTTCTTTGTGACAACTATTAAAATTAATATCTATCTTTCAATTCATAATTAATAATATTTTCTTTTTACATTATCAACATTTCCCATAACTAATACAATGTTGTACATTTTACAAATAGCTTAAAATTTAGAGCATACATATTTTTCATCATTATTAATAAATTAAAGACAATAAAAATAAATATTGCATTAAAATATTGCAATTAGATGTAAAATATTGATATTTTGATATTATGTGCATAACTCAATGCATTTTGTTTAATAAAATCCATTGTAAACTTGGCCTTTTCTATTATAATTTAATGAAATAGACTGTGTTTATATTAGAGAGCCATTAACACTTAGTACAAGTATTGATACATAGTGCCTTTTACAGCCTGTATAGTTACTTAATGGTAATAATTCTATAAACTTTTTAGTTGGATTTTGTGAGGTAATAATGATGTAATATGTTAATAAATTACTGTTTATTGTCATTAATTGGCTGATTTTCTTTGCTGTGGCAATTGTGTATTTTCTGATACTTACGCATTAGTATCCAATTGGTTGGTTTCACATCCAATCACACAAGCAATAGGAAATCAAGCCTCCACCCCAAAACTAGATGTGGTTGGGGTGGCAGCTTGATTTCCTATTGCCTGTATGATTGGATGTGAAACTAACCAATTGGATACTAGTGCGTAAGTATCAGAAAATACACAATTGCCACAGCAAAGAAAATCAGCCAATTAATGACAATAAACAGTAAATTTTTTAGCACATTAAATTATTATTACCTCATAAAATCCAACTGAAAAGTTTATAGAATTATTACCAATAGGTAAATATACAGGCTGTAGAATGCACTAATTTTCAATATCTGTACTAAGTGGTAATGGCCCTAATATAAACACAATCCATTTCATTAAATTAAGATGGAAAAGGCCAAGTTTACAGTGGATTTTATTAAACAAAATGCATTGAGTTATGAACATAATATCAAAATATCAAGATTTTACATCTAATTGCAATATTCTAATGCAATATTTATGTTTATTGTCTTTAATTTAGTAATGATGATGAAAAATATTCACACATTGAAGGTAGTATTATAAAAACCAGTTTTTTATGTAATTCAAACAAAATGTCAAATATCTATAACTTAATAAACAAATTAGAGTCAGTCCTCCAAAAGGTTGTTGAGCTTGAATACAACATAAGGGAAATTGTGGTAAATCAACTGGGAAATGAGGGAAGAGCCTTGGTCCAGCAAAATGAAACTGCAAAAAATAGCCTGGAAACAATGGTCAACAAAGAACACAAAGAAATATTTTTAAATATTCAAAAGGAAATAATCAAGCGTTAGATTTCAAAAGTGAAAGTTACAACTTGTAGGAATTTGAAAAAACCAATAGAAAGAATACTCAAAATTTTAAATTGATTGAAGTAAATAATATCCCACATTAAATAAACACAAATGAAGAGGAAAACAACCAAATGGAAACAGATGAAAACAAAACTCAGTCAAGAAGCAGGAGTGCTTCAAGAAATACAAAAAAATTATCAAATGAAAACCAAGAAGAAACACAAGTTGCAAGAAAGATAAGAAAAATTAAGCCTAGGAAACTTAATGAAGAGCAGCCAACACTCATGAAGTTTGCTGAGGTGGCGCCTGTGGCTGAGGGGGCCACAGGGAAAACAATTAGTAAGTCTTTTTATGTTTCATTTATATTTATTTTAGTCATCACCAGAAATGGGGACAAGGTTGCAGAGGTGGCGGCTTTTACGCCGAGTTGGTTCTATGGGGGTTACATGTCACTGGCAGCTCCTGTAAAACAAATAAATAAAAACCAAATAAATAAAATAATTCAACAGAATATGAATAATTTTTCAAATATTGAAGCTAAAGATAGGGAATATTTACCACCTGCAGGGTGCTCACCGTGGTTAAGGGAAGCATACAAAATAGGATCGAATATCAACTCCAAAGAGATGAATGAAATTTGTGGGGATGTCAAGCTAAATTTTGATGAATATATATATGAAAGCATTCAAAGATTCCCATTCACAAACATCAATGAATATCAAAAAAACCTAATAAAAACAGACTTTCAAATAGGAACTGAATATCTAAAAACTGAAATTTTTAATGAAGTATTCAAGGCATTGTCAAACAAAGTTGGGGACGCAGTCCTTGTGAACACATTTAAACCTTTATTAATTTTGTTTGCCGAGGCATGGGGGGCTGATACAAGTTGGGCACTCACCAGAACCCTCTTCAAATTCAATCAAACATCCTATATCAATAGGTTAGTTCAAGTCTTCAAAAAATTGTGCATGTTCTTGGAAAAATATACCTTGCAAAGAATTAATGTTGTGCTATACCTGGGAATCCTCCTTCACTGCATATTAAAAACCAATGTCAAAAAGTTGGAGGATGTACCTATTCAAATGGACATATGCCAGTAAGCACTTGAATGCCAGAAAACACGCAGGGGTATAAGACAGTTGAGCACGTCCTGTATGACTCCTTTGCATTGGCAAAGTTGCACAGGTACTAAGTGCCCCGTGAAAAAAACCTATTAATTGATTCACTCACCTGCATTCCTTTTATTAAATGTTCAACAACCATGGGGTACAGGGCACCACCCCTCTAGCAATTTCATCCAGGGTTGTCCACCACGTATAGAAGAGTATGTGGATCCAATTAGATGCTCTAGCCAAAAATTTAATTTTGGGGTATAATTCCCCAGAATAATCACATTCCCATTTGCAATTAGCATCTCCTTAATAAATATTTTCCCTTGCAACTTAAATTTTATTTTATTTTTAATTTTTTTATTTTAATAAAAAATATTTTAATATTAAAATTTTTTAATATATAATATTTCAATATTGAATAAATCACAATTAAATAAAAATAGTTAAATTTTGAATATTTAAACTTTAATAGATAAATTTTAAGTTTTATAATTATAATTTTACTTTTAATATTTTAATTTTATTTTAAATTTTAGTAGGTAAATTATAATATTAATATATCTAAATATATTACCATACATTAGTGATAGTTGTGACCACATCGTATATAAAAATAAGTTAAAAATGTTTTTATTTACTAGCTTGTCAAGTACAGGTTCATTTATTACATATACAAACAACAAGAATTGAATTTATCTGCATCATGTGGCCCGCTCCACTTATATTCTTAACAAGTGATTGTTTAGAACTTGAATTACCTTTCCCTTGTAATATGATTTTATAAATATATTTGATATGCTTGGCCCGCGTCCTAAGTACTAATTAGTAAGCAATACATGGAAATCATTGGTTTTTGTATTGTGTGGCTATAGTGGCACTGAAATAATAAGGATCAGATGATGACTTGAAGTTCCAATTTGTGGTTTAAAAAAGCCAAAGTACTAACAAGGATTCATTATTATTTAAATAAAATTAATCTATTTCTATCTTTTTTAATTTATTTATTTGTTAACTCAACAGTCAATATAATATTCAGTGCATTATAATAAAAATATGTGTCCTAATATCTAGTATAATTAATTTTACTAGCTTTTGTACATATTTTTATATGTCTATATTGCAATTCAATGTCATTATATATAAATAATAATTTTTGAGTCCTAATAAAAACAAAATAAATAAAAATAAAACAAATAAATCAAGAGTGCCAATTTATCTGATTGGCTAGGAAATGAGGGCTTTAGGGAAGAAGGATTCCAAGTGCTCATAAAAAGCCACCACCACATTGGGTGGCATTGCAGATTGACTGACCTCAAGGATTTTGAAGAGATCCTTGGTATCCTGAGGGAGGCCTTGCTTCACCTTATTTTTGATCCACCCAAAGACCTCTTCAATTGGGTTAAGGAATGGAGAATATGAGGGAGGAAGAGGAGTCTCATTGGACAGTCAGCCAGGCAGTGGCTGGCCAAATGGCTATTTTTATCAATGGGCGGGAACTTGGAACAACCAGATCCACTTTGTGGAGCCCAACATTATCCAACACAACAATGTTGGTTGTACTGCGGTAATTGATCCAGAGATACTCCTTGGCAGTTTGAAGAAAATCAAGAAATGTCCTGCTATTATGGGAACCCTTGATCATCTGATACTGATCCAACCCACAAGGACCAAGAAGCGCTACCATGGAATAGGTCTGGGAACAGACAGCTGTACAATGGAATATGTTGTCCTTAGACCCCTTCTTGACCCACCCATGCCTAGACCTGAGTGAGGAGGAAAAAAATTGTTGATTTAGAAGAACTGGACATTCCCAGTCTCCTTTAGTGCCAGATATGTCTTGGCATAAATGCGTCAATCCTCAATAATCTTCTCATTGTTTCTGTTGTACAGAAAAACTCCCAGTACTTTCCAGGAGAATCCCAAATCAACCATTGCTTTGTAAACAAGGGTTTTAGAAACAGAAAGCCTGAACTATGTGGAAAGCATTGATTGGATAGCAAGTGAGTCCAGGTGGCAATCCTTGGTAACCCACTGTTTTATTGCGTCAATATACACAGGCTGCAAGAGTTTGGGCTGCCGCTTAGCCTTGGAATATTTTGAAATTTTCCTGGTGTTGCCATACTTGGTGTTGATGTTGGCAATGTATCTGGCTGTGACACCAAATCAGGACGCAAAATCCCAAACCGCTATTCCCTCATTCAAGCAGTTGAGGAGAGCTTCACGCTCACTATCTGTCAACCAACGCTGGCCCTTGGCAGGTACCACAACATCCTGGCTAGCAGGTTCAACACAGGGGATGGGGACCTTTGTTTAGAAGGTGGGATCACGCTTGGTTGCACTGATGCTGTCAATAGTGGCATATGATACAGGCGCAGATGGCTCTTTAGTGGTGGCCAATGGCTCATAGGAGGTGCCAAAGATGCGGGGGCAGGAAGTAGCAACTCTTGGATCAAGAGTGCAGGGCCAGGTAACAACTGGGTACACGGTAGAGGTGTATGTAACCTCATTATTCCCAATGACCCTTGTATAGGAGACTTTGGTTGTAGGCCTTGAGTGCGGCTTCTATCTTGGATTGAGGCTACTGTTCCTGGCTTGAGATGCGGGAGTGGTTGGCTGGTGCTGACACCTTGGGAGGCCTGTGTGTTGGCATGGCTCCCCTTGAGTCAGGTTCTGGGTCTGTTCTTGGACCCTCTGGGACGCCCTTGTGAACAGGCTGCCCCACAGGCTGGTGCAGGAGCTGGTTGGGAATGTAATTGATGGTCCATAAAAATAAAATAAAAATATATAAATTTACATTAAATATATATTTATTTGGATTTATTGGTTTAGTTGTGAGGAGTTTTTTTCTCTTGATTTAGCCTTGAATAGCAGCAGATTTTCTATATCTGTGATTTGAAGTGTATAATATTGTATAATTTCTGGTTTTGGATGATTTAAAGTTTAATAACTTTTTATGTCTAAACATGGTTATTGAGATTGAATTTTTCATTTGATTTTAGTTGTGGTAGAGCTTATTGGTTTGGGTTGGTGTTTCTTAGTGTGCTTATTGCACATTTAATTTGTATTTCAGTTCCTGTAATTAATATCTGAGTTTACTAGTACCATTCAAAAGTGATTTGAAATTTGGTTCATGGATTTGAAAATCCTGCAATTTCAAAAAACATAGTAAACTTAATGAAAATGGTTGATGGATTTGAACACTTCAAAATTGATTCCAGTTAATTTGTTTTGTCCATTGGAAATATGCAGTTTGACTTGAACTTTACAAAGTTTCTATAAGTTCCTTCAATATAGAATATCCAAGTAAAAATTCAAAGAATTCAATTCAATTAAAAAAAGGCCATCCCACAAATGTGATTCAAAATTTGAGCCAAGGATTTGACAATCCTGCATTTCTACGTTTAGGTTCTGAATTTACAGTATTGAGAGTAGGTAAAGCTATCTGAAAACTATCTGAAAACAAGTTTTAAGAGGGGAAATGGGAGGGACTATAACTTAACTGAGAGGGAAAAACTTGAATCTGATTGGCTGGCCAGAAATATTTTCACCTCTTGGTTGGGGACTTCTGCCAAATTGTTGATCACATCATAATTCAATATTTTTGGGCAACTGGCCGGTCAACTGCCAAGCGCCACTGGGTAGTGATATCTTGTAAACTTTAATGTATAATTGTTTGGGAAAAATTAAGGGAGATGTAGATTAATTCCTTCACCATCAACAGGCACAGCTTAAACCATTTTTGTCAATGACAGATTTGAATCATACAATACTTTCAAGGGTTTTGCTGCTTTCCTGATCCCATTCTTCTTCTTTGGGCAATCTATCCCAGGCAAAAATAACATTACCATGACATACCAGCTAATCTCAATTATAGCTTTGGGTAATCAGAATGCTGATAATTACCCCAAAGCTTAATCACAATTTAGTGCTGGACTTCCTATTGGCTCAAACCTAAACCATTAAGCCTGATGATTCCTGATTGTGATTGCAGAATGCGCCTCTGCCAATAAGCTGATTAATTCCTGAATATTATTGCAGGGCATGCCTCTGCTAGACATCTGCACCAGGACTAAAATCAGATTTATGACCAATATTGAATTTTGTTTATAAAGAACAATACAGAATGCAAAAATCCATTAACAGAGTAACCAAATCTGCATATACATAAAATGGTGGACAAGGTGCCACCAGAACCCTGTTATGATAGATTGGGGTCTGGTAATTAATTGAAGTCCCATGCCAGACCGGCATGGCTGCCTAACTCTGGGCGCTGGAACTAGCAGTCTGAGGAACAGATAAACTGACTAGTAAGAGTTGAAAGCGTCAGATTATAATCTGGCAAGAGGGCTTATCCACCCTATATAAGGTTCTCTCCTTACTTGAGATTGAGAAGAATATTCCCCCTTAAAGATAGAGATTGAAGATATCTATTTATGTATCACTACTAGCTAACGCCTAGTAGTCAGAAGTATCCAAGTAGAGTGTGCTGCTGTTTACTTGCAGACCCCGTGTATTTTCTCCTACGGCCAAACAAGACTCTGTCAGGTCAAAGCTGTACCCTTAGACCTAATTGGTAGCTATAGATTGTTGCCATGCAATCTCTATCAACAACCCCCATACAATGACCATTAATAAAGACAATTCCTCAAGACCCCAAAATCTTGACATTATTCTTCATATAAGCACAACTGGAAATATCTCATTCTTTACAGATAAGTTAACAAAATATAAGCTATTTCATATACAAATTTCTTGAAAATATACCTAAAATCCACCAATCAATCTAAAAACAATACTACTATCCAAATTAATTTAAAATCTAAAATTTTAAAATTAAAAATATAGCCAAATCAAGGCAAGGTTTACTAAATCAATAAATGCCACCACCAAGGGCAGTGGCCAAATATTTAAAGTACTTTTTAATCTTGGTCATCTTATAATTTTAGTTTAACACCTTCTGAAAATCCTCCTAGTAGTCCTACCCCTTATATTTTCTCTTCTTGGGAGCAACCAGGATGATGCCCTGTAATTGAGAGAAAGTCCTTCTTTGCTCCTCCTGGAGCTGCTGGTAGAACCTTTAACCTTGAGGTTGGCTTCAAAATTGGTATTCAGGTGCTTGTGACACACCTCAAGGTTGATGTGGTCTCCATATCACTAATGAGGCAAGAATTGTGGCAATTCCAGGATGCAGTAGTCCAAATATTTTCTCTCCTGGAAGTCACCTTCTTGCCAACCCACTGCTTCTCAAAGTACTCCAGGTAACCCTTGAAGATGTCAGAGAGCTTCTCAATATAATCATTTTACTGGATGTCCTCAAATCTAAGTCTAGTGTGCTCTTGCTTAACAAAGGCCAAGGCAGCAATCTAGGTCATGAAAAATTGGCACTTTTCCTTGCCATTGTCAAGATACTTATCAAGGAGCTCATTTTTGCTCTTGAGATGCTTGATGAGGTCCTTCCTAAAATGAAAAAGCAGCCCTAAGCTTCTCTATT
Source organism: Entomophthora muscae (assembly GCA_014839935.2). Classification (NCBI taxonomy): domain Eukaryota; kingdom Fungi; phylum Entomophthoromycota; class Entomophthoromycetes; order Entomophthorales; family Entomophthoraceae; genus Entomophthora; species Entomophthora muscae. The sequence goes on along the minus strand of QTSX02000723.1, from coordinate 429,934 downwards.
AAAGGTGGCCTCAAAGGCTCTGAACTGAGAAATCTCAAACTCAATGATAATAACCTTTTTTCCCAAGAGTGCACAAAAGAAAGCTCTTAGTTCAAGGGTATCCTCATCCTTCTCAGAGGAGGAAGGGTTTGCTTGGGTGGTGTGTGTAGGGGGAAGCTTGTTGACCAAAAGAGAGCTTAGAGCATCCCCCAGAATTTTAGTGGCCCAGGTGTAGACTTCAGTCTTAGTACCAGGTAGGAGGAAGAAAATAAGAGAGATCATCAGGCATCAAACTTACTATGCAGGACCTACAGTAGCTTGAAGATGGTGAGTCATGTTGCAAAAGTGCTGTTTCACAGCCAAATTTTCTCAGTGTTGAGCTGATCCAGGTTTGCCTTAGTGAAATAGGCTACAGTTTTACCTTTTAATTCCTCCCCATTTTCATAGAGTAGAAACATCTCTACATACTCTGTATTTTTGAGAGCATTGGAGATAACTAGGTGTAATGATCCACACAAAGAGCTGTTTTTCTGGCAAGGGCTGAGTTTGGCTTAATGAAGATTAGTTACCTGAGAAAGGTAAATGCTGTTTGGTTTATTAATCTTTCTAGCCTTGGTGATTAGTAGTGGTTGTCTATGCCTATGGTTATTGTAATAAACCAACATATATGAGAGTACTCTATCAAGGTACGGGATCAAGTTTGACAATTGAAAGCCTATTGAGGAATAAATGTCAAAACAGCAGGATCAACCCGCCAACAAAGTTTTGAGTAAGCAGGTTTGTGACCTGAAACCCAATTATCCAGTCACTCAAAGCCAGAATAGGAAGTCAACTTAAATTTCCAAATCCAACAACATGAACAGATGATGACCCTTGCAGTGGATACCTCATTTTACCACTTGACTAATTACCAGGATCAAGCCACCCCTTTCTCCATCTCACCATGTGATCAACTCTATCATGTTCCTGTTATCCATGATTCACATTAGCTATATAATCATTATCTCTCAATAAATATTATTATCTAGTTTCCAAATATTTTCCCCTTGTAACTCTTCTAAAACAGCACAGTTATGACATTGGTAGAAGAAGTAGGCTTTCAATCCTACTTTATTCCCCAAAATTCTGCCTGTTGCCTGTACTTGCAGCAGCCAACAAATCCTTGATAGAATCATGTCTGAACTCCCTCTATACTGGACTCTGTACACCCCTGGTGCCAAGATACCTGATGGTTTTGTCCTGTACCAGAAAACAGTGATCCTGCTGCCTGCCTTCAACGCCATGTCTGCACAAGGGTTCTTCCAGACGGCTGCCACCATCCCACAACCAACTGAAAAAAACACCATGCCCGCCTACGTAGCCCAAAGACTCCATAGCGCTGCCTTAGAACTATTTGCTGGGGCCAAGGACAACAACACTGCTGCATGGATCCAGTCTGCCCAGAGCAAACTGGCCCAAATGGAGTGCCTGCAGCAATTTTGGATTGCAGAAATCTCCATCTGACTGACTCACGGCACTGGCACCTGGTGCAACAAGTGGCAGAAAAAAACTACCAAAAAGGACTGGGATACCTTCAAACAAAACTTATTGGCAAGATTTGTGCTTAAGGAAACCTACTCATGATCATACATCAAGTAAAGAATTTAACCCAGACAGGCACTTTGAAGGAACTCAACTTTGCCTACAAGGAACTCCAACTACGCGCACCCTCTGGCATGGCCTTTGACACCCCAGCCACATACCTCATGTAATATGACACACTCAAGTTGCATTTAATGAGACACATTAACCTGGACCAAGTGATTAATCTAAAGAGTCTGTATTGCAAAGCAGAGAAAGCTGAACAACATCCAACACTCTTCACAAAGCGCAAACCAGAAAACAAGAGAGACCCAAAGACTCTCACCCAGGCAGGCGCTCCAATCAACCACCCCCTGGGAACAACAAAAACAACATAAAACATAAAGCCACAGGCTCAAATGGACATGAAATTGGGAACAGTGGCTAGTCAAACTGTACCCATTTCTGTATCACTGACACACAAGGCAACCAAGATAAGGGAAAAGCCCAGGGAGAGCATTAAGCTAGCCAAACTCTCCCTGCACAACTCCTGACTTGCCCAATAATGAGTACTAACCTGAGGACGTAGACCAATGTCCAATGATACAAGTACCCTCAGAGGACCCAGTACTTTAGACCATTACAAGACATCCCAATAAACTGATGTATTACCCTTTCCGCTTTTGCAGTTACACAAGCTTGGCACTCCTGGACTCAGGTGTGGACCAAACCCTAGTTAAAAGCAGCTTTGTGGACAAATTCAAGCTAGCCACTAATCCTTTGCGGATTAAAAACATAGTCTTAGCTAATGAACATCACATTGCTGTAACAAGGGAAGCTGCTACTTTCTCTGTCATGCTCAAGAACCTATACTCCACCATCTAAGGCCCTGTCATTGACTTTCCAAAGTTTGATATTGTACTGGGTTTGGAATGGCTGTGAAAAAACAATCCCAACATAGACTGGGCAACCTTGGTACTGACCATCAAACGTGAAGGTGTCAACCACCAGATCTACCCTGACTCAGTGGACCAACTCCTACACAGCCATGTCTTTGTGAGCATTACAGAGACCCTGGACAAAAAGGAAAATCTGAAGAAGAATGACTGAGACTCCTGCCAGTACAATATCATACACTTCAAAGACCACCAGGACACCACCACACCTCAGGATTTCAAAATTGTAGCCCGTCATCCAGAAATCTTCAAGGAGGCTTTACCAGGGTTGCCATCAGAAAAACACATACAGCACTCCATCCAACTCAAAGGAGCTGTACCCAAAGCGTAACCCATCTACTGTCTGACCCCAAATGAAGACAAAACCCTATATGCCTACCTCAAGGAGGCCTTGGAGAAAGGACTTATCCGTCCTTCACAATCTCCCTTTGGGGCCGCAGTATTATTTGTGGCCAAGAAGGATGGCAATCTGCGCCTAGTCACAGATTACCAAGCCCTAAATGAATTTACCATCAAGAATTGTTACTCACTACCACTTATTGACAACTTCTTTGACACTTTGGGCGGCACCACAGTCTTCTCCAAGATTAATCTGACCACAGGCTACAACCAGATTTGCATAAGGAGGAAGACATCCCCAAAACAGCCTTAAGCACAAAATAAAGCTCATACAAATGTGTGGTGCTCAATTTTGATATGAAAAATGCCCCCTCAACCTTTGTGACCTTCATGAACAAGGTGTTTGCCCCTCACATAGGCAAGTATACCTTAGTCTACCTGGACAGCATTATTGTCTACAGCCCCTTAGTAGAACAGCACCACAAAGACTTAGAGGCAGTCTTTGCTACCCTGGCACAACACAAGCTGCTAGCCAAACCCTCCAAATGCCAGTTCTTCTGCAAGCAACTGCCTTTCCTAGGGCACATAGTCTCAAAAGACGGCATCAAGCCCAACAGTCAAAAGATACAGGCCATCTGCAAGATGCCACCACCCAAGGACAAGTTGGAACTCTGCACATTCCAGGAATGGTGGCCTACGTACACTGCTTAATACCTGACTGCAGAGTCTTGACGGCACCCCTATCTGCCATAACTGGCGCCAAATCCAAGTTTGTGTGGACCCCCAACATGACCTCTGCTTTAGATGTTCCAAAGAAAAACTCCTAACCGCACATATCCTGCAATACCCCAAAAGTGATGGGGAGTACTGGATGGAAACCAACGCTTCAGACACATCTGTTGGGGGAGTACTACAAATCAAAAACAATGATGGTGACTTCCTGCCTGTAGCCTACAAATCACAAAAACTGACAGATGGCAAGTGTAAATATCCTATTAAAAACAAGGAGTTGTTGGCCATTGTACACTGCCCTAGTCAAATGGCGTTGTTATTTAGAACAACAGGAAAAATTTACAACATTAACCAATCACAAGTCACTTATATATTTCAAAACCCAAGCAAATCAATCCTGTTGTCAAGCCTGCTGGATGGAACTCTTGGAGAGATTCAATATGCTCATACAATACAAAGCTGATCCAGAACTTGCCACTGCAGACACACTCTTGCGCCTGTACGTCTGTGCCATGAGAGGAAAAAATGAGCTTGACCCAGGCTGGCCCCTCTTAGTACTTTGGATAAAGGATAAAGTGGTTTCCCCTGGCACCACAGACATAAAAAAAGAAACAGTTATTAAGAACAAGCACTTATTTGCAGATGTGTATGGAACCTTACAATGAAAAATGTCTGACAGAACCACCATCCCTTATGTCCCCACACATCAGCAAGTTGATACCATCCTACATTACCATAGAGATCTAGGGCACACAAAGAGTTGCAACCTCTATCAGTTCCTTAAACACAAAGCATGGTGGCCAACCCTGTACTGCGTTGTTCAAGAAGTCTTGGACTGCTGTAAAGTATGTGAGAAATTTGCAAAAAGCAAAACCCCCCAAAGTCAGTACTACCTATCCACACGCAACTACCCTTCAAGGTGTGGGCCTTAGATATTGTAAGCCCCATGCAAGGAAAACATAATGATAAGAAATACATCATCACTGCAATAGACTTTGCTACACAATGGACAGTAGCATAAGCAGTAAAGACACATACTGGCAACAACGTACGGCAATTCATAGAAAAAAATCATCAGCAAGTTTGGAAAGCCAGAACTACTGATACCAACAGAGGCAAAGAATTGACCTCTGGAGATACCAATGTATACCCCACCAAAAATGGGGTCAAGCAGACTGTGACAACACCATACCACCCTCAGACCAATGGACGTGTGGAGCAGCTAAATGGCAGCCTTGTACAAGTCTTGGCCAAGCTCACCACCAGGAGACCTGAAGACTGGTATAAGCAGCTACTGTAAAGCCCCAGAATATGAGGGAGTAATTTAGCAAAGTAGGGTACCAAGTTGGCGACTTGGAATCCTGTGAGCGCTGTCATAATAGGGTAGACTGTCATCATCTATCTGAAGACCTTGGTGCAAGTTAAATCTTCCAAAATTACTGGCAAAATACGTAAGCACATAGTATATACAGGTGTATATAGCTACATGCTGGGTGGAGTGGGGCAACACCATTGTGGGCCAGGAGTACTTCTCAGAGGAGTTTAGCTACTCTGGCTCCTTGTAGCAGTATTTGTTGGGTGGTTTATTGTCTGGCCCATGCTGGTGATTGTATTGGTGGCCCCCAATCCTGAGGCAGGCTGTGAGTACAGCTGAGAAGATTAAATGGTTCATATTCTGATCCTGGGAAAGGGCAGACAAAGCTTAGTGTCTTTAACTTTCTTGTATAGTAAAAGTTCTGGTTTGATTTATGTGATACTATTGAGGGGTAATTTCACTCAATGATAGCACAATCTACCATCAAGTGAATTGGCTTCATTATATACTATCATCCTTGTGGTGGCATGAATAGAGTAAAACACTGGACAGGGAATCCTAAAGACTTGGTGTTGTCTGGAATTCCCTTTTGGGAGGGGAATTGGTAGTGGTGTGCAGGCAATGAATTGTTATCTCTGGGCTTGCAATGGCTTGGTGTATTATTGGATGCTTTCATGCATCCAATTTTGAATTCTGCAGTTAATGCAGAAATGGATGGGTTGAGCAGCTTGTCAGCCCCTCCCAAAATTGGAAAATTCCAAATTTGGGCAGCAGTTCCCCCTCCATTTGGATTTGGGGAAATTGCCTTTTTGGGTTTCCTCTTTTGGTAACTTCCCCATTTGGCGGTCTGGGTGGGGGACTGGCTGGCAGTGGTGGGTGGGTGAGCAGTGGCTGGCTGGCTGGGAGGCAGGCAGGCGGGAGTGGGCAGGTGGGCGGGGGCTAGATGGCAGGCAGGCGGGCAGTGCACGCAGGCAAGCTGCTAGGCTTGGCATGCAGCCTGCAGACAAGGTATAAAACCCGTCCAAATTAAAATTCTTATTTTTAATTCTTGTTTTTTGGCACCAGCTTTCCGCGGCAGTTTCCCCAATAAGGGGGAACTGATGCCATTTTTTATTTTGTTTTTTACAATTAATTGTACACAAAATATTGTTCTGAACCACAGTGTTGTCAGGAATATTCCTGACAGCTACCAACTGCACTACTTGTATGCTGAACCTGTGTAAACAGATCCACCAGGAAAGCCCTTTTGAGTTGTTATATGGCACACAGCCCAATATAATTCAAGCATTATCAGGACTCAAGCTAGAAATTCAAATCAAGGTCCTCCCTTGTTCAGATTTCCAGGTCATAGAGGCCAATGGTGATTAAACAGAATGAGAAAACAAGCATCTACAAAAGGAATTTGTCCCCATTCAAAACAGACACAAGTTTGTGACAAAGTTTGGGTCATGAACATTGACAAAAGTAAACTACAACCCAAAAAAGTAGGCCCAGAGATCATCTTAAATATAAACAAAAATAACACTTACCTTGTGCAAGGACTCAGGAAATGTAAACAAGAGAAGGTCCTCCAGCATGATTGCCTGAGACCCTGCAAAGCAAGACAGAGACAGTGTGAGACCGCCCTACCCACTACAGAACAACAGTTAGTCCAGTATGGCGCCCAAGCTCCTGACAGCCTCCATGAAAACCTGCCCCCAGGGGAGACCAACCTTCAGCTGGGGGGGTGTTAGAACAGCAAGCTTGACACGCTAGCAAGGTTCTGAGTAAGAAGGATTGTTGTAAAAGTTGCAGCAAAGGGTTGCTAGTTTCTACAAACAGTTAGTCAGCGACCTAATTCTTAATACTATACCTGTTGATGGTATAGTGACAGCCTATGAAGAACAGAAGAATAATAAGGTGTATAGACAAAACTGGTATTTATTTAGATAGTATTGCACTTATATAGTGTGAGGCGGGAAAATGCCACCAGAGGCAGGGAGGCACAGACAGAAGAACTTCCCAAATGGTAGAGAGTGGATTAACAGCTAAAAGTTCCACACAAGAGAACAACTGCTTCCTTGTGGCTTTCCTTAAGGAGGTAAATATAAATAACTTTATTGTTCTATTTATAATTGCAGAAGTAAAGCCTGTGCCTTGTGCGCATTTGAGAGGCAAATCAAATACCCGTTTTAGGGGTGTTTTAAACGTCTTTATCACTAGTAGAATCAGGATGCAATAGCGCAACTGCGCAATTGTTCCATCGCTTAATTCCTAGATGGACAACTTTACGTCTAATCCATTCAGGATCTGCGACATTTCCCTCCACTGGATTAGACAAAAGGTTTAAAAATGGCTGGCATCTCAAGGTGACAGCTATGGTGAACAGTCCCTCTAGAAGAGTCACAAGAAGAGTCTTGAAGAAGGTTTAAGTGGTAATTCCAAAGAGGCGCAAGCATACCAGGCCAGTGGAGGTGGTGAAGGCCGCAGGGAAGCAAGTAGTCCTGAATGATATGGACAGCAGATACCTGGACCTGGGGCTTCACTTAGATCAGCTACTGGTGCCTCAGCTGGCCTTAGGGGGGACAGACCCATTGTTTGCTTGCTGTTTCTAGCTTTGAGTGAGCCAAGAGAGGTGACAGGAACTGGGTTGCAAAAGGGTAACAGTATTCATTGGCGGTTCTTCATGCGGGCAGCAGAAGAATACTTGGAGGCTCAGCTGAAGGAATTCCAATTTGAGGGTCAAGGTCTTTCAGTCTTGCAACAGGGGACGGTATCCAACATAGTGAAGTCAGTCCTTTGCGCTTGGCAACACCTGGGGTTACTGAGGCTCAACCAGTCATTTAGAAAGCCTCTGACAACTTTGAGCAATGTCTTTGGCGAGCCTTCCAGGAAGTGTTGAAGTTGTACACAGTAGAGGGGACTGCCCATCTGGTGCCAATAGTGATGGCTGGCAACCTTGTTCTTTGAGGAACCAACCGTGGTGATACCAAGAGGTAGGAGAACATGGAGGTCTTCCATGAGTGGGCCTTATCCTTATTCTACGGGGTGGGTGGTCAGGTCCCAGTAGAGTATGCCCTTTGCAAGAGTCTTCTGTGAAACTGTATCTTCTAGGGGGTTGCCTTTCCTGTGGACATTGAGGTCAATTGTGTATCTTGCTTGGTGGGGGTTTGTTGCCCAATCTTTGGTCATTGGCTTTGTGGATCTGTAGGCAACCAGTTGTGTTTCTTGGCTGTCATTCAGGTGGTAGAACAGTTGGTGCGGTACTGGAAGAGTCTTGTCAGTCTCCAATAAACACCTTTCTTATTTTATTCTTATTCCTCATACTTTGGTGTAACACTATTGCAAACAGGACTACAACCCATGGAATTTTTTAATTAGGCTTTTGTTTTTTTGGGTTATTGTCCTCATTGGGGCTTACTATTGGTCACTAGGAGCAGCACACATATACTGAGTATGTACTCTAGTAATCAATTGTCCAGAATAAGGCTCCTTAAGGATATAGGCGTTGGGGCTGGTCTTCTGGATAACTTGAACTGGACCTTGCCAAAGGGAGGCAAGTTTGGATTTGCAGCCGTACCCTCTATTGCTGAAGAAGTTGACTGAGTCTCCTACCAGGTAAGTGGGTAAGGCGGGGCATTTGGATGCAGCTTGTTCTAGGTCCTGCAACTTATGGTTTAAGTTTACAGTGTAGGCCTCTGATTGCAAGTATATAAGAGTTTGAACCAGCTTGTTGAGGTATACCTCTGGGGACACAGCCAGGCTGGGCTTTACCAAGGAATATAGTAAAGGGGGAAGTCCTGGTTGCCGGCTGTAGGGCAGTTGGAAGAGCAGCTTGCCTGTGGCCCAATGGTACCCAATGTTGTATGCAAAGGTGGCTGCAGGAAGGAAGGTATCCCATTCAGTCTCATGTTGGTGACTGAGCTTCTGGAGTATCTGGACCAGGCTCCCATTAGTGCACTCTATCATGCCATTTTTCTGTGGGTGATAAGAAGTGGATAGTGTCCCACAAATTCCCATCAGTTGATTGAGGCAGGGGATGATATCACTGGTGAAGCTGGTACCATTGTCTGTCAGCAGAATCTGGGGGCAACTGTGTTTATATATGATATTCTTCAGGATGAACTTGGCTGTCACCAGTGCAGATTGGTTGGGAATTGCCTTGGCCTCTACCCATTTTATCAGATGGTCAAACACCACAATGATGAACTTGTTGCAACTGTTGGTAGCTGGCAGGGGGGCCACTACGTCAATGGCTACAGTGTGGAAGGCAAACCCAGGGCGTACAAGTCTGTGTTGAAACTTGGTAACCTTAGGCCTCTCAATGTTGCAGTCATGACAGTTGGCTAGCATATCTACTACATCAGTGTGCTTTCCTTCCCAGAAGCAGTGCTGCTGTAACAGAGCTAACGTTTTCTATATGCCATCATGGCTAGTAGTCTTGTGAGCGGCCACCACTGAGTCCATTCTAGGGATGGGCGTATGTAGGATAGCCAAAAGTCTCCACAAAGCTTCAGGAGTTGTCCCTTAGAGACCTTGGTATCAACAGCTAACTTATTGAGAGCCCTCTTTATCTCTACTGGCTCCTCTCCCCATAAAAAAGGATCCTCCATAGGCTTGTCATAGAGAATTTCAACCATGGGGGATACTAAGGCAATAGTGGGAAGGCAGGAGAGACATTCAGCATTCTGGTGGGCTGCCCTGGCTCAATGAATGATCTTGTAGTCATAAGCCTGAAGTTTAACGGCCCAACACGCCAGACGTCCTTTGGGGTCCTTGAGGGTCTTCAGCCATTGCAAGGAGGCATGGTCTGTTACAACTGTAAAATGTACCCCATGGAGATAGACTATGAACTGTTGTAGGAGTATATCACAGTCAGACACTTTTGTTTGGTGACAGTGTAGTTCCTCTCATGAACAATGAGTGTACGTGAGCAGTATCCAACAGGGTGTTCAAGTCTGTCAAAGTCCAGTTGGGAGATAACACCCCCAATTGCTGTCAGACTAGTATCTGTATGAACCACAAACGGCTTGGCAAAGTCAGGGTAGGCCAGCACAGGGGCTGCAGTCAGTGTTCCTTTGAGAGCATTGAAGGAAGATTGGCACGCTGGGTTCCAGAAGAATTCCTTATCAGCTCAGAGAAGCTGAAAAAGGGGGTCACCTAGGAATGCAAAGTTGGGGATGAAGCAGAGGTAGTACCCAATAATCCCCAGGAAGACCTGCACGTCCCCCTTATTGGCTGGGATCTGCATTTACTCAATGGCTTTATCAATAGAGTTACAGGGCAGAGTCCATCTTGGCTAATGATGAGCATCAAGAACTCAAGGTGCTCCTTGAAGAAGTTGCACTTGCACTTGCATGGCTTGAGCTTGAGATTAGCTGCAAGTAACCTCTGTAAAACTTCCTCCAAGTGTTGTAGGTGATCATTAAAGGTTCAGGAGAACAAATTAATGTCATCCAGGTAGATCAAGACTCTGGTGAGTTTGAGGTTGCCCATCACTGCATCCATAGCCCGTTGAAAGGTAGCTGGGGCATTGAACAGACCTTGAGACATCCTTGTGGGTTGGAATAGCCCTTGATCAGATAGATTGCACATTTTTCTTGATCAGCAGGGGGTAGGCCAATCTGCCAGTACCCACTGATAAGGTCCATAACACTGAAGAACTTGGCGCCACCCAGTCAGTCCAAGGTATCATCAATACAAGGGAGGGGATACTAATCCTTCTTGGTAACAGCATTCAGTTGACGGTAGTCAATCACCACACAGTTGCTGCCATCTTTCTTTTTGACAATCAGGAGAGGTGAAGCCCAAGGGCTTTTACTGGGGACCAGTAAGCCAGATCCCAATAGCTTCTGAAGCTCCTTGTTAGCCACGGCATGATTGGCTTAACTGCACCATATAGGTCTGGAGCAGATAGGTGGACTGCCTTGGGTGTCAATATTAATGAGAAATATCTGCAGCCTTTCCCAGATCATTATCATCCTTAGCAAACACATCTTTATACAGGGCAAAAAGATCCATAGCTTGATCCTTCTGCTCTTCAGAAAGATTGGATAGAGAGTTGCGACTTATAACCAATAGCACCAGTGGTTGATCACAGGGTAGACCCAACTCAGAGAAGTCTGCAAAGGGGGCGGTCTCCTGCAGGTTGTCATGCTCTTCCAGTTGTATATAAGCCAGAAGTTGGAGTTTGGAGACAACCATAGCTTCACAACTAATGTTGGCCAAGAGTATGAGTACCTCCTTCTCACTTGGCATGAGGATGCCTGATGCAACCCATGGTTCTAGTCTGGAGGAATTAGGGATGCCAAAGATTTCTCCATGAGTGCCAGCTGGTAGAGCCAGCAAGAGGCCTGCATTGTGGATCACCTGGGCGCCAGGTGGGATAGTCACATTACAGGAGTCATAGACTGGGATACCCTTGGCTCCCCAATTGAGAGAGGTAGCACCTTGACCTTCTTACTACGCAGTGTATAAGCAACTGGAAGCTCTCCTTTGGTGTACTCCAGATTGATGTAGTGCAGACATTGTAAAGGCAGGTCAGACGGGCAATCACCATGATAGAACATGGGTATAGAATGGCCCAATATTCCAAATGTATGATCTCCATGGTTAGTCATAGTGCCATACTGAACCATGAAGCTAGTCCCAATAAGAATGTCATAGCTGTTGTTTCACAGGGCTATAGTAGCAAAGTGATCATTAGCTTCCCAAAGCAAAGAGGGACAGAAGAGTAGGCTCCTTTTGCTCTAGTGGTCAGTGGTCCAGCAGTACCAAACTCTTCATGGTAAGTCAATTCCAGTGCTATCTTAAGCTTCTTAACCAGCAGAGATGATATAATGTTTCCAGGGGCACCAGTATCCAGTATGGCCCAGATATGAGTCTTATTCACTACCAAGTTGATATAGGTGCAATCCTGGCGGTTCTCTCTGATCTCTACAATCTTTGAGACTGGTGTATGCTTAGTCCTTTGAACTTCTCCAGGAAGGTAGCCATGGCAGCTCCCACAGCTGGGCTTACTTCCTTGAGGGATTCTGGCGGTGCTGAGCCATTTACTGTGCAGAGCAGCTTGGCCAGTTGTTCAGCACTGTCCTCCTCATGAGTGACTTCAACGCCTGGTTGAGCCAGTTGTTCAGCATAGGGTAAGGACACTGTTCTCCAAGTTATTTGGGGGATAACCACCTCAGGGCAAAGTGTAGTCCAATGAGTTTGCATGTTAACAGTGAGGACTCAATGGAGGAGGTCCTCTTGAACTCTTTCAGGCTCTATATCCTCATGTATTGGTTGGGAGTTGAAGTCAATCAGAGAGGGTTCATCCTTAGGGTTGGTCTAGAGAATGGCAAGGCAGCAGGCCTCTGATCTGGTTTGTTAGGGAACAGTGGTATGGGGGGAGATGAGGGTGTTGAAATTACAAAGGCAGCCAAGGATTTCTCCTTGTCCTGGCTGCTTAGTAGTTCTTTGACTGGTCCTGATTATCCTCCTCAATATCAGCGTCCTTGGCTTAGTCCTCCTCAGTGTCCTCCATGCCTACATGATGGATCTTTTGGCATGGATTCCTACATTCCTGAGAGAAGTGGCCAGCCATACCACATTTGAAGCAAGTACAGGGGCCATTGTTGACTGGAGAAGGCCCAACCTTGTCAGAAGGCTTGGTCATCTCAACAGCCATTCAGGGTCTTTGCTCAGATTGCTGGCAAGGGCAGCCTTCAGAAAGAGGGACTTTAAACTCTCCTTGTAGGTGCGTAGGAGGCGGATCAGATCTGGTACAGTGAAAGCATTGTAAATGCCTGACTTAAGAGCCAGAGATAGTTCCTTGGTTGACACATACAGCATTAAGGAGTGCTGACTGCACATCAATAAACTGCACCACACTAATGGACAACCAAGTTTGAGCTTCAAGGTAGAAACTAGAAATGAAGTCTTCTAGTGTTTCCACCACCTTTAAGGGGACAATGAAGTCCATCTTGCAACCAAGGAGTGCTTCTTGGCTACCAAATTCTTCTGTCAAGGCTCTGGAGACGTTGGCAAAAGTCCTGCCATTATCAGAAAGATGTGACAAGACAATGGCTTGAGTCTCAGCATCCAGACAGTTGATGATTGTGGAGTCCCTCATGGCATTGTCTGCGCCATACATGGGAGTTCTGGTACAGACGTAAGAACATGGCCACATTGCTTTTGCAGTCAAATTTGGGTAGATTGGCGGGCTTGAAGTTGTTGGAGACATGTTGGAGGGGAGCAGGTGTGATCCTCACTGGAGAGCGGATGAGATGGGAATGGCTGAGAATGGAGGCAGCAAACCTAGCCTCAGAGGCGCAGCAACAATTTTCCTCTTGCTGGGCTTCACGTTCACCTTCTCTGTCTTGAGCAGCTCCAGAAGCTTCAGGGGTGGCCAGGACGTCATCCTCACACTCCATTACTGGCTCTAATACATGTACAGCGTTAGGAGCCAACCAAGTGTGGTCCTCATTGCTTTTATAGCAATGATAAAACTCAGGACTAGAGGACCTCAGTGGACTATGGTGACTCTTGGAGTTGATAGACATAGCCTGTAAGTTGACGACCATAATCTTACTGTCCATCCTATCCAATTGGTTCTGGAAGGCGTCCAGGAGAAGTTGTTGCTTGTCCAGCTCATCTTGGTAGACCTTGTTCTCCTGACAGTTGATATCTAATTCATCTTCCAGAGAGGCAATGCGCTTTTTGTGGGTGGCAAGCTCAGCTTGGAGAAAGGCTATTACTTCCTTGTCTTTCCTGACTTGGGTCTGGCTGTTGGCTATGTCATTCAATTAGCAAAGTTTGAGGAAATCCTGAAGTTCTGACACAGTGTGGTAGCCATCAAACAGGAAGGCAAGATTGGCACTCTGCTGGACCAATTCTGTCTGCATCTTCTTGTAGTGATCAAAGAGCTCAAGGATGTCTCAACCAAGAAGGGCGCTGGAAGGGGAGTTGTTGGTGGCGGCAGATGTGGGGGTGAACAAGGGGATGGTGGCAAGGCGGCGGGCTAAGACTTCCACCTCATGAGTCAGGCTTCAAACCATGGGACCAGTCTCCAGCACGTGGTTTGTAACCACAATAATCCAATTGGCTCTACATCCTGATGGGCAAGGGTCTGTACCACATGCACTGGAACTAGCTTATATATACCTGCTTCAATGGCATTGACCCAGTGAAGCATGGTGTTTTGGGTGTTGGTGACTTTGGCAAGATACTGATTGACAGTGGTGAAAGTATTGCCAATCTCAGAGTAAAAGACCTGGAGGAACGTCTGTTGGTTAGATACTAGTATTCCCTGGTCATGCACTAGGCTTTGGATGTGGCCCAGGTGCATTTGGTTGTGGCATACAGCAGATGGGCAAATAGGTGTAGGTAGTCCTTGATATGTTCAACAGTATGGAGGTCACAGCAGAGCTGGTCAGGGTTGAACTGGGAGAGATTCTGAAAGCAACCCAAGGCGTTTTCAGCAGAAGGCTTCTGAATGGCTAGGTGTTCAGGGCAAGAATCATTGCCAGCAGCACCAGCATCCATGATGTGTATGGCATTACAGATGGCGTCCTTGGAAGGTGAATAGTTGGCATTCATCTCCAAGGGGGCAGGGGCTTGTAGGAGCAGTGCTTGATCAAAAACAGTAGCCTGGGGGTGTTGATGTTCTGGCATGAATTGGCTTAGGTTGGGCAGGCCATAGGGAGCGCCTGCTCTTTCCCCAGCATGAACATTAGCAGCAGTAAAGGCCAGTGCCTGGTGGTAAGGGGAAGCAGTGGCAGGAGACTGGGCCAGGGGAATTCCTCCCTCCTCATTGAAAGGACTGCGGGGATGGGGGCTGTTGGTGTTGTAAGACATGAGCGCCAATGTTGTAAAAGTTGCAGCAAAGGGTTGCTAGTTTCTACAAACAGTTAGTCAGTGACCTAATTCTTAATACTATACCTGTTGATGGTATAGTGACAGCCTATGAAGGACAGAAGAATAATAAGGTGTATAGAAAAAGCTGGTATTTATTTAGATAGTATCACACTTATATAGTGTGAGGCGGGGGAATTGCCACCAGAGGCAGGGAAGCACAGACAGAAGAACTTCCCAAATGGAGGAGAGTGGACTGGCACAGCTAACAGTCCCACACAAGAGAACAACTGCTTCCTCACGGCTTTCCTTTAGGAGGTAGATATAAATAACTTTTTTGTTCTATTTTTAATCCTAGAAGTGAAGCCTGTGCCTTGTGCGCATTTGAGATGTGAATCAAACACCCATTTTAGGGGCGTTTTAAACGTCTTTATCACTAGTAGAATCAGGATGCAATAGTGCAACTGTGCAATTGTTCCATCGCTTAATCCCTAGATGGACAACTTTACTTCTAATCCATTCAGGATCTGCAACAAGGATTGTGACCTGCAATCCAATTATCCATTCCCTTGGAGCCAGACTAGGAAATCAACTAAAATTTCTAAATCCAACAACATGAACAGATGATGATCCCTTACAGTGGATACCTTGTTTTGGCGCTTGACTCATTACTAGGATTGAGCCACCCCCTTCACCATCATACCATATGATCTACATAATCATGTTCCTGTTTTCTATGACTCATGTTAACTATATAATCACTATCCATCAATAAAGAACATTATCTAGTTACTAAACATTTTTCCCCTTGTAAATTTTCTAAAAAAGCACATTTATGACACTACCAACTTGAAGATGCCCAAGAAATTACCAAGACCCTCCACCATGTCTGTTTGTGTCCCTGCTGCGCCATCCCCACACAAAGACTTTTTGTGTGGATTTTTCCAGATCTCTCACAAGTTCTAATCCTGGTATCTGAAGACAAACAGGGGACAAGGGGATATTGTAACCAAGATTCCCTTCTTGCCTACCAATTTATCTAACAATACACAAGGGGCACCTAATTAGTTGCCCATGATGTATCTAACAGCATGAATTAATCTGAAGACAAAGTCAAATTGCAGGCATCATCTCCTAATTTGGAGCGCAGCCAATTTGCCTTCACTGATCCCTCTGCAAAAATTTACTCAGCTCCAAATCTTACATGAAACCTTTCACTGTGTCACCCCTTGTGGCCTTGTGGCTTCCCTTCATAGTATACTAGTCATATTAATGATTAATAGACCTTATCTTATCCTATTAATTCTTGTCCTTTCTATTGGACTGTTATCTTTCTTTATCTCTACTGAACTATCATTGGTTCAATTGTAACAAAGGGAACCAAATCCAAACCTCAGAAGAAGAAAATATATTTCAAAGCAGCAGTTTCTTATCTGCAAGCTTCAGCCTGCTGCAGGCTTGCAAGGCATTACTCCACCATATAATACCCAACAAGAATAAATGTAAACTTGGTGCCCATCCTCAAATTCCCTCATAAGTATTTAAATGTATATTTTTGATTGGTAGCAATTGCTCCAAAAACTTCTTTTCTATCTTTTACACTCAATAAATCTATATTTTCTTTCAGATTAATAGATACTTATTATTTTTATAACATTATAAAGCCACCTTTATAGGTGTGTTTCTTCCTGCTTGGAATTTTACTGACATGTTTTGCCAATGAAGAGATCCCGCCTCAAACTACAACTGAGAAGTAAAAGGACGCAATTTGGTATTAATTTGGCCCCAACACTGCCACATGCCCTATGTCAAGACAGCTCATATTCTCACCCATTTTTCACTTCCATGCTCTTGGTATGTTCTTGGCTATACCTCCACTTACTATCTTGTTACAACTGAACCAATGGTAGTTCAGTATTTTATTAGGGAAAACAACAGTCCAATAAAAAGGACAAGAATGAGAAGAATAGATTTGAGATTTATTAATTGATATTGTGACTAATATACTATATGGGGAGAGCCACAAGACCATTAAGGGGTTGGCACAGTGGTGGGTTCCATGTAAGGTTTGAAGCCAAGGAATAAATTGCATAGGGATCAGCAAAGGCAATTGGCAGTGCTACTAATTAGGGAATGGTGCCTTCAATTTGACTCTGTCTTCAGGCTGATCCCTGTTGTTAGATACGTCATGGGGCAACTCATCAAGCACCTGTGTATTGTGAGATATGTTGGCAGGAGAGAGAAATCTTAGTTGAAACAATCTGCTGTAGCAACTTAATCCCTTCTTGGGAAGGATTTGTTTTGTTGGTCAGTTAATCCATATGTGATGGTGGGGGTTCTGATAGGATCAGACTTAGTTAAATTAAATCTCAGGACCCTCCATCACTTCATTGGGGATTTCCTCCCCACAATTGAATCCCTGACACAGAAGGGATTAAACAAAATCTGTTAGTATTAAAGCTATCAACAACATGCCTCCACCTGCTAATGCCAGCCAGGGTTATAAATTTCCTGATACTTTAAATTCAGAACCTAAAGCTAAAAATGCGAGATTGACAAATCCTAGGTACAAATTTTAAATTGCATTTTCAGGCAACTCAGATGAGTGAAAATTAAAATTATTTAAATAGATCAATCTTTTAATTTGACTTTTTTTGGTTTATTTAAATTGGCAAATTTCAAATCTCTTGAGCAGATAACTCAACTAACAAAAGACAAAACACAACAAACAAATGCGGGATACATGAATCAGAAATGTGGGATTCTAATGTACAATTTGAGATTTCCTGTATTTCAAACAGATCATAGATATCATTTAAAATTAGCAAATCTGAAATTGCGGGATTGTCAAATCCAAGAACCAAATTTCAAAAAAAATGAGGTAAATTCAAAATAAATATAATTTATGAGAGTCTTAAAAATGATGCTAATGAATCTAGAGTGGATTTGTGCTAATTCTTTTAGGAATCAATGCCATTCTCAAAAATCACCCAATTCCATTTTAGGACAGCTAAAATTTAGATATTTATTATTAACCAAATTAGATATATTTAACAATAAATAGATTGTAATGTTGCAACATCTTCAATTACTCCCTCTTGGGGAATTAACACCACAAGTAGTTCACTGAATGAGTCACTGAATGGCTCACCAACTAATCATTCAGTTGATAGCACCATTATCATTCAACCATCTATTACAGGGATCACACAATCAAGATCCTAAGTAGAACACAACTTGAATAAGGCTCATGATTTATGAGGAACATTGCTAAGATAAGCCCCATGACTACCATGACGTATATGAACAGCATGTGGCTTCCCATGATACTATATAATACTATATATAATTATCAAATAAAGTATACTTCTCTTCTTAATTTCCCCCCTTATCTTGCTTATTATACTTCCCAGAAGTATATATTTGACATCAATATATAATTATATCTTATTAGCTTTTTATAAAATCAACTTTAATCAATCATTTTTAATAGCAATGCATAAACACATATTGTTACAGCAGCAAACCTGATTTAAGTCACAATAACAAGTAAAAAAGAAATATTTATGCGTATAAAATAATAGAGGTCCTCAAGTAACAATGTGTAAATTAATGAGCTAAAATCATAGTGCAGTAAACCAATGATGTTTTGTTTGATAATTTTTCTTTCCCACCTCTGCTTCCTCAAAAGAAAGTTTTGTTGGCCCCCAGCGTAGCCAGGGGCCAAAATTTTTTAAAAATTTCTGCGTCATCAGGAGGGTAGCTCATAAATCATTTTATGGGTTTGTAGTTTCTATATTAGTAATTTGGGGTGCATAAAATTGTACTATTTCTAGGATTAGATAACTTTAAATTTCAATTAAGTTTCATGTCTAAATATTGTTATCAACTTTTGATTTTTCATTTAATTTTATCCATAGTAGAGCTTCTTGATTTGGATTGATTTATCCTAATTTCTTACTTTACATGCAATTTTGATTTCAAATCCTGCAATTATTAATTGAGTTTACTAGTGTTTTTTTATGATTTGAAATTTGGTTCTTGGATTTGACAACTTTGCAATTCAAAAAAATATAGTAAACTTAATAAAAATGGTTGATGGATTTGAATACTTCAAATCTGGTTTCAGTTAATTTATTTTTTCCATTTGAAACATATGGTTTGACTTGAATTTGAAAAGTGTCTATTAGTTCCTGCAATTTGAAATATTCAAATAAAAATAGAAAGAATTCAATTTAATTAAAAAAGGCAATCCTGCAAATGTGATTTGAAATTTGGACCAAGGATTTGACAATCCTGTGTTTTTACTCTTAGTTTATGAATTTACAGTATGGTGGCCTAAGTGAAAAATTCAATTTCCAACTTTAGGGAGCTCATTGCTTTACTCACAGAGCTACTGAACATAAAAATTAAATTTAACGGGACACCAGAAAGGGAAATATTCAGGAGGCCCCAACAAAGTCTCACCATAACACCAGTTCTCCAGGTACAACATGGTGTCTCAATAAGGCATCTCAAAATACAGCATCTCAAAATACACTATCTTGAAATTCTAATAAATACGCCAATTCAAAATATGGCATAGCAACTATGAAAAGCGCTTATTAAAAACTTGGTTTTTTTTTGAATAACAAAAAACATATAAAAGCAACAACAATGTTTTTTAAAAGTAAATTATAGGCTTAAAAAGCCTCAGAATTTCAAAACTGCAATATTAAAAGGGGGTTAATTAAAATCAACAAGGTTTTGTAAAGCCCAAAAGGCAAAATATACCCAAAAATAGTCATTTCCATCTAATAAATCTATGTTCTATACTTTAAAAGATGCATATGAAAGTCCCAAAAACTGTAGAAAAGTAAAAAATAAAAAATAGAACAAATAGAGAGAATATAGAAAAAAAAATTTATTGGGAAAGGGCTCAAACATTAATTGAAAGAGCAAAAAGATGGCTTGAAGATGTTTAAGCTTTCTATCCTTGGGATAGTATGCAAGAACCACCTTACTGATTTCAGTATATTTTTAACCGCCTTGATCTGCTTAGGGGTTGGTTACCCTTATTCTTGATGCCTGTTTTAAAGAGATGGGAAGAGATGCCTTCTGGGTTTTGAGGTGGATAAGAATCTTGTTAAATTTGGGCTTCTTAACCCTGACCCTAGTTGCAAATTGGATATTACATCCTTCAAGGGAAGAGGTGATCTTGATCAGACCTTCTTTTAGCTGATTGAAGAAGTTCCACTAGATTGAGTCACTGCTTTTTTGGATATGAAATGCTCTTTAGAAGATGCCAACCCATTGAATTTTGAAATACTCAATAAAGGGCTCAAAGGCTGCCTAGTTGCCAATAATATAAGGGTGGCAGAGGAGGACACTTTAGAAGGCATTTGTATCCTCCTTTCTAACTAGGGCAAGGGCAGCAAATCATATGAAGACGTTGTTGGACTCTTTAGTTCCTTCTTCATTGATGAGCTCATGCAGATAAGAGCATCTCTGAAGGCAGCAGGGGAGTGCCTGCCAGAAGTGAAAGTAGCATCCCTGCAGGGAGCTCTTGAAGACTTGGATGAAGGAATTTGCCTGAGTCTGTTTGAAATAAACTATCAGATATTCATGGTAGGACAAGCTTTCCATCTGCTTGCTAGTTGGGGTGGCTTCCTCTTTCCTAGTACTGGGCCTTCTTTTTTCGCCATCTGGTCTCATTGGGCTCTTCTTCCAAGGTAGGGATGATCTCATCCAGTATGATTTTTAGGATGGTAAGAGCACAGACATATGTTGCAACCAAGTTTCCAGACTTGCCTGATAACCTATCTTACAATACACAAGGGGCGCTTGATGAGTTGCCCCTTGATGTATCTAACAACATGGATTGATCTGATGGCAATATCAAATGGCAGTTACTTCATCCTAATTAGGAGCGTTACTAATTTGACTTGCTGATCCCTGCACAAGTTATTCCTCGGCTTTGAACCTTAAATGGAACTCCCCACAATGTCACCTCCTTGTGGCCTTGTGGCTTTCCCCATATGGTATATTAATTGCAGTATTCTACAATAAACAAGACCTTGTTCTTATTATTCTGTCCTTTCCATTGGACTGTTGTCTTCCCCAATTCCAAATAATAAATCATCATTGGTTCAGTTGCAATACATAGGTATTCTGCTTCTTATTTGAGAGGAAGTAAAAGACTAGCGGAAAGACTAGATATATCACCTGCCCATGAATTTCCACAGCTGGCTGCAAAGCTTTGGGCATGAAAAAGTACCATCTGCAAGCCAGGTCTTGGGTTTGAGAAGGTTGTGTAAATCTTGGGATGTTACAAAACAGATGATAAACTCCTTTGTGGTTGGGCCATCATCATGTAGGAAGAAATGCTCATCACAACAAGATAGTTTTTATTCCTCTGACAAGATCAATTGATCAATGGAGGTAGCACCAAAGCTTTCAGTGCTCAGAGAATGCCTCTGATCAGTGAGGTATCTCTGTAATTTTGCAGTGTCATCAACAGATGCAAGTTGCAAGTCATTGAGGTTGATGAGATAACATTGACAATCTCAGAAGAGGCTTTTTCTTATCCGTTGGGATGAAAAAGCAAAGAAACCAGAAGATGAGTTGTTGGAGGGGATCAAAAGGCTCACTTCAGTTGTGACCTACAGTTAATGCCTTGAACCTATGAAATCATATGTTGTAAGTCTTGTAGGGCAGCCAAAGGCATCACATTTATAGTTATGTTGATAGATGGGATTCTTTTTGTCATTGCAATTAATGCTGTACCTCTTGTACACAAAGCCAGCACCTCCCTTCTTGGACATAATTGGGTAGCTAGCAGGAAAAGTAGTAGGTACAGCAAAGGCGCCATTCCTGTTGCAAATTTTATGGACAGCTTTGATAACCCACAGCTCAATTTAGTCATCTGCAGGAGCACCAGGTTCAGGTTCCTGCTCAGGTTCTTCTTCAGGATCTGAAGTAGGGCCAGAGTGACAATTGAAGTTGAACAGCTTCTCTTAGGGGTCTGAAAGGGAGTATACAAAATGTCATGGCCTGGGTTGCTCCCAGGGGAACCTTCAGTAAAGGTGAAGAATTAAGCCTGGAAGTCCCAGCTGATAAAAGGGGTCATCTGCATCACAAAATTGGTAGCTGTGGCCCAAGGACGCCACACTCCCATGTGGGGAATCACTTGCTCAGTGAGCCCAGAATGGTCAGGTAGGAAACCCAAGCTTGCTGTAATTGTACAATGATGCATAAGGAACAAGGGGAATTTATTCTGTGGCAGTGTACATGGTCTAGCTTGGCTAGGCAAGTTGGCAGAGCAGAGGGACACCAGAGAAGGAGAGGCGTGGTGCAAGAGCAGGGATTATTTCTTGTTCCAGAACTCTAGGAGATGGGGCAAAGGCTGGCAGTGGTTGGAGGCAGCTAGAAGTTGCTCTGTTTCCCAGTGCTGGCGTTGGTATTGGAGGTACTCTTTGTTTGAAAGCACCAGAAGTATAAAATTCATTATTTTTTAATAAACCCCTTCAAAGTATAAATACTCAGTGTGCATTAACCAACAAAATTTTATTAAGTGAAGATGTCAACAAGGGAAGGGTTGTCAGTGTTTCCAGCTATATCCTTCTGGGAAACTGCAATTTTACTTACTAGCAACTCCTTTTTGGCTGGCAATGAGTTTTTCTTGAGTTAGGTTTCATTGGCGGCTCCTGATTTATCAGTTAAGTGAATCCTCTCACTATTTTTGCCCTGGGGGAGCTGGTAGGGCTATTTTGGGTCATTTGGCAACCCAAGCCCCAATCCCTTGGTTTCAGAGGGTGTGGGTCAATTAACATTCTTTTTTCTTAGTGTTGAAGCAATATCCAGTTGCACCCAGGTTTGTTCTTTACCAGTTTTCAATTCCCCACTTAGCATTAAAGTTTCCTTTTGGCCAATCAGTGTGTTTGACAACACAATTGTTTGTTTGTACAATTTCTCAATATCAGCCATTGAACCTATGCAACATAGGTTTTTTCTGGACCATTATGAGCCCTGACATCATCCCCCAGAATAGTTGAGCTCTTAAAGCTTAGCTCTGGATGCCTGGTCTTATATGTTGTCAGGAGAGCACTAGCATTGGCAAGGTTATCTTAAGGCTCCCAGGTGTTCTCTTTGGGCGGATAACATTTCCATTTGATCAAGTAGTGTAGTTGTCAATATCTCATCTTGTGGTCTAGAATCTTTCAGTTATACAGGAGCTCTAACCTGTAAGCTACTTCTCTTATGCATTTTAAAACTTTGTATGACCCTGTTTTCCTAGGGCTGAGGCTTGCACATGGCGCTTTAGTCTTGATGCCCCTGACACTAAGGTAAACCATGTCCCCAACTTCTATGGGTGATCTGGGGCTTCTCCTCTTGTCAGCAAAGTCTTTTTTAGGTCTTTACAGCCCACTTCAGGTTTTGGGCACACTCCTCTTGGGTGGTATGGATGGTAGCCACCTGTTGCAATTTGTGTATGGTGTATGAGTAACTGTAATTGCTTACCTCAAAAACAACCTTAATTATTACTAAAGATTAGGTCAAGATATATATCTAGCCTAATGTGTATAATAAAGCATAATGTTATGTAAATTTGATCTTTTATTTATAAATCAAGGAGAGAGTTATATAGTATTTGAGGGATTAATAGGAACCACAGAGCGCCAGGATCCTCTGTTTTGCAGCCAGGTTTATCTATCACTTGTCCATTATTAACCTAATGATAGGATGGTCAGTAGTTAATATAACCTCAGAGTGTAACTTAGTTGATTAATCAGACTATTTATCATCCTGTACAAGAGTACCATTGTTCTAATGTTCACCAAGCTTAATGGATCAATAGTTGTTACAGTGAAGGCTAGTTTACATCCAATCACTTCACAACATTTCCCCCACTAAACTAGACATTACTGTAAAAGTCTATCAAACTCTTTCAGTATGGTGAATTGACCAAAAAGGAACAGAAAGCCAGTTGTACACTATACAGATGTTCCAAAACAGAGAACCAGCAATACCCAAAGGGGAATAACCAAAATTCCTGTTGACAGTGTTCTGGTTCACTCACCTGTGCTGGTCTCAGAAGAGACTGATTTCAACAAAATTTTAGGCGGTGAAATAGACACAGATCTTCATAGTTCCTCTAGCACAGTCTCATATAAACCAAGTACCCCTTCAAGTAATTCTGTAGCACAAGACTTTGGCATGCTTACTTCTTCACAACTTTCCACTATCTCCAAGAAAATAAACCGTATTAGTAAGAGCAAAACTCCTACACCTGTGTATACTAATAGATCCAATTAACCTGAGTCAAGCTTGACCACTCTTTTTGAGAGTTGAACAAGGATAAAGTAGACTGTTTTTCTGGAATAATACAAGAGAATATTCAAGATTCCTATATTGAAATGATTGCTATCCTTTGTTGAGAATATATTCCTACTCTGCATTTCCGTGGGCCAGTGGTTATGTTGTCAACACTTAAGTTAGCTCTGGAGAACCCTTATGTGATCTCCACAAAAATGCTTGGTGGGGAATAACATTCACTGGCATATACCTAGGGTAAAACTCATAAGATATGGCCAGTTTTGCCTTCAAGACTTCTCCTTTGATGGGATATGCTTAACAGACAATCAGATATCTTGTGCCCTGGAGCTTCTTGAGCTAGTCTTTACTGTGTGGTCTAATCCTAGGTCTGCTATTGGCCCTGTGCCCCTGTGCCATGGTTCAGATAGTCATGAATATTGCTTGTGGCAAGCTATGAGTACTACCCTGGACCTTCTCAGTTATAATTGAGCAAGAAGCTGTCAGTCCATGATGTTAGTTGGAAACTTAGTGCTTAGTGGCTCCAAGGTTGTTTATCATCAGAGACTGCACCATATGCCCAAGTGGATTGAGTGGCTTCTTGGATTCATGTACTCTGTAGGAGGTAAGACACCAGAGGAATATGCCCAGAGAGAGAGTCTTCTCTGGGAAAGCGTCTTGCTTGAACTTGTGTTCCCTTATTCTATTAGCATAAACCGTGTCAATTTCCTTCCTGTAGATGAGTCTCCTTTTCTTCCTTTTGCATTATGTTGGCTGCCTAGTGTCTGGTTAATCTACACAGCAGTTACCAAGGTCCTCATTCAATTGTGTCTGGGTCTAGAGGCAATTGCAACTTAATAAAGCGCTGATTTGCCTGACCCGTCCTATTCTTCCTTACTATAAGCCTTATCTCTTTCTTGATGCAAATAGGATAACAACCCAGGGATTATTTTCATTAGGTTTTTCTTTTTTCCAAATTGTTATCTATAAAGGGTTTTATGCTTGACCACTTGGAGCCTTGCACATATATTGCACATGGACTTGAGTGATCAGTTGGCCTGTTTCCAGATCCTTGAGGGTGTAGCTATCTAATCCCACTTTCTGGACTACTTTGACAAGACCTTGTCATAGTGAGGCAGATTTGCTTTTGCAACTGTACCCTCAGTTGCTGTAGAAGTATACCAAGCTTCCTATCTTGTATTAAGGGAAGGCTGGCCAAGTTTTTACCGCACAATTCATATATTTTTCCTTTGTTGCCAAAATGGTAGGGTATGCCTCAGAATGTAGCTTAATTAAAGTCTGTGCTAATTTTTTCAGATAAGCGTTGGGAGTGAGAGGATTGTTGGTTTTAACTAAACTGTAGAGATGTGGAGGAAGACTTGGCTGTCAACTGTAAAGGAGCTGGAAAAGGCTTTTTCCTGTGGCCCTGTGGAATCTTATATTGTAAGAAAAAGTAGCCGCCGGAAGATAAGTATCACATTCTGTTTTGTGCTGATGACTCAGCTTCCTTAAGATCTGTACAAGACTTCCGTTTGTTCTTTCTACCATTCCATTTGTTTGAGGATGATATGGTGTTGACAGGGTACCACAAATACCCATAAGTTTGTTCAGCCTGGGTATCATGTATCCTGTGAAGTTTTTCCCATTATCCATTGGTAATGTTGGTGGGCAGCCATGTTTGTAGAGTATGTTCTCTAGAATGAATTTGGCTGTGGTCAGTGCCAACTTATTGGGAATTTTCTTTACTTCCACCCATTTGGTGAGCTGATCTACAGCTACAAATATAAACTTATTTTTGCTAGAAGTGAGTGGAAGGGGCCCTATTTCATCTATAGCAACGGTGTAGAACGCAAATCCAGGTCAGATTAATTGATGTTGGTAGCACAAGACTTTTGGTTGCTCTATGGTACAGTCATGAAAAGCAAACAGAGTTTCTGCTACATCTGAATGCATTCCTTCCCAGTAGCAATGTTGCTGTAGCAGATTGAGGGTCTTATAGATACTGTCATGGCCCACAGTACAATGTGCTGATACTAGTGCATCCTTACGTAAGGATAGCTGAATATAGGGTAAACACTTCCCTTTATACTGCTTGAGAAGCTGTTTGTCTTTGACGCAAGTATCCACTGCAAGATCTTTCAGAAATTTCTGAATCTCAAGCAATTCCTCCCCTCACATAGAAGGTTTCAGCATCAACTTATCATAAAGCTTGTCTGTTGCAGAGAAAACCAAGGCAATGGTAGGGAGTTGTGAAAGACAATCTGCATTCTGGTGCATAGCGCCTGCACAATGAATTCTCTCATAGTCATAAGCCTGTAGCTTAATTGCCCATCATGCTAGTTGTCCTTCAGGATCCTTCAGGGGTTTCAACCATTTAAGTGAGGCATGATCCATTACCACAGTAAAGTGTACTCTGTGGAGGTACACTCTGAATTTTTGACAGGCATAGATAACTGCCAGGCATTCCCTCTCAGTGACCGTGTAATCCTGTTCATGGCTATTAAGTTTATGGGAACAATATCCTATAGGGTGGTCTTGATCATCATTGTCCATCTGAGAAAAGACAGTAATAATTGCTATCAAAATAGCGTCTGTGTGCACAATAAAAGGTTGATCAAAGTTAGGATATCCCAGTACTGGCTCCAATACTAATGTAGCTTTCAGATCCTCAAAGGCTTGCTGGCATCCTGTTGTCCATGGAAAATCAACATCATTTTTTAACAAGCGGGATAGTGGTCCTCCTAGTCCTGCAAAGCTTGGGATAAACCTTCTGTAGTAACCAATCATTTCTAGGAACACCTGAACATCTCTTTTGTTGGATGGAGTTTGCATGTGTATGATGGCTTTGACTTTAGCAGGGACAGGCTGTAAGCCATCTTTGCTGATGATATAACCAAGGAATTCCAAATATTCTTTAAATAAGTTACACTTCCTTGGTTTCAGCTTGAGATTAGCCACAATAAGTTATTGGAACACTGCCTCCAAATGTTCCAAATATTGATCAAAAGTCCGTTAAAAGACATTGATGTTGTCAAGATGATCCAGTACGCAAGTTAACTTAAGGTCTCCCATCACAGAGTCCATGGCTTGTAGGAAAGTTGTGGGAGCATTTGTGAGTCCCTGTGGCATCCTAGTAGGCTGAAAAATCCCTTGTTCTGTAATGATGGCGCACTTTTCCTGGTCTGCCACTGAAAGGTCAATCTGCCAGTATCCACTGATCAGATCCATTGCGCTGAAGTACTTTGTGTCTCCTAAATTATCCAGTGTGTTGTCAATGCAAGGCAACGGGTAAGAATCCTTTTTGGTGACTGAGTTCAACTTGCAATAATCCATTACCATGCAATTTGACCCGTCCTTTTTCTTCACAATCAACAGTGGTGAAGACCAAGGACTCTTTCTGGGAACCAAAAGGCCACTTTGAGGAGTTTTTGAAGTTCTCCATTGACAATGGCTTGGCTGGTCAAACTGCATCTTATTGGTCTTGAGTGTATGGGGGCAGTCCCATGTGTATCCAATACATGTTTGACTCCAAGAGCTTTCCCTAGGTCATGATTGTTCTCCGCAAAGATGTCCTTGTATTTCTCAAATAGGCATATGGATTGGTCTTTCTGGTCTTCTGTCAGACCATTTAGAGAGTTGCACAGAATTACCAATAGAACACTTGGCTGATTGCACGGTAGCGCAAACTCACTGAATTCATCAAATGGGGTGACATCTTTAAGACTATAGTTTTCCTCCAACTTCATGTAGCCCAGAAGCTGGTGTTTCTTTATCTTCAGTACTTTATCAGAAAGATTTCCCAAGAGTGCTGGTATATCATGTGAGGATGGCATGAGAATACCAGATAGAATCCATGGTTCTAGCTGCAAACCATTGTGGAGCCCAAATACTTCACTGTGAATCCATTTTGGAAAGCTGAGGCTCAGGCCTGTATTGTGAATTGCTTGGGATCCACTTGGAAGGGAGAATTTGCTGGAAGAATACAAGGGGATCCCTTTATACTCCTTAGTAGCCAGCAGCAATACCTTAATTTTGCGCTGTTGCAAGGTGTATGCTACTGGCATGTCTCCATTGGCTTATTCCATATTGATATAGTGTACCTTTTTTGTAGGAAGATCTTTTGGTTTGTCACTGTGGTAAAAAATAGGTACAAGTGGTCCAAAATGCTGAAGGTGCTATCCTGATGATTAATGATAGTACCATACATTGCCATGAAGCTTGTTTCAATTGAAAATTGTAGCTCTCATTGCGCAGTACTATTGCAGGGGCTGTCACCACCAATTTACCAAAGCGTAATGGTAAAGATGAGTAGGCTCCCAGTGCCTTTGTTCTGTCAGGTCCAGAAGTTCCAAATTCCTTGTTGTAGTCCAAATCCAGCGCAAGTTTCAGCTTCTTGACTAGTCTGGTTGAAAAATGCTCCCAGGGGCTCCAGAGTCCAGAATTGCTCTTACTTGCATTTTATGAACCACTAGTTCAATTTATGTACAGTAATGTCTTTCACCATAATGAGGAGAGGTGATTTTTGTAACCTTATGAATATATAACCCTTTAAACTGGCCAAAAAATAATTCCAGCACAGTTGTTAACTCAGGCTTTAGAGACTTTAAGGTATCCAAGTTTGTGGAGACTTGCACAGACCTTAATAGTTGAGACAACTTCTTAACAATGTTGCTTTCATGGGTGACCTCAGTATAAGGCATGGGAAGCTGCTCAGTGTAAGGTATGAAGACTGTATCAACAGCTTCTTGGGAAGGTAGGCTTTCTGTAAAAATTGCCCATTTCCTGGTGACTGTGTTAACAGCTAAAACTCTGTGAAAAAAGTCTTCATTTATTTCTTCCTTATCAGATAAGTATCTTTCCAGGAAGGTTTCTTGATCCAGAAGGAAGTCATTGCAATCAGGAATGTCAGGGTCTGGATCAATTGGTGGAGAGGGTTGATTACAACTAGCAGATAGGGTTTTCTCCTTAACCTAACTGCTTAGCAGTTTTTTACTCCTCCCCATCTTCTTCTTGGTCCTTGTCCTTGTCTACTGGATTGTCCTCTTTGCTGTCTTCCTGATCCAGGTGCTGGACATTAGCCTTGGGTTGTTTGCAATCCCAAGGAAGATGTCCTAATTGCCTGCACTTGTAACATGTGTGATTAATTGTATTACTGTTGGTTGAGGGTGTTGCAACAGTTGTTGACTTTTTCAAGGGATCCTTCTCCCAAGTCTTGCCTTTGGTTTTGTTAGAAGAGAAGGAGGTGGATTTCTTATAGTCCAGGAAAGGAACCTTGAACAGCTCTTTAAAAGATCCCAAATGACACATGAGTTTGGGTACTGTTCTTGTACCATATATTCCAGATTTTAGAGCAATGTAAAGCTCTCTGTTAGGACGTACATAGTTAAGAAGGGCTCCTTTTACATCAACAAAAGTAGCTGCATCCATTGACACTAGGGTCTGTGCTTTCAGGTAAAAACGCTTGGAGAAATCCATTAGGCTTTCCCCCTTCTTAATTTTCCCTTCTTTCTACTCCATTTTGCGGCAAAACAGAGCTTTCTCACTGCCAAACTCTGCAATCAGGGCCCTGGACACGTTCTTGTAAGTCCAGCCTTGCTCAGGAAGTCTTGGCATTATTGCAGTCTGAGCTTCTGAATCCAGGCAGCTGAAAATGGCAGTATTCTTCATGGCTTTGTCTGCTCCATACATGGAGTTATTATACAGATGGAGAAACTTATGAATGTTTGCCTTTTTTTGAACTTAGGTAGATTGGTAGGCTTAGAATTATGGATCACCAAGGAGGTGCTAAAGTTATGACTTCTTCTGGGCAGAGGCAAGGTATTCCTCTGGTTTGAGGCGCAGAATTGTGCTTCAGAAGCTGCATCTCTTGCATTATTACTGGTCCTGGAAGTTGAAGCTGCAGCACCAGGAAGGGGAGTCTTGCTGCTATCCAGTACTGGCTCTGCCATGTAGACCTTCTTCATTTCCCAACCTATATTGTCCTTGTTGCTTTAGTAACTATGGAAAGAGCAGCAGTCCTCTGACATAGCCTGGCTGGTGGTGGATATGACGCTTTGGCTTCTTCTGGTAGTTGTCTTTGGTCCTGGATCCACTAAAGTCTGTACTATGTGTACCTGAAGTAGCTGCTCTACTTGGCCTTGTAGCAACAGAATATTGCTACGTTGCAATTGTACTTCTTGGGTCAGATCATTAATTGTACAGTTGACCATATGCAATTTGTCTTCAAGTCTCACAATGCGCAAAACTTGCTTATCAAGTAGCACATGATTCTTTTACTGCATAGACCAATGACTATTTCTTAGTCTTTCCAGGTTATCATGATTTTCTTCAGTGCAGTTGTGATTATGCTCAATCAGCTTTGCCAGCTTTGAGAATTCCATATAAAAATGACTAAAATCAGCGAGGAATTGGAAAAGGCCCTTGTCAATCTTATTAACATGTGCAGATAGCTCCTTCATGTCCCTTTGGACTATGACAGTGGCTTCATTGTTGGGTTTGGTGGAAGGCCCATCCTCAATTATTCTTATCAAGCAACGGAGCAACTCCACTCCACTGCATAGGAAGCAGAAAGTGTTTCTGCTCCTTTGATGTGGTGTGTGACTGTTCCAAGGGAATTATTGTCCAGTCCTTTATGTTCAAGCATGGTTCCAAACATTGTGACCACATAGTTAGTCAGACGTTCTTCCAGATGTGTTGACCATTTTGCGGTGAAGTTCTGCTGTCCAGACAAACTATGTAATTGATGGCTAATGTTGGACATGGAGCTTACAAACTCATTGTAAAGTTGTCTGAGGAATGCTTGCTGATTGTTAATCAAGTTTCCTTGATGTGAAATAAGATAAAGTTAATGGCACAAAGGGGGTTTGATTGTGGAAAATGGCCAGGTGCGCAAAGCTGTGGATATATTCCTTTGCTTGTTTGACTGTCTTCATCTGCAACCAAAACTGGTTGGGAGTAATCCATGTAAAGTTTTAGAACTTCTCTGTGGCCATTGTACCATATGATGGGAGTACCGCCAGCTTCTCATGTACTTCCCCATTCTTGTATGTACTGCGGTTCAAACTGCCTATATCCTGCTCCAGCTGCTGCTGAGTAGGTTTGGCATTCCCGTCCACTTCCAGTGGAATTGGAACATTGAGGTGCAAAAGGGACTGATCCTTGATCTGGCGGGGGTGTTGTACATCAGTCATTAACTGACCAAACACAAAAAATTTGTTAGGCAGACCATCCCTTGTTCCAGCAAGGCAATTGATCTATGTGAAAAGCCCACCAGGGTGGTCCTGCAATTGGC
Source organism: Entomophthora muscae (assembly GCA_014839935.2). Lineage (NCBI taxonomy): Eukaryota > Fungi > Entomophthoromycota > Entomophthoromycetes > Entomophthorales > Entomophthoraceae > Entomophthora > Entomophthora muscae. Next base: position 398,658 of record QTSX02000723.1, on the reverse strand, counting down.
AAAGGAAAGCATGGAGAAGTTTATCTCTATCCCCTCCTGCACAAAAGATGAGTCCCTAATAGGGTGGCAAGTACCATTGGGCTGTTGCATGCTAAAATGAGCACAAAATATCGCAATTTGGGTATGGTGTATGAGTAGATGTAATTGCTTAACTTGATTACAACTTTAATTATTACTAAAGATTAGGTCAAGATACATATCTAGCCTAATGTGTATAATAAATTATAAATTATGTAAATTTGATCTTTTATTTATAAATCAAGGAGAGAAATATATAGTATTTGAGGGATTAATAGGAATTACAGAGCGCCAGGATCCTCTGTTTTGCAGCCAGGTTTATCTATCACTTAGCCCATTATTAACCTAATGATAGGATGATCAGTAGCTAATATAACCTCAAAGTGCAACTTAGTTAATCAATTGGACTAGTTATCATCCTGTCCAAGAGTACCATTGTTCTATTGTTCACCAAGCTTAATGGATCAATAGTTGTTACAGTGAAGGCTAGTTTACATACAATCACTTCATGACACCACCCAATCTTGTCCTTTGGGGTTGCTGGAATCTTATGTGGGAAGGTGGTCCCAAGTAGGGTCAAATCCTTAGTTGGCCTTGAATGGAGACATTCCAGTATAACTATGGTCTTGATTATTGTATGCAAATTGTGCCATGGGTAAGTGTTTGGTTCAATTGTCTTGTTCTGCGTAATGTAGCATTGGAGGTACTGTTCCAATACTTGGTTAACTCTTTCAGTTTTCCATCACTTTAGGGGTGGTATGTTGTGAATAGTGATCTCTTGATTCCCATGTCTTTTAGGATTTGGGCCCAGAACTCAGACGTAAGCTGGGGGCCGCAATTAGAGATAACTTCCTTGGGTAGGCCGTGATATATGAAAATGTGGTCCCTAAAAAGGGTGGTGGTTTCCTTGGCTATCATGTGGATGGTGGTAGGAATGAATTAAACCATTTTTTTGAATCTATCAGCAATCTCAGGTTTGATGTGGTAGCCTTTTGACTCTGAGAGATCTAATATTTAATCCATGGATACTGACTTCCAAGGGGTTTCCTCAAATTGGAGGGGTTGGAGCAGGCCTTCAGGTTTTCTTTGCTTGGGTTTGGAGCAGCCGCATATTTCATACCCATTAATTAATGTCTCTATCTCCAGCTTCATTATTGGCCACATTTACACTCTTTAGATACCCTTCAAGGTCTTGGTGTGGTCTGGGTATCCAGCCATAGGGGAGTCATGGTACTCCTTCAGAATCTCCAATCTCAATAGACCTTCAGGTATGTAGATTTGTCCATTTAGTTTTAGGAATCTTCTATGTAGTGAGCAACCTGCTCTGTAATACTTGCTGTCAATGTTCTCAGCTAAGTCTTTCATGACAGTAATGAAGTGCTTGTCCAGGGTCTGAGCATGTTGGATTTCTTCTTTCCTACTAACCAGGCATATGAATAAGAGCATGGGTTCCAGCATGTGTGGGGATAGTAGTGATTGGGTGTTGAACTCTTTTATCTCTTTGAAACTGGGGGGAAAATCATCTCTTTGACTCAAAGCGTCAGGTACAATGTTTATCTTCCCATATTTGTAATTGATCTTCAGGTTGTAGCTGGCTAGGAATAGTGCCCATCTGGCCTGAGGTTGATTGAGTTGTCATGGTTTGAAAAATTAAGTCAGGTTCTTGTGGTCTATCATTATTTTCATTGGGTGGGTGGTGTTGCAAGGTATCTTCTCCAATGTTTCAGGGATTGAAAATTGCCAGTATCTGTTTGTTATATATTGGGTAGCTCAGTTCTGGTGCTGTGAACTTCCTGGAGTAGTAAGTTACAGGGTGAAGCTTACCATCATGCCCCTCCTGAAGCAACACCTCCCCAAGGCAAAGTCTGAGACGTCATTTTCCACCAAAAGGGTTTGGCATAGTCAGGCATAAAAAGGACCAATGCAGAAACTAAGGCTTCCTTGAGTGTATTGAAGGCTTTATGTGCTGTATTTTTCCACACAAAGGCATTGTTTTCTGAGGTCAGGAAGCTCAAAGGAAGGCAGATAGAAGAAAAATTTGGAGAAAATTCTCTGCAAAAGTTTGCCAGACCCAATAAGCTCCATACTTCCTTATAGTTAGTGGGCTCTGGCCATGACATGACAGCCTCAATTTTGTCTGGTAACATGACAAACCCTCCCTTCAGTACATGGCAGCCAATGAAATCTACTTTTTCTTTAAAGAATTCACATTTGGGTAGCTTCACAAATAGTCCATGATCCTGGAGTCTCTGCCTTACCATTTGTAGGTGTTTCACGTGCTCCTTGAGAGCTTGGCTATAGATGAGAATGTTGTCTAAGTAGGCTATGCAGCACTGACTCTTGATTTCACCTAGCACTACATCTACCATGGTCTGGAAGGTTCTGGGAGCATTGTAGAGGATAAATTGCATAACCAAGTATTCAAATAGCCCTTGTCTGGTTTTAAAGGCCGTTTTCTATTCATCTCCTGGCTTGATACATATCTGGTTGAAGGTGTCTCTTAATTCAACTTTGGAAAATATGTTTGCTCCAGAGAGCTCATCTGAAAGGTCTTCATCAATTATGACAGGATGGTAATTCTTTACAGTAATCTCATTGAGATTTTGGTAGTTTACACAAGGCCTAAAATTCTCTACCCTTTTTCTTGAAAAGCATCAGGGGAGACAAACAAGGGGACTTAGATATGAGGATGTAGCCTTTTTCAAAATGGCTCTAGGTGTTCCCTAAGAACCTTCATCTCTTTGATGTTGCATCCATACACAGGGCCATGTTTGGCCTGGGTTCAAGAGATCACATCAATAGTGTGGTCAAACCTGGTGTGCTTGGGAAGGGCTGTGGCCATAGTCTCAGAAAACATTGATTTCCATCTTTATAAACAGGCAGGTATTTCTCTTTTGCAAGGCACCACCACCATGCTGTTTAATAAGGGAGATGTTTGGGTAGTCACATAGGTAGCTTTTAGGCTGTACCTGCATGTACAAATTTTACCTGTTGGCTATCATAGTCAATATTAAACTCATGTTCTATCCATCAATCAAACTACAAGAACAAAGATTGGGGCAACTTATCCACTACTAAGAATTTCACCTTGATCCAGGCAAGACCAGGCTGCATAATGACGCTTACTTTACTCTCAAAGGAGGTTTCAGTAGACTTATTCCCTAGGGTAGCCAGGGCGGTTTTATCTTCCAATTCCAGTCCTATTTTCTCACCTAATACTTGTTTGATATAATTGTGGGTGGCTCCACTGTCCATGAGAGCTGGTATCTTAAACTCCTTGTCTGAATACAATATAGTGGCTAGAATAATAGGCTAAGACAAAGAAGAGCTATTTATTGCAGAAATGGTAGGGTTCTGGGCAGTGGAGTTTCTTGTGGGACAGTCTTTGGACAGATGGCCGTTCTGATGGCAGTAGAAGCATAAGCCTTCTTGTACATGGCGCTGATATTCTTCTGGGGCCATGTTCAGGAAAGGACGTGCAGCAGCTTGATTTCTTTGTGAGTGATAGTTTCTATACTTTATTCACAGTTATTTCTCTAACCCTGTTGTGATCTGAGGTGTGGCACAGAGTCAAAATGGGAAATCCTAACCTTAGAATTGAATTTGTACTAAGTCTCAGTTAAAATGGCAGAGAAGGCTATATGATTACCTTGTGGCCCTTAATAGTTAATATCTGCTAACCCTGGTTAGAGAGGCGTTGAAGTATGTGGAGACACTAAGACAAAAATGTGAATATGACTTAAATTTTATTGGGTATAGAAATTGGGATTATATACTGTGTAGCTAACCATAAAATAGTACATGGACTTTAGGATCACTTGCCACAAGCATGAGTGGGGCAAGCAAGTTGCTCAGAATCAGGAAACCAAAAAATTGTATTTCCCAATTTGGAGCCGGCCTCATTTTGAAGGGCAAAAGAAAAAGAGAGGGATTTGTCCTCAAAATAACCCAACAAAGGCAAAATCAAAACATGGTGAATGGAGGAATTCACAACATTGCCCCCCTCTAGATTGGCCTTAGGGAGTGGTTTACAGAGGAACTTGGCATGCACACAAGCAAATGGTTGATCACTAGAGAGGAGATTTACAGTATATTATCTGATCCTTGTTTGAAGGTCACTTCCAAGGGCCCAATCCACAATGAGTCTAGTTTATGAGCCCGTCCTCCTACTCTTTGTTGATAGTAAAGAATGTGGTCCCCAATGTTGAACTCAGGCAGGGGGGATCTCCCAGCATTGTCAGGGGAGAGCTCTAGCTGCTTGATCTTATAGGCAGACATGTAGGCAGAGGCCTTGATATCAATGATTTGATTGACTAGATCTTTGATATGTTCATCAGGGTTCATAACCTTATCAGAGGATATTAGGGGGCCCCCATGAGCAACAGGTTAGTGGCTTCACAACCATACATCATAGCAAAAGGGGAATACCTGGTGACACAATGTTTGCTAAGGCAACAGGCAAAGAGAGCAGCAGGTAAGCATAGATTCCAGCCGGCGGCGTCAGAATAAGTGAGCTTCATCATGATAGAAACCAGAGTTGAGTTTGCACAACCAACTGCCCCATTGGCGGAAGGATTATAGGGGCAGAGAAAGACTAGTGAGACCCCAAGGCTTCAACAACAGAGTTTACTAACTTGGCATTGAAGTTATTCCCATTGTCAGACAACAACACTTGAGGGCAACTGTGGCAAAAGAATACATCTTGCAGGAGAAAGGCAGTGGTTGTCTTGGCAGTGATGTCTTTAGTAGGGCAAGCTTCTACATACTTGCTAAAATGATCAACAGCAATTAGGATAAAGCGGCAACTAGAGCTAGAGCAAGGAAGAGGCCCTAACACGTCAATACTGACAGTGTGAAATGCGTGTTGAGGGGGATTAGCTTGAACTCATGAGCAGTGGCTTTAGGTTGTTGGAGTTTGTAATCATGGCAACTAGCAATAACATCTGGGATCAGCAGGCAAAGATTTTCCCAGAAGTAATTCTTATGAAGCCAGGCATGAGTCTTGGCAACGCCTTCATGTCCTATCTCCTTATGAGTTTGAAGCACCACTAAAAGGCAAAGACTAGGCCTTACATAAGGTAAGTAGTGGTCTTGCACTTTCTTGAAAAGCTGATTGTCACAAATGGGGGTGTCTTCAGATAACTTAGAAAGGGCAACTCAAACTTCTTATGTCTTGTTCTCCCATGACAAAGGATATCCAATTAGTTCATACAACCTGTCAGCCTCAGCAGGGTGTAGGGCAAGGATGGGCATTCTGGACAGTCCATCAGCATTCTGATGTTGAATCCTGGGGTGGTGTAGCACAGTGAAGTCATAACCTTGCAGGCATGGAGCCAATCTAGCTAGTCATCCTTCTGGTTCCTTGAGTTACTGTAGCCATTTGAGAAAAGCATGGTCAGTAACCACAGTGAAATGAGTGCCATACACATAATGGCAGAACTTCTTGACAGCATGCAGCACAGCAAGGCATTTTTTCTTGGTCACACTGTAATTTTTCTCAGGCTTATTCAGGACACAAGAGGTATAAGCAACAGGGTGATCCACATCATCAACATCCAATTGAGCCAAGATATCCCCAATAGCCAGGTCCCTATCATCAGTATATAGGATAGATTTCTTATTGTAGTCAGGATATACTAGGATGGGAGTCTCTTTGAGTTTTTGTTTGCGGGTCTCAAAGGCTTGTTGTTGGCTGGTGGTCCATTTAAAGGGATGTTACGCAGCAGCTAGACCAAAGGGTTTGTTAGTGTCAGAAAAATTGGGAATGAATTGTCTATAGTATCCCATAATACCCAGAAAGACTTGTACCTATTGCAGGTTGTTGGGCTGAAGCATTTTTCCAATGGCCTCAACTTTCTTAGTCACGTAGGAAATTCCTATCTGAGTCACCTCATGCCCCAAGAATTCACTGCGTTCCTTGAAGAAGGTGCACTTAGATGGCTTTAACTTAAGTCCAGCTTCACAAATCTTTATGAACACTTCCTTAAGATGGGCCAGGTGGTTGATAAAGGTAGCAATGAAGACAGTTATATCATCTAAGTAAACTAAAACACACAAGGGCTTCAAATCACGGAGGATGGAGTCCATGGCTTGTTGGAAAGTAGCTGGATCATTGCAGAGCACTTGTGGCATTTGCGTAGACTCAAACAATCCTTTGGAAGTGATGAGCACAGCCTTCTGTCTATCTTTGGGAGAGGGATTAACTTACCAGTAGCCAGAGGCTAGATACATGCCAGAGAAGAACTTGGAGCCCCCAAGGCAGCAGAGAGCATCATCAATGCATGGCAAGGGGTAGGAATCCTTTTTGGTTAAGTAATTCAAGTGTTGGTAGTCCATCATAATGCAATGACCTCCATCCTTCTTTTTTAGTATTGAGGGTCTGAATAAACAAGCATTATGGTTACCAAAACATACTTAATATCCAGACATTGCCTGATTTAGTCCCCTTCCAATAAACTGTTCAACATACTGAGAATGGTCACCAAGCAATATCACCTTACTGTCCAAGTATCCAGTGGCTCAAACCCATCTTGCACATGACCAACCCCTAGGTTTGATCCAACTAAATCCCTGCCACAGTTAAGTCTATATAAGTCTAAAGTATTATCCAATAAAATATACTTCTCTTCTTTCTTAATTACATATCTGAAGCTTCCCCAAAAGGTGCTCCTTATCACTGGTAGCAGCTACGGTTTTTGACCACACCCATGAAAGAGAAAATAACTGATCAAAACCCGCCCACCTTTTCTCATGTATGCAACCTGGCCACATCTCAGGAGACCTGGAAAGCGTACTTCTGCGCCCACAACATTGACAAAGATATACCTAGTAGATGCACTGTATTTAAAGATCTGGTCATGCCCAAAGCATGCGCCAAGATTATTCAATACATTTTATCTCTTTAACCACAAATAAACACGCAACCACCTATCACAGGTGAAGTTACCAACACCAAATACATTGGTATCAACAAGTTCTTTGGCAAAAACAAAGAAAATGTCATCAACTGGCTAGACCACTCAGCAGCTAAACTCCACACCAGCCACATCCCCCATGAGAAATGGGTCCCAGAAGCCAGCAAGCGCCTGTACAAGGCTGCAGCTAACTGGGTTGCCACCTGGGTTGGCTCACAAACCAACAACAAGATTGAAAACTGGGAAGAGTTCAAAGAGGATATCACGCACAATTTCCAAGTCACCAAATCCCTCCAAGACATTGTAATACAGCTCAGTAATCTTCCTCAAAAGACCACTATTGCAGCTTATGCCAATGAATTTGAGAAATACATTGCAAAATCCAAAACCCAACTCAAGATGACAACATACATACCAGAGCCTCATTCATCAACAGAATGAAACCCTTGGTTGCTGCCCTCATCTGCCCAGATTCTAACACCTCTATGACCGCACTCATTGCATAAGCCAAGCGCGCTGAAAAATGCGCAAACATGGAATATGCTGCACACAGCGCCAATTGTTCCGCAAACAGCAATGGCAGAGAAAACTCCAATGGTAACAAACGCCAAAATACCAACCATAACAACGGCAACTCCAATTGCAACAATGGCAATCACAGCCAAAGCGCAATTCACTCCTGTCCCAAGAAAGAGGACGCTGCCAGAGTTAACAACACTAAAGTAGCAACCCACTATGAATTTGACCCCACATTCTATGACCTCAAAGGCCTTGAAACAGAGGAGCAGGGAAATAGGAGGAGGAACAGGCTTAAGTGCCCCTGTCTCCCCCAACTTGACAAGAAATTGTACCAAGGCACAAACTTTGCTGCTTGCATTCCCTGTGTCCCACAATCCTTCATTTTTATAACTTAAAAATTAAAGATTGCTCACAAATTCTTGTCTACCCATGCACTTATAAATCTCACACATTTAAAATTTTATTTGACTCTGGTGCACAACATACTATGGTAAGCAAACCATTTATAACCAAGTACAAAATACCAGTTGTCTAATCCAACTTTAAATATTCCAGAATGGCAGACAAATCAAAGGTTCTACTCAAAGGAAAAACAACCACCTTCATAATTGACCTCCAAAGCATATAAACATCCATCAAAGGACTTGTCATGAGTAACATAAACTACAACATTGTAGCAGGCATGGACTGCTTCACCTGAGTGAACCCCAGTGTATGTTGGAAAACAAAAACCATGACCATCAAACGCAACAGAGTCAATTTTAACATTCTCAAAGAACCCAATGACCCCATTCTAAGAGACACAGTATTTGTCCAGGTCATAAACCAAGATAACTCAGAACGTCTATTCAAATAAAGTACCCTCCACAATATGATGTACACTGAGTTCAATAACATACAAAAAACCAAAATCCAATGCCCAGAACTTGTGGAACTCCTAAATGAATACACCCACATATTCAAGGAAGAACTAACAGAGCTAACCCCAAACAGGAGGTCAAACACAGCATTGACTTATGTAAGGCCATGCCTAAACCTGTACTCCTCTACAGACTCTCTGCCATGGAGACTAAAACTCTCAAAACCCATATTGAGAAAAATCTAGCTAAAGGCTTCATCTGCCCGTCTGAATCCCCATGGGGGGCAGAAGGATTCTTTGTAAAGAAAAAGGAAGGCACTCTGCATCTAGTATTCAACTACAGAGCACTAAATGCAAGCACAGTAAAAAATAAATACCCTCTTCTACTTATAGAGGATCTGTTTTCAAGACTCTCAGGAGCAAAAATTTTCTCCAAAATTGACCTCACCTCAGGTTACAACCAAGTTAAAGTAAAGGAAAAGGACATACCAAAAACAGTGCTCTGTACACAATTTGGATCCTTTGAATGTAGAGTAATGAAATTTGGAATGACCAACAATCCTGCAAGGTTTATCACTAAGATTAACCAAGCACTAAATGGCCTCTCAGATACATTTTGCTACCTCAACAATATCATCATATTCTCAAAAACAAAAGAGGAACACCTCATGCATGTCTGCAAGAAACTCAATCAACTTGCAAAGCACAAATTATACACTAAGCCTAGTAAGTGCCAATTTATGGGGGAGAAACTCCTGTTCTTGGGCCACATTGTCTCTGACAGTGGCATCAAAGAAGATCCAGATAAAATGAAAGCCATGAATAACATACAATGCCCCACCTCTGTGAAACAAGTAAGATGCTTTCTTTGTATGGTAGCTTACCTAAGGAAATACATCAAAGACTGCAGAAAGCTCACCACACTGATCAATTACCTAACCAAAGGTAATGCCAAAAAGAAATTCATCTTGACTCCAGAATGTGACAAGTATTTCCAGCTATTAAAACAAGCTTTGATAGAAGCACCAATCTTGCAATACCCTATTTATAACAGGTGCTACAAGCTCAAGTCAGATGCCAGTGACACTGCCATTGGCAAAGTCCTATGCATCTGACATCCAGGGCAGCAAGACTTCCTGCCAGTATGTTACAAAAGCAGAAAACTAACTAATACTGAGCAGAGATACCCAATACACAATAAGGAATTGCTAGCAATATACCACGCATGCATGAAATGAAGATGTAATCTGGAAGGAAATTTAAACGTCTGAGTACTAACTGACTATAAATCCTTAATATATTTCAAACTCAGAATGCACTTGCACAGAAACAAGCCAAATGGATGTCCCTGCTGAAAAAAACTTAACCTAGACATCCAGTTCAAAAGAGGGCAGAGCTGGTCACATCTGATGCTCTCTCTAGACTATGTCAGCCTATAGAGGATCACCCTGACCACCTGAACCCTGAATGGCCAAACCTGTACAACACTGAGTATAAAACCAAAGGGAAAGAGCCCTCAATACATTACTGACCCACAATACATTAGTAAGAAACAAAAAGTATTTCCATGTATTAAATGGCACAGTATACCAAATTATTAATGACAAACATGTCCTGTATATTCCACTTGCACAAAGAGATGACACCATACTAAGACATCACTACTTATTAGGCCATACAAAGGCTAAAAACCTATACCTCACACTAAAAGAGATAGTATAATGACCCGAACTCAAACAGGATATAGTTGATGTTCTGAAAAATTGCACAGTGTGCAAGAAATACACCAGTACAAAGGCTCCTCAGCCAATGGTCAACTCAGTACCAGACACTGAACCATTTAATGTTTGGGGGGCTGGACGTAGTGGGGCCATTCCCAGAAACAAAGATAAACCACCGTTTCTTAATTGTAGCTATCAACTTTGCCACATGCTGGCCCATCTGCTGGGCAACAAAGGACCACAAAGCAGAAACCATCAACTGTTTCATTAACAAAGTAATCATGGCAACTACGGCACTCCAGACTAAATCATAACTGATGGAGCAACAGAGTTATCAGGTCACATAGTAAATGACAACTTGAAATCCAAAAACATTAAACACCTCACAACCTCTCCATACAGGCCACAGACCAATGGTAGAGTGGAATGCCTAAATGTTAGTCTTTACAGGACTCCAGAGAAAATAATGGTTGGCAAAGCCAAAGACACATGGCCACTATACATGAAACATGCATTACTAGTATCCTGGGTCCACACCAATCAAGGAACAGGCTATTCACTGTTTGAGCTAACCTACAGATACAAACCAGAAATAATTACCTGCAAAAAGCAGCCATACATAAAGATCCCCCCAGAGAAATCTCCCACAGTAGAGCAAGCACCAAACCTACAACACATCTGCCTCAAAGCTAAAATAGCTGAAATGAAGAGGCTCAAGACACAAAAGGTAACATCCACAGAGGAACCACTTCCCATCAACTCCCCTGTCTGGATTTTAGCTGGCAGCAGAAATAAACTAGACTCAGTAGACAGGGGACCAGGAAGAGTCATCAAATATAGACCAGTGCACAAAACTACCTAGTAAAATCCCAAGTGTCAAAAACCCAATTATCAAGAAATACCACAGAACCTGTCTCCGCCTCAGTAAAGGAGAGCACTCAACCAGACTGGTTCCAACTAGTAAACAGCTCCAGGAGCATCAGGCAGCAGCCATGAAAACAAAACTCCTCCTGATGCACCAGAGTAACCCCTTAAGGGGGGTGTCAAGGGTCTGGATGAACAAGCATTCTGTCTCCTGCCAACCTACTTAACATCCAGACATTGCCTGATTTAGTCCCCTTTTAATATACCGTTCAACATACCAAGAATGGTAATAAAGCTATATCACCTGACTGTACAAGTATCCAGTGGCTCAAACCCATCTAGCACATTACCCATCCCTAGGTTTGATCCAACTAAATCCCCGCCACAGTCAAGTCTATTTAAGTCTAAAGTATTATCCAATAAAATATACTTCTCTTCTTTCTTAATTCCATATTTGAAGCTTTCCCAAAAAGTGCTCCTTATCATTAGTATGAGTAAGAGGGAGGCCCATGGACTTTGGGAAGGACAAGCAGTCCAGCGTCTAGAAGTTTCTTGAGCTCTTTAGACACCTGAGCATCCTCTACTAAACTGTGACAGTAGGGTTTAGTGCAAAAGGGGGGATCATCACCAGTATTAATCTGGTGAATGAAACCTTTGGCTAAACAATAATCCATGCTATCCTTAGCAAAGAGATCTAAAAACTGATCCAGTAGATCAAACAATTCTTTCTGTTGGACTGAAGATAGCTGTAGGAAGTCTTGAGCAGTGAACAATGATAGAACTTGTGGCTCATTCTCATGTAAGTTAAAGTCCTGGAACGTACCAAAGGAATGTAGTGATAGGACGTCAGGAGCATTCAGCAACTTGCCATAGCCAACAACCTGCCCTCTAGACACATGTATGTGGAGTGGAGTTAATTTGGCAACCAGCAGTTGAACAGGTTCTTTATGAGAGACATCCAAGATTCCTGGACAGAGATAGGGTTTGTTGCGTCCTAGCAAAGGAGGAGAGTACAACTCCAGGAATGTAAGCTCAGGCAGCTCATACAATATTTGGGAGTCTAGGATAGCCTGAGACCCAGGAGAAATAGTCACAGCAGAAGTGGTCAAGAGAGGAATCCCTTCAGATGCAGGACAAGCCATAGGAGGGCACTTTATGTTGGAGGAATGCATACAGTATTTTAAGGTTAAAACACCAGTGTGATATTCCAAGGCACATGTCTTGAGGCGCTTCCTGGGAACTTTAACTGGCTCTTAAAAGATCAAAGGGACCTTGTACCCTAATATAGAGAGGTTACTGTCTTTTAAGTTGATGATCTCATTGTATTCCCTAAGGAATTGAGTACCAAATAGAAGGTTGTAGCTCTCATTCTCCAAGACAACGGCAGATGCATCCAAGAGTAGTTTGCCAAAACACATGGGAGAGAAAGAATAGGCCCCTATAGCGTAAGTCATGGATAGACCAGCTGTGCCATACAACTGATGATAGTTAAGGTTGGGGACAAGTTTGAGCTTCTTGACAAGCTTCAAGGAGACAAAATTAACAGGAGACCTTTGTCTAAGACAGCCTTAATTTTCACCTTTTGGATGAATATTTCCACACAAGTGATAGTACAACCCAAGGGAGGGAGGACAGCCAGAATGACTTGGGCTTCTGCTAGTTCTTTGTCCCACCTTTTGTAATGCATCTTGGGCCTGGGAACTCCATATAGACCATTTGGAGAGGGAGCAAGATGGAGACACTTTTGAACACAGCGTCAGCAACCTCAGCAGCTTCTTTGGAAGATTCAACAAGCCCGGGAGACTTCTTGACTTGAGTGAGGTAAGGGCAAGAGACAATATCTTTGGCTTCAGCCAGAGGCTTGGCAGTTATTGTAGCTTTCCCAGAACGTAGCTTCTAAGGAACTGTAATAGTTTCAGGGACAGCCAGGACTAAATACCAATAGGTGTCAGGATCTTCTATATTAGAATCATCCATGTCAGAGTCATCATATATATTGTGGAATAGCAGCAGAATTGGAGGATCCTCAGTGTCAGCAGGCTCAGAGTTAGCAATGGAGGGGGAATTGAAGGAGACTGGGAAGAATTGTCAACTGAGAGCGTTTCTGCCTCTAGGTTGACTGTTCTTTTCCCGCCTAATCCTTGTGATCAGCTCCTTCAACTCCTGGATTAGTGCAGACTCAGGAATGGTGACCTATCTGACCATAGTTGTGGTAACCTTGGCATCAAGGAGGATTTTGCAAGTTCATGGTAAGAATACAAGGACCACAGAAAGAAAAACCAGAGTTAGAAGCTGCTCAACTTTCCCTGACAACTTCTCCAGAATGGGTAAGGTGCATGTCCTGTAACAGAGTCTTTATGCTCTTCATAGAAGAAAGCATGGCTTTATGGGCCTTGAATTAATACACATGAGCTGGTTAGCCTTGAGGTCTTGAGCGCAAGACATTTACGCCTCATGTGTGGTCAACTGGCGGCTTGTGATCAGTTGTTGCCCTTCCATGTAGAATCTATCTGCAAATTCAGCTAGGGTCTCCTTTGGCTTGAAAGCAATGTGCATGAAGGTGTCCTTCTTCAATTACAAACTAAGGTCAACACCAAATTTTTCAAACATAAGTTGCTTCATATCTTCCCAGGTCTCAATGGTGGGCAGGTCTGGCACTACTACCTCTTGACAGGTCAGGTTTAGACAGGTTATCATGTGTTCTTTCTTAACCTCATCTGAGGCTCTTCTTGTGGAAGTTTTGTAGATAGTTAGGAAAGCTGTAATGGTTGAGGTTTTGGGGAAGATGGCTTGCTTAAAGGTAGACTTGAAGTGTGCTTCTGGAATTTTGCCACCATTGTTGCTATTAAGTACATTTATGATTGAGGAGAATTCCGCTTTGGACTCAGTGGGGGTCTGTCTGGCCCAAAGCTGGCAAACACTTTCCTCAAGGGTAACCAAGGTTTCAGCGGTGCAGGTGCTCATATTATTAGCTGGGGTGGTCTGCTGCTCAGTAACATCCAGGTTCTGACCCTGTGCTATTACTACTGAAGAAATTTCAGCCAGTCTGGAAGTAAGAGACAGACCCACCAAAAGGCAAGGGGCAAACCTGTCATTTACTGAATCAATTAACTCACTCATATGCTGTACATCTTAATCAAGCTCAGAGCAATCTTGCTTCAGGAGGTCCACTTCTGTGGCTAGAGCTATCAGCTCTCTAGCACAATGAATGTAGGGGGCTCCTGACAAGCCAGGGAAGCAGCCATCTTTGACCGCAACTTCAGGTGGACTCACTACAGATGTCATGCCTCACGCAAAGTAGCAACCTCTTGTTGTAATTCAGCAACCTGAGCCGTCAGCGCAAGCACTTGGGGGTCAGGCTGAGGGACTTTGGGGGGGAGTCCTGACTGCAGGTAGATGCTCTCAACTCTTGAATGGCATCCCAGAGCCTCTGTTCTCTATCTGCTTGCTTATCAGATGGAGGAGAAGGCAGGGCATCTGATTTGGAGGCAGACAGTTCATTTACTTGAGTCTGGAGTTTGGCAATGGTGGCGGCGGTAGCAGCCTGTTCTTGATCAAATTCCTTGCCCAGTTTGTGGAGGACCTTTGCAGCATGGACCAGTACCTTCTGTAATTGGTTGAAGGAGTAAGCACTGAACTTTTTGAGTTGCGCACAAGTTGTTCAAAGTTGGTGAGATAAGAGTTTAGAGTGGAATCTAATTGGGTACGCCAGGGCTGTTCCAGCTGGTGAAACTCCTGAAGATGCTCTCTGACATGCTTGGGGATGGACTGGCGCATTTATCAATGAAATTGACCAGGAAATTTTGGGAGGTGACAGAGTTGCGCTGATTGTCTGATACTAAGAAGAACAGGGAGTGGATCTACTGCTGGTAGGCCACAAACTGATCCCAGTGATGAGTGACAGTGGCTTGTAGCAATGAAATCTCCTGAATGTGGAGCCCGAATACCATTTGATGATGGGCTGAGGTAGGTTGTACAAAGGAGGACAATAAGTGTTCAGCAGAGCCAGCTGCTGAGAGGAGGTGCTGTGGAAATTGTGGAGCTACAATTGATTTGTAGTATTCTGTTTGGCTGAACTGAAGCTGGAGGCAAGGGATGGCTCTATCACAGGCTATCCCAAGGTCTACTGCCATGATTTGTTCCAAGTCAGGGGTACCCAAAGGGTAGGCCACTAGGCAAGGGCCACTCTCAAGGTTCAGCACAATAGGGAGAATAGGCAGGTTAGCGATGTCTTTATCAATAGAAGGACTGTAAATTTCAGGCAAAGTCAACTCTTGTATGGGAGGAGGCAAAGGTCCTGAAAATGTTGTTGCAAAAAGGTTAACTAAGGGGCTTATAACCATGTAGTGAGCACCATTTTTTGTTGTTATCTGAGTTTCAGCACAGGGTCACAAAGGAAAATCCTAACCTTAGGATTGGATTTGTACTAAGTCTTGGTTAGAATGGCAGGGAAGGCTATGTGATTACCTTGTGGCCCTGAATGAATGATATCTGCTAGACGTGGCTAGAGAGGCACTGAAGTACATGGAGACACTAAGACAAAAATGTGAATATGACTTAAATTTTATTGGGTATAGAAATTGGGATTATATACTGTGTAGCTAACCATAAAATAGTACATGGACTTTAGGATCACTTGCCACAAGCATGAGTGGGGCAAGCAAGTTGCTCAGAATCAGGATACTGAACAATTGTATTTCCCAATTTGATGCCAGCTTCATTTCAAAGAGAAAAAGCAAAAGAGAGAGATTAATCCTTAAAATAACCTAATGAAGGAAAAATCAAAACATAGTGAATAGCAGCATTCACAACACTGGCTGAAAATTATCCCGTGGGCAATGGCTAAAGAGTTTGTCCTTGGGGATATTTTAGCAGTGGTGGTACATCAGGTTGGTATGGTGATTATTCAGGCCATTTCTGAAGTGCAGGCCAGAGATGTTGTCAGTTACTTTTAGCAGCTGCAGCAAGTCTCATAATCTCTGAATGTAAGCTTCCAGGTCATCTCCACCCTGACTCAGGCAAAGAAGGCCCATATAGGCTTGTACTTTTGCTCCTGTGGGGGTGGTGGTGCTATTCATACATTCCAGGAAGGCCTCATACAACAAGATCAAGTTCTAGTCCTCCTCCAGTAAGCTGTGGAAAACTTCTCTAGTGTTGTCTTTCAACTGTGCAGCTAAAATTGTCACCTTTTGGGTGCCCTCACAATAGTTCTCAGGGTGGGCCCTGAACCAGGCTTTAATTATGACCATGCCCTTCTTGAAACCAGATAGGTCCATCTTGGGTAGGTCAGGGAAGCTGGTGGGTGCTTTGGCGTTCTGATTTGAGGTAGATATGTTGAAGTTCTGTACTTGTGTAATACTTGATGGGTTTTAGGTCTAGGTTTGTTGTGGGCAATCATGAAGCGGGTAGAAAACTGGTAGGTTTAGTAAGCCACAATCATAAAAACAAATATACAAAGTGCCTCTATTATCAATTGAATATAAGGGCTCAGGCTTATAAGTTTGGATAGGGTTGACATACTGTCAAGGCCTGGGTTGCTCCCAGGGGAACCTTCAGACAAGGGGAAGGCCCAGTAGATGACAGGGGTCATCTACATCACATAATTGGTAGCTATGGCCCAAGGACGCCACACTCCCATGTGGGGAATCACTTGCTCAGTGAGCCCAGCATGATAAGGTAGGAAACCCAAGCTTGCTATAATTGTAAAATTATGCAGAAGTAACAAGGGGAAGTTCTCCTGTGGCAGCGCACATTGTCTGGCTTGGCTAGGCAAGTTGGCAGAGAAGAGAGACACCAGGAAAGGAGAGGTGTGGTGCAAGAGCAGGGATTATTTCTTGATCCAGCACTCTAGGAGATGGGGTGAAGGCTGGCAGTGGTTGGAGGAAACAAGAAGAGCTCTGTTTCTCAGCGCTAGCATTGGTGCTGGAGATACTCTCTGTTTGAAAGCACCAGAAGTATAAAATTCATTATTTTGTAATAAACTCCTTCAAAGTATAAATGCTCAGTGTGCATTAACCAACAAAAGTTTATTAAGTGAAGATGTCAACAAAAGAAGGGTTGTCAGTGTTCTCAGTTATATCCTGCTGAGAAACTGCAATTTTACTTACTGGCAACTCCTTTTTTGGCTGTCAATGAGTTATTATTGAGTTGGATTCCATTGGCAGCTCCTGATTTGCCAGTTAAATGGATACTTTCATTATTTTTGCCCTGAGGGAGCTGTCAGGGGAATTTCAGGTCATTTGGCAACCCAAGTCTTAAATTCTTGGTTTCAGAGGGTGTGATCTAATAAAAATTATTTTTGCTTGGCGTTAGAGCAATTTCCAGTTGCTCCCAGGTTTGATCTTTACCATGATTTGATTCCCCACTTGGAATTAAAGTTTTCTTTTTGTTAATCTGTGTGATCAATGACTCAATTGTTTGGTGACGCCTTTGCTCAATTGCAGGCATTAAACCTATGTAACATGGGGGTTTTTCTGACCCATTCTGGGCCCTGACACAAAGGGAGAGTGGGGAGGAGTTAGGCTTGTTTTATCAGGTTCAGGGGAAGGTGTGGGCATCTTGGGATGAGATTTAGTCTTAGCAGGCTGCTTCTTGGAGATAGTTTTGGTCTTTTTGGTCAAAGAGGGATTGTCCTTGCCCTTGGAGGCCTTGAATATCTTAGGTGTAGCTTTGTTGATTGACTTGGGAGGCATATAAAGGCAAATCACATCAAAATATGAGCAGTCTGGGGGTTGTTTTTAAAGGGAAAAATAAGAATGATTTTTACATTAAAGTAGTAAATATTTTTCATAGAATTGTAGAAAAGGCTTGTAAATATATATCACCAAATTTTTAAAGTTTTAATTTTAAAAAATAAAAAATTTATTAGTAGTGCAAGTATGCAATACTTTGAGTTTTGACTGAAAACTTGCAGTCCAAATATCATTTTTGGGATGACGTAATTGAGAGCCATAGCTCAAAAACATAGTGATTTTAAACATTTTTTAGATTAAATTAAGAAATCCACAGCAGAGCTACCTCAACTGGTCCAGAGATTAAAACTTGAATATCTTTAAAACTAGCTTATACAACTGGTGCTAAAAAGTACCCAGTTGTTTAGAGGAGGCCAAAAATAAATATTTTTTAATCTTCAGAAGCTATCTTACATTTTTTACCTAGGTGGTTTTTGATATGAAAAAGTACTTTTGAAAAGTGGAAAGCAAGAATTGTAATAGGGGAATTGATATAGCGTAGTGTGGCATTATATTTAATTTTCCCTTATTTTCCCCTATCTGTTACGTGCATCAAATAATTGAGTGATATGAAACCCAGTGGAATTTGAAGTGATATAAATTGAAATGGCTAAGTACCACCTTTCATATTAAAATCACTAAAAAAATAATTTATTAAGGATCTGTATCACTGTATCCATGTATAGATAAGTTATAAATCACATATAGCAAAAGTTGTTTTTTACCCATCAATGATAGTCACTAATAGGACTACCTTAGTGGCGTTGTTTTAGGTTATTATTATAAGTGTCTTGGATTAATACTATAGGAACATCTTCTGATTGTATACAACAAGCTTTTTTATTGTGAGAATAATCTTATTTTATTTTAGATAAATATTTTATATTTAGATGTCATAAAATTAAGATGTCATAAACACTCCCCACACTAAGTGATTACATATGTAAATAAAGTTAGCAAAATAAGATTTGATTAAATTGACTAAAAATGACAAAATCAAGATGGCATACTTTGAGAGCTGCATTATAAAATTATAAGTAATTTTAACTAATTTATTATTTTTAATTTATTTGTGATTCAAAAGCACTAACACAAAAAAAGCCATCTCAAATTAAATTTGAGACAGCATATTTTGAGATGCTGTTTTTGAGATGGTGTGTCCTACTGTTCTCCAGTTACCTAACTTTAACTTTCAGTACAAATTAGAAGTAGAATTTTATAATTGGGATGTATGAGGTGTACTGTGTGTGGAAAAAGACAATGGTACCCTCATTCCAGTGAATTAAAAGTCACAAAAGCTCAAATATAAGGAGCAATATCAACCTATCCACAACAAGGAGTTGATGAACATTGTTCA
This sequence comes from Entomophthora muscae, assembly GCA_014839935.2. Classification (NCBI taxonomy): domain Eukaryota; kingdom Fungi; phylum Entomophthoromycota; class Entomophthoromycetes; order Entomophthorales; family Entomophthoraceae; genus Entomophthora; species Entomophthora muscae. The sequence goes on along the minus strand of QTSX02000723.1, from coordinate 379,675 downwards.
TTGTATTGAGAAGTGATACTGCTATCTAGAGGAGGCCATTTACCTCTTTTAGTCATCAAATATCACAAGTCCCTACATTATTTCAACACCCAGTCACATCAACTTGTAGACAGAAAATATTGATTTAGCTTGTGTTTCTTATCAGCTTTGCATTTTGTTATAAGCCAGGAAAAGAGCTAGTTACAAATAATGCTTTTTACAAACTATACATAAAATCAATCATAGAGGGCAATGAAATAGACCCTGACTGACCTTTGCTGTACCTAATTCCTGAGAGAATAAAATGAGGTCATGTATTTGGCTACCATCTTTAAACTCAAGCACAATTATATCCAGATTGTGACTTATTCAGGAAACATCTGTCAAAGGGGGGAAGCAGGAGAAAAACACTGTGTGTTCCCACCACACAACAACAAGATACTATGCAGTAGTCTTCAAACCTGTTAGATAAACTTAAAATAGCAGTCTAAAATGTATACAACTCAGTCTAAATAAATCAAAAATTTAAGGAATTTATATTAAATTACAATAGATTTTGATCCACTTTGATTTTTTTTCAGACTGAGTTAGATACATTTTTAGACTGAGATTTATGTTTATCTCAACAGGTTTGAAAAATACTGTTGCAACTGAACCAATTAAAGTTCAGTATTTGATTGGGGAAGACAACAGTCCAATAGAAAGGACAGGAATAATAAGAATAAGGTATTATTAATTATAGAATACTGCAGTTAATATACTATATGGCAAAAGCCACAAGGCCATAAGGGGTTGGCATAGTGGCATCTTCCATGTAAGGTTTGAAGCCAAGGAATAAATTGTATGGGTATCAGCAAGTTTAATTGGAAGTGCTCCTAATTAGGAGAAAGTGCCCACAGTTTGATATTCCCATCATATTGGTACATGTCATTAGATACGTCAAGGGGCAACTCATCAAGTGCCCCCTGTGTATTGTAAGATACATTGGCAGGCAAGTCTGGAAACTCAGTTGCAACACCCCCCTTGCCCCCTGCTTGTTGTCATACACCAGGATCAGAGTCTGTGGAATATCTGGGAAGGTCCGCACAAACAACCTTTGTGCGGGGATGGCACAGCAGGGGTGCAAGCAATTGTGGTGAAGCTACTTGGTGTTTCCTTGAGAATCTTCAAGTTGGTAGGTGTGATTGGTGTAAGGTCTTTCCCATAATGGTGCAAGGTTATAGACTAGAGTGTGCAAGGCATTAGGATTCAAATTTAAAAGATATAAGAATGTAGAAACTGTCTGTAAGATAATCTTACAGAAACCTGCTAAAAACCTATATTGTGTCACAAATGGAGTAATAGAGTGTAAGAACCCTAAGCAAAGAAGATAAAATAAAGTGTTCAATAGTGAACAATTTGTAACTAAGGGAATATCAATATTAGGATATTCTCCATCAGCAAATTGATACATATAACTATTGAAAGATTCCTTAAGGTAAAAAATGGATACAACAAGCCTAAGACTTGTTGTTTTACAAGTTCCATTGGATTTAAGGAAAGAAAAAGCTAAACTAAAAAATGAATTAAAAAACAAAATTCTTAAAATTACAGATCTGAAGTTAAAAATTGTAAAAGATTGAAGGGAAGAAATCACTTCAAATTTTGGCTTGAAGCCTACTCTTCAAAAGCTCTTTATTTATAGAGAAAAAAATCTTTCTGGTTAGAGACTGATAGCCAAGAGGAAGCAGCCAAGAAGAGGAGCAACTGGAGAAATTGGAGAGAAACCAGAACCAGAAAAGGGGAAACAGAAGCCAGTACTATACGCAGATCAGCAACATAACTGGGGGAGCAGCAACAACGCAAGCAGGAGTTTTTAAAGGTAAATAATAGTGAAAATATTCTAACTTTAAAGTAGAAATATAAATAAAAGTAATAGAGGAGGACAGAGAAAACAATGATAACAACAATTCAAACGCAAAAAACATCAAAAACAAAGATAATAAACTTAAAAAACTTAAAATTAACTTTTAATTCAAAATTCCAAATATTTAAAATACTGAAAAATCAAACCAAGCAAAAATATTAAATATGAAAAATTCAAAGAGCCTGCCCTTTGGTGCAGGGCATGACAGTTGGGTTCTAGTTTAGCTTAATTGAGGTTTAGGATGTAGATGGAGTCACCTACAGTGTATATGGCCTTGAGATGTTTTGTCCCTCCCTCAATTTGCTTGTGTTCAATATCTCAGGCTTTGGCACGCCACTGGTTCAGGGAAGGAGTAGTAAACAAGGGGGGTTTCCCGGGAACTGTGGATTGTAATTTCCCTTGTTCTATTCCTGCCAAGCTGTTGGGCGTCCCAAAAGCCAGGGCGCTGGGGCTGAATCTGGTGCCCCTGTTGATTCTCACTTGTAAGATAAGTAGGGCAGTGGGCAAGTGTTTAGTCCAGGTGGTATTGGGCTTCTCATGTGAGAGCTTGGTGATCAGTTGGACCAGCAAGCCATTCAATTGCTCTATGTGTACATTGGCTTGCAGATAATAGGGGTTTTGCCTTTTGTTGGAGGGCATTCTTGGCGTAGTACGCCTTCATGACATGTCCAACAAGCTTAGGGCCACCATCTGTGAGGAGACATTTGGGTTGCCCAAAGCAGGTCATAATTTTCTTGCCAATGAAGCAGGTGGTTAGGGTGATGGTGTGGTTAGTGGCTTACCACGGTACTGGCCAGCGGGTAAAGTAATCAATGCCTGTGATGATATATTTATTCCTAAGTCTGTCTTTGGGGAGGGGCCCAACAATATTGAGGACCCACTGCTCAAAGGATTCAATGGCTTTAATGGGCAGGACAGACTTAGGGGTCCAGGCTTAGACAAGTTATTTTCACACAGCACACATGTTTTGGGGAGGTCCAAGATATCTTGACGTATACACGGCTATCAAACCTTAAGTTTCATGATCTTAAAGAGGTTACATCCTCTGATTTGACCCAAGGTGCAGTGTTAATGCATTATGGTATCTCCTCTCTGGGTCGTGGGAATATACAATGTCTTTTCACCTGTCTCTGTCCAGCAGCAGACATTCAAGCTTATGTGGTGAACTGATTTTTGTTGTCCTTTAGCTTGGAGATGGTTACCAAATTAAGGCCTAAATAGCAGGTTCTTCAGGGCAGAGGTAAAGCATTGGCTAATTGGGGTCCAAACTGTTGTCCCTGGTGATGGACACCACGTAAAGCCTTGAGAGGGCATCTGCTGTGACAAGCTCTTTCCCTGGCTTGTATTCAATACACAACTGGTAAGTATATAGGCGCTTGACCAAGCCTGCCTGGCAGCGTGTCAAGTGGGACTGCATGTTGAAGTACTGGAGTGACTTGTGGTCTGTCAGAACGCGGGGTGGGAAGGTTACACCTTCAAGGTAACAGTGCCACTTCTCAACACAGTGCATGATTGCTGCTAATTCTTTATTATGGATGAGATAGCGTTGTTCCAAGTTGGTAAATTTACTGGACTCATATGCCAAGGGGAGGAAGACTCCATTATCAGTTTCTACCCTTTGCACACCCCCTATGGCTCTTTCAGAGGCATTGGTCTTGAGTTTGTACTGATGATTTCAATTGGGAAACTGCAGTACTGGTGCTGTTGTGAGTCTTTGTTTCAACATGTTGAAGGCTTGATCTCTGATAGGGGTCCAATGGAAGCGCTTTTTGGTGTTGAGGAGCTCAGTGAGAGGTACAATTAGTTCCCTTCAACTGGAAATGAACTTGTACACATAGGCAACCATGCCTAAGAATTTCTGCACCTGGCCCACATCAGTGGGGGGCATCATGCTGGTGATTGCCTTAATTTTGGCAGGGTTGGGCTTTATTCCTTGGGAAGAGATGGTGTGCCCAAGGAATAACAGCTCCAACTTGAGGAAATCACATTTGGGGGGTTTAGCTTTTAGCTGGTTTTTCTGAAGGGTGTCAAGGACAGCACAGAGGTGTTGGAGGTGTGTGGTTTGATCTTGACTGAAGACAATAATGTCATCAAGGTACACAACAACACATTTTCCGATCAATTCCTCAAATGATTTGTTCATCAACATGGCAAAAGTGGAAGGAGTGTTAATCATTCCAAAGTTCATGACCCAACACTCAAACAACCTGTAGCATTTGCAGAAGGCAGTTTTTACCTCATCCCCTAGTGCAATGCAGACCTGGTTGTACCCTGCAATGAGAATAATCTTGCTAAAGACCTTTGTACCCACAAGCGTTTCAAACAGGTTGTCAATCAATGACAGAGTGTATTTATTCTTAAAAGTCACCCTGTTTAAGACGCAGTATCTGTGACCAAGCAAAGGGACCCATCCTTCTTGGCTACAAAGAAGACAGCATCCCCATATGACAAGAGCAAGGGACAGATGAAGCCCTTATTGAGCATGTCTACAAGGTGCTGGTGGAGGGTCTCATCTTCTTTTGGTGTCAGGCAATAGAGGAGGCGTGCTTTGGGAAGCAACCCTTGCAGTTGTACAGCATGCTGGATCTTGGGGAGGGGGTATTTGGTTCATTATTTCACTGAAAACGTCCTTATATTCATTTAGGAGTGTGGCAAGTGCTGGTGGAGATGGAGTAGTCAAGGGGAGAGCCACAGGTGGTTCAGCGCAGATAATTTCAACTGAGCATTGGTTAAATTCTAGTTTCCTCCCCTTGAAATCATTTAAGCTCATTTCTGTTATTCTGAAAAACACAGTATCATGAAGTAACTTGCTCATTTTGATAGGAAATATCTGAAATTCCACCCTTATTTCTATTGAGGGTAATTACAGACATATCCCAGTTGATGTAGGGACAGTTGTGGCAAAGCCAGTCAAGGCCAGCAATGACATTGTGGCTGAGCCCTGCCATGATTGGCCCAGAGAGCTTAGCCTGGATGTTCCCCATTCTCACAGAAAAGAGTACCATCTCATGGGTAATTGCCACTCTACAGGAATCAGCCATTTGTACTACCTTGAACCTGCTTAGCATCTGGTCTAATTGTTGAGAGTCAGCAAACATCTGGTCAACCAAAGGTGTAATTGGCCCAAGTATCTACCAATAGTTTGTGGGTATTCCCATAAAAACAGAAGGAATAGATCAAGCAGGTTACTTTATTTGAAGAGTGGCTTGCTTGGATAACAGGGTTATTGCTTTAGACCTGGATTACGTCAAGGGTTTCAACTTCATGCACATTTTAATCACAGGAGTTCTTTGCAAGGAGGGATTGAGAGTCAGGGTCAAGTGGGGTTGTAGAGCCTCTTGTAACTACAACCCCCAGGCTTTTCTCTGGTCCTCAATTTGTGCTAGCTGGAGTTCCCCCTTGTGGGGGCGCTTAACCCCATTTTTCTGTTGGCAGGACTTGCAGCGGCCTACTTGGTTGTGGGCACTGCCAGATGCAGGGGGAGGTTGAGGTGGTGCGTCATTGGATCTGCAGAAGCCCATTAAAGCCTGATTATTGGCCTCCACAATGCTCTTGTAGAAGTTGTTGATGGAGATGCAATGACCTACGGGAACCCACTTGCAGATATGGGGTTTAAGCCCATTAACTATAAAGGTAAAGAGCATGGTGTTCCTGTCAGTCACAGCTTCTGGGACAGCAGCAAGAGCTTGTTGCCAGGCAGCAAGATATTTGGGGACAGACCCGGTTTGTTTAATGGCCAGGAGGGGATTTCCCACCACAATGGGCAAAAAGGTTTCACTATAGCGGGACTTTGCGGCGTCCCTGAACAACACCCACGTGACATCTATCTCTTGGTTGCTAGTTGGTGACTCACATAGCGGCAGGCCCTGTGAGGCGCCCAGATGCAATGGCAACCCGCATGGGCTCAGGTACTTGACAGATATGGAGGCAGATTTTTGTAGCATGGAGCCAACTAACAATGTCAGCCCCTTTGATACCACCTGCAAAATATTCCAGCTGGAGGTTGATCATGCGCTGTGAAAGGTCCAACTGAGGCAGGATGACACTGGTGTTGCAGTGCCCAAGGCAGAGTTGATTATGCACACTTGTAAGTACCAGTTGATCTTGGTAGATGACATACCCGCTAGGGATGTCCCCCTCAGGGATTGGCAGGAAAGTCTCTTGATGGGGAGTAGCTATACAGCCTGTACACTGTCATTTCTTGGGGGATTTTTCTTTTATGTAGGCCGTGAATCTACCACTGCTACCACTATTGCAACTAAACCAATTAGAGTTCAGTATTTGATTGGTGAAGACAACAGTCTAATGGAAAGGGAAAAAATGAATAGAATAAGGTGTTTTTTACTGTAGAATATTGTGACTAATATACTATATGAGGAAAGCCACAAGGCCACAGGGGTTGGCATAGTGGCATAATCCATGTAAGGTTTGAAGCCAAGGAATAACTTGTATGGGTATCAGCAAGTTTAATTGGAAGTGCTCCTAATTAGGAGAAAGTGCCTGGAGTTTGAAATTGCCATCAGATTGGTTCATGTCATTAGATATGTCAAGGGACGGCTCATCAAGCGCCCCCTGTGTATTGTGAGATACGTTGGCAGGAAAGTCTGGAAACTTGGTTGCAATACTACTGTACTAAACTATCATCACACATTAGTGATATCTGTGGTTGAAATCTGTTTAGAATTATGAAACCAGAAGGACTGATGAACACATATGTGCCAAGATATTCTAGATTTTTATAAACATGTGTGATATGTGAAAAAACTTGTTCAAGTCTGCCCCATCAAGGTTTGTGCTACTCATAAAAGCCATGGAATCATTTGAGCAATAAAACCTCAACATAGTGGGACCTCTGCTCAAAGATAATTTAGGCAAGAAATACATCATAATCATTATTAACTACTTTAATTACTGGCTTGTGGTCTGGATATCACCATCATACTATCAGTATTGCCTTCTTTTTATTTTCACTGATACTATGGAAATTTTTTTATATACTTATGGTATTTAATTCTAGTTTAGAAACAATTCAACTTTTATCCTCACTTCACACACTTCCTATTTTCTATAGTGATTAATTTATGGAGCCATAGTATTAACAGTATTTATTATTCTTGAAACTTTAGTTTTTGTGAAATTCCTGGCTTTTTGACTTGAAAATCCAGCCATCAACCTTAATTGAGAAGCATCAGATAGTTACTGTAAATTCAGAGCCTAAACGTAAAAATGCAGGATTGTCAAAGCCTTGGTCCAAATTTTGAACCACTTTTGCAGGATGGCCTTTTTTAATTAAATTGATTTTTTGCTTTTTTATTTGAATTTTTAAAAATGCGGGAACTCATAGACACTTTAAAAAGTTCAAGTTGAACTTCATCTTTCCAATGGACAAAATGAATTAACTGGAATCAGATTTGAAGCGTTCAAATCAATCAATCTTTCTCATTAATTTTACTATGATTTTTGGAATTGCAGGATTGTCAAAGCTATGAACCAAATTTCAAATCACTTTTGAATGCCACTAGTAAACTAAGATATTAATTTCAGGAACTGAAATCCAAATTTAATGTACAGTAAGACACTAGATAAACCAACCCAATTCAAGAAGCTCCACCACAACTAAAATCAAATGAAAAATTCAATCTCAATAACCATGTTTAGACATAAAAAGTGATTAAACTTTAAAATTATCCAAACACAAAAATTATACAATATTATGTACTTAAAATCACAGATATAGTAAATCTGTTACTATTAAAGGCTAAATCAAGAGAAAACAACTACTCACAACTAAACCAAAAATCCAAATAAAGATATATTTAATCTAAAATTTATTTTTTATTTTATTTTTATGGACCGTCAATCACATTCCCAACCAGCTCCTACACCAGCCTGCAGGGAAGCCCATTCACAAGGGCAACCCAGAGGGTCCAAAAATAGATCCAGAACCCAAATCAAGGGGAGTAATGCCAACACACAGGCCTCCCAAGGTGTCAGTGCCAGTCAACTACCTCCTGCATCCCAAACCAGATAACACAGCCTGAATCCTAGATAGAAGCTGCTCTCAAGACCTGCCACCAAAGTCTCCCATACTAGGGTCACCAGGAATACTGAGGCTACTTACACCTCCACTGTGTACCCAGTTGTCACCTGGTGCTGCACTCTTGATCCAAGAGTTGCCACTTCTTTCCCCCGCATCTTTGACACCACCTATGAGCTATTGGCCACAATTAAGAAGCCATCTGCACCTGTGTTGTATGCCACCATTGACAGTGTCACTGCAAGAAAGCGTGATCCCACTTTCTACACAAAGGTCCCCATCCCCTGTGTTGAGCCTGCTAGCCAGGATGCCGCGTTACCATCCAAGGGCTGGTGTCAATTGACGGATAGTGAGTGTAAAGCTCTCCTCAACTGCTTGAACAGGGAAATGGCAGTTTGGGTTATTGCGTCCCAATTTGGTGTCACAGCCAGATATATTAGTGACATCAAAAAAAGTACAGCAATACTGGGCAAATTGCCAAATCTGCCAAGGCTAAGCGGTAGCCCAGCCTACTTCAACCCATCCATCTCAAGGCAATTAGGTATTGGGTGACCAAGGATTGCCACCTGGACATGCTTGCTGTCTAATCAATGGTCAATCTGAGCTTCTTTTGGAAGGTACTTGGTGTTTCTCATCACAATTAAAATAGTGAAACCCCCATCAAAGATTGACACATTTATGCCAAGACTTATATGGCCCTAAAGGAGATTGGGAATGTCCAGTTCTTCTACATTGATAAATCATAATTTTTCTCCTCACTCAGGTCTAGGCATGGGTGGGTCAAGAAGGGGTCCAAGGACAGTGTATCACATTTTTCAGCTGTCAATTCCCAGACATATTTGATGGTAGCGCTTCTGGGTCCTTGCGGGTTGGACCAATATCAAATGATCAAGGGTTCTCACAATAGTGGGACTTTTCTCAATTTTCTCTGAACTGTAAAGGAATACCTCTAGATCAATTACAGCAGCACAACCAACATTGTTGTTTTGGATAATGCCAGGCTCCTTAAAGTGGATCTGGTTGTGACCAAGTTCCCCTCATTGACAAAAACAGCCACACCTCCAGCCACCAGCTTGCTGATTGTCCAATGAGACTTCTCTTCATCCTGCCATATTCTCCTTTCCTGAATCCAATTGATGAGGTGTTTGGTTGGATCAAAAATAAAGTGAAGAAAGGCCTCCCTCAGGACACCAAGGATCTCTTCAATATTCTTGAGATCAGCCAATTTGTGATGCCACCCAATGTGGTGGTGGCTTTCTATGAGCACTTGGAATCCTTCCTCCCTGAAGCCCTCATTTCTGAGCCAATCAGATAAATGAGCACTCTGGATATATTTGTTTTTATTCTTATTTATTTTGTTTTAATTAGGACTCAAAAACTATTATTTATATATAATGACATTGAATTGCATTATAGACATATAAAAATATGTACAAAAGTTAGTAAAATTCATTATAAAGGATATGAGGACACATATTTTTATCATAATGCATTGAATATTGGATTTACTGTTGAGCTAACAAATAAATAAATTAAAAAAGATAGAAATAGATTAATTTTATTTAAATAATCATGAATCCTTGTTAGTAATTTGGCTTTTTTAAGCCACAAATTGGCACCTGCAAGTAATCATCTGATCCTTATTATTTCAGTGCCACTATAGCCACACAATACAAAAACCAATGATTTCCATGTATCTCTTGCTAATTAGTACCTATGACGCAGGTTAAGCATATCAAATATATTTATCAAATCTATTCCAAGGGAAAGGTAATTTGAGTTTTCTAAACAATCACTTTTTTAGATCATAAGTGGATCAGGCAGCTTATTGTGGATAAATTCAGCTCTTGTTGTTTAACTACATAATATGTGAACCTGTACTTGACAAGCAACTAAATAAACAAATTTTTAAATTATATTTATTATTTCAAGTGTTTGCTTACTATAACTACTGTATTATGATATATTTAGATATATTACTGATATTATTTAAATATTAAAAATTAAATATTAAAATTAAAGTTTAAAATCAAATTAAACATAAAAATAAAAAATAAAAATAAAAGATAAATGGCAAGGGAAGATAATTTATTAAGGGGATGCTAATTGCAAAGGGGAATGTGATTATTCTGTGGTATTATACCCCAAAACCAAATTTTCTGCTAATGTGTCTAATTGGAACCACATACTCTTCTGTATGTGGTGGACAACTCTGGATGCAATTGCTAGAGGGGTGGCGCTCAGCACCCCAGTGGTTGCTGAATGCTTAATAAAAGGCAGGTGGGTAAGCAAAGCAATTAACTGGTTCTTTTTGGGAGGCACATAGTACCCATACAACAATGCCAATGCAAAGGAGTTGTACAGGACGTGTTTGACTGTTCTATACCCCCGTGGTGTCTTCTGGCGTTCTAGTGCTAATTGGCATATGTCAAGTTGTATTGGGCCATCCTCCAACTTTTTAAAGTTTGTTTTTATTATGCATGTAATATGGTTCCTAGGTATGTTGCAAAGATGAATTCTTTGAGAGGTATGTTTTTCTGAAACATGCATAATTTCTTATATATTTGAACTAATATGTTGATATAAGACATGTTGCTGAATTTGAAGATGGTTCCAGAGAGCACCCAACTTGTATCTGCCTCCATGCCTTGGCAAACAAAATAAATAAAGGCTTAAACTTAGTAACAAGGACTGCATCCCCAACTTTATTTGATAATGCTTAGACCACTTTGTTTAAAATTTCAGTTTTAAGATATTCTGGTCCTATTTGAAAGTCTGCTTTTATTAGATTTTTTTCATATTAATTTATGTTTAAAAAGGGAAATTGTTGAATACTTTCATAAATATATTCATCAAAGTTTATTTTGATATCCTTGCAAATTTCAGTCATCTCTTTGAAATTAATATTTGCTCCTATTTTATATGCTTCCCTAATCCACAGCAAGCACCCTGCGGGTGGTAAATATCCCTTGTTTTTTGCTTCCCTATTTCCATATTGATCCATGTTTATTTGAATGATTTTATTTATTTCATTTTGATTTATTTTCTTTACAGAGGCTACCAGTGATTGGTAACCCCCGTAAAACCAACTAGGCGTAAAGGCCTCCACTTCAGCAACATTGTCCCCATTCCTAGTTATAAGTAAAGTAAATATAAGTAAAACATAAAAAAATTACTGATTGTTTCCCCCGCGGTCCCCTCAGCTACTGGCGCCCCTTCAGCAAACTTCATGAGTGTTGGATGCTCTTCATTTGATTCTCTGGGCTTGATTTTCCTTATTTTCCTTACTACTTGTGCTTCCTCTTGATCTTCATTTGATAAATTTGAATTGTTTCTTGTGGCGCTTCTGCTTCTTGATTGTGCTTTGTTTTCATCTGTTTCCAATTAATTAGTTTCCTCTTCATTAGTGTTAATTTCCTTTGGAATTTCAGTTCCTTCAATCAATATAAAATTTTGAGTATTCTTTCTGTTGTTTTTTTGCAAATTCCCACAAATTGTAACTTTCATTATTGAAATTTAAATGTTTGAGTATTTTTTTGTAGATTTAAAACTATTTCCTTGTGTTCTTCTTTGACTATTGTTACCAGGCTATTTTTTGAAGTTTTGTTTTGCTGGACCAAAGCCCTTCCCTCATTTCCCAGCTGATTTACTACAATTTCCCCGATGTTACGTTTGAGCTCAGCAACTTTTTGGAGGGCTGACTCTAATTTTTTGATAAGGCTGTAAATATTTGACATGTTGTTTGAATTACATCAAAAAACTGGTTTTTATGGTACTACCTTCAATGCATGAATATTTTTCATTATCAATAATAAATTAAGGACCATAAATATAAATGTTATATTATAATATTGCAGGCATGCAGTAAATCCTGATATTTGGATATTATGTGCATAGCTCAATGCATTATGTATAATAAAATTCATTGCAAACAAGGCTTTTTCATTATAATTTATATAAATAGACTATGTTTATATTAGAGAGCCATTAACACTTAGTATAAATATTGATACATAGTGCATTTTAAAGCCTGTATATTTACCTATTGGTAATAATTTTGTATCTTTTTAGTTGGATTTTGCAAGGTAATAATAATGTAATGGGTTAATAAATTACTGTTTGCCATTAATTGGATGATTTTATTTGCTGTGGCAATTGTGCATTTTATGATATTTATGCACTAGTATCCAATTGGTTGGTTTCACATCCAATTGCACAGGCAATAAGAAACATGGTTGCCACCCTGAGACTGGATGTGATTAGGGTGGCAACCATACTGTAAATTCAGAACCTAAACGTAAAAATGTGGGATTGTCAAATCTTGGTCCAAATTTCAAATCACTTTTGCAGGATAGCCTTTTTTAATTAAATTGAATTCTTTGTATTTTCATTTGAATTTTTAAAAATGCAGGGACTCATAGACACTTTGCAAATTTCAAGTTGAACTGCATATCTCCAATGGACAAAATGAATTAACTGGAATCAGTTTTAAAGAGTTCAAATCCATCAACCATTTTCATTAAGTTTACTATGTTTTTTGAAATTGTGGGATTGTCAAATCTAAGAACCAAATTTCAAATCACTTTTTAATGCCACTAGTAAACTCAGATATTTGTTGCAGGAACTGGAGTACAAATTGAATTTAAAGTAAGAAACTAGGACAAATTAACCCAAATCAAGAAGCTCCACTCTGGATAAAATCAAATGGAAAATACAATCTCAACAACCATGTTTAGACATTAAATTAAGTAAAATATAAAATTGTTTAAACTGGAAATGATTCAATATTCTGCACTCTAAATCACTAATAGCAACCATAAACCCATATAATGATTTATGAGCTACTCTCCTTTCTTCCTTGAAATTTTTTAAAAGTTTTTTGGCCCCTGGCGTAGCCAAGGGGCCAACAAAACTTCTTTTTGTGGAAAGAAGGAGAGGTGGGAAAGGTAAACCATCTGTTTACTGCACTATGTATTCATGTACTGCTATTAAGGATACTTGATTACAGTAGATTTTAAAAAATACTAATAATAAAATCAAATTATGGATTACAATCTGTTTTTACCATGTTGCCTTTTCCTTGGTGTTTTGATAGTTCATTTGCTGTTGATAAGGTGTTTGCATTTAATTGGATGGTTTCACCTCCAGTTGCCTTGGCAATAGGAAATCAAGCCGCCTCTGCAACCACAGTTGGTCTCAGGGAGGCAGCTTGATTTCCTATTGCCAAGGCAACTGGAGATAAAACCATCCAATTAAATGCAAAACCTTATCAACAGTAAATGAACTATCAACACACCAAGGAAAAGGCAACATGGTAAAAACAGATTGTAATCTATAATTCTATTTATTTATTAGCATTTTTAAAAATCTACTGTAATCAAGCATCTAAATTTTAGCTGTCCTAAAATGGAATAGGATGATTTTTAGAATGCCTATGATTCCTAAAAGAATTAGTACAAATCTACTCTAGATCCTTTGACATCCTTTTTGAGATGCCCATAAATTATATTTATTTCAAATTCACCTCATTTTTGATTTGAAATCTGGTTCTTGGATTTGACAATCCCGCAATTTCATATTTGTTAAGTTTTCCATTATGTCTATGATTTGTTTGAAATACAGGAAATCTCAAATTGTACATAAGAATCTTGCATTTCTGATTCATGTATCCTGCACTTGTTTGCTGAGTTTTGTCTTTTTTTAGTTGAGTTATCTACTCAAGAGATTTGAAATTTGCCAATTTAAATAAATTAAAAAAAGTCAAATTAAATTTTTGATTTTATTAAATATTTTATTTTTCACTCAGCTGAGTTGCCCACAAAAGTGATTTGAAATTTGGACCAAGTATTTGACAATCCCGCACTTTTACGTTTAGGTTCTGAATTTACAGTATTTTCTATTGCCTGTGCAATTGGATGTGAAACCAACCAATTGGATACTAGTGCATAAATATCTTAAAATGCACAATTGCCACAGCAAAGAAAATCAGCCAATTAATGGCAAACAGTAATTTATTAACCCATTACATTATTATTACCTTTCAAAATCCAACTAAAAAGATACAAAATTATTACCAATAGGTAAATATACAGGCTGTAATACACACTATATATCAATATTCATACTAAGTGTTAATGGCTCTCTAATATAAACATAGTCCATTTATATAAATTAAAATAAACAAGCCTTGTTTACAATAAATTTTTATACATAATACATTGAGCTATGCACATAATATCCAAATATCAGGATTTTACACATTCCTGCAATATTCTAATATAAAATTTATATTTGTGGTTCTTGGTTTATTATTAATAATGAAAAATATTTATGCAAATAATTATATGTTACCACATTAAATGTACAACATTGTATTAATTATGGGGAATGACAATATTTTAAAAAGAATATTTTTTGATTATGAATTGAAAGAGAAATATCATTTTTAATAAGTTGTCACAAAGAAAGGTTTTATTTTACTCATCAAAGGACAAGTAGGGGAGGGAATGGGCGGCATTTATGTCACTGTTATATATGGTTGTGAAAGGGACAGCATCAGAGATAATAGGGAGGAAATGGGTGGTGGTTTGGTAGTCAGGGTTGGAAGGCAGTTGGCTTGGTCTTGATGGGGGAGATGGGGAGGCTTGGTTTGTTGACTGGGAAGAGGCGACAAGAGCTGATTGATTCAATTGCTCAAATTCTTCTTCTGTCACATATGTGGGCTTGACAAACCCAATGGATGGGCGTGGGGGGAGGAAGGAGTCCTTTCTGGACTTATCACTTGCATAAAATATGACAGGATCAGATAAGTCCTGGAAAAATATGGAAGGGGAAAGCTCATACCCCTTCTCAATTTGGGTGCACAGTTCATTGTATGTGGCAGGCTTTAATTGCCTTAGAGCTGGACCAAAATTGTAAAGACATACATCTGCAAGATGCATGTCAGTGTGGTTGATGGGGTAATACAAACAGGTATGCCCTGCTGCCCTAATTTCCTTGGTTGCCCATTCCTGCTGCTCAATCTCTGTACTCATTACAGCTGTGTACACAGCTTGTTGGATAGCTACTCATCCAGAATGTCCTTGAGCTCCAACTGGTAGGCATATCCATCTGAGGTGTTTGATATTGCTGAGTAATAATTGGCACCCAATGGGTAAACTGCCAACAATACCCCAACAAATAAATACAGGATTGGCCTGTGCTTGTATACGTCAGACTGGATGTGCTTTTCCCCAAAGTCTTGAAAACTTGCCAAAATCTTGGCATATGACAAAAAACAATGTCATTACAGGCTCTCATTGCCCTCCCTTTGATAAAATTGATGATTTAGAATCATAGGAGTCAGTGTCCACCAAAATGGGGCCACTGAGAACTTGATTGGAAAAGATTCTAGCAGCAACCACAACTCCATGCATCCACAAATTGGGTGTGTTTATTGGTAAAAATGTCATGAAGTCCCAGTTGGAGACAAACCTGGACTAGGGGCATCTGCAGGTCAAGTTCCATGATGGCCATCATAAGGGGATGGGCTTTTTTGCTATCAGTTGACATACAGGCTCCAGTTAGGGTCTTCTTGGGAGGAGGGCCACAATTGGCGTGGGCTTGCAGGGTTGCAGCCACAGTGGACTTTAAAAAACTATTGTGGCCACAATTTCCTCAAGGGACATGAGCATCTCTTGCTTATCAGCCATTTCAAGAACAATTTCTGGGTTAATTAGCTTTCTTCTGCATCTTGAAGGCTGATTGGCTGGAGGTGGGATGTGTTTGTCTTGGGAACCTGACAGTGCCATCTGATTGGCTGTTTCTGGATTCTGGCTTCCCTGGGTGACTCCTTGGCTCAATTGACTGGTTCTGGATGCCATTGTTGATATGTGATTTGGGCTGGCAGCTGCCTGTGTGTGATGGGCAAACAGGGCCATGCTTGAGGACGCAGGAGAAAGAACACACTCCTGGGTAGTGCTTGGGGAGGGGCCTGCGGGTTGAGAGTGGCCATAGACAGAAGCTTCACTGTTGGAAGACCCAGTGTAGCCCTGCATGATTTTTTCAAGGCCAGGGAACAGCTTATTTATTTGGTTGTTATTAAAAGAAGTCATAATAAATTTTATATTAAAAAATTAAACTCAAAAAGACAAGTGTATATTTTAATCAATTTTATTGTTAAGTATGTTAAGCCAGTGAGTATTAGGATCTAATTTTTAGCTGCCATAAACTGGAATAGGGTGATTTTTGAGAATGCATATGATTCCTAAAAGAATTGTCAAAAATCCACTCTAGATCCTTTGACTTACTGTTTGAGATACCCATAAATTATATTTATTTCAAATTTACCTCATTTTTGATTTGAAATTTGGTTCTTGGATTTGACAATCCCGCAATTTCAGATTTGTTAATTTTTACATTTTGTCTATGATTTTTTAGACATACTGGAAATCTTAAATTGACATTAAAACCCTGTATTTCTGATTCATGTATCCTAAATTTGTTTGCTGTGTTTTGTCTTTTTTAGTTAAGTTATTTGCTCAAGAGATTCAAAATTTTCCAATTTAAATAAACCAAAAAAATTCAAATTAAATGGTTGATTTTGTTAAATATTTTAATTTTCACTCAGCTGAGTTGCCTGCAAAAGCGATTTGAAATTTGGACCAAGGATTTGACAATCCTGTATTTTTACGTTTAGGTTCTGAATTTACAGTATACTCAGAACACCATAATGTTTGGCTCAATTAATATAAAATTTATTCATCACTTCATTCATCTTAAACCATCAGTAGACCCAAGTGATCCTAAAAATATTCAGTGGCACCAAGGCCAAACTTCTCTAATGATCAGAATATTTTCTCTTGACCCAAAACCAATAGGCCAGTTTACCCTTGACTCAATCTGAAGCAGTGATCCACTCTTGGGCAATCTACTGGTTCAGCATCACAACCCCAAAATTCCTGAGGGCTCCAAAGGAGCTGAAAACTTAAATAGCAATGCATTTTTAGGTGCCAATCCCAAAAACCATAATTACAATAATGGTTGGCATGTGGCTTAACCTAGTTCTTCCTATATTGGCTGGGGTTAAACCTCAAAACCCCTTTTTATTTTAAGCATCTTTTATTATACTCTGCAATAGAGTTGTTCCCACCCATAGGACATTGGAAAGATGGACTGGCTTTCAGGAGAATACCAGAATAGCGGCTCTGCAATGGAGCTGGCATTATGCTCACCTTAGGATAAGGTTGAGAGCAGGAATCATGCTGCCAAAACAGCAGGCTCAACCTGCCAGCAAGGCTCCAAGCAAGTAGGTTTGTGACCCGCAATCTGAGGCAACTGCCCAAATTAACTTATTCTGAAAGTTGACTTACTATATGTTGACAATAAGAATTAAAAATACTTTAATGTTGACAGCATCAAAAGGTCAGAATTAAGTTTTAACTCATTCAGACTACTAAATGTTGACACTTTTTTAATAAACAGAAACCTGTTTCCTGAAAATTTTACTTAATAAAAATTAAGCTTCAAGATATTTTTAGGGTAATGTGATAACATAGATTTTAAAAGGTCCATAAAAAATTATACATGACAATTAAAAAATTCATAAAAATACACTTCAAAAATAATTCATTATGAAATTAGCTATCTTTACTATAATAAATTTTTTCCTATTTATAAAAAAAATCCAATACACAAAAAGATACTACATAAAAATTCACGTATTATAGAAAAATATAATAATCAGAATCAGAAAAAGTAATAAAAAAGGTTTTTCTATATTGAAAACTACAAAAAGCATATAATTTACTAGTAAAATACCAATATAGGCCATGTAACAGTCTAAAGCATCAAACTATCAATAAAAAATCAATGATTTTATAAAAACAGTATCATAAATTATTAATGAGTTACTTAAAATAACTATTTATTTAAAAATATTATACTTAACATATAAGAACTATATACAAAATTAGACAATACTCAATAAATTCAATTAAAAGCTAGACTGTGATCACCTGGTTGCCATTAAGAACTGTGGCAATCTTCTTGATAAATTCCCCAATCTCTGAAAGCTTATATTTGGCCTTGAGAATGACCTTGATCTTCTCTTGATATTGTTTTCCTTGGTGGTTCTCTTCTTCTTAGATGGGCGGTTCTCAATATCTCTGATAAATGCAGCAGTCTTCCCCTGTTGGTCTTTGAGGTGCTTGTAGAAGGTTTTGTTCTGGGCTTGATTCCAAAGGAGAACTTGATATAATTATGCCAGCCCTCCAAAGATGAAGTAGTTTTCATCTCATCTTTAAGAACTTCCTGGTAGCAGTTCCAGTTGGCTTTGGCTCTGGGCTTGCTCCAGCGCTTAGTAACCTTACATCCAATCCACTGTGGTTTGTAATATTCAATGAAAGGGTAGAAGACATCCTCGTGTTTCTTGGCATATGGATCCTGGCATAGGAGGTCAAAGGCTTGTCCAGTATACTCTGGCTTTACAAAGGCTAGTGCTACAAACTGCTGAATTAATAACTTGCACTTTCCTGATGTATCTAGACAGTGGAGCTTGCTGAGCTCAGGTAGACCCTTTAGTTGCCTGTTGACAGCCTGTCAATAATGGAAAAAACACCCCTGGACCTCTCCATCAAAGGTATTTATAAAAGCGTTATACTGGGCAGTTTCATAGTCCATCATTATAGTTGAGGGACCAAGTGCTTTATCATGAGCTTCTTGTTCTGCAGCAATAGTGGCTTCATCCTTTTCATCATCATCTGGATTGGCTCTAGTGCTATGGCCAGGGGGACTCTTTTTATTATTGGGTAGGGCTTTGATGCCCTCCTGAAGAATTTTAAAGGCCTTTGTGTAAATCTCTTCTGTTACTCCAGGAAGCAGAAAGTAGGCAAATGGGAGCAACTTGCCTTCAAAAAGGGTATGTACAATCCATAGTTGGTAAAAAAATATGGGGGCATACTGCAAAGGTACCGTCACATAACCAGGTCTCTGAATCTCTTAACTGCTCCATGTTCTGTTGTGTAGCATAGCATATAATTTTTGCCTCTACTGTAGGCCCATCATCATGTAAAAGGAATAACTCATTGCCATTGAACATCTTTAACTCCTCTTTCAAGACTAACTCTCCTTGGACCATGGCAGATTTCTTATGGGGGAATAGATCACGGTGTTTGTCACATATGTAATTCACTAACTGGTTGCAGTCAGGGATGAGCTTCAGGTTCTCATTAATTAGGTGTGTGGTGGCCTTAACTGCCAAATAAAAAGCCTTGACATCTTTGGAGACTGGAACCATTTAGTAGAGGTACCACTTTAGAAGCTTTTCAATAAGATTGATTAGAGCTTTGCATGTGTGCACTCCTTTTTCACTAGTGACTTTATCCCACCCTTCTGTATTGATTCTGGCAGTGCAGCTTTTATCTTCACACACATAATGCTTGCTTCTTCCTGCTCTCTTCTGATTGTTGCAATTAAAATCATAGTCATCACAGACTAAACTTGCACCTCCTTTGACAGACATTAGAGGGGAAAACCAAGGAACTTATTTGGGAGCTTAAACTCTCTTTTGACACTACATATATTGTGAACCTTTAGGGGATCCCATGGGCCAATTGGTGCTTGATGATAGTCAGACAGGTAATCATCAGGATCTTCTTTATTGATACTTGATGAGGAGGATGGAAGTGCAGATTTGTTAGGCGGTGGAGGGGAATTATCTGGAGTTGGATTCTTGCGCTTCTTGGACTGGGATGAGCTTGATTCCTTGGGGATTGATTCCTTTGAGCTTAATTCATCTGGGATTGACTGGGGTTCTCGAATCTTGGGTATCTTCTTTCTTCCTTGCTTGTTTAGTGGAACCTCATCTCCTTCTTATTAGTACCAGCTTGGAGAAGAGGAGGGGGCAGAGGAGGGCTCTTTGCTTTCAGGGTCTGGGGTCTTCTCCTTTGTCTTCTGTTTCTTTGAGGGCTCTTTGGCTGGTTTTTTGTTGCTGTAAAGACTTTGGGCCTTTACAGAGGCTTTGGGCACTTCCTTGGTTGACTTGGGGTCTGTTTGTGACTTCTTGAAAGATTTGTCCTACAATAATTAGAGTATAGTTCATAAAGTAAGAATAATCATGTGAAACATGAATGAATTTAAATAATAATCAGTTATTTTATTTTTTACTATGAATTAAATAGTTTATAGAAGTATGGAAAGTAATTTTAGAGCTAGTTTATTAGTAAAGAATAGAAAAAACCATGTTTAAATAAAAAGTTGCCATTCTGGTAGTCACAATAGTCAAAAGTATTTAATTTATTTTGTCAGCATAAAAAAACGCTTTAATTTTGACGTCAGCATTAAACTAGAAAAACACTATGTAAATCACTTATAAAGCTTAGTTAATATTTTCTGGAGTTGGTTTTTTAAGGCCAAAACTGATTATTTTTTAAATTTTAAAAAATTAAAGATTTGCATATGTAGCTTATGAAAACTAAATAATAGGGATTGTAGAGCAGACTCCAAAGTACAGCCCTGGGTACCTTGGCCTGAATTATTATACCATTATATGTATGATTTTTGTTAAGCAGCAGTGTTTTACTAATAAAGCAGTGAAGGTGTCAACATTCAGGCAGTCAGCATTCTTTTATAGTAACTCTCCTATTAAATCTTGCTTAAATTATATCACTTTATTTGCTTAGCTGAACCCCTTTGTTGCAATTTAGGTGACCTGTCAATTTGACACAAAGTCAAAATTATAAATACATATATAATTTCTAGTTGTAACATATGCGTTTTGGCTTAAGTGGACTTCTGGAAATAAGCTATAGTTTATCCAGTGAGTTTAAAATAACAGTAAATATCTAAATAATACAAATAACACTTAAAGTTGGCATTTCTTTGTTCAATGCTTATCTTAATATATTTTTAATAAAAAAAGTATAAAATATAAAAAATAGTTATTTTTAGAATATTGTGTTTTTTATTAAGAAATTTATGGATTATTATTTGTTGTCAACATCCAGATATTACTTATTAGAGTCAACCTTAATGTAAAAGTACAAAGAAATTTTCATTTTCATAGTAAACTATATTGATTTTTTGGCTTAAAAATAAGCCTTTGTTTAAAGGGTGTTGACATTATTCCTGTTCCTTTTTAATTTTGCAATTCTGACTTAATAATTTACTATTAAAAATTAGCTTAGTTTTGGAAATGCCCAATTCCAACAGATAAATACTAAAATTATGTTGACTTACTGAATGTTGACAAATAGTCAACATTCAGTGAGTTGACTTGCAGAATGAGTTAATTCTGGCAGTTGCCCAATCCAATTACCTGGCCACTCAATGCCAGACTAGGAAGTCAACTTGAATTTCCAAATCCAATATCATGAACAAATGCTGATCCCCTACGGTGGATACCTTGTTTTGGCGCTTGACTCATTACCAGGATCAAGCCACCCCCTTCATCATCCAACCACGTGATCAACAATCATGTTCCTGTTATTCTTGATTCACAATGACTATATAATCACTATCTCTCAATAAAGATTATTATCTAGTTTCTAAATATTTTTCCCCTTGTAACTCTGCTAAAACAGCACAGTTACAACAATGCAATAATGATTAATTTACAATGAAGCATTAGGTGAGATGCATTTTGGGAACTATCCAGTAAACTCTAATACCATAGGCTGGTCCTAAAAGGTTCTGGGGTCAATTATCCATGCAATAATAATCCAATAAATAGATATTTCCCTTATAAATAATAAAAATCATACTCTTTTTCTCTTCCAGTATACCCTACCTTAAGGTTTTATCTGTGTTTAAGATAGTGAAGAATGTGTTTTGATCTGCCTAGTTAAGCTAAAGGTATATTAATGTTAACATTTGTGTATTGAAATACTTAGTCCTCATACAAGGAATTGATATCCTCTTTCCTGTAACTAAAATTGCCAAATCTCACACCCCAAAGTTGAGAGTTTTTTAATTTAAAAGCTTAAGAGAAACTCCTATTTTGGTTTTTGGATCTATCCTAGACATGCTAGTAATAATGTTTTTAGGTTATCTTTTTGCTTTTAAATCTCTAACTTATTTTTCCACTCCTTCTATGATTTTTTATTTAATTTTCAGGTTTTTTCTTCTTTTTTATCAACTCTTGTATGCTCTTTTCATTTTCTCTACTCTACACTTTGGGTGTTTGTTTTTGGATCTCCATTTTAATTTATGTTTCTTTTTATTAAGTCTTATGTACCTCTGTCTTTTTAAGGCTATCCATAAGTCTATTATCACCTATTTTTTAGTTCAATCCTTGGGTAAATAATTAAAGAAGTTGAGGGTAAATCAGCTCCTCTTTAAGCTCACCTCAAATATTAAGAAATGCATAATCATCTTTGAGCAATAACACTTGAAATCAAGTTAATATTGTTTGACTTGTACCTCAAAAAACAATTGATGGGTTTTGGCGCTTGTCTCTTCTAAACTTTAGCTTCCTCATTTTATTTACATTTTATAGTAGTATAAGTGTTTACTTGTGATTTCTTTTGAATCCTTGTATTACAAACTAAGTAATTTATATAATAGTACCCAATATTTGAATTTGGTTAGTTTAAACTCTGTTGTCAACTATGACTGTTAACCCAATCATATAATTAGCTTCCTAGACCAAAAATCTATTATTAAACTGGAATTTATTAGTTTTTATTTTTTGTGAATCACAAAATACAGGTCTTTCAATTGTGCCTTTGGAGGAGTTGCATTTTGATTATTAAGCCCTCTAATCCCCTTTGGCATATTGAAAAGAGATTCAACCTAAAAAAGGTGATACTCCCATTCACCTTTTTTCTGATGACACAAGTGATTCTTGACCCAAATTATGAGATTAACCAGTGATCTATCTGCCCTTCTACTGTATTGTGGTAAACATTTATCATATAAGAATCATTTTTGAATTTTTAATAAAGTTAAGGTCTATTTATATTCTCTTTTGTGATTTTTATTGTACTTTGGCGCCATATCCATAGTTGCAACCAGAGGACATTTCTTTGATGGATATTCCAGGGATCAAGGTAAAAACCTTATTCATCCCTGAAGACTAAACTCTGGCAAAGTACAAACCCAATCCTACAGTTAGGATTCCTTGTTGTGTGTCTTGACTGCACCTAAGAACACAACTTTACTTAGTTTGATAAATTAAATAAATTCATATATCACTTCTTAAAAGTTATTGGGAGAATTGATCTGGTTAATCTTTTACACCTTGTCAACTTTCCTCTATTTGACTAACATAAACATACTTGGACTTAAATCTTAGCTTATAATTATCTTCCTAAGAGCTTCAGAACTTATACATACTTACACCATCACCATATGTTTTATTGGAAATGAGATAATGTTACATTTTAGCCATCCCAAGCGCCTCATCACAGATGGGGGTAAGGAACTGGTAAGAGACATCATAAAAGCTTATTGTGTTAAAGACATCTTAAAAATAGTAGTGAGAAGCCTATAATCTCTAGGCCAACAGGTGTGTAAAATACCTGAAAAGAGAACTATTACAGTTAATTAACAAACTCTCACAAGAACATCCAAATATCACCTGGACCAAAATTCTGTCAACATCCATTCTTATTCTACAAGCTAGGGTCAACAGAGGTACAGGTTTCAGCCCCAGCACTCTAGCCTTTGATACTCCTGATGATGTTAGCATAATCTTGCAAGGCAAACTGAAGTATGTGGTCCCTGACAAGCCTTCTCTCAAAATCACTTAATTTCTAGCACAATTGTGCACCAAGGCCTGTAAGATCAAAAAAGGATGGGTCCATGGCCAACCAAACATTTAAAAGCTTGTTATGCATTTTTTGAGTCAGTTAATACCTTGAATACTGCAGTGCTAAACTTGAACTCAACCACCTCAAGATGCTCAAAATAACAGCATCTATGATAATAACACTTATAAACTTTAAGATGGCCAAGAGAACACAAAAGACTAGATCACAA
Organism: Entomophthora muscae; assembly: GCA_014839935.2. Lineage (NCBI taxonomy): Eukaryota > Fungi > Entomophthoromycota > Entomophthoromycetes > Entomophthorales > Entomophthoraceae > Entomophthora > Entomophthora muscae. The sequence goes on along the minus strand of QTSX02000723.1, from coordinate 355,796 downwards.
CCAATTGTGTCCCTACCATATCATTCCTGCTCAGAAACAATTTGCCCACTTTCTCTAGATACTCTTCAAATCCTGGTCCTGATTGAGAACAAAATAACAGGTAAAAGGGGGTGTTACTCCAAGTTTGATACCTCAACTAAAAAAAATCTTATTATAAAAACATGGCACTCAACAAGTTACTGCTGTAACTTTTCTGTTTTAGCAGAGTTACAAGGGAAATTTTCTTAGAAGATAGATAATAATCTTTATTGTGAGATAGTGATTATATAGTTAACGTGAGTCATAGAAAACAGGAACATGATTGTGTAGATAATACAGTAGGATGATGAAGGGGATGGCTTGATCCTGGTCATGAGTCAAGCGCCAAAATGAGGTATCCACCATAAAGAATCATCATCTGTTCATGCTGTTGGATTTGGAAATTTGAGTTGACTTCCTAGTCAGGCTTCAAGTGACTGGATAATTGGGTTGCAGGTCATAAACCTGCTTACTCAAAACCTTATTGCTGGGTTAAGTCTGCTGTTTTGACACCCCCAGCTGAAGATTGGTCTCCTCTGGGGCAGGTTTTCAGGAAGGTTCTCAGGAGCCCAGGCGCCATAATGGACTAACTGTTGTTCTGTGGCAGGTAGGGCGGTCTCACACTGTCTCTATCTTGCTTTTCAGGGTCTCAGGCAATCATGGTGGAGGACCTTGTCTTTTTAATGTTTCCTGAGTCCTTGCACAAGGTAAGTGTTTTTTGTTTACCTTTAAGATGATTGTTGGGCCTACTTTTTTGGGTTGTATTTTACTTTTGTCAATGTTCATGACCCAAACTTTGTCACCAACCTTGTGTCTGTTTTAGATGGGGAAAATTTCTTTTGTAGATGCTTGTTTTCTCTTTTTGTTTGATCACCATTGGCCTCTATGACCTGGGGATCTGAACAAGGGGGGATCTTGCTTGTAATTATAGCTTGGGTCCTGATAATACTTGAATGATATTGGGCTGTGTGCCATATACCAACTCAAAAGGGCTTTTCCCAGTGGATCTGTTCACACAAGTTTAGCATACAAGTAGTGCAGTTGGTAGCTGCTTATACCAGTCTTCAGGTCTCTGGTGGTGAGCTTGGCCAAGGATTGCACAAGGCTTCAATTTAGATGCTCCAAACGTCCATTGGCCTGAGGGTGGTAAGGTGTTGTCACGGTGTGCTGGACCCCATTCTTGGTGGGGTATACATTGGTATCTCCAGAGGTCAATTCTTTGCCTCTGTTGGTATCAGTAGTTCTGGCTTTCCAAACTTACTGATGATTTCTTTTACTATGAATTACCGCACATCATTGCCTGTGTGAGTTTTCACTGCTTGCACCACTGGCCAGAAAGTGGAAAAGTTTATAGCAGTGATGATGTATTTCTTCCTGTTGTGTTTTCCTGGTTGGGGCCCACAATGTCTAGGTCCCATATTTTGAAGAGTAGCTGTGAACAAATAGGCAGTACAGATCTAGGTGGGGTATTGCTTTTTGCAAATTTTTCACATACTTTGCATTGGTCTAGGACTTCCTGGACTTTGTGGTATAGGATTGGCCAGCATGCTTTGTGTTTAAAGAACTTGTAGAGGTTGCAACTCTTTTTGTGCCCTAGGTCTCTATGGTAACATAGGATGGTGTCAACTGGCTGATGTGTGGGGTATAAGGGATGGTGGTTCTGCAAGACATTTTTTGATGTAAGGTTCCATAAATGTCTACAAATAAGTGCTTGTTCTTAATAACTGTTCCTTTTTTTATGTCTGTGGTGCCAGGGAGGAACCTTTTTTCCTTTGTCTAAAGTACCAAGAGGGGCCAGTCTGGGTTGAGCCCATTTTATCCTCTTGTGGCACAGATGTACAGGCGCAAGAGTGCGTCTGCCATGGCAAGTTCTGGACCAGGTTTGGATTGTATGAGCATATTGAATCTCTCCAAGAGTTCCATCCAGCTACCTGATAGCAGGATAGATTTTCTTAGGTTTTGAAATATATGAGTGACTTTTTGTTGGTCAAAGCTGTGAATTCTTCCTGTTGTTTTAGATAAAAACATTGTTTGACTAGACAGTGTACAATGGCCAACAACCCCTTGTGATGGATAGGATATCAACACTTGCCATCTGTCAGTTTTCGTGATTTGTAGGCTACAGGCAGGAAGTCACCATCATTGTTTTTGGTTTATAGCACCCCCCACAATGGATGCGTCTGAGGCATCAGTTTCCATCTGGTACTCCCCATTGTGTTTGGTGTATTGCAGGATAGGTGCTGTTGTGAGTTTCTTTTTGAGGCATCTGAGCAGAGGTCACATTGGGGGTCCACACAAACTTGGATTTGGCGCCAGTTATGGCAGATAGGGGCCTGTCAAGATGCCACAGTCAGGTATGAAGTGGTGTATGTAGGCCGCCATTCCCAGAAATGTGCGGAGTTCCTGTAAGACTTCAGACTTTTTCAACAACAGCTGCAGTTGTATCAAAGCCTGTGCTCAACCATCACCAAAAAATTACTATTTCCCAAGGAAACAAGAGATACAGCTAGGATTGAGACAATAGTTTTATTGATGAGCCTAAACAGGAGGAGATTGAACTGCTTGGAATAATAGAACTGTGAGGGTTATTATACCCAATTCTATGAAAAGGTGATGATAGAAGAATTATTTTTAAGCAAGATTAAATCATGATTTCAAATCAAAAATATATCTTCAGAAGTAAGATTCTAAAAGCTGGAATTGAGGGCTTTTGGTTGACAATAATTTAGGCTGAAATGGTTCAGTATTTGCGGAAATATAGGTGATCAAAGATAGTAAAGGAGAAACAAACAAACAAAGTCTTGGCATAAATATCAACAAAATAGAAAATATCAACTGAGACTTAAATTCTCAGTCCTGAAAGTTCCATATTGTCCTTGGGTGGTGGCATCTTGCAGATGGCCTGTATCTTTTGATGTCTGGCTTGATGCCGTCTTTTGAGACTATGTGCCCTAGGAAAGGCAGTTGCTTGCGTAAGAACTGGTATTTGGAGGGTTTGGCTAGCAGCTTGTGTTGTGCCAGGGTAGCAAAGACTGCCTCTAAGTCTTTGTGATGTTGTTCTAACAAAGGGCTGTAGACAATAATGTTGTCCAGGTACACTAGTGTGTGCTTACCTATGTGTGGCACAAATACTTTGTTCATAAAGGTTACAAAAGTAGACAGGGCATTTGTCATGCTAAAGTTGAGCACTACACACTTTTATTAGCTGTATTTAGTACAGAAGGTTGTTTTGGGGATATTTTCCTCCTTAATACGGATCCAATTGTAGCCTGCAGTTAGGTCAATCTTGGAGAAGACTGTGGCACCGCCTAAAGCGTCAAAGAGGTTGTCAATAAGTGGTAGTGGGTAACAAGTCTTGATAGTAACTTTGTTTAGGGCTTGGTAGTCTTTGACTAGACGTAAGGTACTGTCCTTCCTGGCCACAAAGAATACAGAGGCCCCAAAAGGAGACTGTGAGAGGCAGATAAGTCCTTTTTCTAATGCCTCATTAAGGTAGGCATGTAAAGTGTTGTCTTCATTTGAGGTCAGCCTGTAGATGGGTTGCACTTTGGGTACAGCTCCTTTGAGTTGAATTGAATGTTGGATATGTTTTTCTGGATGCATCCAGGGTAAAGCCTCCTTGAAGATTTCTGGATGACGGGCCACAATTTTGTGGTCCTGAGGTGTGGAGATATCCTGGTGATCCTTGAAATGTATGATCTCATACTGGCAGGAGTCCCAGTCAATTGTCTTCAGGTTTTCTCTTTTGTCCATGGTCTTCCTAATGCACACAAAGATATGGCTGTGTAGGAGTTGGTCCACTGAGTTAGGGTAAATCTGGTGGTTGACACCTTCACGCTTGATGGTCAATACTGAGGTTGCCCAGCATACATGGGGATTGTTCTTTCACAGCCAGTCCAAACCCAGTACAATGTCAAACTTTGGAAAGTCAATGATGGGGCCTTGGATGGTGGAATGCAGTTTCTTGAGCATGACAGAGAAGGGACAGCTTCCCTTGTTATGGCAATGTGATGTTCATCAGCTAAAACCATGTTTTTAATCTGCAAAGGATTAGTGGCTAGCTTGAATTTGTCCACAAAGCTGCTGTTGACTAGGGTTCAATCCACACCCAAGTCCAGGAGTGCCAAGCTTGTGTAAATGCAAAAGCAGAAAGGATAAGACATCAGTGTATTGGGATGTCTGGCAATGGTGTAAAGTACTAGGTCTTCTAAGGGTATGTGATTGTACAAAAGTCACTGTTAAGTATTTAGCCAAAAAAATAATCTGAGATATAAAGTTGCTCTGTTTTTGCTGTTTGTTTTATGTAGATAGGTTTGGCTGGATTTCAGCAGATAAAGATTTCTTAAAACTTAGTATCTATATTCAATAAAAGAACAGAAGGCAAGATTGGCCAAATCAATCTTGGAGACCAGGTGTCTCAAAAATGATTTAATTAACCAGGAAGATTAATTGATAAATACATGGTAATATAACTAATGAGGATTTAATTATATTAGTTAATTGCCTTGACTGTGTCAAGAAGTTTGATTAAGGTTAATCAAAAGTAAACCCCCAATTTTTGGGTTAAAAGCGCTGTTTTGGCAAATTCATTAGGTTAGAAGTGCTGTGCTGCTGCCTAATTGTTTTTGAGAAGTGCCCAGGCGCCTCCCAGTGAAGTTTTCAAGCGCTGGGGAGCCGCCTGAGAAAATTGCTGGGCGCTGTAGTAGCACCTGGTTTGAGTTTTGAAGTGTTTTAATGGGTTTTAAGGCAAAAAAACCATTAAATGTGAAGATAACTGAATAAAGCAAGGATGTCTAGGAAATCAGGTTTGATCAGCTGGTTCCCAGTTGGAGCATTGGTAGCTGAGTTTTGGAATGTGTATATTCCACAGGGTTTTGGTGCTGGGAGCTGAGGAAGCTCCATGCCAAATTGATACATTGAGATGAATGGCGTCAGGTAACTACTTCTCATTGTAGGTTAATTCTCATAGGCTGAGAATAAATGAGATCTTTAAGGTAAAGATCTAGGTTTGAATGAATTAAATTTCATAGACCATGTGATATGTATCATAGATTGATTCAAGAACCAGAGGGGTTTTCAACTGAATATGCCCCAAATGATATATAAGCAAAAACAGCTAAATTTTAAATAAAGATATATTGTCAATTTTGACGCTTTCCCCTCAACTAATTTTTAATTTATCATGTCTTCTTTTTTATCATTTTAGAGAGAAAATTTGGGGTGCTTTGTGTAGAAACCGCTGCTGCTAGTAAGGAAGTCCCTACCAGTTTACTCAAGGTGGCTTAGGCAAGTCTGGAGGTTTCTTAGATTGCACCTGAGGAGTCTTTGGTAGAAGTGAAAGCAGCTTTTGAACAACTATACTCTGACTGTTTTGCCAGAGAAGGAACCCTGGCACAAGAATATTGAGTTTATGCATGGGACTCCTGGAACTTGCTGTTAGGGTTTGATGAAATTTTGCAACAAGTAAAGGAAAGAGCCAATTGTGAATTTGAGGCGTTGAAAAACAGAGAGGAAAAGAGTGTTGAAATTATGGCTTGTTAGAGAGATGACAATAAAGTATTTTCTCACAGAATTGCCTCCCTGGAGGCAAAGCTCCTTGAAGCTTTATCACAGGAAGTTACTGGTAAAAAGAGTCAAGGGCAAGATAAAGGTAAGTTTGACTGGTTAGACCTGAATCTGCCACAGGGTAATTGGATCATTGGACATTTGTCCATGTCCTTGGGTTGGTACTCATTGTTGGGTGAGTCAGGTGATATGCAGGGAGAGTATGGCTTGCTTAATGCTCTCCCCGGGCTTTTCCCTTGTCTTGGTTGCCTTGTGTGGCAGTAATACAGAAATGGGTACAATTTGACTGGCAATTGTTCCCACTTCCATGTCCATTTGAGCCTGAAGGTTTATTATTTGGTGTTGTTTCTGTTGCTCTCAGGGGGTGGTCAAGCGGAGCGCCTGCCTGGATGGGAGTCCTTGGGTCTTTCTTGTTTTCCAGTTTGCGCCTTGTGGAGAGTGTTGGATGTTTGTTCAGCTTTTTCTGCCTCACAATACAGACTTTGCAAGTTAGTTACTTGGTCCAGGTTTACATGTCTCATTACATGCAACTTGAGTGTGTCATAATACATGAGGTGTGTGACTGGGGTGTCAAAGGCCATGTCAGAGGGTGTGTGTAATCAGAGTTCTTCATAGGTGCGGGTGAGTTCCTTCACAGTGCTTGTCTGGGTTAAATTCTTTACTTGATGTATTATCATGAGTGTGGTGTCCTTAAGCAAAAATCTTGCCAATAAGTCTTGGTTGAAGATATCCCAGTCCTTTTTGGTATTTTCTTTTTGCCACTTGTTGCACCAGGTGCCAGTGTTGTGAGTCAGTCAGATGGAGATTTCTTCAATCCAAAATTGCTGTGGGCACTCCATTTGGGCCAGTTTGCTCTGAGCAGACTGGATCCATGTGGCAGTGTTGTTGTTGTTAGCCCCAGCAAAGGGCTCCAAGTCAGCGCTAAAGAGTCTTTGGGCTATGTAGGCTGGCATGGTGCTTTCATCTGTGTTGTAACTGTGCTGTTTTATCAGAGTTACAAGGGGAAAAATATTTAGAAACTAGATAATAATCTTTATTGAGAGATAGTGATTATATAGTCATTGTGAATCAAGGATAACAGGAACATGATTTTTGATCACATGGTTGGATGGAAGAAGGGGGTGGCTTGATCCTGATAATGAGTCAAGAGCCAAAACAAGGTATCCACTATAAAGGATTATCATTTGTTCATGTTGTTGGATTTGGTAATTTGAGTTGACTTCCTAGTCTGGCTTTGAGTGACTAGGTAATTGGATTGCAGGTCACAAACCTTCTTGGTTGGAACCTTGCTGGCGGTTCAAGCCTGTGGTTTCAACACCCCCCTGACTGAAGGTCAGCCTTCTCTGGGGGCAGGTTGTCAGGGAGGCTGTCAGGAGCCCAGGCGCTATATTGAACTAGTTGCTGTTCTGTGGCAGGCAGGGCGGTTTCACATTGTTTTTGTCTTGCTTTGCAGGATTGTAGGCAATCATGGTGTAGGTTCTTGTCTTGCTTACGTTTCCAAGCCCTTTCACAAGGTAAGTGTTATTGTTATTCACCTTTAGAATGATCACTGGCCCCACTTTATTGGTTTTTAGTTTGCTCTTGTCAACATTCATGACCCAAACTTTGTCCCCCACTTCATTTCTGTTGTGGATGGGGACAAAGATCTTTTGTAGACGTTCATTTTCCCTTTCTATTTGCTTGATATTGGCCTCTATTACTTGAGGGTCTGAGCAAGGGGGGCTTTATTTAGAAATCCCATTTTAGGTTCTGTCAATGCTTGAATGATATTGGGCTGTGTGCCGTATACCAGTTCAAACAGGCTTTTCCCAGTGGATCTGTTCACTTGGGTTTGACACACAAGTAGTGCAGTCAGTAGCTGCTTATACCAGTCTTCAGGTCTCCTGGCAGTGAGTTTGGCTAAGGCTTGCACAAGGCTACCATTAAGCTGCTCTACGCGTCCATCAGCCTGTGGGTAGTATGGTGTTGTTACAGTGTGTTTGACCTCATTTTTTGCAAGGTATACATTGGTTGTTTTGGAGGTTAATTCTTTCCCTCCTTTGGTTATCAGGAGTTCTGGCTTTCTAAACTTGTTGATTATCTCTTTGCCAATAAACTTTTGTACGTCATTGCCAGTGTGTGCCTTTAATGCTTGGGCTACTGGCCATCTTGTAGCAAAGTTGATGGTGGTGATGATGTATTTCTTGTCATTGTGTTTTCCTGGCATGGGGCCAACAATGTCAAGAGCCCATATCTTGAAAGGTAGTTGTGTGCAGATGGGAAGTACTGACTTTGGAGGGGCTTTACTCTTGGCTAATTTCTTGCATGCCTCACATTGTTCTAGACCTTCTTGAACATTGCAATACAAGGTTGGCCACCAGGACTTATGATTAAGGAACTAATATAGGTTTTGACTCTTGGTATGTCCAAGGTCTCTGTGATAGCGTAGGATGGTGTCAACTTGCTGATGTGTAGGGATGTAGGGAATGGTTGTGCTGTCAGAAATTTTTCTGTGTAGGGTCCCATATACGGCGGCAAATAGGTTTTCATTTTTGATGACTGTTTCCTTTGTTATGTTGGTTGTGCCAGGGGGAAACCCTTTGTCCTTTGTTTGCAATACTAAGAGGGGCCAGTCTGAGTTGAACCCATTTTCTCCTCTTGAAGCACAGACATACAGGCGGGACAGGGCGTCTGCCATGGCAAGCTTGGCCCCAGGATTGTACTGGATGAGCATGTTAAACCTCTCCAATAGCTCCATCCATTGGGCTTGGCAGCGCAACATATTTGCTTGAGTGTTGAAATAGATGAGCAACTTGTGGTCAGTTAATGCTGTGAATTCTTCCTGCCGTTCTAGGTAGCAGCGCCATTTGACTAGACAGTGCACAATAGCCAACAGTTCTTTATTGTGGATAGGGTATTGACACTTGCCATCTATCAATTTTTGCAATTCATAGGCTACAGGCAGGAAGTCACCATCATTATTTTTGATTCATAGTACTCCCCCTAATGGATGCATCTGAGGAGTTAGTTTCCATTTGGTATTCCCCATCACGTTTGGGGTATTGCAGGATGGGAGCTTTTGTGAGTTTCTCCTTGAGGCGTCTAAAACAGAGGTCATATTGGGGGGTCCACACTCTTGGACTTGGCGCCTGTTATGGCAGATAAGGGGGCAGTCAAAACGCCACAGTCAGGTATGAAGCAGTGTACATAGGCTACCATTCCCAAGAAGGTGCGGATTTCCAACTTATCCCTGGGTGGTAGCATCTTGCAGATGGCCTGTATCTTTTGACTGTTGGGTTTGATGCTGTATTTTGAGACTATGTGTCCCAGGAAGGTTAATTGCTCACGGAAGAACTGGCACTTGGAGGGGTTGGCCAACAGTTTATGTTGTGCCAAGGTAGCAAAGACTGCCTCGAGGTCTTTGTGATGTTGTTCCAACAAAGGGCTGTAGACAATAATGCTGTCCAGGTACACTAGGGTGTGCTTGCCTATGTGTGGCGCAAATACTTTGTTCATAAAGGTTGCAAAAGTAGACGGGGCATTTGTCATGCCAAAGTTGAGCACTACACATTTGTAGGTGCTGTATTTGATGTGGAAGGCTGTTTTAGGGATGTCTTCCTCCTTGATGCAAATCTGGTTGTAGCCTGCTGTCAGGTCAATCTTGGAGAAGACTGTGGCTCCTCCTAAGGCATCAAAGAGGTTGTCAATCAGTGGTAGTGGATAAAAATTCTTAATGGTAACTTTGTTTAGGGCTCAATAGTCTGTAACTAGACGTAAGGTACCGTCCTTCTTAGCCACAAAGAATATGGCAGCCCTAAAGGGAGACTGTGAGGGGCGGATAAGTCCTTTTTCCAATGCCTCCTTGAGGTAGGCGCGTAAAGTGTTGTCTTCATTTGGGGGTCATCCTATAGATTGGGGCGCCTTGGGTACAGCCCCCTTGAGTTGGATGGAATGCTGAATGTGCTTCTCAGGGGGCAGCCCAGGCAGCGCTTCCTTGAAGATTTCTGGATGACGGGCCATAATTTTGTGGTCCTGAGGTGTGGAGGTATCCTGGTGATCCTTGAAATGTATGATCTTGTACTGGCAGGAGTCCCAGTCAATTGCCTTCAGATTTTCTTTCTTGTCCAGGGTCTCCGTGATGTGTACAAAGACATGGTCACATAGGAGTTGGTCCACAGAGTCAGGGTAGATCTGGTGGTTGACACCTTAACGCTTGATGGTCAACACTGAGGTTGCCCAGTCTATGTGAGGATTGTTCTTTTGCAGCCATTCTAGTCCCAGCACAATGCCAAACTTTGGGAAGTCAATGACGGGACCTTGGATGGTGGAGTGGAGGTTCTCAAGCATGACAGAGAAGGGGGCAGTTTCCTTTTTCACAGCAATGTTATGTTTGTCAGCCAGGACCACATTTTTAATCCGTGAAGGATTAATGGCCAGCGTGAACTTATCCACAAAGCTACTGTTGACCAGGGTTCAATCTGCGCCCAAATCCAGGAGTGCTGAGCCTGGTAACTGCAAAAGCAGAAATGATAGCACATCAGTTTATTGGGATGTTTAGAGATGATGTACAGTACCAGGTCCTCTGAGGGTAATTGGATCATTGGGCATTGGTCCACATCCTTGGGTTGGTACTCATCATTGGGAAATTTGGGAGTTGTGTGTGGAGAGCTTGGCTCACTTAATGCTCTCCCTGGGCTTTTTCTTTATCTTGATTGCCTGCGTGGAAGTGATATGGAAATGAGTTTAATTTGACTGGCTTTTGATTGAATTCCCATGTCCATTTGAGCTTTTGGGTTTATGGTTGGTGTTATTCCTGTTGCTTCATGAGGTGATCAAGTGGAACGCCTGCCTGTGTGAGAGTCTTTGGGTCTTTCTTGTTTTCCTGTTTGTGCCTTATGGAGGGCATTAGAGGTTTGCTCTTCTTTCTCCACTTTGTGGTACAGGCTCTGTAGATTAGTCACCTGGTCCAGGTTTACATGTCTCATTAAATGTGACTTGAGTGTGTTGTAGTACATGAGACAGGTATCTGGAGTGTCAAAGGCCATGTCAGAGGGGGCATGTAGTTGGAGTTCCTTGTAAGCACGGGTGAGCTCCTTTACGGTGTCATTCTGGGTCAAATTCTTTACTTGGCTGATGATCATAAGTGTGGTGTTCTTTAGCACAAACCTTGCCAAGAAGCCCTTCTTGAAGGTGTTCCAATCTTTTTGATGTGATCCTCATGCCACTTGTTGCACCAGGTCCAGCATTGTGTGTCAATCAAATAAAGATCTCTGAAATCCAGAAACATTGCGGGCATTCCATTTGTGCCAGCTTGCTCTGGGAAGATTGAATCCATGCTGTGGTGTTGTTATCATTGGCTCCAGCAAAAGGTTTCCAATGTGGCACTTTGAAGTCTCTGGGCTACGTAGGATGGCATGATGCTTTCATCAGTCACTTGAGGGGTAACAGCGGGTGCTTGGAAGAACCCCTGTGCCAACAAGGCATTGAAGGTGGGGAGCGCGACTACCATTTTCTGGTAGAGCACAAAGCTGCCAGGTATTTTGGCACCAGGTGTGTACAGTGTCCAATCCAGTGTAGGCCAGACATGATTCTATCAAGGATTTGTTGACTGCAGCAAGTACAGCAACAGGCGGAATTTGGGGGATAAAGTAGGATGGAAACCTACTTCTGCTACCAATTCTTGTAACTGTGCTGTTTTAGCAGAGTTACAAGGGGAAAATATTTGGAAACTGGCTAATATTCTTTATTGAGAGATAATTATTATATAGTCATTATAAATTTTGGATAACAGGAACATGATTACCTTGATCACACAGTGGGATAGTAAAAGGGGTGGCTTGATCCTTGTAATGAGTCAAGCACCAAAACAAGGTATCCACTGTAAGAGATCAGCTTCTGTTCATGTTGTTGAATTTGGAAATTTGAGTCAACTTTCTAGTTTGGCTTCAAGTGACTGGATGATTGGATTGCAGGTCACAAACCCACTTACTCAGAACCTTGCTGGCAGGTTGAGCCTGCTGTTTTGACAATACACTCAAGCATGGTGACTCAAAACTTAAACCAAAAATGAAACACAATAGAAACTCAATATGTAAACAAAGCCATTCAATCATTGTGTGCTGTGGAATGTAATCAAAAATGATACCAAGGTATCTAAAATAGGGCACACAATCTGAAACAAAAAATTTAAAAATATTTGTTGGGTGCTTATATATGCATGGAATCTGGGAAAATGGTTGGAAACTTTTTTTGGTATTCTAAAAAGGCTTTTTAAAACCAAAAACAACTAATTAAGAAATGAAAAACCTGTAATTGTAATATTGGGTGGGAAAACTCCAATTAAATATCCATATTCAGAAAAAAAGCAAAAATTAAAATTAGGGAGTAACTTAAAGATAATTTATTTAGTATTTTGTTAAATTTTGAAATAGAAGGAACACAACAACAGAATAACAATGCACCTGTTGTGCGGCACAGTTGTGGTTGTCCCCACAGGTCAAAAAATTGAGCCAGTACAATGCAAGAGCCTACTCAGGAAGGAGACAGGAGAGGAGAGCTCAATATTGAGGTTGCACTGACACATCCAGTTCAAGGAGCACAATGTCCAAGGGTGAAGAGCCTTGATCCTCAGGTCCACAAGATGAAACAGAAGCCCACCAAGGTTATCACCACCAAAACAGTTAGAAACACGGAGTCAAGTTTACTTTGTTTGTGTTTGACCCCGTCTACCGCCAGGAGTTGGTCCTGTCAGCCATGATGGAGAAGGTTAAGCCTTTTCTTGACACTATCTAAAAGCCCTACCTTGGCAACAGCAATCAGGAAGATGAAAACAAGCCCAAGTTTTTCCAAACCGCAGATGGGCAGCAGGTGTTTAAGAAAGTTGCTGTTTTATACAACAAGGTGCCCATGCCTTGTGTACCTGTCCCTGAGCAGGATCCAGATTCAACTACTCCTGCTAAGGCCACCTTTAAGGTCATTCCTAACATAAAGTGTATCATCCTTCTTAGGCTTATGTGGGAATCTGGTAATTACAAGACAGCTGCAACCCTTGTTGGGATGGATCCCAAGTATGCCAGCAAGGTATTTAACCAGTTCATCAATACTGGCTGTGCTCTTGCTGTGGAGAAATCCTTGTGTGTATCCACCATGCTCACCAAGGAGCACAAATGGACAATTTGTCAGTGTAGAAACCAATACTTCCATCTCTAACTATAAAATATAAAGTTGATGGACAAATCCCTGTTTGGGCCCAAGGCTTCAATTTCCTTCTACTACTGTGTGGTCAAGGGTCTGAAGTTTTTGTGGGAAAAACTTGGGGTATCTCCATATAACCAAAACAGCCCTTCTGATATTGAGACCAGGAAAAATACACAGAGGCGTACACTGCCCTCAAAGCCAAGGGGATGGTCAAATTTTACTATATTGACAAATTGGCATTCACCTTGTCTATGCACAATGCATATGGGTATGTCCCCAAAGGCTCAAATGACAGGGTAGCTTGGCGTGCTACAGTCTGTACCATAGCATTTTTGATGGTGGCTCTCCTCAGTCCAAAGGGGATTGAGCTTTATCAAATGATATTGGGTTCTCACAACAGCAGTACCTTCTTATCTTTTCTCTGATTGGTCCAGGAGCACCCGAGGCACACAAGCCTGGGCTTCACTAATGTAATTGTACTTGATAAAGTTGGTCTCCATAAGGTGGCAGATATTCTTGAGGAATTTCCAACAATTGACACCAGCATTGAAGTTGGCCCCCAACAATTGGACACATCAAATTTCTGCCTCTTACTTCTCCCCACAAATCCCCATTCCTAAACCTAATCAAAGAGGTCTTTGGGTGGCTAAAGCAAGTTGTCAAGTGGGGGACGCCAACTGGGACCAAGGACCTCTTTGATTTGCTGCAGGCTGGGATCCACACCCTTCCAGCAGAGACTGTGGCCAAGTTTTATGGCCACACTGATTCATTCATCCCTGTCTTCCTCTCCAAACAGCCAATTAATTAAAGACTTAGATATTACAACTATTTTTATATTCTTTAATTTACTATTTTAGATTTATGGATTATCATTTTATATTTAGAAGCTTCTAAGCCCTAATTTCATAAAACAGTACCACTGATGCAGATGCCTAATATTTTTTATTATAAATTAATTTTGTTTTATTGTATTATGTTGTGACAATCCCAAATGTTTAATACCAAAATATGATAAGTAGATAAAAATTTCAATTCTGTCAAATAAATACAAAAAGTAAATTAAAAAATATAATATAAAGCGCTCAAGTCAGAAGTGAATTTTATTGAAATATATTATTATACTTTTATGAAGACCTTCTCTGGGTTTTCTATATGAATTGTTTTCTAAAATAAAAGTTGTCAAGTATATACTTCTTGGAAGTATAATAAACAAGATAAATGGGAAAATTAAGAAGAGAAAGATACTTTATTGGATATGAATATGGATAATATATAATATCATGGAAAGCCACATACTGTCCATGTACATCATGATAGTCATGGGGCTTATCTAAGTAATGTTCCTCTTAAGTCACAAGGCTTAATCAAGTTGTGTTCCACTTAGGAGCTGGATTGTGTGATCCCCGTAATAGATGGTCAAAAGATAGTAGTACCACCAACTTATTGATTAGTCAGTATGTCATTTGGTGACTCATTTGGGGAACTACTTGGGGTGTTAATTACCCAAGAGGGAGTAATCAAAAATGTTGTGGCATCTCCCCCTGAGGTGCTGGAAGGTGGAGCCTTGGTAATTTTCTTTAAAGTTTCAGAGATGCGAGCTTGGTATTGTTCCAGTTTGGCGTTGGGGACAGGAAGTCTGGAGTTTTGTTGGGCTGTTCTTGCTTTGCACAGGCAGAGTTAGTTGTGGTGCATATGTTTCAGTTTGGTTTGTGCCCCAATTCCCTTGATGAAGTAGGTATTGTTGGGCTTAATTTCCATGACAATGACTGGTCTGTGTAACCCTGGATCCAACTTATGCTGGTTGTGGTTGGCAACCCAGATTTTGTCCCCAACTTTTAATCTTTTCTTTTGTAGCCAGAACGCTTCTTTCTTGACTCTTTTTTGTTCCATGTCTTCTTGGTCTTTTCTAGCCTGTTTTACGCTGGGGTCACTGTCATCTGGCACTTTCTTAGACAGAGGTAATTGTGGTCCTGTAGTTGTACTAACAAGAGCGGGCTTTTGTCCATAGACAAGTTCATACGGACTTTTGCCTGTATTGCAGTTGATTTGTGTACTACACACCATGAGTGCTGTTGGCAGCATGTTGACCCAGGCTTTTGTTTTGTTATCAGATAACTTACTGAGGGCTTCCACTAGTGAGCCGTTTAGTTGTTCTACTTGTCCATTTGCTTGTGGGTGGTATGGGCTGGTAATGATATGTTTTATCCTGTTCTTGGCAAGGTAAATACTGGTATTAATGGCCTTGAGTTTGGTGCCTCCATCTGTGATCAGTAAGTCAGGTTTTTCAAGCTTGTCTATGATATCTTTTCCAATAAACTGTCTCACATCATTGCCTTTATGTTTTTTTGTGTCTTGTGCTATCTGGTTGCATAGTTGATAGCTGTTATGATGTACTTTTTTTCCTTGTTCTCACAGACATTGGTCCCACAATATCCAATCCCCATACCTTGAAGGGTTGTGTGATGGATATGGGTACTACTGAATTGGGTGGTGCTTTGGTTTTGGTGTACTTTTCACAGACTTTGCATTGCTCCAGTACCTCTTTGATGTCATTCAGCATATTGGGCCACCAGGAGCATTTTTTGAGGTACTCATGTAAGTTCCTGCTACAGGTGTTTCCCAGGTCTCTGTGATATCTGAGGATGGTGTCAATCTTTTGAGTTGTTGGGATGTAAGGTACGGTGTCACCACTTGGAAGTATTTGGTGTAGGGTACCATATACATTTGTGATCAGATGTTTGTTCTTAAAGACCTTCTCTTGGAAATCCATTGGTGTACCAGGGGGAGCCTTCCTGAATATTCCCCATGATAAGCATGAGCCAGTCAGGGTCCCCATCAGTGCATAGAGCGTGTTTACTGTATAGCCTTGAAAGGGTGTCTGTGGTAAGCATTTTCTTGCCTGGTTTGTATTTGATTTCCATTGGGTATCTCTGTATGAGACTCATCCACTTGGCTTGTCTTCTTGATAAATGTTGTTGTGTCTTGAAGAACACTAGCAACTTGTGATTGGTGAGGACTTTGAATGTTTGGGCTCCTTCCAGATAGCATTACCATTTCAGGAGGCATTGTACAATGACCACCAATCATTGTTGTGTATGGAGAACCTTTGTTTGCTGTTGGATAGCTTTCTTGACTTGTACACCACAGGTAGGAATTCCTTTTCTGCTGTCTGGATATGGAGAACTCCTTCTATGGTGCAGTCAGACACATTGGTTTTGAATTTGTATACCCCTTCACAATTTGGGTATTAGAGGATGGGGGCGGTGACCATTTGTTCTTTTAGTTGGCAGAAATGCTGATCTTGTAGAGATGTCCACAAAAACTTGGTTTTTTTGCCTGTGATGGCTGACAAGATGGCCATCAGAGCACCCCAGTCAGGGATGAATCTTCTAACGTAGGCTAACATGCCTAGGAAGGTATGGAGTTTGCTTTTATTCCTGGGGGCTGGAATTTTTATTATGGCACTTATCTTCTCTGGGTCTGGTTTTATCCCGTCATTGCTGACAATGTGGCCAAGGAATGGGAGTTCAAACAAGAAGAAGTTGCACTTTGATGGTTTGGTAATGAGTTGGTTTTCTTTAAGGGTGAGGAGGACCTGGCAGATGTCTTACCAGTATTGCTTTAAGTTTAGGCTGTAGATGATTATATCATCAAGGTAGATGATTGCTCATTTCCCAATGTGTTCTTTGAAAACCTCGTTCATGAAAGTAACAAAGGTACTAGGGGCGTTTTTCATGCCAAAGTTGAGGACAACACACTCAAAGGATCTGTATTTGGTTCTGAATGCTGTCTTTGGGATGTCTTCAGGTTTCACACAAATTTTGTAGTAACCTGCTGTCAGATAAATTTTTGTGAAGATTTGGGACCCCCCCAGGGTGTCAAAAAGGTCATCAATCAGGGGCAGGGGATACCTGTTCTTTATATTGATTTGTTGAGTGTCGTGTAGTCTGTGACCAGGTGAAGTCCTCCATCTTTCCTCACTACAAAGAAGACAGTGGAACCAAAGGATGACTTTGAGAGTCTAATGAGGCCTTTTTCAAGGGCTTCCTCTAGATAGGCTTTCAGAGCATCATTCTCTTGGGGTGTGAGGTGTTAGATAGGTTGTTCCTTTGGTACAATTCCCTTGAGGTTGATCTTGTGTTAGATGCCACAGTCAGGTGTTAACCCTGGTAGTGTTTCCTGGAAAACAGAAGGGAATTCTTTGACAAGCTGATCTCGGATATAGTCCTGTTCACGTCTGGATTCTGTATTCTTAAAGTGGATAATTTCATATGTGCAGGTGTTCCAATTGATCTTGCTGGGGTCAGTTTCCTCTTCTGTTTCCATGATTTTTACAAATACATGGTCTCTCATAAGCGTGTCAAGGTGAGTTGGGTAGATGTGATGGTGTACTTTGCCACGCTGTATAGTGAGGGTTTTGCTGTCCTAATCAATGTGGGGTTTGGTTTTTCTCATCCAATCCAGACCAAGTATAACATAATACTTGGGGATTGGTATGATGGGACCACTAAGCGTAGTTTTCACGTCTCTGATTTGAGTGCAAAAAGGTTTTGCTTCTTTGTTGACTGGTGTACTACTGTTATCTGCCATGATAACTCTCTTGACACTGCTTTGGACAGTTGGTAGTTTAATAAGGTTGGCAAAAATTTTGTCAACAAGGGATTGATCTGCTCCAGTGTCAAATAATGCTGTGCCCTGGTATCTGTGAAAGCAGAAAGGATAAGTGAGGAGTTTATTTCCAGTTTGGGCGGCAAACAGTAGAGGATCACTGAAGGGTACTTGGATCATGGTGATTGAGTCCACGTCCTGATCCCTGTACAAGTCTTGTGAGTTCGGGGAAGGTGGCTTGCCAAAGCACTCCCCTGAGCTTTTTCCTCCTTGTTGGTATCTTCAGTGCTTGCCTGATTGGTTTGTGTAGTGTGATTCCTGTTTTGAGGTTGGGTGTGGTTGGCTCAGTTATTTTTCTTGTTTGGTTGAGGGTCCTTCTTGGCTGTGGGGCTCTCCTTGTGTTTGTTTGTTTCGTGTAGGTTGTCAGACTTCTGAGTTGCGCATTTTCCTTCCAAGAATACATCTTCAAGGTTCTTGCAGCGGGTCATGTCAAACTGGCGCTGGATATGTGTGGGAAGACTGTTGTAGAAGTCCAACTGAGTCCTGTCTTATCAAAGTTAATGGTGCTGGGAGCTTGGTCATGTAAACCTTTGTATGCTACAATGTAGTCCTTGATTTTTCCCGTCATTTTGAAGGTTCAAAGTTCTGTCATGATCACCACATCAGAATCCTTCATGGCAAATTTTTTGAGGAAGGCAGCTTTGAATATGTCCCAGTTTTTGTTCTGGTCAAGATGTTGGTCAAGCCATTCACTTACAAAATGGGAGGCAGCTCCCGTGACGCGGAGGGAGAATTCACTGGCCGAGAGTCTGCGGGAGTAGCCTACTTGTTTGAACTTGCTCTCAATGCTGTTGATCCAAAGAGAGGCTTCTCACAGTGTAGTCCTGTAAACATCCCAATTTCTGCTGCTTGGAGAAGCTGAAACACAATGTTAGGTATTTCAGGGACGTCTTGAGTTGGGGGTTGGTTTAAGGCTCCTTGGGTGCTGAGAAAATTGTACTGTTTGCTGGGTACAAGAATATTGTTGAATACAGTGTATCCCATAGGGATGTTCTGAACTTCTTCATATCTTACCCAGCCAGTGGGGAATGACATCTACTGGGT
Source organism: Entomophthora muscae (assembly GCA_014839935.2). Lineage (NCBI taxonomy): Eukaryota > Fungi > Entomophthoromycota > Entomophthoromycetes > Entomophthorales > Entomophthoraceae > Entomophthora > Entomophthora muscae. The sequence continues at coordinate 337,325 of QTSX02000723.1, read as the reverse complement.
TCTTTTCATTGAATTTTTTTAAGTTGTGTAGGTGTAGATAACCTACTTGTGCTACCACTGTCAATTATACACTTCTGAGAAGTATATAGAAAAAAATAAAGGGGGAATTGAGAAGATAATAGTACTTTATTTGATATGAAATAAAGAGTTATATAATTTCAGGAGAAGCCACATATTGTTCATGTACGTCATGGTGCTCATAGGGCTTGTCTAGGTAATTCTCCATTTAGGATTTAAAATGTTTTTCACTATATAACATGAACATATGATAAGAGTGACACCAATTATTCATTAATTGTGGTATTTCTCAGGGAATGGTTTTCCCGAGAGGGAGTAAGTAGATGATGTGACATTTGATAAAATGAAACATGCAAATGGTTAGTAATGAAGCCCCTAAAGGTACAAAAATGTATTAAAAATCAAAACTTTAAATTAGTAAAAAACTTTTCTGTTTATAGTCCTACTTAATAATTGAATCCTGGTTCTCTGCACAAAATAATAATAATCATTTTGAAACTTTAAAAATTACAAGAACAGTTAATTATGTTTTTAAGCATTTTTGTTTTGATACTTTTAAAACCATAATGAATGTCCCACTACCCGATTCTCTTACCTAATAAAAATTAAGAAGGATTAATATAGTACTAATTAAAGCTCACTATTAGATATAAACTCTATATCAAAGTGACATAAATGACTGCTTAAAAAATTCAGGTTAAATATTCAAAAATTAACTTTCGTTTAAGGCTCAACGATTTTCACCGCACTCGATATAATCCCCAATCTAAAAATCATTTTTTGAATCAATGCGATTAAAAAAATCAGAGTCCTACTTTCAAAATCAAGCTTATAGTTACTACTCTTTAAACCATTTTAGACTTAGCTTGTGTAATAGTGAAGCATAAAAAGAACGAAAGCTAAATCTTACTCAATTAATGTTTTTGTAAATGATAAAATAATCATTACTATTCTCATCCAGCCTCTTTGACGAGCTTCAGCTTCCATAATAAAAGTTTGCGATCGAATAAGATGATCTCTAGCTCATCTGAATAGCCGAGGTTAATTTTTTATAATTTAGTCAATTATTTCAATGAAAAAGTTTAAAAAAATAAAATAAGGAATTGGCTAGCAAAATATGAATTTATAAAAGCATCTTCGTAAGACCAGACAAAAGGATAAATTATTTACCCGACTCCTCCTAGCTAGAAAATATATATATTTCGAATTCAATCAGTTTTCAAGAACTTTAATCCCATTGTCCAACTGGAGCTCGATCTTGAAGGTCCTCCCAGCTAAAAAGATAATTAATATCGTGCTAAGCTTTAGCTGCAATTTAAAAAAATAAGCCGACAGGATATACCAGATTGATCTTTGAAATTTTACAAAATAAATATTTTGAAGTTGCACAAAAGCTGGACGATGAAAATATGCTTACGGCTTGGTTTCTTTGATTTCAGCTACGAGCTTAAGTTCATCATTGGCTTCAAGAATTAACTCTTCGATCTGCTGAAGTCCAAGCTTCTTGACTACTTCGCTAACATCATTTGTACTTTTAATAATGTTTAATCTCTCGTGAGTGATGGCCATTGTTGAAGAGCGATAAAACGATTTCTCTGGTAGTTCATTGAGTTCTTTGATCGTCTTGCCATATAATTCAATTAGATGAGGAAGTGGAGCGGGATGGCTCACAACTCCAGTCATCTTTCCCACCTAGAAACGAGTTGCAGAATCAGATTAATATCTGAAGCTAGAATTAAGTAATATATAAATTCAAACTGACAGAGGAAACGATTGGCAAAAAAGAATGTTAAATTCTAACTTTAAATTAAATTAATAATATTCTGATATTAATATTACATATGAAATTTCACGAAGGATAATTGAGCGAAACATCTTTCAGACTTGCAAGAGTTAATTTATCTTAAGAAAGTGATTAATGTTGAGTGACTGTGACTTCTTTACTACGTCGCGGACTCATGGCTTAATTATCCACCAATAGGGGTAGGATGTACAGGTGTGTGTAGAGATGCTTCGGCTCAGCCCCGTCTGGCTTTCGGCTCTAGGCCGCTACAGCTAAATCGGAATTATAATATATTTAAACAATGTTAAATAAATATATGATAGAAGTGGCTAGGAGCCAGAAACTGACCGCGGCTGCCCGGGGCTCGGCCGAAGCAGCCCTAGGTGTGTGTAAGGCTGCCTCGGCCCGACTCCGGCTGATTTCGGCTCTAGGCCGCCACAGCCAGAACGGTTATTCTTAATATTTTGACGATTTTAAAATAACTTTGTGATAGGGGAGTTCAGAACCAGATGTTAGTCAGAGCTGGGCTGAAGCGGCCTTGGGTGTGTGCATACGCTATTCAAATGTGATATAAGTGAATGATCAAAAATATTGAGTATTCTTGTTTATCTTCCACTTTAATAATTAAAGCCATCCGATTCTGGGCTAGGAATGCAACTGTTAATAAATTTAGTTTTTAATTAGGAATTTATTTGAAATATAGTTTATTACCCAATCTATATCAATTAAAATTCATTTTTTGAAAAAAAATGACAACTCAAAGCGAGATGAGCAATCAACCAGAAAGCTAATGAATGATTATATATTTGCAAGCTTCTATTGTCAACTGGCCTAGATTCTTACGGTCATCAAATGTACATAAGCTTTTATTTATATGAAGCTTGAATTCAATCATGTTTTTACTGATATTAAAATAGCTATTATAAGACACATTTCTTTCTGTTCTAACATTAACGATATCATTTTTTAAATTCCTTGCTGTAAAACGGACCTAATAAAATCCTTAAATTAGTTTGAAAAGCTATGGCGACAAGCGAAAATACTTCAGATTTAAACGAATTTAACTCAGATGTAAACGAAATCGAAATGAACCCAAATCTATTGTAAATTAATATAATTTCGTTAATTTTTAATTTCGTTTGCATCTGATTTTTTTGTTTAAATCTGAGATAAATTCGTTTACAGATGAATTAGTTCGCTTGTCGCCATAGCTTTTAAAACACTAACTATGCCAGATATAAAAATTAGACATCTACTCCATAAATACTGACAGCAGTAAAAGGCTAAAGAATTATATGAAAAAACTGTTTTCTGAAAAAAAATATATCCTAAATTGTAAGCAAAGCCTAAAAAATAATATATCATATATACTTTTTGGAAGCTTATTGATGCATATAAATCAAGATATATAATATAATAAATGTAAATACTCTATATTTCCATTGGCACATAGTGAGCTTTTTATAAATGAAACCAATATTCTGGCCGCCTAGTTGGGCAGAGACTATTTATAAGCTGTAAATCTCTATTGGATTTTTTAGAATTGAATACTTTGTAAAAATTATATAAAGTTCACTATTATTGATGAACAGTTAAAATAAGATCCCTGACCACTGGAATAATTAATAGAGTTAATATATTTTAAAAATAATAAAAATTAATAAAAATAGTTGAATAGAGTGCTTAATGACTAAAGATTTGTTCCTGATATTGATAGCAAGTCTGCCTACAAAGTGGAAGCAAGAAACATAATTTTTTGAGATAATATAATTTAAATTATAAAAATTATTGTGGCTTGATCTTATTATTGCAACTAAACTAATTATATTTCAGCATTTGGATTGGGAAAGACAACCATTTAGAAAAAGAACAGAAAAGAGCTTATTAATAAGATGATCTTTATTGAGAATAATGAAGATTCTTAACCAAGGTAATAAGCCATTGGGTCACTAAGGGGGTGGCACTGGTGGCAGTAATCTGGATAAGGTTCCCATGTTTGGGATAAGGTCATTATTGGGATTCACCTTATAATTTTACTCACTCATTATAAAGAAATATGAGATATCACTATATTAGACAAATAGAGATGGAATATGATGTTATATATGTCATAAAGAAACTTGCTTAGCACCCCCTGTATATTGTGAGATATAGTGCAACTAAAATATCCATTTTGGTTGAAAAAATAGCAGTGTTTAATGATTAAATATGAGTGAGGGAATTTGGCTAACAGGCTACCACACACCTGGAATATTGATTTTCAAGTGGGGAATTACTGTCAAGATAATGAATGTTGGGTTCAATTTTGTTTTCTGAAATACTCTCATTTTAAGATATTATTATGCTGCAGTAAAAATATCAGGAGAGATAACTTTTCTGATGACAATTTTATAACAGTCCTATAGATTATTTTCTTTTGAAAACACTATGTTGCTTTGGTAGTCTACTTGGATTATACATATGAAGGACTTGTGATACTTATAAATGATTTTCAGAAAATTACATTCCTCATTATTGACTTCATCTTCCCTGTGTAAAATGATAACAACCAAACTATCAAAAACTGTTTTAGCATGTCGGCCTCCAAGACATAAATCTATGAAGCTTTATGATATATTACAATCAGGATTAATTGATCCCATAGTTCTTCAACAAATTAGGCGCTGACCAAAAGATGCAAAGGCAACTAGGAGCACTCAAGATCATCAATTGAGGTTAAATCCTGTTTGGCTACAGTTATTCTGGAATACTCTAGCCACCTGCCAGTTTAGACATGAAATAGAGTTGATATTGAGGCACCAATAGAATGATGAAATTGCCTGGGAATAATAATAGTTGGCACTAATTTTCACAGACAACCCACTGGTGCCACTGTGAATTTCTATTTTAAAAGGGTGCCAAGCTATATGGAAGTTATGCAATAAAAAAAGACTAATCAATTGTCACTGCCACTGTCAGCATACCAATAATTATGAATAGTCATGAGGTAAATAGTACCCAGTAAAGGATACTATACAATCAAATCCTATTTCATTACATGAAACCCTGACTCTGGGTGCTGATGCTGGCAGTCTGTGAATGAAAAGACTGGCTGAGTGAGATTTAGAAGCGTCAGATGTTTGATCCTGGCAAGAGGGTATTAGCTATATAAAAGCCTTTTATTGGACTAATAGAAGGCAGACAAATAAGACATATATACTGTAGAACATTTTCACAGTAGAGAATTAATCCAAGTTTTAAGACCATTGTCATTTCCTAAAGATCCCGATAAGCAGCTGCTTAGAGACACTGCCACTTCATGTATATTGTCTTCCATAAATGCTGACTGTCGCTGCCAAATCAAGAGCTAAAATATACATTGCAGATAACAGCTTGTGGTCATACAAGCAACTGTTATGCCAATGTCCAAGACTAAGATTAAAAACAATAGAGTGAATGTTAATTGGACTGGCAGTTCCAATAGCATACCAAAAAGTTCTTACAATGATAGTTTCTTTGGCACTTTAAAATCACAAGAGTTATTTATTATGCTATGTTCTGGATAGTATTTAACAGCTGTTATTATTTTTATTTATATGAAGTCTAGTTTATTGTAGTTTTCTGCAAGGACTCAGACTGGGGTACAAGTACAAGTAATTACTATTTGAAGTTGAATTTCTATTATTGTTGCAACCAAGTTTCCAGAATTGCCTGCTAACGTATCTTATGATACACAGGGGATGCTCAATAAGTTTTCCCTTGACGTATCTAATGGCATGGATTAATCTGATGGCAATATCAAATGGCAGGTACTTCATCCTAATTAGGAGCATTACCACTTTGACTTGCTGATCCCCGCACAGGTTATTCCTTGGCTTCAAACCTTATATGCAACTTCCCACTATGCCACCCCCTTGTGGCTTTCCCCATATGGTATAATAACCACAATATTCTACAATAAACAATACCTTATTCTTATTGTTCTGTCCTTTTCATTGGACTGTTGTCTTCACCAATTCTAAATACTGAATCCTCATTGGTTCAGTTGCAACAGCGGTAGCAGCGGTAGGTTATGACCTACCTAAGACAAAATGCCCCCTAAGAAAGGACGGAATACAGGCCATATGGCTACTACCCAACAAGAAACTTTCCTGCCAATCCCCAAGGGGGACATCCCTGACAGGTATGTCATCTATCAAGACCAGCTAGTCCTCACCAGAATGTACAATTGGCTCTGCCTTGGGCAGCGTGATGCCAGCGTCACCCTGCCCCAGTCAGACCTGTCCCAACGCATGCTCAACCTTCAGCTAGAATTCTTTGCGGGTGGCATCAAAGGGACTGAAATTGTCAGTTGGCTACAGTCCACTGAAACAGCCTCCATATCTGCCAGGTTCCTGAGCCCATGTGGGTTGCCACTGTGTCTGGGCGCCTCACGGGGCCTGCTGCTGTGTGGTTCACCAACTGGGCCAGTCAGGAACTTGACGTTACTTGGGTAGCATTCCGAGACACCGCCAAGTCCTGCTACAGCAAAACCTTCTCCCCTATTGTAGTGGGAACTCCTCTTCTAGCCATTAAACAGACTGGGTCTGTCCCTGAGTACCTTGCCACCTGGCAACAAGCTCTTGCTGACGCCTCCAAAGCCGTGACTGACAGAAATGCAATGCTACTCACCCTCATTATCAATGGTTAAAACCACATATCTGCAAGTGGCTTCCTGTAGGTTGCTGCACCTCCATTGATGACTGTTACAAGACCACTGTGAAGGCTAGCAACCAGGCTTCAATGGGCTTCCGCCGTACCAGTGATGCTCCATCCCAACCTCGTACAACACCTGGCAGTGTTCACAATCAAGTGGGCCGGCGTCAGCCCTGTCAGCAGGATAATGGGACTAAACGCCCCCGCAAGGGGGAGCTCCAGCTAGCGCAGAACAAGGATCCAGGAAAAGTCTGGGAGTTGCAGCAACAAGAGGCCTCACAACCCCACCTGACCCATCCTCTCAATCCTTGCTTGCAAAGAACCCCTGCAATTACAACATTCATGAAGTCAAAACCCTGGATGTCTTCCAAGTCTACAGTGACAACCCCGTACTACAAGCAAGCCACTCCTCAAATAAAGTAATCCACTTATCCTACTCCTTCTGTTTCCATGGGAATACCCACAAATTACTGGTAGATACCGGGGCTGACCACACTATGGTGGACCAGGTGTTTGCCAACTCTCAACAACTGGACCAAATGCCAAGCAGGTTCAAGGCAGTACAAGTAGCTGACTCCAGTAGAGTTGCAATTACCCATGAGACAATACCCTTCTCTGTGAGGATGGGGAACGTCCAGGTTAAGCTCTCTGGGCCAATCATGGCGGACTCAGCCACAACATAATTGCTGGCCTCAACTAGCTTTGGCACAACTGTCCCTACATTGACTGGGATACCTCTGTCATCACCCTCAACAGAAATGGGGTGGGATTCCATATCTACCCTGTGGAAATGAGCAAACTACTCCACGACACTGTGTTTGTTAGGATAACAGAGACAGGCTGGTACAACTTCAAGGGGGGAAACTAGACTTCAACCAATGTTCAGTCAAAGTTATCCGCACTGAACAATCTGTGGTCCCTCCCTCGACCTCTTCACCACTACCAGCGCTTGCTGCACTCCTCAAGGAGTACAAGGATGTGTTCAGTGAGACACTTGAACAACTGCCTCTCCCTGGGAGATCCAGCACGCTGTGCAACTTCTGGGATTGTTACCTAAAGCACAGCCATTATATTGTCTTACACCAAAGGAAGATGAGGCCCTCTGCCAGCACCTTGTGAACGCGCTTGATAAGGGCTTTATTTGCCCTTTGGTCTCTCCGTATGGGGTGGCTGTCTTCTTTGTAGCCAAGAAGGACAGGTCCCTTTGCCTGGTCACAGACTATTGCACCCTAATTGAGGTGACAGTTAAGAATAAGTACCCCCTGCTGCTGATTGACAACCTGTTTGATACACTTGCGGGTGTGAAGGTCTTTAGCAAGATTGATCTCACTGCGGGGTACAACCAGGTCCACATTGCACCAGGGGATGAAGCAAAAACTGCCTTCTGCACACGCTACAGGTTGTTTGAGTATCAGGTCATGAATTTCAGAATGACCAACGCTCCCTCCACCTTCACCATGTTGATGAACAAAGCATTTGAGGAACTGATTGGAAAATGTGTGGTTGCATACCTTGACAACATTATTGTCTTCAGTCAAGATCAAGCCACACACCTTCAACACCTCTGTGCTGTCCTTGACACCCTTCAAAAAAAACCAGCTAAAAGCTAAGCCCTCCAAATTTGAGTTCCTCAAGTTGGAGCTGCTATTTCTTGGGCACACCATCTCTTCTCAAGGGATAAAGCCTGACCCTGCCAAAATCAAGGCAATCACTACCATGCTGCCCCCCACTGATGTGGGCCAGGTGTGGACATTCTTGGGCATGGTTGCCTACGTGCGCAAGTTCATTCCCAATTGCAGGTAACTAATTGCACCTCTCACTGAGCTCCTCAACACCAAACAGCGCTCCCATTAGACCCCCATCAGAGATTGAGCCTTCAATATGTTGAAGCAAAGGCTCACAACAGCACCCGTACTGCAGTTTCCAAATCAAAACTGTCAGTACAAACTTGAGACTGATGCCTCTGACAGGGCCATAGGGGGCGTGCTAAGGGTAGAAACTGACAATGGCGTCTTCCTCCCCATGGCATATGAGTCCAGGAAACTTACTGACTTGGAACAACGCTATCCCATTCATGATAAAGAATTGGCAGCAATCATGCACTGTGTTGAGAAGTGGCACTGTTACCTTGAAGGTGTAACTTTCCCACCCCGCGTTCTGACAGACCACAAGTCACTCCAGTACTTCAACACACAGTCCCACTTGACACGCTGCCAAGCAGTTTGGGTTGAGTGTCTATCCCCTTACCAGTTGCGCATCAAGTACAAGCCTGGGAAGGAACTTGTCACAGCTGACACCCTCTCACAACTCTAAGTAGTGTCCATCACTGGGGACAATAGTTTGGACCCAGATTGATCCATGCTCTACCTCCACCCTGAGGCAACTTGCTACAAGGTCCTTAACTTGGTAACCATCTCCAAGTTGAAGGACAACAAAAGTCAGTTCACCACTGATGCTGGTAACGTCTGCCATTGGGCAGAGACAGATGAGAAGATGCATTAAATTCCCACCACGCAACAAGGAGACACCATATTGCACTACCACCAAACCCTGGGTCACATCAGAGGGTGCAACCTCTTTAAGATCATGAAACAGAAGGTTTGGTGGCCGTGCATGCATCAAGACATCTTGGATCTCCTCAAAAGGTGCATGCTGTGTGAGAAGAATATGTCCAAACCTGCACCCCCAAGTCTGTCCTGCCCATCAAGGCTATGAAACCCTTTGTGCAGTGGGCTCTTGACATTGTGGGGCCACTCCCCAAAGACAGACTGGGGAAGAAGTACATTATCACTGCCAGTGACTACTTCACTTGCTGGCCAGTGGCCTGGGCAACAATTAACCACACCGCCACTATCATCACCCATTTCATTGGCAAAGAAATTGTGGCCTGATTTGGGTGATCCAAACTTCTCATCACATATGGTGGTCCTGAACTTGTTGGACATATCATGAAGGCATACTGCACCAAGAACGCACTCCAACATATAGTTACAACTCCCTACTATCTGCAAGCCAATGGACATGTATAACAGTTAAATGGCTCACTTTTTCAACTGATTGCCAAGCTCTCACAAGAGCACCCCAACACCACACGGACTGAACACCTGCCTACTGCTCTACTTATCCTGCAAGCAAGAATCAACAGCGGCACAGGGTTCAGCCCCAGCATCCTGGCCTTTGGGACGCCTGACAGTCTGACAGGAGTTGAACAGGGAAAACTACAGCCCAGAGTTCCCAAAAAGCCTCCCCTAGTGACAACCCCATCCCTAGACCAATGGCGTGCCAAAGCCCAGGAAATTGAACACAAGCAAATTGAAGGAGGGACAAAGCACCTCAAAGACAGGTACGCCATAGGTGAACCCATTTTACCCTCAACCCTAATTCTGCCAAGTTGGAGCCCAACCACCTAGGGCCCTTCAAGATAGCTGCTGTCTATGACAATCATACCTATCAACTTGAAGATGCCCAAGGGAATACCAAGAAGTTTCACCACTATTACTTGCGCCCCTGCTGCACCATCCCCACACAAAGGTTGTTTGTGCGGACCTTCCCAGACCTTCTGCAGACTTCAGTCTTGGTGTCTGACAACAAGCAGGGGGCAAGGGGGGTATTGCAACCGAGTTTCCAGACTTGGCTGCTAACGTATCTTACAATACACAGGGGGTGCTTGATGAGTTGCCCTTTGACATATCTAACAACATGGATTAATCTGATGGCAATATCAAATGGCAGGTAATTCATCCTAATTAGGAGCATTACCAATTTGACTTGCTGATCCCTGCACAAGTTATTCATTGGCTTCAAACCTTACATGGATCTATCCACTATGCTACCCCCTTGTGGCCTTGTGGCTTTCCCCATATGGTATATTAATCACAATGTTCTACAATAAACAATACCTTACTCTTATTATTCTGTCCTTTCCTTTCCATTGAACTGTTGTTTTTCCCAATTCCAAATACTGAATCCTCATTGGTTCAATTGCAACAGTGGTAGCAGCAGTAAGTTATGACCTACCTAAAACAAAATTCCCCCTAAGAAAGGACAGAGTCTGGGCTGTATGGCTACTCCCCAACAAGAAAATTTCCTGCCAATCCCCAAGGGGGACATCCCTGACAGGTATGTCATCTATCAAGACCAGCTAGTCCTCACCAGAATGTACAATTGGCTCTGCCTTGGGCAGCGTGATGCCAGCGTCACCCTGCCCCAGTCAGACCTGTCCCAACGCATGCTCAACCTTCAGCTAGAATCCTTTGCGGGCGGCATCAAAGAGACTGACATTGTCAGTTGGCTCCAGTCCACTGAAACAGGCCTCTGTATCTGCCAGGTTCCCGAGCCCATGTGGGTTGCCACTGCGTCTGGGCGCCTCACGGGGCCCGCTGCTGTGTGGTTCACCAACTGGGCCAGTCAGGAACTTGACGTTACTTGGGTAGCATTCTGAGACACCGCCAAGTCCTGCTACAGAAAAACCTTCTCCCCCATTGTAGTGGGAAATCCTCTTCTAGCCATCAAACAGACTGGGTCTGTCCCTGAGTACCTTGCCGCCTGGCAACAAGCTCTTGCTGAGACCTCCAAAGCCGTGACTAACAGAAATGCAATGCTACTCACCCTCATCATCAATGGGTTAAAACCACATATATGCAAGTGGCTCCCTGTAGGTTGCTTCACCTCCATTGATGACTGTTACAAGGCCATTGTAGATGCTAGCAACCAGGCTTCAATGGGCTTCCACCGTATCAGTGATGCTCCATACCAACCTCGTACAACACCTGGCAGTGGTCACAATCAAGTGGGCTGCCGCCAGCCCAGTCAGCAGGATAATGGGACTAAACGCCCTCGCAAGGGGGAGCTCCAGCTAGCTCAGATCAAGGATCTGGGAAAAGTCTGGGAGTTGCAGCAACAAGAGGCCTCACAACCCCACCTGACCCATCCTCTCAATCCTTGCTTGTAAAGAACCCCTGCAATTACAGCATTCATGAAGTCAAAACCCTGGATGTCTTCCAAGTCCACAGTGACAACCCCGTACTACAAGCAAGCCACTCCTCAAATAAAGTAATCCGCTTAATCTACCCCTTCTGTTTCCATGGGAATACCCACAAATTACTGGTAGATACCGGGGCTGACCACACTATGGTGGACCAGGTGTTTGCCAACTCTCAACAACTGGACCAAATGCCAAGCAGGTTCAAGGCAGTACAAGTAGCTGACTCCAGTAGAGTTGCAATTACCCATGAGACAATACCCTTCTCTGTGAGGATGGGGAACGTCCAGGTTAAGCTCTCTGGGCCAATCATGGCGGACTCAGCCACAACATAATTGCTGGCCTCAACTAGCTTTGGCACAACTGTCCCTACATTGACTGGGATACCTCTGTCATCACCCTCAACAGAAATGGGGTGGGATTCCATATATACCCTTTGGAGATGAGCAAACTACTCCACAACACTGTGTTTGTTAGGATAACAGAGACAGGCTGGTACAACTAAAGGGGGGAAACTAGACTTCAACCAACGTTTAGTCAAAGTTATCCGCGCTGAACAATCTGTGGTCCCTCCCTTGACCTCTTCACCACTACCAGCGCTTGCTGCACTCCTCAAGGAGTACAAGGATGTGTTCAGTGAGACACTTGAACAACTGCCTCTCCCTGGGAGATCCAGCACGCTGTGCAACTTCAGGGATTGTTACCTAAAGCACGGCCATTATATTGTTTTACACCAAAGGAAGATGAGACCCTCTGCCAGTACCTTTTCAACGCGCTTGATAAGGGCTTCATTTGCCCCTTGGTCTCTCCATACGGAGTGGCTGTCTTCTTTGTAGCCAAGAAGGACAGGTCCCTATGCCTGGTCACAGACTATTGCACCTAAATGAGGTGACAGTTAAGAATAAGTACCCCCTGCTGCTGATTGACAACCTGTTTGATACATTTGCAGGTGTGAAGGTCTTTAGAAAGATTGATCTCAATGCAGGGTACAACCAGGTCCTAATTGTCATAGTAAGTTCCATCTTGCTGGGTATTATCTGCCCAAGCAAGAAGGCTCAAAAATCCGGAAAACCTTTATCAAAATTGATTAAGTTAACGCATTTAAATCAAGTGGTCAATCAGAAATGGATTTGGCTGCTCCAGTCTGTCAGCTGAAACCGGTTCCCCCTTGAAAATTGACATTGATAAATTGGCGTAATTTGAGGGTCACCCAATATGAGCTTGTCAATCAGCATGGTCATCAGAAACTAGCCACACAAGGGTTCTTTGCAACCTGGACCAGATACTTACTTGACAATGTGGAAGGAATAGGAGGTCAAGACTCAAGTGGTATTGCTTAGTCAATTTTTCTGATATATATTGAATAATTTTCACTGTTTCAACTCTAAGAGTTGAGTCCTCCCAAAATTTTACCCAATAAAAATCATTTATCCCAAGTTCTAATTTACTTTTTAAAAAGGTATCCTGTGGTTGGGTTGTTACAATATATTCTGTACAATCTGATTCTCAACAGAATCATTTCTGGAAGATGGGGTCCTGCAGTTGGAACTTTGTTGTTGGTGCCGCCTAATGTTAATTTAGCACCAACTGATTTTGCAGCTCTTCCCCCCATTCTTGAAACTGAAAATTGTGTTGCCTTCCAATGTCCAGAATTTTATTCTGAAGATTCATTGATGATTTCTCAGGCCATTTATCTTGGGCTAATTTGGTTAGGATTAGTTGTTCTGCTTAATCCTGGTATTACAATTGGAAATTTTACAAAATGATATTTGAAGCCACATTGATGGTTAATCATTAATTCTATGTGGATTTGGGTGGTAATTCCCCATCACTTAGAAGCAGCTTCATACTATCCCACAATTTCTGTCACATTAATCAACTCTTCTACATCTGAGTTTTTGGAAGCAGTTTTTCATGAATTTGTGTTTCTTTTCTCCTGCTCTGTCAAGATATCTGCATTTAACATGTTTATTTGTGTCAGTTCCTTTCTGATCTTTCAGTTTGGGCATTTCTTTAATTTGTGGGTTCATCTCCAGTTGCAGTTGTTGAGACTGGATCTTCTGTTTCCTTATTCTGTTGTATCATGTCATTTTGGCGTCCAGATTATTTTCCTGCTCCACCCACTGATGAGATTTTGCGTGAAGTTTTGTCAGCATTATTGTTCTATTCTGGTTCAAGCCTTAGTCATAATACCAAGTTTACCATGTATTGACAAAGGTTTCTGAGGATGCTTGCAAATGATTGTTGTCTACGGTGGAGCGCAATCCACGTGTTTTAACTGAAAATACATCTCTATACCCTTTGTTAAAAAATTTGTGTGTATCTATTGAGGAGCTCAAAGTATATCATAATCTGTACGCCTTCCATCAGGGTACAACTCTGCTTTTGATATTACTTCCTCAGTTTCTTGCCTACTGCCGTACAATTGATGTTCCTGAGGTGAATAAACTCTCAGTGTTGTGGTTAGCAGTTGACCAGACTGCCCAGGATTTGGCGGTTTGAGATTCCTGTTAACCACAACTGAGGCCCTGGTAAGCCAAATTCTTTCTCTGGTCTCAAATCTGTCTACTTCCAAGCAAGGTATGTTGGTATTTGAGGATAAACCCGCTGTGCGCTCCTGGTTTTCTGGTTCCTGCTCTGCAATAGTTTCTTCCAACCAAAGCCAAGATTTTTCTCCCCCTAGCCTGTCTCAGTTGCAATTGGCGGTTGTGAACAAACCCACCAATGTAAAGGAGGCCCCAGTAAAGTCCGGGCCTGATAGTTCATTAGCAATTCTTCAGCATGTTGTGCCTGCAAAGTCTTCCGTGGTTACGTCCAAAGAGTTGTCCCTTGTTCCCATTGATTGTGATAACCTGTTCTTCCAGCTGCTGTCCAAGAGATGATTGAGCGTTACTTCCAGGAGTATCCTGCCTCCTTACCTACTGTCAGCACTACCAATAAAAAACAAGACCCTGCCAAGATTGCCACCTTTGCTGCAAATAAATCTACTTCTGGTTACTTCTTATTTTATGGTAGCATTGATAACAGTCAGACTATCTATCATCCAGCCATTTTTTTGGATACAGGTGCTTCCAAAAATTTCATGAGTACAGAGACTGCCAACTTGCTACAACTCAAGTATCACCCAGGAATGCTTGTTAGGGGTGGGAACTGTCAAACCTTTCCCTCTTTCCAGCTGAAGAAGCCAGTTACTTTTGTAGTTGCAGGTCAGTCTTTTACCACAAGGTTCTCTGTTTGCTCCTCCCTGATGTATCCTATCATTTTGGGTGTGGGTTGGTGGAGAGATCATAATGTATCTACCTTACTGAAATAAAATGTGTTACATGTGGAACACTCTTTGGGTATATCTATTTGTATTCCACTGTTAGGTATGTCTGAAATGGAGAAATCCTCTCAGACTGTTCAATTGGTTCCTGTCCCTGTCCCCGCAAGTTTGGATTTACCTGCACGTTTACAACCCTGATCTGCAGTGTTTGAGGCTACCAGAGGTGAGGTCCTTCCCAAGCACACTCAGTTTGACTTTGACTTTAAATTACCGTTGATCTGATTAGAATTGCGTCTCCTATTTACCCTTTAACCTTGAAGGAAGACACATGTTTAGAAGAATGGACTTGTGACATGCTGGCAAAGGGCTATATTTTTAAAAAGGCTTCATCAATTTGCTCTCTGTTGCTGTTTATTCAAAAAGCTGATGGGTCTATTTGTCCTTGTTTTGACTACGGGAACTTAAATAACATAACAATCACTGATCTCTATCTTTTACCTCTTGAAGCACAGATCTCTAGGTGTGTTGAGAAGGCAAAGGTATTCTCAAAACTTAATCTGTTGAATGCTTTCAATAAAATCAGGATTGCAGAAGGAATGGAATGATTGACGGCATTCAGAACCAAGAAGGGCATCTTTCAGTTCCACATTATGCCTTTTGGATTGAAGAATGCTCAAGCTGCTTTCAGCAACTAATTGATTCTGTCTTGGGGGATCTCCTGGGTGTATGTGCCATTGCGTATATGGATGATATCTTGGTATTCTCTTCAGATGAGTAGTCACATAAAGCCCATCTGTCAGCAGTGGTAGAGCGCATCCTCTGTGTCAACTTGATCATTAAAAGAAGCAAATGTGAATTCTTCAAATGTAAGGTTATTTTTCTGGGTAATATTATCTTTGAGGATGGCCACATCATTACCCCTGACAAGGAAGCTGCAGTTTGAGAGTATGCTATGCCTGTGACAGTATTCCAACTCTGTAGATTATTGGGTACTTGCACGTTGTTGTGAATACTGCTATTCACCATGTATCAATTTCGCCTTTGGTAGGCCATTTCAAAGACAAATCTCTTGCTTTTCCTTTGCCTCTAAAATGATTTGATGACTGAATCTGGAAGTATAATTGTTTGGTTTCTTGACTCTGCAGCAACTCACTTGCCCCACTTATGCTGGTGGCAAGTGATCCTAATGTCCTGGTAGTGTTTTTTGGTATTCCTAATCACTATATATTCCATTTCACATTCACCAATAAAAATTAAGTTCTATTCACATTTTTGTCTTTGTGTCTTCTGTGCTTCTGCGCCTCTCTCTAGTCACAACTAGTAGAGATTATACTTCCAGGGCCACAAGGTAAACACATAGCCTTCCCTGTCATCTAACCAAGACTTAGTATGAATCTAATCCTAAGGTTAGGATTTCCGTTGTGTGTCTGTGCTGCGCCTCAAAACACAACAAAAATGGTGCTCACTACAGGGGCTGTAAGCCCCTCAGTTATCCCTTTTGCATCCACGTTTTTCAGGTCCTTTTCCTCTGCCTATACAAGAGCCAACTACCTGAAATTATAGTCCTTCTATTGAGGAAGATATTGCCAACCAGCCTATTACCCCCAATATACTGAACCTTGGAAATGATCCCTGCCTAGTTGCTTACCCCATGGGTAGCCCTGACTTGGAGCAAGTCATGTTGGTAGCCCTTGGAATAGCCCGTGAAGGAGCCATCCCTCTCCTTCAGTTGCAGTTTAGTCAGACTGAATACTACAAATTAATTGTGGCTCCTCAATTTCCACAACATCTCCTCTCAGCAGCTGGCTCCGCTGAGTACTTACTATTGTCCTTTGTGCAGCCTGCCTTGGCCCACCATCAAATGGTGTTGGGGCTCCATGTCAAAGAAATCTTGTCTCTGCAAGCAGCGGTCACTCATCACTGGGACCAGTTTGCTGCCTACCAACAGTGGATTCATTTCCTGTTTTCCTTGGTATCTGACAATCAGCGCAACTCTGTCATCTCCCAGACCTGTTTGGTTAACTCTATTGAACAAATGCGCCAGTTCATCCCCAAATATGTGAGAGAGCATCTATACAAGTTTCACCAGCTAGAACAACCCTGGCAAACTCAAGTAGATTCCACCTTAAACGCTTATCTTACCAACTTCAAGCAACTTGTGCAACAACTCAATGCATTCAGCACATATTCCTTTGAGCAACTACAGCAGGTAGCGGACTTTGCAGTTACTGGCCTTAATGAACTCAATGCGGCGTTTGATCAAGAAAGAGCTGCCACTGCTGCTGCTATAACCAAACTCCAGAGTCAATTGAATGAATTAGCTACTCCCAAGCCAGATGTTCCACCCTCTCCCCCTTCTGATGATCTGGCAGATCAAGAACAAAGAATATGGGATGCTATTTGTGAGCTATGCATGACTACTTGCAGTCAAGAACGTCCTGCTGAAGCTCCTCAACCTGATCTCCAGGTTCTTGAATTAACTGCCCAAGTTGCAGAGCTACAGCAAGAACTTGCCGCCCTACGTGAAATGATGGCAACTGCTGCTAGTCCAGTTGGGATTGTCAATGAAGATGGTTGCTGCCCTGGCTTATCAGGAGCCCCTCAAATCCAATGTGCTAGGGAACTAATTGCCCTAGCTAACAAAATGGATCAGTTGAAGCAGGACCATACTGAACTGGATAAAGATGTACAAGAGAAGAATGATGTGATCAACTCTGTGAATGATAGGTTTGCCCCTTGTCTCTTGGTGGGGTCATCTCTTACCTCTCAACTGGCTGAGCTCTCCACAATAGTGACCACCTAAGGTCAACACTTAGATACTACTGCACAACAGTCCACTCAAGCTGTCAATACAGGTGCCTGCGCTGTTGAGACCCTGACTACCCTTGAAGAGAGTGTTTGTCAGCTATGGGCTAGACAGCCCCCCTCTGAATCCAAAGCAGAGTTTTCCCCACATATAAACGTACTCAATAGCAATAATGATGGCCCCACTCACAAAGCACACTTCAAGCCTATCTTTAAGCAAGTCTTCAATCCCAAAACCTCGACCATTGCAGCTTTCCTAACTATCTACAAAACTGCCATGAGACAAGCTTCAGACAAAGTTAAGAAGGAACATTTTCTGACCTGTCTACATCTGACTTGCCAGGAGATGGTGGTGCCTGAGCTACCCACCATTGAGACATGGGAAGACATGAAGCAGCTTCTGATTGACAAGTTTGGTGGTGACCTTAGCCTGGAAGTAAAGAAGGACGCCTTCATGCATATTGCTTTCAAGCCTAAAGAGATGCTGACCAAGTTTGCAGACAGATTCTACATGGAAGGACAGAAACTGATCACTAGCAGATCATTGACAGCCCATGAAGCCTACATGGCTTGCGCTCAAGCTCTCAAAGTTAACCAACTTCTGTGCCTTCACTTCAAAGCCCATAAAGCTATGCTTTCCTCCATGAAGAGCATAAAGACGTTGTTGCAGGATATGGACCTTACCCATTCTGGAGCAGTTGTTAGGGAAGGTTGATCTAATTCTAATTCTGGTTCATCTTCCTGTGGTCCTCGCATTCTTACCATGAACTTGCAAAACCCTCCTTGACGCCAAGATTGCCACAACAGTGGTCATATAGGTCATCATTCTCAAGTCTGCACCAACCCACAGGTTGAAGGAGCCAATCCAAAAGAGCAGGCGGGAAAAGATCAGTCAACCTAGAGGCAGAGACGCTCTTGGTTGACAATTCTTCCCAGTCTCTTTCTATCCTCCCTCTATAGCTGACTCTGAGCCTGCTGATAATGACGCTCCTCCTATCCTCCTCTTGTTCCACAATATCTCTGACAACTCTGAACTGGATGACTCTGATACCGACAACGCCAACGCATATGAGTATTCTGTCCTGGCTGTTCTCAAACCATTACAGTCCCCTATAAGTTGCGCTCAGGAAAGACTACGGCTACCGATAAGCCTTTGCCTGAAGCCAAAGAAATTTTCTCTTGCCCTTACCTCACTCAGGCTAAGAGGTCCCCTGTGCTAGTGGAGTTGTCAGAAGAAGCTGCCGAGGTTGCTGACACTGTCTTCAAGAATGTATCTGTTTTTCTCCCTCACCAGACTGTTTATAAGGAGTTCCCAGGGCTATATACATGAGCAAGAAGTGGAATAAGGAACTAGCAGAGGCTCAAGATATCTTGGCTGTCCTTCCACCCTTTGATTGCACTACCACTCAAGTAGAAATATCCATTTAAAAAGTGAAGATCAAGGCCGTTCTAGACACTGGCTTTCCAGTTGACGTTGTCTCCTCCAAGCTTGTGAAGAAACTCAAACTTGCCCCTGACTTTAACTATCACCAGTCATATGGCACAGCTGGACTGTCTATGACCTGCACCATAGGGTTATACTCTGCTCTACCCATGCGGGTTGGCAAACTTCTTTTAGCTGCGCCAGTAGTTGTCTTGGAAAATGAGAGTTACATCTCTTAGTTGACACCCAGTTCCTTAGGGAATATAATGGGATAATCAACTTGAAATATGGCTAACTCTCTATTCTGGGATATGAAGTCCCTCTGATCTTTGAAGAGCCGGTTAAGGTTCCTGGGAAACGGCTCAAGACATGTGCCTTGGAGTATCTACTGGGGGTTTCAACCTCAAATATTGCACCCACTCCTCAAACATGAAATGTCCTCCCATGGTGTCATAAAGTTGCAGCAAAGGGTTGCTAGTTTCTACAAAAAGTTAGTCAGAGACCTAATTATTATTACTATACCTGTTGATGGTATAGTGCATGCCTGTGAAAGGACAGAAGAATAATAAGGTGTATAGACAAAACTGGTATTTATATATAGTATCACACTTATATAGTGTGAGGCAGGGGAATTGCCACCAGAAGCAGGGAGGCATAGACAGAAGGACTTTCTAAATGGAGGAGAGTGAATTGGCACAGCTAAAAGTCCCGCGCAAAAGAACAACTGCTTCCTTGCGGCTTTCCTTAAGGAGGTAGATATAAATAACTTTGTTTTTTTATTCATAATCCTGGAAGTGAAGCCTGTGCCTTGTGCGCATTCAAAAGGCAAATCAAACACCCATTTTAGAGGTGTTTTAAACATCTTTATCACTAGTAGAATCAGGATGCAATAGTGCAATTGCGTGATTGTTCTGTTGCTTAATTCCTAGATGGACAAATTAATATCTAATCCATTTAATCTGCAACACATGGCTTGTCCTGAATCTGAAGGAGTCCCTCTCTTAGCCACATCTGCTGTCACCATTCCACCTGGCTCCCAGGCCATCCTGGACTCCCAGATATTATATAAACTACTTAAACAAACCTTTTTGGAGTTGTACTCCCCCCTTGTTAGGACGCAACAAACCCTATCTCTGTCCAGGGATTCTAGACGTAGCCCATAAGAACCCTTGTTCAATTGTTGGTAGCCAACCTGACTGCACTCCCCATGACCATGTCTTAGGGGCAGGTCGTTGGATATGGCAAGCTGTTAAGCGCTCCTGATGTCCTGTCTCTTCATCCCTTTGGCATGTTTCAAGATTTTAACCTACCTGAAGATGAGCCCCAAGTCCTATCCTTGTTCACTGCGCAAGACTTTCCACAGTTGTCCCCGGTTCAACAGAAAGAGGTGCTAGACTTACTAGACCAATTTTTAAGCATCTTTGCTAAGGACAGTACTAACTATGGACTAGCCAAAGGAGTTATCCATCAGATAGACACTGGCAACGCTCCTCCCTTCTGTGCTAAACCCTATTGCCATAGTTGGGTAGAGGACGCCAAGGTATCTAAAGAGCTCAAAAAACTGTTAAACGCTGGGCTGCTGGCACCTTCCCAAAGTCCTTGGGCTTCCCCACTACTCATCTTAAAAAAGAAGAATGGGGGCCATTGTATTGTGATGAACTATTACCAATTGAACTCTTTGACCAAGAAGGGCTCATACCCCTTGCCGTGTATTGATGATGCTCTCTGACGTCTTAGAGGCTCTAAGTTTTTCTCTGCAATGGATCTAGCATCTGGGTACTGGCAAATTGACCTATTGCCCAAGGATTGTTAAAAAGCTGCGCTCATTACCTCTGAAGGGCTTTTTGAGCCTACTTGCATGCCACAGGGACTCTGAAACGCCCCAGCCACCTTCCAAAGGGCCATGGACTCCATCCTCTGTGACTTGAAGTTGTCATGCATCCTAGTGTACTTGGATGATATAACAGTTTTCAGCGCTACCTTCACCAATCACCTGGCTCATCTCAAAGAGATGTTTATAAAGATTTGAGAAGCTGGCCTTAAGCTAAAACCTTCCAAGTGCGTCTTCTTCAAAGAACGTCTTGAATTCCTGGGCCATGAAGTAACCCAGACTGGGATTTTCCCAATGACTAAGAAGGTTGAAGCCACCAACAAAATACTTCTGCCCACCAACCTGCAAGAAGTAAAAGTCTTCCTAGGGATGATGGGCTACTATAGACAATTTATCCCTGACTTTGCCAATACTAGTGAACCTCTAGTCCAACTGCTATGTAATGTCCCTTTTGAATGGACCGCCAGTCAGCAGCAAGCCTTTGAGACCTTAAGCAAAAACTCAAAGAGGCGCCAATCCTAGTGTATCCTGACTACAATAAAGAGTTCATACTATACACCAACACTAGCAATCTTGCTATTGGGGCCATTCTGGCCAGCTAGACAACAAGAGTGTAGACCATCCTGTGGCTTACACTTCCTGTGTGCTAAACAAACATGAGAAGAATTATAGTGTCACAGAGAAGGAGTGTCTTGCTGTGTGGCATGCAGTCAAGCATTTCCGCCACTACGTATATGGTACCCATTTTACAGTTGTCACTGACCACGCTTCACTTAAGTGGTTACAACAACTTAAGGAGCCTGAAGGGCGCCTAGCTAGATGAGCTCTACGTCTGTAAGGATACGACTTCACTGTGCTCTATTGCCCTGGGATTCAACATCAGAACACTCATGGACTATCCAGAATGCCCATTTCTGCTTTGCATCCTGCAGAGGCTGACCAGTTGTACAAACTAATTGGATACCCTTCTTCTTGGGAAAGAAAGACAGATGAAGTCCAGCTGGCCTTGTATAAACTATCTAAAGGTACCCTCTTACGCAACAACTCTCTCTTCAAAAAGGTACGAGACCAGTATCTGTCTTATGTACAACCCAGTCTTTGCCTCTTGTTGGTGTCACAAGCTCATAAAGAGACTGGGCATGGAGGTATTGCCAAGACCTTTAAATGGCTTCAGAAGAGCCTCTTCTGGGAAAACCTTTGCCTACTGATCCCAGACGTCATAGCTATTTGCCATGATTGCCAGCTGCAGAGGCCTTAAGCTGCTGCCCACAAATTCAAATTAGTTCCTCTCAACATGCTTTTTATACTGTCAGCATTGACATGGTAGGTCCTCTCCCCCCACTCACGTTCTGGGTTTCTCTTTATTCTGATTGCTGTTGATCACTTCAGCAAGTGGGTAGAGACTTGCCCTACAAAGGACATCACGGCTAAGGCAACTGCTGCCTTCCTACTACAAGATGTTTTCTACTGCCATGACTGTCCTCAAGTGTTGCTCTCTAATAATAGGACTAACTTCAATGCCAAGCTGGTAACCTCTGTTGTCAAAGCTTTGGGATTACACCAGTCCTTTTCTGCCCCCTACAATCCCTCTACCAATGGTGCAGTTGAGCGTGCAAATTCCACACTGGTCTCTATCATGAGGAAGCTCACCTATTCTGACGCTGCCAACTGGGATCTATACTTACCTGCTGCTCTCTTTGTGTACCGCCTTAGCAAACATTGTGTCACTGGATACTTCCCTTTTGCTATGTTGTATGGGCAAGAGGCTACTACCCCATTGCTCTTGGGGGTCCCCTGCTTCCCTCTGATAAGGCCATGAATCCTGACAACCACATCAAGGATCTAGTCAACCACATAAATGATATACAGGCCACTGCCTACACTTCTGCATATAAGACTATGATGCTTGAGCTTTCTCCCAAAAATGCTGGGCGCTCCGCCTTACCTGAATTTGATGTTGGTGAAGATGTATTTTATTACCAACACAGAGTAGGTGGTTACACACATAAGTTGGACTCTCTGTGGATTGACCCTTTAGAAGTGACTTTCAAACAAGGGTCCAAATACACTGTAAAGCTCTTTTCCAGTGGCTGTTCTTTTGCTTGCGTGCACAAAAAGTTCCGTTGTAAATAATACCCCCCTAAAGCCAATCTAGGGGAGGATAATGTTATGAATATCACTATTCACCATGTATCAATTTTGTCTTTGGTAGGCTATTTTGAAGACAAATCTCTCGCTTTTGCTTTTGCCTCTTGAAACAAGTTGATGACTGAATCAGGAAGTAAAATTGTTCAATTTCTTGACTCTGCGCAACTCACTTACCCCACTTATGCTGGTGGCAAGTGATCCTACTGTCATGGTAGTGTTTTGTGGTATTCCTAACTACTATATATTCCATTTCACATTCACCAATAAAAATTAAGTTCTATTCAAATTTTTGTCTTTGTGTCTTCTGAACTTCTGCGCCTCTCTCTAGCCACAACTAGTAGAGATTATACTTCCAGGGCTGCAAGGTAAACACATAGCTCTCCCTGTCATCTAACCAAGACTTAGTACAAATCCAATCCTAAGGTTAGGATTTCCTGTTGTGTGTCTGTGCCGCGCCTCAGAACACAACACATGTTCTTGAAGAAGTTCACTCCACACCTGTCTGAAGTGGCCGCCCTGTTATATTTGGCTAGTGGTAAGACAACTTTGGTCTGGACGCCTGAGTGTGCAAATGTGTTCACAGCAGTCAAGGCTCTTTTGTTGTTGTCACCTGTGTTGAGACATGTGGATCCTGAGCTTCCTTTTGTGGTTTCCACAGATGCATCCAAATACGCTGTGGCTGGTGTGTTGTTGCAGACTTCTGGCAACGGGATTGAGAGACCAGTAGGGTATTTCTACCGGAAGATGGAAGCTTGTGAACGCAATTCAATGATTTACAGCAAGGAATTGTTGGCTGTTGTGGAATCTTTAAAGCATTGGCATCACAAAATCATGTCAGCACGTCATCCATTTGTAGTAAGAACTGACCACAAAGCTCTTCTATATTATTGACAACCCAGGGTTTTGTCAGGTTGTCAATCCAGATGGCATGGTGATCTGACAAGATACAAGTTCCACTGCACGTTTATTAAGGGATTAGAGAATCACTTGGCTGACACAATAAGCAGGGATCCTTCTCATCTCCCAGATGTTAGTGTGGATGCTGAGTTTAATACCCATACTATGATTCCATATGAGGCTGTGGTGCCTTTTGTATTGTCTCCACCTGCTACACTGGCTATCATGTCCTTAACTGAGGGCACAGACCTGGACTAATATTCCAAAGTTAAGTTTCTGCAACTTTTGTCCAAAGGTTATGATTGGCTATTGGAGATAGCATGTGAAAACTCAGTGAGTCAGCCTCTGGGTTATCATAAGATAGGTCCCGTCCTATATCATCAAGGTTGCTTGTGGGTCCCAGAAGGAACTATTTGGGATGAAATCATGGAGACTCATCACACTTGTCCAACGGCAGGCCACCCAGGAAAAAAAAACAGTGGGACTAATCTGCCACAAGTTTTCCTGGAAGGTTTGACAGTGCAGATGGCAGCTTTTGTTTGCAATTGTCTGGTATGTGTTTAATCTAAGGTAAGCCAGAACAGGACTACAGATTTATTGGTTCCACTACAGCCTGCTACAGGAACCTGGACGTCTGTGTTGGTGGATTTCATTGGTGAACTTCCCAATTACAATGGGTTTAACACAATAATGGTGGTGGTAGATTGTTTCACAAGAATGGCGCACTTTGTACCTTGCTCAACCACAATTACTTCAGTGGAAACGGCTAGGTTGTTTTTGAATAGAATATTTTCCCTACATGGAATACCAATGTAGCTTGTGAGTGACTGCGGGCCCCAATTCATTGCTCAGTTTTGGGAAGCTTTCACTGGGATTCTAGATATCAAATTATGTCATTCCACGGCTTTTCACCCCCAATCTGATGGACAAACAGAGAGGGTAAACCAAAGTTTAGAGGTCTACCTACGTTGCTACACTAATGCGCAACAAGATGACTGGTGTGATAATCTACTCATGGCAGAGTTCACATATGATAATGCCCCTCACACAACAACTCAAGTATTGCCCTTATATGCCAATGTGGGTTACAACCCTTCTTCTAATATGAGTCCTCATTTGTGTTAGCAATGTGGAAGCTGCGACTGATTAGGCTGCTGCATTGAAGCAGGCTCATCAGGAGCTCCAGGTTACTCTTGATGCTGCCGTGACAACTTACAAGAAATACACAGATTGCAAGCGCCAGGAAAGTCCAACTTACAGGCCAGGTGATCTAGTCATGGTTGATGCTTGCAATATGAAACTGAAGTTTCTCTGTCGTAAGTTAGGGCCTAAACAAGTTGGCCCCTTCAAAGTTGAACGTTGAATTGGCCCCTCTGTCTATCAGCTGGATTTACCTCCTGCTTTCAAGATCTTCCACACCCTTCATGAATGTCTTCTTACTCCCTTTAAAGGTACAGAGAACTCCTTCTTCCCAACCCATTATTGTGGAGGGAGAACCTGAGTATGAGTTAAATTGTATTTTGGCTTCCCGCAAGAACTGACAACGTTTGGAATATTTGGTGTTGTGGAAGGGTTATCCTGATTCTGAAAACTCCTGGGTTCCCCAATACAATTTTTCAATTCTCCAGATCTGGTTCATGAGTTCTAAAAGTGCAATCTTACTGCTATTGGCCACCCTAAACTTACCTTGACCACAATGAAACTCCCACATGCCCACAAGAATTTCTCCTTATCCCATCTCCCAGATAGTGGTATTGTGACCAGGGCTAAAGCAGAGGGTAATGTCACGGTAGGTTCTATCATGTTGGGTATTATCTGCCCAAGCAAGAAGGCTCAAAAGCCAGAAAAACTTTATCAAAATTGACCAAGTTAACAGATTTAAATCAAATGGTTGATCAGAAATTGGTTATGGCTGCTCTAGTCTGTCAGCTGAAACCAGATCCCCCTTGCAAATTGACATTGATAAATTGGCGTAATTTGAGGGTCACCCAATATGACCTTATCAATCAGCATGGTCATCAGAAACTAGCCACACAAGGTTTCTTTGCAACCTAGACTAGATACTTACTTGACAATGTGGAAGGAATAGGAGGTCAAGACTCAAGTGGTATTGCTTAGTCAATTTTTCTGATATATATTGAATAATTTTCACTGTTTTAACTCTAAGAGTTGATTCCTCCCAAAGTTTTACCCAATAAAAATCATTTATCCCAAGTTCTAATTTACTTTTTAAAAAGGCATCCTGTGGTTGGGTTGTTACAATATATTCTGTACAATCTGATTCTCAACAGAATCATTTCTGGAAGATTGGGTCCTGCAGTTGGAACTTTGTTGTTGGTGCCACCCAATGTTAATTTTGCGCCAACCAATTTTGTGGCTCCTCCCCCCATTCTTGAAACTGAAAATGGTGTTGCCTCCCAATGTCCATAATTTTTCTCCAAAGATTCATTGATGTTGTCTCAGGCCATTTATCTTGGGCTAATTTTGTTAGGATTAATTGTTCTGCTTAATCCTGGTATTACAATTGGAAATTTTACAAAATGATATTTGAAGCCACATTGGTGGTTAATCATTAATTCTATGTAGATTTGAGTGGTAATTCCCCATCACTTAGAAACAGCTTCATACTATCCTGCAATTTTTGTCACACACATTGCACCAGGGGATGAGGCAAAAACTTCCTTCTGCACGCGCTATGGGTTGTTTGAGTGTTGGGTCATGAACTTTGGAATGACCAACACTCCTTCCACCTTCACCATGTTGTTGAACAAAGCATTTGAGGAACTGATTGGAAAATGTGTGATTGTGCACCTTGACAACATTATTGTCTTCATTCAAGATCAAACCACGCACCTCCAACACCTCTGTGCTGTCCTTGACACCCTTCAGAAAAACCAGCTAAAAGTTAAACCCTCCAAATGCAAGTTCCTCAATTAAGAGCTGTTATTTCTTGGGCACACCATCTCTGCTCAAGGGATAAAGCCTGACCCTGCCAAAATCAAGGTAATCACCAGTATGCTGCCCCCCACTGATGTGGTCCAGGTGCAGACATTCTTAGGCATGATTGCCTACGTGCACAAGTTCATTCCTAATTGAGGGGAACTAATTGCACCTCTCACTGAGCTCCTCAACACCAAACAGTGCTTCCATTGGACCCCCATCAGAGAATGAGCCTTTGAGATGTTGAAGCAAAGACTCACAACAGCACCAGTAGTGCAGTTCCCCAATCAAAACTGTCAGTAAAAACTTGAGACCAATGCCTCTGACAGGGCCATAGGGGGTGTGATAAGGGTAGAAACTGACAATGGCGTCTTCCTCCCTGTGATATATGAGTCCAGGAAACTTATCAACTCGGAAAAACACTATCCCATTCATGATAAAGAATTGGCAGCAATTGTGCACTGCCTTGAGAAGTGGCGCTGTACTTGGAGGGAGCCACCTTTCCACCCTGCGTCCTGACAGACCGCAAGTCTCTCCAGTACTTTAACACAAAGTCTCACTTGACACGCCGCCAAGCAGGATGGGTTGGGCGTCTATCCCCTTACCAGTTGCGCATTGAGTACAAGCCTGGGAAGGAACTTGTCACAGCTGACACCCTCTCACAACTCTAAGTAGCGTCTATCACTGGGGACAAAGGTTTGGACCCAGACTGGCCCATGCTCTACCTCTGCCCTGAAGCAACTTGCTATGAAGGCCTTAACTTGGTAACCATCTTCAAGTTGAAGGACAACAAAAGTCAGTTTACCACCAATGCTGGTAATGTCTGCTGTCAGGCAGAGACAGGTGAGAAGACGCCTTACATTCCCACCACGCAACAAGGTGATACCATATTGCACTACCACCAAACCCCAGGTCACATCAGAGGGCGTAACCTCTTTGAGATCATGAAACAGAAGGTTTGGTGGCCGCACATGTGTCAAGACATCTTGGATCTCCTCAAAACATGTGTGTTGTGCGAGAAGAATATGTCCAAACTTGCACCCCCCAAGACTGTCCTGCCCATCAAGGCCATGGAACCCTTAAAGCAGTGGGCTCTTGACATTGTGGGGCCACTCCCCAAAGACAGACTGGGGAAGAAGTACATTATCACTGTCATTGACTACTTCACTTGCTGGCCAGTGGCCTGGGCAACAACTAACCACACTGCTACTATCATCACCTGCTTCATTGGCAAAGAAATTGTGGCCTGATTTGGGTGATCCAAACGTCTCATCACATATGGTGGTCCTGAACTTGTTGGACATGTCATGAAGGCATACTGCGCCAAGAACGCACTCCAACATATAGTTACAGCTCCTTACCATCTGCAAGCCAATGGACACGTATTACAGTTAAATGGCTCACTGGTTCAACTGATTTCTAAGCTCTCACAAGAGCACACCAACACCGCATGGACTGAACACCTGCCTACTGCTCTACTTATCCTGCAAGCAATAATCAACAGCGGCACGGGGTTCAGCCCCAGCATCCTGGCCTTTGGGACGCCTGACAGTCTGACAGGAGTTGAACAGGGAAAACTACAGTCCAGAGTTCCCAAATAGCCTCCCCTAGTGACAACCCCATCCCTAGACCAATGGCATGCCAAAGCCCAGGAAATTGAACACAAGCAAATTGAAGGAGGGACAAAGCACCTCAAAGCCAGGTATGCTGTAGGTGACCCTGTTTCACCCTCAACCCCAATTCTGCCAAATTGGAGCCCAGCCACCTAGGGCCCTTCAAGTTAGCCGCTGTCTATGACAATCATACCTATCAACTTGAAGATGCCCAAGGGAATACCAAGAAGCTTCACCACAATCACTTGCGCCCCTGTCGCGCCATCCCCACACAAAGGTTGTTTGTGCAGATTTTCCCAGACCTTCTGCAGACTCCGGTCTGGTGTCTGACAATAAGAAGGGAGCAAGGGAGGGTGTTGCAACCAAGTTTTCAGAGTTGCCTGCTGACATATCTTACAATACACAGGGAGTGCTCAATGAGTTGCCCCTTGACATATCAAAGACATGGATTAATCTGATGGCAATATCAAATGGTGGGTACTTCATCCTAATTAGGAGCATTACCAATTTGACTTGCTGATCCCTGCACAAGTTATTCCTTAGCTTTGAACCTTAAATGAAACTTCCCACTATGCCACCCCCTTGTGGCCTTGTGGTTTTCCCCATGTGGTATATTAATCACAATTTTCTACAATAAACAATACCTTATTCTTATTATTCTGTCCTTTCCATTGGACTATTGTCTTCCCCAATTCCAAATACTGAATCCTCATTGGTTCAGTTGCAACACTGGGTCTCTATTTGATCAGGGTCCTCTGGTTTTATTAGCTGGGTATAAAGGATCTAGAAATTCATGCTTGCCTTTTCATTATTATATCCTGACTATTTTATGGCATAACAAAAATATTTTATGTGAGTTTCAATGAGCTTGGATTCCAGGCTAGCAATCCTGGCGTTACTCTTGCTGCCATCTGGTGATCACTTCCACAATTTTCATTTCCCATAGTCTTACTGAAAATAATATTTCTTATTATGTGGTAGTCTTCTTCTAGTTAAAAGCCAAAAACATAAAAAATTAATATGATTGAGGGAAAAGAAGCAATTTTAACAAAGTAAAAGAATCTTTATTTGTTAGAACCATGTTTCTATTATATACCAATCAGGTATAATTATCTAAAGCCCCTCTGGTTCCAGAATCACACCTGGATTTTCATCATGTGATCTATGACATAACAGCATCATTTAATAAATACATTTATCAAAAAGATCTCCACACTCTTAACATATAAGAATGTTCCCTGAAACATTTCATAATCACCTTATTCTTTCTGTGAACATGTACTTTCTTGGCTTGAAGCATTCCAGACTTCTGGTGCCAAAACCCTGTGAAATATACATATTCCTGATCCAAACTTCCTTTTCCCACCTGGGAAACAGCTGATCAATCCTAAATACCTAGACACTATTGTCTACATTTATTATTTCATACTAATTGTTTTATGCAATTAACACTCATCAAAATGATTTAAACTCAAACCAGCACTACTGCAGTGCCCAGGAATGTTTCCAGGCAGTGTTCCAGCGCCTGAAACATGTCCTGGGCGGCGCTTTCAAACCACAATTTGGGGGTTTACTTTTGGTTAACATTAACTTTTTTTATTAATACATTCAAGACATTAAATCCTATGATCAAATCCACATTAAATATATTCCAGTGTATCAATTAACCTTTCTGGTTAATAAATTGGTTTGAGACACCTAGTTACATAATCTGAAAAGGTCAGTTTTTTCAGTACCTTAACTGATACAGCCTAACTGATTCCTGGGTACTACATCACTACACTGAAAAATTCTCTAAGACCAATCCTATTGGTTTGAATTTCAACCTATGTAATTTATTACAATTTAACTGCTTTGTTTAACCACAGCCCAATGTTACTGTAGTAAAGTCAAAATATGAGATATTCTTCTTAGAATTGGCTTGATATCTCTTTTGACAAGATGTGACTGTAGAAATTACTTGGTACTCAGCCATGGTGCCCCAGGGTAGGACTACAAGAGTGTTAGCCTGCCCCCGGTTTTTTAGGAGCACTGGGCTCTTGGGGGACCTCTCCTGCTGTAATGTGGACTGTTTTTATTTGAGACAGGCATAGTGCCTCTCTGCATCCCAAGGCTGGGCAGAGTGTGCATATGAATGAGTTTGTTTAGAAATGTCTTGATATGACTGCTAGTAGTCCCATCTTAATAGAGTATGGTGGCTCTTATGAGGATAAAATTTATCCTTCATGAGTCCAGAGGCTTGATCATTGTTATTTCCCTGAATGTGGCTAGACAGCTCATATAGGAGCTCTTGAAAGTCTCAAACTTCAAAATCTATCCACAACTAATCAAAATTCTTAAAGCTATTTTCATACTTATAACTTTTAAACCTCAAAGGAAAGTAATAAAAGATATTAAGCAATTTGTTGTGTTTAGCTCCTGGGGACAACATCCAGGAGGACACAACAGGAAATCTTTATAACAAAATATTTGAGGTTTGAAGCTAGCCTTGGGTTAGTCTTCAGGGCAGAATAAGGGCACATACCTTAATTTCCTGGAATGTAAGAAGAGGAATTCCTTTTGGTGTAAAGGAATGAAAAAAGCTTGAAGAATACAAAAGCCAACATAAATGTGGATAAACTTGTCTTTATTAGGAGAAGTAATTTTACTTAAATAGTAGACAAGGGTTGATGATCACTCAATAGGTAAAAAAAGTAGCAGAGGGGGTCACATTGGATTAAAATCATACCAGGATCAGTCAAGGGAAAGTATGGTATTCTGGAATAGGTGGTTATCAATGTCTACCCATTTACAGAAGGCAAGGAATTCCTAAAATTGAAAGCATAACAGATCAATCTTTGCATATATCACTATTTGAAGCCCATATTGAAATATCATTAATGGCGCAATTTCCAACACAAGTTGTGTCCTGGATGCACCTGATGTAGTTTGTAGATAAGGCTGTTTGGTTGAGCTTTTCCTTGGAATCATTAATATCTAGGTTGAAGATATCTTCTTCTGCTTTTTATGCCTTTTACTTGCAGAGGAAGACCAAGTTAAAGAATCCCTTGACTGGTCTTTTCTGTAAGGATACACTTTTGAGTAAACTATGACTATTGCTTTGGCTGTCTCTTAAAACCTGGATGGGTCCCTTTTAAAGTTGACTCTAATCCCATGGTAGAATGAAAACTTGATGAGTGTTTTTTTGATGTCCTGAAACCTGAGCTTTAAATCCATAAACTTCAATCATCCTTCTGATGAAGCAATAATCAATTTTTCAGTGATTCTGATGAATTTTACCAGATATACCTTGACAGCACTTCTGGTCCTGGCTAATATTTTCCCAGATCTTTCTTTTGTTTGATGCATACTTCTTACTTCTAATAAAAGCCTCATGTGAATCTAGGCTATTATGTTCTTTGATTTATTTCAAACTTCTTGGATTCCAAAGAGCAAGGTTAAGCTATAAAATAAAGAATGCCATTCCAAAATCCATGCTTTGTATTAAAATGACCCATAGCAAGCTCTGAATGCTTTCTGTGAAGCATACTTATTTAGAGTCAGCCTGGGTGTATCTAGAAATGAAATCAATTTTATACAAAGCTTTCTAGCTTGAGAGGTATATGAAATATATTTAATTAGGGATAGTGGGTGTCTACTACTGATGAGGTACCTGCTTTAATTCTGACACCAAATTTTCAGCACCAGGATTTCCAACAAAATGATGCCATTTTTAAATTTATTAAAAAGATAACCCAGATTAGGCTCTGTAAAATACAGCATTATTTTTTTGGGAGTAGCGTTGTTGGAAATCCTGTTATCACAATCAAAGTGGGTACCACTGATGATGATGGTATAAAGAGCTTGTAGTATGTGAATAGAAATATATCCCCATCCTTTCTAATAAAGGAAATTTATGCATCCCAGGATGACTTGAATGGATGAATGAAGTATTTAGTGTCGTAACTTTGCTGTTTTAGCAAACTTATAAGAGGAAAATATTTTAAAACTAGATAATATTCTTTATTGGGAGATAAGTATTAAATAGTTGTTGTGAATTGTGGATAGTAGGAGCATGATAGCATAGGTCACACAATGGGATGGTAAAAGGGGGGTGGCTTGATCCTTGTAATGATTCAAGCGCCAAAACAAGTTACTCACTGGGGAGGATCAACTTCTGTTCATGTTATTGTATTTGGAAATCCAAGTTGCCTTCCTGACTTGGCTTTAGGTGACTGGGTAATTGGATTTTGGGTTACAAACCCTCTTACTTAGAACCTTGCTGGCAGGTTGAGCCTGCTGTTTTGACACACACCCCTAGCTGAAAGTTGGCCTTCTCAGGGGGCAGGTTATCAGGGAGGCTGTTAGGAGCCCGGGCGCAATACTGTACTAGCTGTTGTTTGGTGGCAGGTAGGACGGTCTTGCATTGTTTTTGTCTTGCTTGCAGAGCCTGAGGCAATCATAGTGAAGGACTTTGTCTTGCATTTGTTTTCTGAGTCCTTTCACAAGGTAAGTGTTGTTTTTATTTACCTTTAGAATGATGGCAGGGCCCAATTTTTTTGGGTGTAATTTACTTTTGTCAGTATTCATGACCCAAACTCTGTCACTGACCTCATGTCTGTCTTGGATGGGGACAAAGGTCTTTTGTAGAAGCTTTTCTTCTCTTTCTGGTTGTTTGCTATTGGCTTGTATGATTTGGGGATCAGAGCAGGGTGGAATCTTGTTTGGCATTTCCAGTTTAGGACCTTATCAGGGAACTAACCCAGATTGGTTGGCTTGCTAGTATTTGGGAGCTGGCAGGTTGTGGACTGGGTGAGCAGGACCCACCAAAGGATTGGTGCTAACTTAATAAGATAGGACATTGATTTGCCCACCCACAACCACAGAAAAGCGGCAGGGACCATAGTATCTATTACTCCTGTGAGAGTAATATACACAATTCCAAAAATCTTGTTGGTATGGTCCAGTGGGAGCTTGGTGGCGGAGGCAGGCAATGGTTTGGGGGTGACAGGTGGCTCCATGTCCATTTGGTAAGCAGGAAGGAAGTTGTATTTATCTCTAAACAGGCGGGGTTTGATGATGTATCAAGGGACTTCTCAGTTATATCTGGTTAACTCTGTAGTTCTGGTCAAGGGATCCCAGGCTAGTATGTTGTTGGCGCTATAGTCCTTGTATTCAGGATTTAAGGGGTACTCTGTGAAATAGACAGGACCAAAGGGAGCACCTGGAGGGTGGTACATAGCTAGCGGGCTGGCTGGGGGTTCAGATGATCTTTGAGTTAACTGGCAGATGACAAGAATAAAATACAGCAATATTTGGAGAAACCAATATCTCATAACCTTTATTTAAACATGACAATGGGGGTTGATCTTGGGCTGGCAGGTATTTATACCACACTGCCAGTCTGCACTTTATGATTGGGTTTTCTGGGCTCAGGCAGGTTGGCATTGGGGGTCTCAGATGGCAGTGTGGCACTTGGCACTGGCAGTTTGCCACTGGCTGCTTTGGGATGAGAAGACTTCAAATCCTTCTGTTTGTTGATTTGAGTATTAGGTGCCTCTTTGGGTTCAGTGCCTCCCCTGGGACTTTGGGGGAGTTTGGAACAACTCTCATGGAGAAACTTGTGTATTTCACCAAGCAAACCACTGGTGTCAGGCGTTGGCACCTCAGGGAAATTCTCAGCATCTTGCATTAGTGGTTTGCTTGCAGAATCTTGCGGAACAGCTAAGGGTTTGGGTCCTGGCGGGCTGGTAACAACTTTATCAATCAGTAGTAGGTTATTGGGTTCCCAGACCATGGGTCTGGCAGTCTTCAAAGGATTTTATCCAGGGTTTGACTCTGGTTCTGTATTTTGATATTTAGGAGCATCCAAATTTTCATTCATGACATCATCCCCTTCTTCCCCTAAAAGTCCCCCTTTCAGGGCCTTCTTCCCAAGGTATTTTTGGATGGCCTGTTTGGCATTGGTTATGTTGCTCAAGTTTCCAGGTACTTTATTCTGGGGGGTAGCCTGACCACTTGACGTAGTACTGGGGGGTTGTGTAGCAGACTCGGTTGCTGTGGATGTACTCAACTTTGTACTTATTTGAGTGGTCCTTCCAGATTGGCGGGGGCTATACTTGATCTTCTGGTGGGGAAGCAAGTTTCTGTCTTTTTTGAACAGCAAAGCATAGTGGAACACGTTATGGATCTTCCACGTGAGGAGTAGGTCTAACTAGAAGGCAACTTCTCCAATAAGCTTGGTGATCTTGTGTGGCCTGCTTCTTCTGTGAGCTAATTTTCTATAAGGCACATACAGGGGCACGTTCTGGGAGTCCAAATAGACCTTGTCTCCAACTTGAAGGGGTTTACCAGGGGTTTGTTTTCAATCATCAAAAGCCTTGTATGTCTTTACTGCTCATTTCAGGTTTGCTAGGCATATAGTTTGGGTTTTGTGGTTCTATTTAATCCAGGCACGTCCAGACAGGTTGGTTTCCTTGTTTTCAATGTTAGGGTCCCATGTGGGGTCAACCCCATAGTTGGATTTGAAGGGGGACATTCCAGTATATTTATGGTCTTTGTTGTTGTAGGCGTACTGTGCCATGGGTAGCATCTCAGCCCAGTTATCTTGGTTGGCGTTGGCGTAACATCATAGGTATTGTTCAAGTATTTGGTTAATTTTTTCAGTCTGGCTGTTGGTCTGTGGGTGGTAGGAGGTTGATACACAGTGCTTTACCCCCAAGTCCTTCATCACCTGAGTCCAGTAGTTGGAGGTAAATTGTGGTCTACTATCAGTGATGATTTCCACCAGAGTGCTGTGTTGAGTTAGGATGTGTCTCATGGAAATGTCTGGCTGTCTCTGCAGCAGTGCAGTGGGTGGTGGTAGGGACAAAATAGGACATTTTAGTGAATCTATCTACCATGACTAGGATTGCATTGAACAAATTAGAAGGGGGAAGTTCCACAATATAATCCATTTAAACAGACTTCCAGGGTCCCACTGATATGTCTAGTGATCTTAGCAAGCTTTCAGGTTTGGATCTACGGGGTTTGGTACTTCTCTATGTCTCACAGCCTTTGATGTAGGCGGCCACGTCTTTATCCCGTTGGGGCCAAGCATAATTCTTCTTGAATCCTCAGATTGTCTTGAGTCTACCAGGTTGGCCGGCCATCTCTGAGTTGTGATAGTCTATGAGTACTTTGGTCCTTATTTCACCTTCTGGTACATAGATCCTGTTGTGTAATAGCAGGGTGGTTCCTTTCAATGAGAATCTCTTCTTGTAGTGGCGGCCATCTGGGTCTGAGTTCAAGTTGGCAATGAGTTCCACTGAATACTTATCTAATTTCTGCGCCTCAATTATGTCAAGCTTGTGGGCCATGATCTTCATGTACATCAGTTGAATGCCTAGACTGGCAGGGTCAAGGATTATGTGGATGTTGTGGTCCTTGGTCTCAGCTGTGGTGGGAATCATATCTGCTCTTCTGCTCAGTGCGCTGGTTACTATGTTAACTTTTCCAGGTTTTTAGTCAATTTTCAGGGTGTAGTTGGCCAGTTCTAGAGCCCATCTGGCCTGTATTTGGTTTAACTGTCTGTGTTTAAAGAATTAAACCAAGTTCTTGTGGCCAGTCAGGACTTTTACTTGGAATTCAGTGCCACATAGGTACCAGTGCCAATGTTTCAAGGTCTTCATTATTGTGAGAATCTCCTTATCATAGATTTGGTAGTCTCCTTTGGCAGGCAGCATCTTCTTGGAGTAATATACTACAGGATGTAACATACTATCCCCTTCTTCCTGAAGAAGGACCCCACCCACTGTAAAGTTGGACATGTCGGTTTCCAGTACAAATGGCTTGGATGGATCAGGCATTGCCAGGACAGGTGCAGAGGTGAACACAATTTTTAGGGCCTCAAATGCTGATGTGCACTTGTCAGTCCAAGCAAAGGTGATCTTGTCAGAGCAAAGGCGGGTCAAGGGCATAGTAATGTGAGAAAAATCTGGATGAAATCCCTGCCATAATTTGCCAGGCCCAAAAAACTTCTCATATCCTTTCTGCATTTGGGTACCAGCCAAGCTGTTATTGCTTCCACTCTGTTCTGTGCCATAGCAAAACTGCTAGTCTTCACCACATATCCCAGGAATTTGACCTCATTGTGAAAGAATTCACATTTCTTAAGTTTGGTGTGTAGGTTGACTTGGGAGAATTTTTTCAGTATCAGGTCCAGGTTTTGGAGGTGCTCTTTGTGTGACTTGCTGTATATGAGAATGCTGTCAAGTATGTGACACAAAATTGATCAAGGTATTCCCCTAGGACGGTATTTATCATCCTTTGGAAAGTGCTGGGGGCGTTGCACAGGCCAAATGGCATTACTAGGTACTTGTACAACCCATATTGGATTTTGAATGCTGTTTTGTATTTGTCTCCTGCCTTGATTTGGATTTGATTGAACACATCTCTAAGGTCAATTTTTGAGTACACCTGGGCTCCAGTCAGTACATCACAGAGGTTGTCAGCATTGGGGATGGGATATTGGTTCTTCACTGTAATGTTGTTCAGTTTATGGTAATTCACGCATGGACGCATCCCACCTTCTTTTTTCCCTGCAAACAGCATGGGCAACAAGCAGGGGGCCTTTAACACCCAGATGAACCCTTTTTTTGTCATATCCTTGAGGTATGCTTTCAAGACCACTTGCTTGCAGTGGTTACAGCTGTAGATGGGGCTGTGGTGCGGTTGAGTCCCTGATATCAGGTCTATGGCGTGATTGTAGATTGAATGGCTGGGTAGTTTTGTGGCTTCTTCTTCACTAAACACATGATCCAGTTTCTGTAGGGGAGTAGGTAGTATCCTGACACTAGGTTCTATCTTTATGGTTAAGAGTTTGTTGGTAGGGGCTTGGCCATGGCTCATGCAAAAGGGGATGGTGTCACAAGATTCAGGTTGGCCCAATGTGGCAGTTTATTTGCAATAGTTCAGGATCAGGCCATGTCTGTTGGACCAGGAGTTGCCCAGTATAAGGGGGTGGGGTAGTCCTGGCAAGAGGATCAAGGACAACAGGTACACATTATGTCCAATTATCAATGGGAGTTCTTGTTCACACTCATAGCCAGTGTTCAGAGAGCTGTTTCCTATGACTACTTGTAAGTTACGCTCTGAAGCTGTCAAGCCTAGTTCCTTTGCCAGGACGGCGTCAATGAAGCTTTCATCAGCTCCTGTATCAATAAAAGCTTTGATCTGGCGCTTGTTTCCCAATAGTTTGTTGGTAACTTGGATGAATTTGTAAGACTGGGAAGAAGTGTTTATTTGCGCCAGTGAGATTGGGGAAGTGTTCTCCTTAGGACAGGCTCTGGTCAAGTGGCCCGCCTTGTGGCAGTGGAAACAGATTCCTTTGTGGTAGTATTGTTGGAGCTCTTCAGGGGTCATATCTGTTCTGTTGGGGGTCAGTGTTTGGGGTTGGCAGGCCTGGGAGGAGCCAGTGTTCTCTTGGTTCATGCTAAGACCCTTGCACAGGGGAATTAACTTGTCTAGGCTGAGGGTGGGCAGATGGTGCTTCAACAGGTCCTTCATTGCTAGGTTGACTCCCTTTTGGAAGATAATGGCTACCAGTTTTCTCTTCCAGTTGGGTGTAAGTCTTTAGTTTGAGGAATTTGTCAATGTACACTTGGATGGAACTGGCGCCCTGCCTGATTTCCAACAAGGAGTTCAGGGTCTAGTATATGGTGTCACAGTCTTCCCCTGTGGCCATCAACTCAGCTTTGAACATGGCATAATCTAAGCAGAATTACACATCTTCAGCTGTAGCTTTGCCAAACCAATCAAGGGCGTCTCCTGATAGCATGGCAGCTACTCCAACATCTTTTTGGTGTCACTGGAATAGGGCAGGGCATTGGCTTGAAAATGTAGCCGGAGCGCTGGCATGGCGCGACAGGCCTCTTTGAGAGTGAGTTTTCCCATCTGGGGCATCTCCACTTTGGTGAGTGATTGGTTGATCATCACATTCTGAACCTGATAGGAGGATCCTTTAGCAGTTTCAGTGGAGGGGGTTGGATTTCTTGGGGTTGTTTGGGTTCACAATTGCATTCTTCCATGCAGAAGAAATTAGGTTATTAGTCATCAAAAAAGTCTAATAAGTGATTATCATTACAAAAAACATACAAGATGCCCCAAGAATAATCAAAATCTTGGGGCTCAGGGTACCAGGTTTAAAATAAATTGTCATAATATCAGGGAACCAATCCTGATTGGCTGGCTTTCTAGTGTTTGGGAACTGGCGGGTTGCAGACTGGGTGGGCAGGGCCCACCAAAGGATTGGTGCTACTTATGAGGTAGGACATTGACTTGCCCACCCACAACCACGGACCAGCAGCAGGGACAATAGTATCTATTACTCCCATGAGAGTAATATACAAAATTCCAAAAAGCTTGTTGGTATGGTCCAGTGGGAGCTTGGTGGCGGAGGCAGGAAATGGTTTGGGGGTGACAGGTGGCTCCATGTCCATTTGGTAAGCAGGAAGGAAGTTGTATTTATCTCTAAACAGGCGGGGTTTAGTGACGTACCAAGGGCCTTCTCAGTTGTATCTGATTAACTCTTTTGTTCTGGCCAAGGGATTCAGGCTAGTAAATTGTTGGCGGTGTAGTCCTAGTATTCAGGCTTTAAGAGGTACTCTGTGAAATGGACAGGACCAAAGGGAGTCCCAGGAGGGTGGTACATAGCTAGCGGGCTGGCTGGGGGGTCAGATGATCTTTGAGTTATGTCATGATTACTGCTATTCACCATGTTTTGATTTTGCCTTTGGTGGGCTATTTTGAAGACAAATCTCTTGCTTTTGCTTTTGTCTCTTGAAATGAGTTAATGACTGAATCAGGAAATACATTTGTTTGGTTTCTTGACTCTGCGCATCTCACTTGCCCCACTCATGCTTGTGGCAAGTGATCCTACCGTCCTGGTAGTGTTTTGTGGTATTACTAACCACTATATATTTCATTTTGTATTCACCAATAAAAATCAAGTTCTATTCACATTTTTTTCTTTATGTCTTCCAGTACTTCCACGCCTCTCTCTAGCCACAACTAGTAGAGATTATTCTTCTAGGGCTGCAAGGTAATTACATAGCCTTCCCTGTCATCTAACTGAGACTTAGTACAAATCCAATCCTAAGGTTAGGATTCCCTATTGTGTGTCTGTGCCTTGCCTCAGAACACAACAAAAATGGTGCTCACTACAGGGGCTGTAAGCCCCTTGGTTATCCCTTTTGCATCCACATTTTCAGGTCCTTTGCCTCCACCTATACAAGAGCCGACTTCACCTGAAATTATAGTCCTTCTATTGAGGAAGATATTACCAACCTGCCTATTACCCCTACTGTACTGAACCTTTGGAATGGTCAACGCCTAGTTGCTTACCCCATGGGTACCCCTGAATTAGAACAAGTCATGGCAGTAGCCCTTGGTATAGCCTGTGAAGGAGCCATACCTTGTTTTCAGCTGTATTTCAGTCAAGTGGAATACTATGGATTGATTGTGGCTCCTCAAAATCCACAAAATCTCCTCTCAGTGGCTGGCTCCGCTGAACACTTACTATTTTCTGTTGTGCAGCCTGCCTTGGCCCACCATTAAATGGTGTTGGGGCTCCATGTCCATGAAATCTCGTCTCTACAAGCAGCAGTTACTCATCACTGAAACCAGTTTGATACGTACCAACAGTGGATCCATTCCCTGTTTTCCTTGGTATCTGACAATCAACTTGACTCTTTTACTTCCCAGACCTGTTTGGTTAACTCTGTCAAACAAATGTGCCAGTCCATCCCTAAGTACGTGAAAGAGTGTCTACACAAGTTTCACCAGCTAGAACAACCCTGGCAAACTCAAGTAGATTTCACCTTGAATGCTCACCTCTCCAACTTTGAGCAACTTGTGTGGCAGCTCAATGCATTCAGCACATATTCCTTTGAGCAACTACAACAAGTAGCAGACTTTGCTGCTAACAGCCTTAATGAACTCAGTACAGTGTTTGATCAAGAGAGAGCTGTCACCGCTGCTGCTATAGCAAAACTCCAGAGTCAAGTGAATGAATTATCTACGCCCAAGACAGATGTTCTGCCCTCTCCCCCTTCTGATGACTTGGTGGATAGAGAGCAGAGAA
The DNA here is from genome assembly GCA_014839935.2 of Entomophthora muscae. Classification (NCBI taxonomy): domain Eukaryota; kingdom Fungi; phylum Entomophthoromycota; class Entomophthoromycetes; order Entomophthorales; family Entomophthoraceae; genus Entomophthora; species Entomophthora muscae. The sequence goes on along the minus strand of QTSX02000723.1, from coordinate 296,847 downwards.
TATGGGATGCTATTTGAGAGCTACGTAAAGCTACTTGCAGTCAAGGACATCCTACTGAAGCTCCTCAACCTGATCCCCAGGTGCTTGAGTTGACTGCCCAAGTTGCTGAGCTACAGCAAAAACTTGCCGCCCTACGTGAAATGATGGCAACTGCTGCTAGTCCAGTTGGGGCTGTCAACAAGGATGGTTGTTGCCCTGGCTTACCAGGAGCCCCTCAAATCCAATGCGCCAGGTAACTAATTGCCCTAGCTAACAAAGTGGATCAGTTGAAGCAGGATCATACAGAACTGGATAGAGATGTACAAGAGATGAATGATGTGATCAACTCTGTAAATTATATGTTTGCCCCTTGCCTCTTGGTGGGGCCATCCCTTACTTCTTGGCTGGCTGAGCTCTCCACAATAGTGACCACCCAAGGTCAATACTTAGATACTACTGCACAACAGACCACTCAAGCTGTCAACACGGGTGCCTGTGCTATTGAGACCCTGACTACCCTCAAAGAGAGTGTTTTTTAGCTATGGGCTAGACAGCCCCCCTTTGAATCTGAAGCAGAGTTTCCCCGAGTATGAACGTACTCAATAGAAGCAATGGTGGCCCCACTCACAAAGCACATTTTAAGCCTACCTTTAAGCAAGTCTTCAACCCCAGAACCTTGACCATTGCAGCTTTCCTAACTATCTACAAAACTGCCATGAGACAAGCATAATATGAGGTTAAGAAAGAACATATTCTGACCTGTCTACATCTGACTTTCCAGGAGATGGTGGTGCCTGAACTACCCACCATTGAGACGCAGGAAGATATGAAGCAGCTTCTGATTGACAAGTTTGGTGGTGACCTTAGCCTGGAAGTAAAAAATGACGCTTTTATGAACATTGCTTTCAAGCCTAAAGTGACACTAGCTGAGTTTACAGACAGATTCTACATGGAAGGTGTTATAGATTGAATGGGTTAGACATTAAGTTGTCTATCTAGGAATTTAGCAACAGAACAATTGCGTGATTGCACTATTGCATCCTGATTTTACTAGGGATGCAGACGTTTAAAGCGCCTCTAAAACAGGTGTTCAGTTTGCCTTTTGAATGCACACAAGGCACAGGCTTTACTTCCGCAATTATAAATATAACAATGAAGTTATTTATATCTTCTCCTTAAGGAAAGCCGTGTGGAAGCAGTTGTTCTCTTGCAGTGGACTTTTAGCTATGCCAATCTACTCTCCTCTATTAGAGAAGTCCTTCTGTCTGTGCCTTCCTTCCCCTGGTGGCAATCCACCTGCCTTACACTATATAAGTGTAATACTATCTAAATAAATACCAGTTTTGTCTTATTATCTTCTTATATTTTTCTGTCCTTACTCAGGCTGTCACTATACCAAAACAGGTATAGTTTAAGATAAATAAGTAGTAGACTAACTATTCATAGAAATCAGCACCCAGGCTGTATATTTTATGACATTGGCGCTCATGGCTTCTACAAACCACAGCTTCCTCTCTTCCTACCCCTGCGGTCCTGTTTTTGTGGAGAGAGAGATGTCCTTGCCTATACCTGCTGCTCCTTCTGCACAACCCACTCCAGGATCAACCTACACTGCTTCTGGCTCTCTATCAGGTAGACTCAATGGCTCTTACTATGGCTAACCAGTACCAAGCCAGTGGTTGCCTAACTGCCAACAACTTTTGGAAATCACCAGCTCCCAGTCAAGTATGATCTCCTAGATGAACTCCATTGAAAAAGCCCTTATCTCCTTGATACTAATCCAGTCTGGCTCCATGGCTGAAGCAACTTGCATGAACTGCGTCTCCTGCTCCTTGTAGCCTGCCTTGGTAAAGGAAGTATGCTGTGAATATTCTCCTCCTTCTACTTCTGGTTGTTCTCCTGACGGAATCTCCCTTAATTCTGGCACCCTCCAAACTGTTAGCCGTTCTGGCCCCTGCTCTGGCCCCCTAAATCTTGCTCAAAATATATCAGAAGCTGTTCACTCCCACTCTGGAATGGCACTATGATGAGCAAGATAGAACATGTACTTTCTTCCTTGGTACCCACCCAGATGAATCAGCATGTTGCCCTGGAGCTCTATGATCATCAACAAAAAACTCCTAAGCTGGAAGACATTCATAACAGCTTCACCATGGGATTCTCTGCTCTTCAGGATACTATAAAGGCTCAAGAGAGACAGATGGGGTTTCTGGAAGAGGAATCAGTTCTGGCCTTACAGGAAAAGAAAGAGTGGCTAGATTAGTTTGATGCTCAATGTGCTCTCCTTGACTCCCTTCAGGACCAACTAAGCAAGCACCTTGAAGATGCCTCAGCAATTAGTACCCCTGAGACTCTAATGGGATTGCATGGTAATGCTAAAGCTGATAGTTTCTCCTCTCAGAAGATCCATACTACATTGCCCCTTCCTGACTCCCACCACTGTCACAGAAGCAATGAAGAGGATGTCTCCTTAATTACACCTTCAGCAGGAACCCTGGAGTCTCCCTGGGAACCTGATAGCAATTCCTCCATCACTCCTGATGGTTCTGAAGCAACTAAACCTCAGGCTATTCAGAGCAAGGAAGAATTTACTGATCAGTCTAGCATTGAGGAGTACAATGAGGATCACTCAAAAAAACTACTAAGCAGCCAGGACAAGGAGAAATCCTTGGCTGCATTTGTGGTTTCACCTCCCTCCTCACCCTCATTCCTCTCCCTCCTGAAAAGTCTGTGCCTGACCCTGGCATGTGTTGTTTCTTTACAACAGAGCCTTCAGATGCCCCTCCACTGGTTTAATTTGTCTCTCAATTAGAAACGTTGGATTCTTGCACTGTGAGAATGCAAGAAGATCTTGCCTAGTGGATCCCCACTGCCAAGTTCTTCTTGGTTATGGACCTGATACCTGGCTACTAGCAGATTGATTTCTCTCCAGCTAACCCAAAAAAGTGTGCCATCCTTGCCAACTAAAGGCTGTTTCAACCTACCAGGATGCCTCAGAGTCTCTCTAATGCCCTAGCCACTTTCCAACAAGCTATGGACGATGTGATGGAGGACCTCAAGCCCTCATGTGCCCTGGTCTATCTGGATGACATTAAAGTTTTCTCTTACATCTATAACAAACACCTGGAACCCCTGGAAGAAGTGTTCAAACGCCTGCACTACCACAATCTGGAGTACACTGATTGAGAGCTTACAGTTGCTTATAAACTGTGTAGTAAGAAGTTCAAGGTGCTACCTCTCTCAATTGGAGAAGCCAAGGGTATCCCGGTCTACGCCTCCTGTAATATGACCACCCCAACTGGATCTCAGGTGATCAACAATACATGCCTCTTGTTGGCTCTAACAGCTGGCACTAATGGAGAAATCTTTGGCATCCCTAATGCCTCCAGACTAGAACCATGGGTTGCACCAGGCATCCTCATGTCAAGTGAGAAGGAGGTACTCATACTCTTGGCCAACATGAGTTGTGAAGCTATGGTTGTCTCCAAACACCAACTTCTGGCTTATATAGAACTGGAAGAGCATGAAAACCTGAAGGAGACTGCCCCCTTTGTGGGCTTCTCTGAGTTAGGTCTATCCTGTGTGCAATCACTGAAGCTATTGGTCATAAGCCGCAACTCTCTATCCAGCCTCTCTAAAGAGCAGAAAGATCAAGCTTAGGATCTCTTTGCCCAGTAAAAGATATGTTTGCCAAGGATGATTATGACCTGGGCAAGGCTGCAGATGTTGCTCATCATATTGACACCTAAGGCAGTCCATCTATCCGCTCCAGGCCTATATGACACAGTCAAGACAATCATGCCATAGCTAACAAGGAGCTTCAGAAGCTATTGGTATCTGGCTTACTGGTCCCCAGTAAAAGCCCTTGGGCTTCCTCTCTCCTGATTGTAAAAAATAAGGATGGCAACAACCGTATGTTGATTGACTACCTTCAACTGAATGCTGTTACCAAGAAGGATTCATATCCCCTCCCTCATATTGAAAATATCTTGGACCAACTTAGTGGTGCCAAGCTCTTCAGCGCCATGGACCTTATCAGTGGGTACTGGCAGATTGACCTACCCCCTGCTGATCAAGAAAAATGTGCAATCATCACTGACCAAGGGCTATTCCAACCCACAAGAATGCCTCAAGGTCTTTCCAATGCCCCGGCTATCTTCCAGCAGGCCATGGATGCAGTGATGGGCGACCTCAAACTTGCCAGTGTCTTGGTCTACCTGGATGACATTAATGTGTTCTCCCAAACCTTTAGTGATCACCTACAACACTTGGAGGAAGTCTTCCAGAGGTTACTTGCAGCCAATCTCAAGCTCAAGCCACGCAAGTGCAACTTCTTTAAGGAGCACTTTGAGTTCTTGGGGTTCATCATTAGCTAAGATGGACTCTGCCCTGTACCTCTGAAGGTGGAAGCCATTGAGAAAACACAGATCCCGGCCAATAAGCGGGACATGCAGGTTTTCCTGGGGATGATTGGGTACTACTGCCGCTTCATCTTCAACTTTGCATCCCTGGGCAACCCCCTTTTTCAGCTTCTCCAAGCTGATAAGGAATTCTTCTAGGACCCAGAGTGCCAATCTGCCTTCAATGCTCTCAAGGGAACACTGACTGCAGCCCCCGTACTGGCCTACCCTGACTTTGCCAAGACGTTTGTGGTTCATAAAGATGCTAGTCTGACTACAATTGGGGGTGTTCTCTCCCAACTGGACTCCAAAGGACTTGAACACCCTGTTGGATACTGCTTGTGTACGCTTAATGTTCACAAGAGGAACTACACTATCACTGAGCAATAGTGTCTGGCTGTGATATACTCCTACCAACAATTCAGAGTCTATATCCATGAGGTACATTTCACGGTTGTAACAGACCATGCCTCCTTGCAACAGCTGAAGACACTCAAGTACCCCAAAGGGCTTCTGGCATGTTGGGCCATTAAACTTCAGGCTTATGACTACATTATCATTCATCAAGCTAGGGCAACCAGAATGCTGAATGTCTCTCCCGCCTTCCCACTGTTGCCTTAGTATCTCCCATGGCTGACATTCTCTATGACAAGCTTATGGAGGATCCTTCTTTGTGGGGGGGAGGAGCCCGTAGAGATATAGAGAGCTCTCAAGAAGCTAGCTATTGATACCAAGGTCTCTAAGGGACAACTCCTGAAGCTTTGTGGAGACTCTTGGCTACCCTACATATGCCCATCCCTACGCATGGACCCAGTGGTGGCTGCTCACAAGACTACTGGCAATGGTAGCATACAGAAGACGCTAGCTCTGCTGCAGCAGCACTGCTTCTGGGAAGGAATGCACACTGACGTAGTAGATATGCTAGCCAACTGTCATGACTGCAACATTGAGAGTCCTAAGGTTGCCAAGTTTCAACACAGACTTGTATGCCCTGGATTTGCCTTCCACACTGTAGCCATTGACGTAGTGGGCCCCCTGCCAGCCACCAACTGTTGCAATAAGTTCATCATTGTGGCAGTTGACCATCTGACTAAATGGGTAGAGGGCAAGGCAATTCCCAACCAATCTGTACTGGTGACAGCCATGTTCATCCTGGAGAATATCATATACAAACATGGTTGCCCCCAGATTCTGTGACAGACAATGGTACAAACTTCACCAGTTATATCATCCCCCACCTCAACCAACTGATGGGAATTCATGGGACACTACCCACTCCTTATCACCCACAGATAAATGGCATGGTAAAGCGCACTAATGGGAGCCTGGTCCAGATACTCTTGAAGCTCAGTCATTAACATGAGACTGAATGGGATACCTTCCTGTATGTGGCCACCTTTGCATATAACATTGGGTACCATCAGGCCACTGGCAAGCCACCCTTTCAACTGCTCTACGGCCAGCAACCAGGACTTCCCCCTTTACTATATTTTTTGGTAAAGCCCAGCCTGGCTGTGTCCCCAGAGGCGTACCATAACAAACTGGTTCAAACTCTTATTCACTTGCAATCAGAGGCCTACACTGTAAACTTAAATCATAAGTTGCAGGACCTAGAACAAGCTGCATCCAAACGCCCTGCCTTACCCACTTACCTGGTAGGAGACTCAGTCTACTTCTTCAGCAATAGAGGATACAGACGCAAATCCAAACTTGCCTTCCTTTGGCAAGGACCAGTTCAAGTTATCCAGAAGACTAACCCCAACTCCTGCACCCTTAAGGAGCCCCATTCTGGGCAATTGATCACTAGAGTACATGCTCAGTATATGTGTGCTGCTCCTAGTGACCAAGAGTAAGCCCTGATGAGGACAATAACCCAAAAAAACAAAAGCATAATTAAAAAATTCCATGGGTTGTTGTCCTGTTTGTGATAGTGTTGCACCAAAGTGTGAGGAATAAGAATAAAAGAGCAAGGTGTTTATTGGAGACTGAAAAGACTCTTCCTGTATCACACCAAATTTTCTACCACCTGAATGGCAGCCAGGAAACACAACTGGTTACCTACAGATCCGCAAAGCCAATGACCAAGGATTGGGCAACAAACCCCCACCTAACAAGACATGTGATTGACCACAACACCATAGCCACTACCTAAAAACGCCAAGCCATTCTTGACCCTGTTGTCTAATCCAGTGGAGGTAAATGTTGTAGATTGAATGGATTAGACATTAAGTTGTCTATCTAGGAATTGAGCAACAGAACAGTTGCGCAATTGCGCTATTGCATCCTGATTCTACTAGTGATAAAGAGGTTTAAAACACCTCTAAAACAGGTGTTCAATTTGCCTTTTGAATGCGCACAAGGCACAGGCTTTACTTCTGCAATTATAAACAGAAAAATGAAGTTATTTATATCTACCTCCTTAAGGAAAGCCGCTGGAAGCGGTTGTTCTCTTGCAGTTGACTTTTAGCTGTGCCAAACCACTCTCCTCCATTAGGGAAGTATTTTGTCTGTGGCTCCCTGCCCCTGTGGCAATTCCCCTGCCTCACACTATTTAAGTGCAATACTATCTAAATAAATACCAGTTTTGTCTTATTATCTTCTTATATTCTTCTGTCTTATACCCAGGCTGTCACTATACCATAACAGGTATAGTTTAAGTTAAAGAAGTAGTAGACTAACTATTCATAGAAATCAGCACCCAGGCTGTATATTTTATGACAGAAGGATAGCAACTGATAACAAGCAGACAATTGACAGCTCATGAAGCTTACATGGCTTGCGCTCAAGCCCTCAAAGTTAACCAGCTTCTTTGCCTTCACTTCAAAGCCCATAAAGCTATGCTTTCCTCTATGAAGAGCATAAAGACGCTGTTGCAGGACATGCACCTTACCCATTCTGGAGCAGTTGTTAGGGAAAGTTGAGCTGCTTCTAACTCTGTTTTTTCTTCCTGTGGTCCTTGCATTCTTACCATGAACTTGCAAAATCCTCCTTAACGCCAATATTGCCACAACAGTGGTCAGATAGGTCATCATTCTCAAGTCTGCACCAACCCCCAGGTTGAAGGAGCTGATTTAGAAGAGCAGGCAGGAAAAGAACAGTCAACCTAGAGGCAGAGACGCTCTCTGTCAAAAATCCTTCCCAGTCTCTTTCAATCCCTCCCTCTATATCTGACTCTGAGCCTGCTGACAATGAGGCTCCTCCTATCCTCCTTTTGTTCCACAATATCTTCGATGACTCTGACCTGGATGACTCTTATACTGACAACGCCAATGCATATGGGTACTCTGTTCTGGCTGTTCCTGAAACTATTACAGTCCCTTATAAATTGCGCTCTGGAAAGACTTCAACTACCACTAAGCCTTTTCCTGAAGTCAAAGAAGTTGTCTCTTGCCCTTACCTCACTCAAGCTAAGAGGTCCCCTGTGCTAGTGAAGTTGTCCAAAGAAGCTGCCAAGGTTGCTGACGCTATCTTCAAGAATTTATCTGTTTTGCTTCCTCTCAAAACTGTTTATAAGTTGTTCCCAGGGTTAAGATGTCTGATTGAGAAGTGGGATAAGGAGCTAGCAGAGGCTCAAGATATCAGGGCTGTCCTTCCACCCTTTAGTTGCACTACCACTCAAGTAGAGATATCCATTCAAAAAGTGAAGATCAAGGCTGTCTTAGACACTGGCTCACCAGTCAACGTTGTCTCCTCCAAGCTTGTGAAGAAACTCAAACTTGCCCCTGACCTTAACTATCACCAGTTATATGGCACAGCTGGACTGTCTATGACCTGCGCCATAGTGCGTAATCCGCTCTACCCATGTGGTTTAGCAAGCTTCTTCTAGCTGCGCCAGCAGTTGTCTTGGAATACAGGAGTTGCAATCTTTTAGTTGGAGCTAAGTTCCTTAGAGAATACAGTGGGATAATCAACTTGAAAGATGATTAACTTTCTATTCTGGGATATCTAGTCCCTCTGATCTTTGAAGAGCCAGTCAAAGTTCCTGTAAACGCCTCAAAACATGTGCATTGTAATATCCCACTGGGGTTTTAAACCTCAAATATTGTACCCATTCTTCAAACATGAAATGTCCACCCATGGCTTGTCCTGTGTCTGAGTGGATCTCTCTCCTAGCCATGTCTGCTGTCATCATCCCCCCTGGCTCCCAGGCCATTCTAGCTTTCCAGATATCATATGATCTACCTGAAAAAACCTTCTTGGAGTTGTACTATCCTCCCTCATTAGGGTGCAACAAACCTTACCTCTGTCCTGGAATCCTAGACGTCTCCCATAAGGATCCTGTTCAATTGCTGGTAGCCAAACTGACTGCTCTCCCCATGACTGTGTCTAGGGGGCAGGTCGTTGGATACAGCAAGTTGCTGGGCACTCCTGGTCTCTTGTCTCTTCATCCCTTTGGCACATTCCAAGATTTTAACCTACCTCAGGATGAACCCCAAATCCTATCCTTGTTCACTGTGCAAGACTTTCCACAGCTGTCCCTGGTTTAACAGAAAGAGGTGCTAGACTTTCTAGACCAAATTTCTGACATCTTTGCTAAGTACAGTACCAACTATGGGTTAGCCAAGGGTGTTATCCATCAAATTGACACTGGCAACACCCCCCCTTCTGTGCTAAACCATATTGCCGCAGCCACGTGGAGGACACCCAGGTATCTAAAAAGCTCAAAAAACTATTAGACGCTGGGCTGCTGTCACCTTCCCAAAGTTCTTGGGCATCCCTGCTACTCATCTTAAAGAAGAAATATGGAGGTCATCATATTGTGATGGACTACTGCCAATTGAACTCCTTGACCAAGAAGGACTCGTACCCCTTGCTGTGTATTGATGATGCTCTCTGACGTCTTGGAGGCTCTAAGTTTTTCTCTGCAATGGATCTGGCATCTGGGTACTGGCAAATTGACCTATTGCCCAAGGATTGTTAAAAAGCTGCGCTCATTACCTCTGAAGGGCTTTTTGAGCCTACTTGCATGCCACAGGGACTCTGAAACGCCCCAGCCACCTTCCAAAGGGCCATGGACTCCATCCTCTGTGACTTGAAGTTGTCATGCATCCTAGTGTACTTGGATGATATAACAGTTTTCAGCGCTACCTTCACCAATCACCTGGATTATCTCAAAGAGGTGTTCATAAAGATTTGAGAAGCTGGCCTCAAGCTAAAACCTTCCAAGTGCGCTTTATTCAAAGAACGTCTTGAATTCTTGGGCCATGAAGTAACCCAGACAGGGATTTGCCCAATGACTAAGAAGGTTGAAGCTATCAACAAAATGCTTCTGCCCACCAACTTGCAAGAGGTATAAGGCTTTCTAGGGATAATGGGCTATTATAGACAGTTTATCCCTGACTTTGCCAATACTAGTGAACCTTTAGTCCAGCTGTTACATAATGACCCTTTTGAATGGACCGCCAGTCAGCAGCAAGCCTTTGAGACCTTAAGCAAAAAATCAAAGAGGCGCCAATCCTAGTGTATCCTGACTACAATAAAGAGTTCATCCTATACACCAACACTAGCAATCTTGCTATTGGGCCATTCTGGCCAGCTAGACAACAAGAGTGTAGACCATCCTGTGGCTTACACTTCCTGTGTGCTAAACAAACATGAGAAGAATTATAGTGTCACAGAGAAGGAGTGTCTTGCTGTGTTGCATGCATTTAAGAAGTTCTGCCACTATGTATATGGTACCCATTTCACAGTTGTCACTGACCACGCTTCACTTAAGTGGTTACAGCAGCTTAAGGAGCCTGAAGGGTGCCTAGCTAGATGAGCTCTACGTCTGTAAGGATACGACTTCACTGTGCTCTATTGCCCTGGGATTCAACATCAGAACACTCATGGACTATCCAGAATGCCCATTCCTGCTTTGCATCCTGCAGAGGCTGACCAGTTGTACAAACTAATTGGATACCCTTCTTCTTGGGAAAGAAAGACAGATGAAGTCCAGCTGGCCTTGTATAAACTATCCAAAGGTACCCTCTTACGCAACAACTCTCTCTTCAAAAAGGTACGAGACCAGTATCTGTCTTATGTACAACCCAGTCTTTGCCTCTCGTTGGTGTCACAAGCTCATAAAGAGACTGGGCATGGAGGTATTGCCAAGACCTTTAAATGGCTTCAGAAGAGCCTCTTCTGGGAAAACCTTTGCCTACTGATCCCAGACGTCATAGCTATTTGCCATGACTGCCAGCTGCAGAGGCCTTGAGCTGCTGCCCACAAATTCAAATTAGTTCCTCTCAACATGCTTTTCATACTGTCAGCATTGACATGGTAGGTCCTCTCCCCCACTCACGTTCTGGGTTTCTCTTTATTCTGATTGCTGTTGATCACTTTAGCAAGTGGGTAGAGACTTTCCCTACAAAGGACATCACGGCTAAGGCAACTGCTGCCTTCCTACTACAAGATGTTTTCTTCCGCCATGACTGTCCTCAATTGTTGCTCTCTAATAATAGGACTAACTTCAATGCCAAGCTGGTAACCTCTGTTGTCAAAGCTTTGGGATCACACCAGTCCTTCTCTGCCCCCTAAAATCCTCTACCAATGGGGCAGTTGAGCGTGCAAATTCCACACTGGTCTCTATCATGAGGAAGCTCACCTATTCTGATGCTGCCAACTGGGATCTATACTTACCTGCTGCTCTCTTTGTGTACCGCCTTAGCAAACATTGTGCCACTGGATACTTCCCTTTTGCTATGTTGTATGGGCAAGAGGCTACTACCCCATTGCTCTTGGGGGTCTCCTGCTTCCCTCTGATAAGGCCATGAATCCTGACAACCACATCAAGGATCTATTCAACCGCATGATTGATATACAGGCCACTGCCTACACTTCTGCATACAAGACTAAGATACTTGACTTTCTCCCAATAATGCTGGGCGCTCCCCCTTACCTGAATTTGATGCTGGTGAAGATGTACTTTATTACCAACACAGAGTAGGTGGTTACGCACATAAGTTGGACTCTCTGTGGATTGACCCTTTAGAAGTGACTTTCAAACAAGGGTCCAAATAAACTGTAAAGCTCCTCTCCAGTGACCGTCCTTTTGCTTGAGTGTATACCAAGTTCCTCCGCAAGTACCACCCCCTAAGGCCAATCTAGGGGAGTGAATGTTGTGAATACTGCTATTTACCATGTTTCAATTTTGCCTTCAGTGGGCCAGTTCAAAGACAAATCTCTTGCTTTTGCTTTTGCCTCTCAAAATGAGTTGATGACTGAATCAGGAAATACATTTGTTTGCTTTCTTGACTCTGTACATCTCACTTGCCCCACTCATGCTTGTGGCAAGTGATCCTACCGTCCTGGTAGTGTTTTGTGGTATTCTTAACCACTTTATATTCCATTTTGTATTCACCAATAAAAATTAAGTTCTATTCATATTTTTGTCTTTGTGTCTTCCAGTACTTCCACACCTCTCTCTAGCCACAACTAGTAGAGATTATTTTTCCAGGGCCGCAAAGTAATCACATAGCCTTCCCTGTCATCTAACCAAGACTTAGTACAAATCCAATCCTAAGGTTAGGATTTCCCATTATGTGTCTGCGCCGCGCCTCAGAACACGACAAGTTAACTAGCAGATGACAAGAATACAATATGGCAATAATCGGGGAAACCAATATCTCATAACCTTTATTTAAAAATGACAATGGGGGTAGATCTTGGCCTGGCAGGTATTTATACCACACTGCCAGGCTTCACTTCCTGGTTGGGTTTTCTGGGCTTGGGCAGGTTGGTATTGGGGTCTCAGATGGCAGTGTGGCGCTTGGCACTGGCTGTTTGCCACTGGCTGCTTTGGGATGAGAAGGTTTTAAATCCTTTTGTTTGTTAATTTGGGAATTGTGGTGGATCCAGGTCTAACCAGTCCATCCCGCCATTATCCTGCCCTTGGCTCTATTTCCCATTTCCTTCCTTTGACAAAGCTTCAAAGAGCTTTGTCTCCAGAGAGGCAATTTTATGACAACTCTTTGTTATCATCCTGCCAATGGGCCATGATCTTGACGCTCTTTTCCTCCCTTGCCCTTAAAGCCTTAATTTCACAATTTCCCTTAGCATTCACTTGTTGTAAGATTTTGTCCCATCCAACTAACAGGTTCCAGGAATCCCACACAAAGATTTGATTTACTTGGGCAGGATTCTCTTCTTTTTCAAAGTAATTGGAGTATAACTCTTCAAACACAGCCTTTACTTCCACCAAGGACTCCTCAGTCACAGTCTTGGTGATCTCCAAGCTTGCCCAAGCTTCCTCCAACAAACTTGTAGGAACCTTTTTCCTGGAAGCAGTGGTTTTCACACAAAGTACTCCAAATTTGGCCCTTTCAAAATTTAACAAAGAAATCTATTAATTGAAAAGGTAGTTGAGGGGAAAGCATCAAAATTGACAATATATCTTTTTTAAAGTGTAGCTGTTTTTGCTTATATATCATTTGGAGCATATTTGGCTGAAAACTCCTCCAGTTCCTGAATCAACCTATGATTCATCTCATGTGATCTATGACGTTCAAGTCATCTAAACCTAGATTTTTACCTAAAAGATCACCAATATTTCTCAACCTATGAGAATCAGCCTACAATGGGAAAAAGTCATCTGACTCCATTCATTCCAATGTACCACTTCAGCATGGAGCTTCCTCAGCTCCCAGCGCCAAAACCCTGTGGATTAAACATCCCAAAACTCATATATTAATGTTCCAACCAAGAACCAGCTGATCTTACTGAATTCCTAGGCATCCTTGCCTTTATTTAGTTATCTTTGCATTTAATAGTTTTTTGCCTTAAAGCCCATTAAAATGCTTCAAAACTCAAACTGGGCGCCACTGCAGCACCCAGGAACTTTCCCAGGCAGCGCCTGATAAAATTAGATAGCAGCGCCTTGGTGCTTTGCAAATCCATTAGGCGGCGTGGCAGCACTTTTAACCCAATGAATTTGCCAAAGCGGCGCTTTTAACCCAAAATTTGGGGGTTTACTTATGGTTGACCTATAACCAAACTTCTTGACATAGTCAAGAAAATTTAACCAATATAATTAAATCCTCATTAATTATATTACTGTGTATTTATTTATTAATTTTCCCAATTAATTAAACTGTTTTTGAGATACCCAGTCTCCCAGATTGACTTGGCCAATCTTGCCTTCTGTTCTTTTATTGAACCTAGATATCCAGTTTTCAGGAATCTTAACCTTAAGATTTCCAATCCAACCTATCTACATGCAATAATCAGAAAAACAAAGATAACTTTATATTTCAGAGCATTTATTTGGCTTAATACTCAATAGTGACTGTCGTACGGTCACAGGTATTGGGTGCCTCTTCAGGTTCAGTGCCTCCCCTGGGACTTTGGGGGAGTTTGTAATAACTCTCAGGAGATACTTGTGTATTTTACCAAAAAACTGCCAGTGTCAGGAGTTGGCACCTCAGGGGAATTCTTGGCTTCTTGCACTGGCAGTTTGCTTGCAGAATCCTGCAGGACAACTAAGGGTTTGTGTCCTGGAGGGCTGGAAACAACTTTATCAATCAGTAGTGGGTTATTGGGTTCCCAGCCCATGGATCTGGCAGTCCACAAAGGGTTTTGTCCAGGGTTTGACTCTGTTTCCGTATTTTGATATTTAGGAGCATCCAAATTGACATTCCTGACAACCTGATAGTGCTTGGATGTTGTTGGGTTGTGTTCCATAAACTAACTCAAAGGGGCTTTTACCGGTGGATCTGTTCAAACGGGTCCGGCATACAAGTAATGCAGTTGGTAGCTGCTTGCACCAGTCCTCAGGTCTCCCGGCAGTGAGCTTGGCCAAGGCTTGCACAAGGCTGTCATTCAGCTGCTCCACATGTCCATTGGCCTGAGGGTGGTAAGGTGTTGTAACTGTGTGCTGAACCCCATTCTTGGTGAGGTATACGTCAGTATCTCCAGAGGTCAATTCTTTGCCTTGTTGGTTATCAAGAGTTCTGGCTTTCCAAACTTGCTGATAATTTCTTTTCCTATGAAATGCCTTACGTCATTACCTGTATATGTCTTTACTGCTTGTGCCACTGGCCATTGTGTGGCAAAGTCTATTGCAGTATTGATGTATTTATTTTTTTATGCTTCCCTGGCATAAGGCCCACAATATCTAGGGCCCACACCTTGAAGGGCAGCTGCATGTGGATAGGTAGTACTGATTTAGGTGGCGTATCACTCTTCAAAAATTTCTCACATATTTTGTATTGGTCTAGGACTTCCTGGACATCCTGGTATAAGGTCGGCCACCATGCTTTGTGTTTAAGAAATTTGTAGAGGTTGCGGCTTTTCATGTGTCCTAGGTCTCTGTGGTAACGTAGGATTATGTCAACCTGCTGATGTGTGAGGATATAAGGGATGGTGGTTCTGTCAGACATTTTTTGATACAGGGTTCCATATACGTCTGCAAATAAGTGCTTGTTCTTAATGATAGTTTCTTTTTTTATTTTAGTGGTACCAGGGGGGAAACCTTTGTCCTTTGGCTTGAGCACAAGGAGGGGCCAGTCTGGGTCAAGCCCATTCTTGCCTCTTGTGGCTCTGAGGTACAGGCGCAAGAGTGCATCCGCCATGGAAAGCTCTGGGCTGGGCTTATATTGTATGAGCATATTGAATCTCTCCAGAAGTTCCATTAAGCATGCTTAACTGCAGGATAAGATTGCTTGGGTCTTGAAGTAGATGAGCAACTTATGGTCTGTCAGAGCCGTAAACTTCTCCTGTTGTTCTAGGTAACAACACCATTTGACCAGGCAGTGCACAATTGATAGCAGCTCTTAGTCATATATAGGGTATTGGCACTTACCTTTTGTCAGTTTGTGTGACTCATAGGCTATGGGAAAAAAGTCACTGTCACTGTTTTTGATTTGTAGTACTCCCCCAATGAATGTGTCAGAGGCGTCTGTCTCCATTTGGTATTCCCCATCATGTTTGGGGTATTGCAGAATGGGTGCTGTTGTGAGTTTAACCTTAAGACTTCTGAAGCAAATGTCATGTTGGGGGGTCCATACAAATTTGGATTTGGCACCAGTTATGGAAGACAGAGGTACAGTCAGGACGCCATAGTTGTATATGAATTGTTGTACATAGGCAACTATTCCCAAGAATATGTGGAGTTCTGACTTGTGTTGAGGGTCTGGATGTACAAGCATTCTGAATACCGCCAACCTACTTAACATGCAGACATTGCCTGATTTAGTACCCTTCCAATATACTGTTTGACATATCAAGAATGGTAAACAAGTTTTATCACATGACTGTCCAAGTATCCAGTGGCTCAAACCCATCTTGCACATGATCAACCCCTAGGTTTGATCCAACTAAATCCCGCCACAGTCAATTCTATTAAAGTCTAATATATTATCCATAAAACATACTTCTCTTCTTTCTTAATTCCATATTTGAAGCTTTCACAAAAGGCACTCCTTATCACTTGTCCTTTGGTGGTGGCATTTTTCAGATGGCCTGGATTTCCTGGCTGTCAGGTTTAATGCCATCCTTTGAAACTATGCGTCCCAATAAGGGCAACTAATTGCGGAA
Organism: Entomophthora muscae; assembly: GCA_014839935.2. Classification (NCBI taxonomy): domain Eukaryota; kingdom Fungi; phylum Entomophthoromycota; class Entomophthoromycetes; order Entomophthorales; family Entomophthoraceae; genus Entomophthora; species Entomophthora muscae. The sequence continues at coordinate 280,954 of QTSX02000723.1, read as the reverse complement.
GAACTGGAACTTGGAAGGCTTGGCTAGCAGCTTATATTGTGCCAAGGTAGTAAAGACTGCTTCTAAGTCCTTGTGGGGTTGTTCTACTAAGGGACTGTAGACAATAATATTATCCAGATACACCAAGCATGCTTGTTAATGTGGGGGGCAAATACCTTGTTTATGAAGGTCACAAAGGTTGACAGGGTGTTTGTCATCCCAAAATTGAGTAAAACACACTTGTACAAACCTTATTTAGTGTGGAAGGCTGTTTTGGAAATATTCCTCCTTAACAGATCTGGTTGTAGCCTGTGGTTAAATCATCCTTGGAGAAGACTGTGGCGCTGCCCAAGGCATCAAAGAGGTTGTCAATGAGTGGTGGTGGGTAAAAATTCTTACTAGTGACTTTGTTTAGGGCTCAGTAATCCATGACAAGGCACAGGGTAGCATCTTTCTTTGCTACAAAGAACATAGCAGCGCCAAAAGGGGACTGTAAGGGGCGGATACATCCTTTCTCTAGTGCTTCCTTGGGGTAAGCACATAAGGTGTTGTCCTTGTTTGGGGTAAGGCGGTAGATGGGTCATACCTTAGGCACAGCTCCCTTGAGTTGGATAGGGTTTTAGATGTGTTTCTCTGGTGGCAAACCCAGATAGAGCCTCCTTGAAGATCTCTGGGTAACAGGCTACAATTTTGTGATCCTGAGGCGTAGTGGTGTCCTGGTGATCCTTGAAATGTATGATCTTGTAGTGGCAAGAGTCCCAGTCAATTGCCTTGAGGTTCTCCTTTTTGTCCAGGGTCTCTGTGATGCTTACAAAGACATGGTTGTTTAGGAGTTGGTCTACTGAGTCAAGGTAGATCTGGTGATTGACGCCTTCACATTTGATGGTCAGTATAGAGGTTGCCCAGTCTATGTGGGGATTTTTTTCCTCAACCAGTCCAGTCCAAGTACAATATCAAACTTGGGGAAGTCAATGACAGGCCCCTGGATGGTGTAATGTAGGTTCTCTAGCATTATGGAGAAGGGGGCAGTTTCCTGTGTCACAGCAATGTGATATTGATCAGCTAAAACCACGTTTTTAATCCGCAATTTTTTTGGGTAGCTTGAACTTATCTAAAAAGCTACTGTTGACTAGGGTTCAATCTGCGCCTGAGTCCAGGAGTGCTGAGCTTATGTAACTTCAAAAGAAGAAATGATAAGACATCAGTTTATTTGAATGTCTAGCAATGATGTAGAGTACCGTGTCTTCTGAGGGTACTTGGATAATTGGGCACTGGTCCACGTCCTTAGGTTGGTACTCATCATTGGGTAAGTCAGGAATTGTGTGGGGAGAGCTTAGCTTGCTTAGTGCTCTCCCCAGGCTTTTCCCTTATATTGTTTGTCCTGTGTGGTAGTGATACAGAAATGGGTACAGTTTTACTGACCATTGCTCCCATTTCCATGTCCATTTGAACCTGTAGGCTTGTGGTTTGCATTGTTGCTGCTGTTCCTAGGAAGTGTTTAGTTGGAGCGTCCAGTTGGGTGAGAATCTTTAGGTTGTTCTTTTTTTCCATTTTGTGCCTTGTGGAAAGCATTGAACGTTTTTATTGCTTTCTTTGCCTTGCAATATAGACTTTACAAGTGTTGAAATTTCCAGCTTGATCCACCAGCAAGGTTCTGAGTAAGCGGGTTCATGACCCACAACCTGATTATTCATCCACCTGAAGCCAAGTTAGGAAGACAACTCAGATTTCCAAATACAATAACATGAACAGAAGCTGATCACTCTCAGTGGATGACTTGTTTTGGTTATTGACTCATTACAAGGATCAAGCCATTCCCTTCACCATCCCACTATGTGATCAACACAATCATGTTCCTGTTATACACAATTCACAATAATTATATAATCATTATCTTTCAATAAAGAATATTATCTAATTTCTAAATATTTTTCCCCTTGTAACTCTTCTAAAACAGCACAGTTATGACATTGGTAGAAGAAGTAAGTTTTACATCCTACTTTATTCCCCAAAATTCTGTCTGTTGCCCTTACCCACCGTGTTCAACAAATCCTTGATAGAATCATGTCTGGCCTCCTGCTGGACTGGACTATGTACATACCTGGTACGGAAATACCCAATGGCTTTTTCCTGTATTAGAACACAGTGATACCGCTCTCTGCCTTCAACGCCATGTCTGCACAAGGGTTCTTCCAGGCTCCCCTGCTATGCCCTGTCCAACTGATGAGAATACCATGCCAGCCTACGTAGCTAAAGACTTTGAAGCGCTGCCCTGGAACCTTTTTCAGGAGCCAACAACAATAATACCACAGCATGGATCCAGTCTGCTCAAAGCAAGCTGGCCCAAATGAAATGCCTGCAACAATTCTGGATTGCAGAAATCTCCATTTGATTGACTCACAACGCTGGCACCTGGTGCAACAAATGGCATGAAGAACATACTGAGAAGAATTGGGACACCTTCAAACAAGACTTTTTGGCAAGATTTGTGCTGAAGGACACCACACTCATGATCATCTTCCAAGTGAAGAACTTGACCCAGAATGGCACTGTAAAGGAGCTCACCCGTGCTTACAAGGAAATCCAACTACATGCCCCCTCTGACATGGCTTTTGACACTCCAGACACTCACCTCATGTACTATGACGCCCTTAAGTCACATGTAATGAGACTCGTGAACCTGGACTAAGTGAATAACCTACAAAGCCTATACTGCAAAGCAGAGAAAGCGGAACAAACCTCCAACGCACTCCATAAGGCACAAACTGAAAAACAAAAGAGACCCAAGGATTCTCAAACAGGCAATGGCTCCACTCAACCACCCCCTGGAAGCAACAGGAATAACACCAACCATAAACCCACAAGCTCAAACAGGCATGGGAATGAAACAATGGTCAGTCAAATAATACTCATTTCTGTATCACTGCCACACAAGGCAATCAAGATGAGGGGAAAGCCCAGGGAAAGAATTAAGCAAGCCAAGCTCTTCCCACACAACTCCTGACTCGTCCAACAATGAGTACTGACCTGAGGACGTGAACCAATGACCAATGATCCAAGTACCCTCACAAGACCCAGTACTGTACACCATTGCCAGACATCCCAATAAACTTATGTCATATCCTTTCTGTTTTTGCAGTTACACAGGCTTGGCGCTCCTGGACTTGGGTGTGGATCAAACCCTAGTTGACAGCAGCTTTGCAGATAAGTTCAAGCTAGCCACTAATCCTTTGTGGATTAAAAAGATGGTTTTAGCTGATAAACATCACATTGCCGTGACACAGGAAACTGCCCCCTTCTATGTCATGCTAGAGAACCTACACTTCATCATCCAGGGGCCTGTCATTGACTTCCCCAAGTTTGACATTATACTGGGGTTGGATTGGTTACAAAAGAACAATCCTCATGTAGACTGGTCAACCTCAGTGTTGACCATTAAGCGTGAATGTGTCAATCACCAGACTTACCCTGGCTCATTGAACCAACTCCTACTGAACTACATCTTTGTGCGCATCACAGAGACCCAGGATAAAAAAATTAACCTAAAGACAATTGACTGGGACTCCTACCAGTACAAGATCATACAATTCAAGGATCACCAGGATACCTACACACCTCAGGATTGCAAAATTGTGGCCCACCATCCAGAAATCTTCAAGGAAGCTCTACCTGGGTTGCCCCCAGAGAAACACATTCAACACTCCATCCAAACCAAAGGAGCTGTACCCAAAGCGCGTCCTATTCACAGGTTGACCACAAACAAAGACAACACCCTATGCGCCTACCTCAAGGAAGCGTTGAAGAAAAGACTTATCTGCCCCTCACGGTCTTCTTATGGGGCTGCCGTATTCTTTGTGGCCAAGAAGGATGGTACCTTACTTCTAGTCACAGACTACCAAGCCCTAAACAAAGTTACCATCAAGAATTATTATCCACTACCACTGATTGACAATCTCTTTGACGCTATTGAGAAGAGCCGCAGTCTTCTCCAAGATTGATCTGACTGCAGGCTACAACCAGATTTGTATTAAGGAGGAAGACATCCCCAAAACAGCCTTCCACACTAAATACAGCTCATAAAAAATGTGTGGTGATCAACTTTGGCATGACAAATGCTCCTTCCACCTTTGTGGCCTTCATGAACAAAGTGTTTGCTCCACACATAAGCAAGCATGCCCTTTTCTACCTAGACAACATCATTGTCTACAGCTCCTTGGTGGAACAGCACCACAAAGATCTAGAGGCAGTCTATGCTACCCTGACACAACACAAACTGTTGGTCAAACCCTCCAAGTGCCAGTTCTTTGGAAAGCAATTACCCTTCCTGGGACACATAGTCTCAAAGGACTTCATCAAACCTGACAGTCAAAAGATACAGGCCATCTGCAAGATGCCGCAACCTAAGGATAAGTTGGAACTCCACACCTTCTTGGGGATGGTGGCCTAAGTACACTTCTTCATACCTGACTGTGGCATTTTGACTGCCCCCTTATCTGCCATAACAGGCGCCAAATCCAAGTTTGTGTGGACCCCCTATGTGACCTCTGTTTTAGACACCTCAAGGAGAAGCTCACAACAGCTCCTATCCTGCAATACCCCAAACATGACGGGGAATACCAAATGGAAACTGACGCCTCAGATGCATCCATTGGGGGAGTACTACAAATCAAAAATAATGATGGTGACTTCCTTCCTGTAGCTTATGAATCACAAAAGTTGACAGATAGCAAGTGTTGATACCCTATCCACAACAAGGAACTGCTAGCCATTGTACACTGTCTAGTCAAATGGCGTTGTTATATAGAACAATAGGAAGAATTCACAGCATTGACCAACCACAAGTCACTCATATATTTCAAAACTCAAGCAAATCCATCTCACCACCAAGCCTTCTGGATGGAGCTCTTGGAGATATTCAATATGCTCATACAGTACAAACCTGGTTCCAAGCTTGCCATGGCAGAAACCCTCTCACGCCTATATATCCGTGCCACAAGCGGGGGGGATGGGCTCAACCCAGACTGGCCTCTCTTGGTGCTACAAACTAAAAACAAGGCTTCCCTCCTGGTACAACCAACATAACAAAAGAAACAGTTATTAAGAACAAGCACTTATTTGCAGACGTGTATGGAACCTTACATCAAAAAATGTCTGGTGGAACCACCATCCCTTATGTCCCCACACATCAGCAAGTTAACACCATCCTACAATATCACAGAGGCCTTGGACACACCAAGAGCTGAAATCTATACAAATTCCTTAAACACAAGGCCTGGTGACCAACCCTGTATTGAGACGTTCAGGAAGTCTTGGACCAGTGCAAAGTATGTGAGAAATTTGCAAAGAGTAAGACCCTGCCTAAATCAGTAATACCCATTGTAGGGTTCCTGTCCACTAGTCCCCAAAGTGTGTCCTGGATTGTAGCCAGAGACCGGCTGGAAGAGGTTGTCATTCTCTAGTAAAGGAATATGTATCTCAGAAATATGTATAGGGGTCAAAATGGGCTGTTATTCACTCTCAGAAGGAAGATCCCCTTAGAAATCTTCTGGTATACGGCCCAGTGGGTCAGGGAAACAATATGGATTTGAAAATACTTAGAGTCCTCTTAAGTATATCTTGGACTCCTTGTACTTGATCTTGGACTCCTGCACCTTAGTCTTGGACTTATGCTCCTCTGACTTGGACTCCTGCTCCTTAAACTTGGACTCCTGCACCTTAGATTTGGACTCCTGTGCCGCGCTTAGGATCCAGCTCCTATATCTTGGGCTTCAGCTCTCTGTATAGCTCTAGTGGCCTTGGTATTCCACTTGTATCAGTCCAATGAAGCTCCTGCTGGCAAACAAAAGGCCTCCAAAAACCTTTTGGCAGAAACTTCAAAGACCCAGGAAAGACCTCAAAAAAGACCTGGAAGTCCCTGTAACTTTCCAGCCAGCCACCTTCTTATAGTTTCTTTTTACCAACGGTTATGCCTTTAAAATGGCTTTCTTCAGAAGATTAAACCATTTTCACTCATTTTTTCCTATAATAACTTAATCTTAAATACTTACTTTTTCAAAAGCTTAAAGTATTAATTCTTTATTTCCTTGCTTATACTTTAAGCTTTTGGCTTTCAACCAATCATTTTCATCAGAAAAATTTCCAGAAATCAACCAATGAATGCAGAGCGCAGAAATAGACCATTTCTAAAGTTCCACTGGGATCCAACTAAGAAATTAATTTTCATTGCTTAAACCGCTCAAAGCGACAACTCTTTGTGCACAAAGCGTTAACCAGTCCCTTATTCTGGCAACAGTATTCCCTGTGTTCAACCTAAACCAATTTAAATAGTATTCTACTATTTAAATTGTTCTTTTTGGACCTCTTCAATGTTTTTCCCATATATTAAAATTAGTAAAATCCAAGGAAAATGTCCCACCAAAACAACGTTCTATCCAGCTCTGATAGCAACACACCTTCATCTAACCTAGGAAATAAAAAAATTATCTTACCCACACTTCTATCCACATTCTTTCTTGATTTTACTACCAAACCAAGGCAAAAAATTCCACCTTTTCCCACTTTGGCAAATCAATTCAGCAAAATCTTGGCTCATTTCTCTGGACCATCAGTTCTTCACCATCATCTTTGGGTTCTTCAGCCAGCTTCCATCTTGGAAATTTTGATGAATTTTATTAGATGAACCTTGACAGCACTTCTGGCCCTGTAATAATATTTTCCAGGATCTTTCTGCTGTTTGATGCATATTTTCATAGTTCTAATAAAAGCCTTATGTAAATCTAAGCTCTTATTTTCTATGTTTTCTTTAAAATCGCTTGGATTATAAAAAGTGGGGTTAAGCTGTGAAAGAAAAATAGGCATTCCAAAATCCATGCTTTGCATTCAAATGGCCCATATTGAGCCCTAAATTCTTCCTGTGAAGCATATTTTCTTTGGATAGCCTGGACGTATCTAGAAGTAAAATAAATTTTATATTAAAGCTTTTCAAATTAAGAGGTATATAAAAAGGTATTTAATTAGGGTTAGTGGGTGCCTATTACTGATGAGGTAACTACTTCACTCCTTGCAACCTATTTTCTAACACCAGGATTTTCATCAAATGCTGTCATTTAAAATTTATTTAAAAGGTAATCAAAGTTGAACTCTATGAACTATGAAGTTGTTTTTATGGGAGTAGCATTGTTAGAAATCCTGTTATTGGAATCAAAGTGGGTACCACTGATGATAATGGTATAAAAAGCTTTAGCGTGTGAATAGACACATATCCCCATCTTTTCCAATAAAGAAAATTTATACATCCCAGGATGACATCAATGGGTGAATAAAGTATTTGGCAATATAAGCTTCTATATTCCTAGTGGCATGATTTTTATGAGGAGAAGTCTTTAGAAGAGAAATTTTGGGAATGCTTTGTACAAGTTGTTGAAATTTTTAGCATCATAACAGCATGAGGTTCTTGTGAGCTCTTCCTCAAATACATGTTTTTGTTATTCAGGGAGATGTGTGAGCTTATATAGTGTGGCTCACTTGCAGGAAAACTTTTAAAATAAGAGCAACTATATTTATTCTAATTGGGGTTCTGCTTTGTTTGGGTTTTCTAAATCATCTGAGTTAATTAATTAGAAAGAGGCAGTATATCAGGGAATAAGTTCATTTAAACATCTAATGATTTTAAAATTGACGCTGCTAAAGGCAGTAATTAGGCCTCTGAAAAATGTACTAGGGCTAGTATATAGAAACTTCTATATAAGCAAAATTATCCTAATTTAGGTTAGGCACAACAAAAAATTATAATTTTTTGTTTGTTTTAGATTTATTTTAAAGGAAAAAAGCTCTGACTTTTAGACGTACTTTGATACTGTCTACCATATGTGCACATTTAAAGTTAGACTTAAATGAAAAAATTGTATCTTTCAGAAAACTTATTAATGATGATGTGTTCCACACCTGAGCTGAATAGGATCTATGAGGTTGGAATTTTTAAGTGCACTGTTGGACAAATATTTACAAAAAATCTTTTTAGTTTCATAAAAATGGCATTATGAAGAAAACATGGAATTTTTAAAGAAATATTGATAAAAGAAAAGAAAATGTTCTAGGTTTAGGAGATACAGGGGCACTTGGGTGCTGTTCCTTGTTCAAATTTTCACTTCATCAAATTTAAGGTCTACAATGTAAATAAGTTGGGGTCAGAGTTGTGGCATTTAGCAGGATTAAAATTGCTGACTGCTATAAAGTACTCTTTCTTGGGACATGAGCAATTAATGCCATGATACTTGCTGCAATTTTTACTTTACATCATACTAGTTTAATTATTTGTTTTCATTATATTTTTGGACTTATAAATTTTGCTGTTGTTTAAAAAATTTCAACCAAAATGTGTATTCTATATTGTCAACTTTTTTATACTTGGCTTCAGCAATGAGTGCTATTATATAAATGTTTGCCTATGAATTACGAGAAAATCAATGTATGGCTTCATGCAGTGTATGAAAGAATTATAAGTGTGTACACTGTCAGCTTATTCCAAGTTTCCCATATTTGATTCTTTTAACTTTCCTGCCTTACATATAAATAATTCTCTTTTGTGAGGGTCATGAAGTTAGATGGTAATATCCTGGAGATATCTAGCAATGATTATTATTGGAATTTTTTGCTGAATATTTCAAGTCTTCAAACTGGGCATCAGCGCTAAAAATAACATAGATGTTAAAAAAGTTAGCACATCCTTAAAGAGGTGTTTGCTTGTTTCCAAACCCACTATGCGTGAGAGTTAGTCAGCTCACAAGATAAATCCATTATTATAAAGGTAATTAATGACTTTTTTGTGTTTTTATCAAATTATTTGCAATGTTGATATTTGGTAAAACAAAATTGACCTGTAGAAGGTGAAGTGGTAAGGTTCAGGATCTAGCTTAACTGAATGATCTTTGTCAGAAATTGAGCCATTAATGCTATTTAAATATGGCCTTCAAATAATGATAAATGCAAATATTTGACTGGTTTTGCTTTTGAGTTTGGGGATTCCTTGCTTTTCATAAATGGGTCTATGCCAATATCCATCCATTCCAGAATACCATATCTTCCCTTGTCTGATCCTGGTATGACCTCATCCCAATGTGACCCCCTTGGCCACTATGTCTATCTAATGAGTGATCACTATCCCTTGGCTACTATTTAAATAGAATTATCTCTCCTAATAAAGACAAGCTTATCCACATTTGTATTGGCTTTAATATTCTTCAAGCTTTTTCCTGTCCTTTTTGCCAAAAGTACTTTCACATCTTGTATTCTAGGAAATTAAGGTATGTGTCCTTGATTTTGCCCTGAAGGCTAACCCAAGGCTAGCTTCAAACCTAAAAGCTTTTGTTATAAAGATTTCCTGTTGTGTCCTCCTGGATGTTGTCCCCAGGAGCTGAACACAACAAAATGGTGCTCACTACAGGGGCTGCAAGCTCCTTGGTTACCTTGTTCCCACACACATTCTCTGGTCTTTCTCCCTTTGTTTCTGAAGTACCCAAGAAGCCTAAAGTTTCTAGTCCTCCTCTAGAAGAAGACATCACCAATGCCCCCTCAACTCCCATGGTACTGGTGCTGTCCCCTGGGCTTGCATGGGCCCCCCCTTCCATCTTTCTCTCTCAACTACAAGCAAGATTGTGCTTCCACCCATTCCCTGCTTCACTCTGACACTGTTATAATGCATACTATCCCTGGTCTCTGTCCTGGGTATGCTTCCAAAGACCTGTATTTCTTCCTCTTGGACTTTGGTCTCCCCCCCTGCACTGATGAAGTCCATGGATACAATTTATGTGTTAGTCAAACAGTTCATCTAACCCGCCCTAGAACACCATCGTTTTGCATTAGGATCCCAGAACCAACTTGTAAATGCTGTAGTTGCTGCTGTCTCAAACAACCATGCTCAGAATATGGCATATCAAGAATGGTCTCATAGTCTCTTTGTGTGTATTTCAGATAACCAGCGCAACTTTCTGGCCTCCCCAAAGTCTTTGACTGCCTCAATAAATCCCCTTTATTCCTTGCTCCCTGGATACATCAAGGATCAACTATACAAATTGGATGAGCATCAAGCAGCGTAGCGTGGGCAAATTGAGGCCTCTCTGCTAAAGCATTGCCAGGATTTTGAGACTCTGGTTAGAAAAATCAATCAATTCCAAGAACATATTGATTCTCAACTTGAATTGGTTGGAGCTCATTTTGATACTTGGGGCCACCATCTGCATCATCAATATGGTCTGGATAAGGCTGCACTAGGACACTCTATATCAAGTGCAAAGTTATGTGGATGATAGAGTAGCATCTTTTGAGGTGACTCCTCCTGCTCCTCCTGCTGAGGTCCCATCTGACTTTGAAGCCAAGGTATGGGAAGCAATAGCCGAGCTCAAGGCTATTACTCAGTGTAAATCTTCTTTTCAGAACCCCCCTCCAGTTGAACCTATGCCTGACCCTTGCATTGCTTTGCTCACTGATCAAGTAGCTACTTTACAAGGCAAAATTAAATATTTAAGACAACACCTCTCTAATTCTTAGGACTTGTCCTCTGAGTCTGAAGGTGAAGAGGAAACTGAAGTTGTTAATATTCCTGCTCAGGACAAATATGATTGCTGCCCTGGTTTGGGAAGCCAACCCTGGGTTAACTGCGCATGTGCACTGGATCAGCTTGCAGAAGTAACAAAAGATGTTGCTGATAGGCAGGACGCATTAGAAATAGAGATAAAAAATCTCTCCCACTTTACCGAGACAATGAATGGACAGGTCATCCCCTTGGTTGCTCAGACCACTTCCCTGACCACCTGCCTCAACAGGATTGCTGGCACCTTATTGGTGCAAAAAATTAAGACTGACAAATTTGGAGTTGCTGCTGCCACTGCTAGAGATATTAGTGGACAGAACAGCTCTAACTTGGATACCCTAGAGGAAAGTCTTTGACTCCTCTGGGCTAGACAACCTGCAGCTGAATCCAAGTTTGAGGGCAATCCTCCCATCAACGTCCTCAACCCATGTGACAACAGTCAGTCCTCTTCCTTGTTCATCAACCCAAACTACAAGCCAACCTTCAAACAGATATTTGATCCTAAAACCTCTACCATTGCTACCTTTCTAACAATTTACAAGACTTCAATGTGTAGGGCTACTGATGAGCTCAAAAAGGAACATATCCTCACCTGTCTCCATCCCACATGCCAAGAAATAGTGGTCCCCAAACTCTCCTTCATTGTCACTTGGTAGGACATGAAGCGCCTCCTTATTGAGGAGTTTGGAGGAGATCTTGGCTTAGAGGTCAAGAAGGATGTATTTATGCACATTGTCTTTAAGCTCAAGGAAACCCTGGATGATTTTGGGGATTGCTTCTATATTGAAGGCCAACAGTTAATCACTGTTTGACAGTTAACTCCCCAGGAAGCTTACACAGCTTGTTCAAATGCTTTGAAAGTGAACCAGCTTATATGCCTACACTTTAAGGCACACAAGGCTTCACTCACTTCCATGAAGAGTATTAAGAAGCTCTTACAAGAAATGCATTTGACTATGGGGACACAGTGGTGCATGAAAATAAAGCCAGTAATGCTGGGACTACCTTTTGTACGCTGCACATTATGACGCTGGGTCAGGTGGACAGACTAAGAGGCAAGGTTGTCATAACTGTGGTCAAATATGGAACCACTTGAGTACTTGCACTAATCCCTGAGTGGAAGGTTGTGACCCCAGGGAGCAGGCAGGAAAAGAGAGGTCAGCTTAGAGGCAGAGATGCTCTCTGCTGACTAATCTCCCCCATCTCCCCCTGATCCTCCTTCTGATGAGGAAGCTCCATCTTCCTCTGGCCTAACTATTCTTCACCTATTCCACAATCTCTCCAGTGATTCAGACCCTGAAGATTCTGATAATGAAGATTCTGATAGTTATGTCTATTCTGTTCTGGATGTTCCAGAAACTTTCTCTATCTTGTACAAGCTTTGCTCTGGGAAGACCACCACCACTTCTTGAGCACCTTCAAGTGAAGCCAAAGCCATGGTGGCTTGCCCTTACCTAGCCCAGGATCATTGACCTCCCATCTTGGTTGATTCTTCTGAGGGAGCAGCTGAGCTAGCCAAAGCTCTCTTCCAAAATGTAACTGTATCTCTCCCACTGCAGACTGTGTATAAGGAGATTCCTGCCTTAAGCTGCATGTTAGATAAATGGGAGAAGGAGCTAGAGGCTGTGCAGGATGTGTTGGTTGTCTTGCCCCCTTTGGTAAAGATAAAACCCATGTGGAAGTATCAATCCAAAAGGTTAAAATCAAAGCCATCTTGGACATGGGTTCTCTAGTCAACGTAGTATCTTCAAAACCAATGAAGAAACTTAAGCTGGCCCCTGACCTCAACTACACTCAGTTGTATGGCACAGCTGGCATGGCACAAATGAGGGCCATTGGTGCCTACTCTGCTCTACCCATGAGATTTGGGAAACTCCTCATTGCTTCTCCCACTGTAGTCCTTGAGGAAAAAAGATATGACCTCTTGATTGGTACACAATTTCTTTGAGAGTATAACAGGATTGTAAAATTACAAGATATATTTCTTTTGCTCTTAGGATATGAGGTCCCTTTGATTTTTGAAGAACCTCCACGCCTCCCAGGAAAACAGCTCAAAACTTGCGTGCTTGAGTACACCACAGATATCTTCTCTCTCAAGTAGAGGACTCACCCCTCAAACATGTGCACCCCTCCTCCTTCCTGCCCTGCGGAAGAAGGGGTACTATTCTTGCCCCAGCAGCTATCACTATTCCTCTGGGCTCCCAGGTAGTGATTGATTCCAGATTTCTTACAAACTACCTGAAAAGATGTTCTTGGAACTCTACTCACCTGAATCCCTAAGCCGTAAAGAACCCTGTCTCTGTCCTGGGATTCTAGATCAAACCCATAAAGAGCCTGTGCAATTACTGCTTGCCAACCTGACGGCCCTGCCCATGCAGGTGACCCAAGGCCAGGTTATAGGGCATGGTTGTATAGTGGGGGCAGAACAAGTGGCATCCCTCTACCCTTTTGGAACTTTTAGTGATTTCAATCTACCTGAAGACAATCCCCAAGCTCTCTCCTTATTCACTGCTGCCAACTTCCCCCAATTGTCTCCCATCCAACAAAAAGATGTGTTGGACCTGCTTGATAAGTTTAGCAACATCTTTGCCTCTGGACCTACAGACTATGGCCTAGCTAAAGGGTCATCCATCAGATTGATACTGGTGATTCACCCCCTTTTTGTGCCAAACCATACCGCTGTAGTAGGGTAGAGGATGCTCAGGTATCTAAGGAGCTTAAGCAGCTCTTAGATGATGGGCTACTAGCTCTCTCTCAGAGCCCTTGGGCCTCCCCGTTACTGATCCTCAAGAAGAAGGATGGAGGACATCACATTGTAATGGACTATTGCCGCCTGAACTCTCTCACTAAGAAAGACTTGTACCCCTTGCCCAGAATTGACAATGCTCTCAGACAGCTGGGTGGTTCCAAGTTTTTCTCAGCCATGAATCTAGCCTCTGGATACTGACAAGTTGACTTATCTCCTAAAGATAGAGAAAAGGCTGTGCTTATCACCTCAGAAGGCCTTTTTGAAACCACTTGTATGCCCCCAAGAACTCTGCAATGCCCCTGTTACATTTTAACGGGCTATGGACTCCATCCTACAAGATCTAAAGCTCTCTTGTGTCCTTGTGTACCTTGATGACATCACTGTATTCAGCACTACCCTTACCAATCATTTGGAACACCTCAAGGCTGTCTTCATCAAGCTCTGTAAAGATGGCTTGAAGCTCAACCCCTTTAAGTGCTCCTTCTTTAAAGAGCGCATTGAGTTCTTAGGTCATGAGGTCACTCAAACAGGAATCTGCCCCATGAATAATAAGGTGGAAGCCATTGACAGGATGCTACCTCTCACAAATCTTCAAGAGGTTTAAGTATTTCTTGGTATGATGGGCTACTACCAACAGTTCATAACTGATTTTGCTGAACTGAGTGAACCCCTTGTCCAACTGCTTTTCAACATCCCCTTTGAGTGGACTGAAAGCCAGCAACAAGCATTCAAAGCGTCGAAGGCCAATCTCAAAGAGGCTCCTATCTTTGTCTACCCTGATTATGATAAAGAGTTCATCTTGTATGCTGACACTAGCAGAGTAGCTGTGGGTGCCATCTTAGCCCAGCTTAACAACAAAGGTGTGGATTGACCTATAGCCTACTCTTCACGGGTACTCAATAAACACAAGAAGAACTACAGTGTCACTGAAAAGGAATGTCTGGCAGTGCTGCATGCTGTAAAACAGTTTTGGCACTACATTTATGGGACCTACTACACGGTGATCTCAGATCACTCCTCCCTCAAATGGATGCAACAGCTAAAGAAACCTGAAGGTCAACTAGCGCGTTGGGCTTTGCATCTACAAGGGTACAATTTCACTGTGATACACTGTCCTGGGGCCCAAAAACAGAATGCTGATGGCCTGTCAAGGATGCAAATCCTATCTATCCATCCCACTGACGCTGATTGCCTATACAAATTAATAGGGTACCCTGACTCTTGGACCACTGAGCCAGAATACATTCAACTGGCGCTACAAGCCCTATCCAAGAACACTGTAATTTGAGATAGGCAGCTCTTCAAAAAAGTCAACAATGCCTATCTATCATATGTTTTCCCTAGCATGAGGATAGCCACTATCCTTCAAGCTCACATTGACACTGGGCATGGAGGTATAGCCAAAACTCATGACTGGCTACACAAGAACTTCTACTGGGATAACAGGCATCTTTTGATCCCTGATGTTCTCACCTCATGTCATTTGTGTCAACTCTAACGCCCTTGCCCTTCCCAACACCAATTCAAGCTCATCCCCCTTAGACATGCCTTCCACACTGTGAGTATTGATGCTGTTGGGCCTTTCCCTTGGTCTAGGTCTGGGTGTCAATTTATCTTAGTTGCATAGATCATTTAAGCAAATGGGTCAAAGTAAGAGCTACAAAAGATATAACTGCTAAGACCACTGCTAATTTCTTACTGCAAGATATCTTCTATCAATATGGCTGCCATCAAGTCCTGCTTTCTGACAATGGCACCAATTTTAATGCTCACCTCATCATGTATATTGTTGAAGCTATGGGTACCCACCAATCTTTCTCCTCGCCATATAACCCTTCAACTAATGGAACTGTTGAACAAGCCAATTCCTCTCTGGTGTTCATAATGAGAAAGCTCATGCTCTCTGACGCTACCAATTGGGATATGTTTCTCCCTACTGCCTTTTTTGCTTATCGACTCAGTAGACATCAAGTAACTAGTCAGTCTCCTTTTGTCATGCTATATAGACATGAAGCTGCCATGTCCTCAATCTTGGGACCACCCTTGATTGAAGTTGATATGTCTGAAAATCCTGAAGCTCATGTTAAAGACTTAACTAATTGTATCATTGACATCCAGGCAACAGCTTACTCTACTGCTTACAAGGTTAAGGCCCTGGAGCTCTCCCTGTCTAATGCTGCTAGAGCTCCCTCCCTGAGTATCAAATAGGTGATCTAATTCTCTACTACCAGAATTGTACAGGTGGTAGAGCTGATAAGCTGGATTTCCTCTGAGTTGGGCCCTGTGAAGTCACCTTTAAGAAGGGTGTCAAGTATACTGTGAAATTGCTGTCCTCTGAACGTCCTTTTTCCTGAGTCCATTCCAAATTTCTTTGATAAATATCAACTCCCTGTGTCCAATCTTGAGGAGGGAGATGTCAGAAATTGTGTCATTAATGCTATTTTGATATGGCCTTCAAATAATGATAAATGCAAAGATTTGACTGGTTTTTCTTTTGAGTTTGGGAATTCCTTGCTTTCCGTAAATGGGTCTGTGCCAATATTCATCCATTCCAGAATACCATACCTTCCCTTGTCTGATCCTGGTATGACCTCATCCCAACGTGACCCCCTTGGCCACTCTGTCTATCTAATGAGTGATAACTGTCCCTTGTCTACTATTTAAGTAGAATTGTCTCTCCTAATAAAGACAAGTTTATCCACATTTGTATTGGCTTTAATATTCTTCAAGCTTTTTCCTGTCCTTTTTGCCAAAAGTACTTTCACATCTTGTATTCTAGGAAACTAAGGTATGTGCCCTTAATTTTTCCCTGAAGGCTAACCCAAGGCTAGCTTTGAACCTCAAATCTTTTCTTATAAAGATTTCCCGCTGTGTCCTCATGTATGTTGTCCCCAGGAGCCAAACATGACAATCTTGGCATACTCCTTGGGCAAAATGCCTTATTCAAACACAGTGTTCTCTGTGTGATGTCTTTATTAATATTGTGGGGACAGAATATATCTTTCCAGGATTAAGAAAATATGACTTTCTTGAAGACCTGTGCACCAGTGGGAGGTTCAACTGGGTCTGGAACGTTATTTAGGCATAGAAAAATTTGGTGCTACCAGTAAACCAAGGTGATCTACAAGAGTTAGAAACAAAGAAATGAGATATTAAGATATTTCTGATTAATAGATTTTGATTTTTAGCTAAATTTATTATGGCTTGATCATACCAATGTTCAGGGATCAAGTGTGAGTGAAGGAGATAGCATGTGGCTGATTGCCACATGTATGAGCTATTGTTTTGGAAAGGGGAAGATGAGGATCATCAAATTTAAGCCTAGAGAGTTTTAATCTAAACCCTTGGAAAGATAAAAAATTTAATTTATCTTCTACTCTAAGCCATTTAACACTTTAATTTTTACAGGTGTTGAAAAATTGCACTAAACTAAATTCAGAGCACACAGAAGTCATGGACTAAATTAATTTGAAATAGGTTGAAATATACTATTAATTGATGTAATTATCAACTTTTTGTTTTTTTTGGATGTATCTCCGTGAACTCTTAACTTAGATTGGTGTATTTTTCTCAAAAGGTGTGAAATTACTGTATTACATCTATTAACATGGGTTAATTGATGCAGGGATTTAAAGTGCTTACACTTTATGTTTAAGACTTAAACTCATTTCACTTTTTAAGTAATTTACTTGGACTTAAAACTAACCTTAAAAACTCATAAAAATGGTAAATATTTCTTTCACAGGAAACATTTCCTTTATTACCAAAGCTGCATTAATCGCATTGGATGAACATACCAGTCTTGCGAGGGCGATGACCTTCACATTCGCATTCCTTGTGGATCCAAGTGTTGTCCTTGCATAACTTGTAGCCAGCATCGTCAAACAAGACAGAGTCCTGGTAGCAGGTGGTTGGGGTGTAGGAACTAGGCTGGGCGTACCATCCCACAATAAAGACAGATCCCGGGGGGCATTGCTTCTTTGATGGCGCGATGGCGCTGGCACTGATGCCAAAAGCACATACGATTATGTTGAAGAGAGAATGCATTTCGATACTGGCTTAGATACCTAGGAGAAGTTATATACCCTTTTGGATCCTTCTATTTGAACGACTTCAAACCTCAATACTGATACCATTATTTACATTTAAAGTTAAAAATAAGCCATTGTTGACGCAGGGGGATGTTTATCAACATTCATCAGAAATCCATCATTAAATAATCCACCTTGGAATTAAACTACATGTGAGCACTAAGGATCACCCCTGAATTACAACCAGACAAAATATCATCTTCAGGTGTCACCTGGGTTCAAATAAACCTTGCCTCACTTGCATCGTCACGAGATTGGCTCTCTATTGCATCAACACATACATTCTTGAATCAATATTGTCATATTAAGCAATGGTAAACACCTACAACATTGTGCCACTTGGATTCTCCTTGGGATTTCCCGCTGTACATTTTCTTTCTTATAACTCCAAAGTTTTAAAACCAAATTTCTTAAAAACGACATTACAAAAGTTCATTGAATCTAAATTTAAGTTCCTTGGAAAATCCAAAAAGCAACCGTTATCAACGGAGATAAGCGCATGTTGATTGCAGTCATCGCATGGCCATATTAAGTAAGTCTTACGAGCAACAACATTACGTCATCTGAATGACGCGATAACCAAATCAAACCAAAAATCAAATCAACTCTTTTACTCATTTTGATCTAAGCATGTAATTCCAAGAGCAGCATATATCAAATATTCATGTTTAAGATTGAAAATAATTAGTAAATAAATGGATTTTAAAAATTATACCACTGGCTAATTTATAGATATATTTTACACAATGCTGAAAGGGTTTGAGCTAAAAACTTTGGAAACAAGATCATTGCTTTTTACGAAGTTAAAATATACAAGTTTTCAATCGGGTCTAAGAAAACGTGTTTATTAATCTGTTAATAATTCAAAAGTGAGTATTATTTTAATTGATTGGGTAAAAACTGTACCATACCAAACTCTTATATAAACAGAACACTTTCCTTGAAATTAACTAAACCTCATCACCATTCCAGGTTGTAAAAAAATGCTCACTTCCAAAATTTCATGCCAACAAATTCTGAAATTTGGGAACAATATAACTTCAGCTATCTCATCCCAATAGTAAGTTTTCATAAAATAGTTAATATCAACTTTAAACAATTATGTTTTAACTATTTTCAAGCTTTAAACTGAATTACTTTGATAGAAATTGTACCAGAACTTCTTGTTAAACCCTTAAGGACTCATCAGAAGATTTTTAAAGTAAATATAGAAGCAACGATTAAATACCAACCATCAGAATTCAAACTTTCAGAATGTAACATCATCCATGCCGACAGCCCAAAAAACATATTTGTCTCTTTATTGTATGTTGATTAACTTTTTGGCTTAAATAATTGTTCCTAATTTTAAAAGCTAAATTAAATTTCAATTTTAAAGTTTCAATTAAAGTTGTTAAAAATAGAGCTGAAACAATATCTGGGATTGTCAACAAAGAGGATGTTACATTCCGACAGTTTAAACTCTGATGGTTGCCAATTAAATATCTAAGCACCTTTTCAGATTATAATAATTTCAATATTATTTTTTAACTGATTATAAAATTGCCATTTATACAAATGGAGATTCTTATCCTTTTTTACGCATGAGCTGACATTAATTTTAATGCTCTCTTTAACCAAAGGCTAAAGCCATATGGCTTCATTGGTAAAAAGACCTATCCTAAGTGTTTAAAAACAGCTTCAATGGATGAAGGAAGATGTTATATCAATTAGTGTTCTGTCAAAATTCGTAATAAACAGTATTACACACACTTTCAGAATTTTGGGATATTGAATTATTAAAAGTCCCAAAATAATTGCAGGCGCACAGTTATGTGGCCAAAGACTGGTTTCAACAAAAAACACAAGCAAATGAGCCACTGGATCAACATATCATTAATCAAATCACGTCCTGGCATTAACAAAATCCATGTTACTAATTAACAAATGGAGCATGCTTATGTTGTACAATTAGTTAATCCACCTCAAGAGTCACCAAAATATGGATCACATAGCAATTACTATTCTAAACTTTAATTATATCTTAGAACAGGATAACTGTCATATAGACTATCAGCTGTATTACATCCAGAAGGGTTCATCATGAATTGGACCACCAGGCTAAATGCTATAACATAAAATAGACCTGTGCCTATTGTATTAAAGTAGATCTGATTAAGTAAAACAATCACCTTCACTAACTAGTAGCTATCCACTGGCTAGCTAGCCCTGGGTAATGACCCAAGTAGACAACTGACTTCTCTTGATTAAGGGACTCTGTTTTACAATTTAACAAGAAGAAAAGAGATGTAATGGGATTTTCCAAGCTAGCATTCTTTCAAAATCTACCCCTCAAGATTGGGCCCCTGATGTGTTTCCCTGATGCTACTTCAGTTTCTATCTAGGAGCTATAGGCTAACCTCATAAATATTTCAGGAAGCTGGGCCAGCCTCATTATTAGTCTATGAATAAAGACTAGTATCACATATCTGTTGCTATTAGACTTCACAATGAAGAGTAGTCTATCTTATCTCCAAATCCCTTCCTCCTAATTATAATATAATAGAAGAGCAAAAAGAGTATAATGCTGTCATAAAGTATTAATTCTTTTATTAATATATAGAGTAAAAACTATGGATCTTTATTGGGAAGTAAGAGGAAAGATCATTACCTCCAGGCCTCAGGCCCTGTCAGACTTTTTACTTATAATGGCTAATGCAAAACCTTCCCATCTGCAGGTTACACCAAAGCCACAGGTTATCATACACTCTCATAACAAAATAATAGTTAGGATATCATATTGGTAGATAATAAATACCTCAGTACATATTTTTCTGACACACACTGTTTCCTTTTATTCCTTGATGTACAAATATAAACCAATTTTCCAGCAAAAAAACAACATTTTTGCTAAATTTAACAGTTAATAGAAATAAAGAATTCATATAAAAGTGAGGAAGTTATCTAACCTATTAAGATAAACAAACAATGTTCAGCTTAGAGAAAATAGGCTCTGCCACATAAATGATCCCCCAATCTTTGATAGAAATAGAAGCCAACTCTGTCAGGGAACCAGTCTTGGGCGGCTGGCCTGTTGTTTTCAGGGGTAACTTGGGCCGGGTTTTT
Organism: Entomophthora muscae; assembly: GCA_014839935.2. NCBI lineage: Eukaryota > Fungi > Entomophthoromycota > Entomophthoromycetes > Entomophthorales > Entomophthoraceae > Entomophthora > Entomophthora muscae. The sequence continues at coordinate 260,442 of QTSX02000723.1, read as the reverse complement.
TGCGGGCAATGTCCACCACAAGAGGGGAGCTAACTTAAAAATGTAGGGGAAAGACTTTCTCATCCAGAACCATGGCACAGCAGCTGGGATTATAGTGTCAATTATCTCTGTGATGGTAATGTACACAATCCTAAACAGTCTATCAGTATGGTTGATTGGAAGGTCAGGTGAAGAAGAAGGCATAGGTTTTGGGGTCACAGGAGGTTCCATGGGTAGGTTGTAAGCAGAGAGATAGTTGAATTTCCCTCTGAACAACTTGGGTGTTGAAAATTTCCACAGGCCTTGTCGGCTGTATCTAACTGCAGATTGTATGCAGGCCAAAGGATTGAGTTCAAGTATCATTTCCTGGGTGTAGTCCTTGTACTCAGATTTAGAAGGTAGTTGGTAAATAGACGGGTCCAAAGGGTACACCAAGAGGACAGAAAACTGCGGGCAGTGGGGCAGGAGGGCCAGGAAATCTCAAACTAAATTGGTAGATAGCAAATACAAAATAAGGCAATAGCTGTGTGAGCCAAAATAGCATAACCTTTATTCAAAAATGGCAATAGGTTTGAGCGCAGAATCTATAGGAATATATAGCACCTCATCTCCAAACTTAGTATTTTCCATAAGGGCTTCATCAAAATATTGGGAAAATGTGGATGGGTGGCCAGGAGGCCCGGGTGCAGGAGCGGCAAAATGGCACCTTGGCTGGGTGTTCTCTCATTGATCAGGACGTCCAAATTGGTCACTTGATTTCCTTTATTTCCTGCTGTGGTCACGGGGTTGGCCCAAAGCCTGAGTTTTTCCTTGGCAGTTGATTTTGATTGGTTACTCAAGAGGACTTCAAGCTCATGAAGTTCACAGGGGCACCTTCTCTGCCTCCATTAGGCAATTCAAGAAACTCCTTCTCAGGAACCATCATAGTTGAACCTGTACTGGTATTCTGACTGCAGGACTTAGCAGGGGCTTCAGCTTGCGGGGGCTCAATCTCAGAAAAACGCGGGCAGGAAGGCTCTTGGTCCATGGGGCCAGTGGCTCACAGGAATTCAGGTTCAGGGTTCAAATCCCGCCCTTGGGCCCGGGTTTTGAGGGGTAATAAATTGACAATCCTGACAAACTCCTGGAAAATGTGCACTTATTGAAAAAGATGTCCAGACACACAGCAAACTGTGTAAGCCAAGAACATATCAACAAGTATTCAAAAGCAAATAAGCCAAGCACTAGAAAATGAGTTTCAGTCAAAGAACAAAGCTATCATGTCTACTATAATTTTTAAGAACACATCAAACTCTGTCACAAAAGCTAAAAGCTTGATCCAACAACAAACCCCAATAGTATTGTAACTGTGCTGTTTTAGAAGAGTTACAAAAGGGGGGAAATATTGTAAATTAGATAATATTCTTTTTTTAGAGATATGTGTTATATAGTTGCTGTGAATCTGGATATTGGAAACATGATTATGGTGATCACTCACTTGGATGATTGAGGGGGTGGCTTGATTCTTGTAGAGAGTCAAGCTCTGAATTGAGGCATCCATTGTGTGGGAATTGTTATCTGTTTATGTTACAAGGTTTGGAAATTTAAGTCAACTTCTGCATTTTGCTTCAAGTCACTGGGAAGTCAGATTGCGGGTCTCAAACTTGTTTGTTGGAACCTTGCTGGGGGGTTGACCCCATTGTTTTGACACCCATCCAGCTGAGGGTCAGCTTACTTAGTTGGCAGTTCATCTGGAAGGTTGTTGGGAGCCTGTGCACCATACTGTACCAGCTACTGTTTCTTTGCAGGGAAAACAGTCTCACACTATTCTGTTGGGCCTTATAGGGGTGCAATTAGTTATGATGAAGAACTTTTTCCTGTTTTTTTCTAGTTTTGTACCAGGTAAGTGTTATTGTTATTTACCTTTAATATCAGAGTGGGACCCATTTTCTTGAGCTGCAGCTTACTCTCATCCAAATTCATCACCCATACCCTATCACCAACATCGTGTCTGTCTTGGATAGGGACAAATGTGTCTTGTAACTGTTTGGCTTCCTTTTCCTCTTGGTCATGGTTGGCATGAAGTACTTGGGGATCTGAGCAAGATGGCACTTTGCTGGATATTCTAACTTTGTCCTGGTAAGGGCTTGGACAATGTTTGATTGTATTCCATAGACAAGTTCAAAGGCACTCTTCCTGGTGGATTAGTTAACCCGGGTGTGGCACACAAGGAGTGAAGTTGTCAGTTGCTTATGCCAGACCTCAGATCTACCAGCGGTAAGCTTAGCAAGGGCTTACACTAGGCTACCATTTAGCTGCTCTACTATACTGTTTGTCTGAGTATGGTATGATGTGATTATAGTGTGCTTAACCTGTTTTTTGATAATATAAACATTTATGTCTTTGGGGATCAATTTCCCCCATCTGTGATCAGTAGTTCTGGCTTTTCAAACTTACTGATGATTTCCTTGCCTATGGATTGTTATACGCTGTTGCCAGTGTGGGCTTTGAAAGCCTTTATCACTGGCCAGCAGGTAGCAAAATTGATGGCATTGATGACGTAATTTTTGTTGTTATGCTTTCCTGGCATGGGCCTCACAATATCTAGGGTCCACACTTTAAAAGGGAAATGGGTACAGATAGATAGCATGGAATTTTGTGGTATGTTGCTTTTGGAAAATTTCTCACATACTTCACACTGGTTGAGCACTTCCTGTAGGTCCCAGTATAAGGTTGGCCACAAGGCCTTGTGTTTCAAGAATTTGTAGAGATGCTGGATCTTAGTGTGGCCTAGATCTCTGTGATAATGCAAGATGGTGCTAACCTGTTGGTGTGTTAGGATGTAGGGGATAGTCACTCCAATTGTCATTTTTTGGTGGAGCGTTCTGTAGACGTCTGCAAATATGTGTTTGTTCTTAATGATAGTGTATCTGGTAATATTGATGATGACCTGGATGGACCCTTTGTCTTTGGTCTAAAGCACTAAGAGTTCCCAGTCTGGGTCTAGCCCATCTTGATTTCTTGAGGCTCTAACACATAGTTAAAAGAGGGTGTCAGCTGTGATAAGTTTGGGTCCAGGTTTGTATTGTATATTCATGTCAATTGCTCCAGAAACACCATCCAATGGGCTTGACATCTGGAAAGATTGGCTTGTGTCTTTAAATAGACAATTGATTTATAGTTAATCAGTGCAGTAAACTCTTCCTGTCTTTCTTAGTAATAGCACCACTTGATTAAAATTTAGACTATAGTTAATAGCTCCTTTTTATGAATAGGGTAGCAGCACTACCCATTGGTTATCTTTTGTGACTAATAGGCTACTGATAGGAAGTATTTTTTAGCTGTCTTGATACAAAGTACGCCTTTAATGGAAGCATCAAAGGCATATGTTTCCATTTTGTAATTGCCATATTTTTTGGGTATTGTAGGTTAGGAGCAGGCACCAACTTCTCTTTTAAACAGCAGAAAAAAATGTCACATTAAGGAGTCCACACAAATTTAGACTTAGCACCTGTGATAGCAGATAGTGATGCTGTGAGGATGCCACAGTCTGGTATGAAGTGTTGTACATAAGCTATCATGACTAAGAATTTTCTGAACTTGCTTTATCCTTTGATGGTGGTATCTTGCAGATATTCTGAATCTTTTGCATATCTGTCTTGTTGCTTTCCATGGAATCCATGTTCCCTAAGAAATGTAGTTGCTCACAGTAGAATTGACACTTAGATAGCTTGGCAAGAAGTTTAGCAAAGCTAGGGTTGCATATACCGCTTTCAGGTCTTTGTGGTGTTGCTTGACAGTGGTACTATACATAATGATGCCATATAAGTACACTAGGGTGTACTTGCCAATGTGGGGTGCAAAAAATTAATTAATAGATGTAACAAAAGTTGATGGTGGGTTGGTCATCCCAAAGTTCAGGACAACACACTTGTACAAGCCATACTTTGTTTGGAATGCAGTTTTTGGAATGTCTTCTTCTTTGATGCAAATCTGATTGTACCCAGCTATCAGATTAATCTTCAAAAAGACTTTTTCCCCGCCCAAGACATATAAAAAGTCATTAATGAGTAGAAGAGGATAAAACTTCTTAATGGTGACTTCATTCAGCGAGTAATAATCAGTGACAAGTTGTAGGGATCTGTCCTTCTTTGCCACAAAGAATACAGCAGCACCAAAGGGAGAATGTGAGGGGGAATAAGTCCTTTTTCCAATGCTTCTTTGAGGTAAGGGCACAGTGTGTTGTCCTCATTTGGGGTAAGGCGGTAGATGGGTTGCACCTTAGGTACAGCTCTTTTTATTTAGATAGAGTGCTGTATGTGTTTTTCTGATGCAAAACCTAGTAGAGCCTCCTTGAATATTTCTGGATGGCAGGCTACAATTTCCCAATCCTGAGGTGTGGTGGTATCCTGGTAGTCCTTGAAGTGTATAATCTCATACTGGCAGGAGTCCCAATCAATTGCCTTGGGGTTCTCCTTTTTGTCAAGAGTTTCTGTAATACACACCAAGACATGATCACATAGAAGTTGGTCCACTGATTCAGGATTTATCTGGTGGTTGACTCCCTCACGCTTGATGGTCAATACAGAGGTGACCCAGTCAATGTGGGGGTTATTTTTTTGTAGTCAGTCCAGTCCAATTATGATGTCAAACTTAGGAAAGTCAATGACAGGTCCTTGGATGGTGGAGTGCAGGTTCTCAAGCATGACAGAGAAGGGGGCAGTTTCCTGTGTCATAGCAATGTGGTGTTTATCATCTAAAACCATGTTCTTAATCTGAAAAGGATTAGTGATTAACTTGAACTTGTCCAGAAAGTTACTGTTGACAAGTGTCCAATCTGCGCCTGAGTCCAGGAGCGCTGAAACCGTGTAACTACAAAAGCAGAAAGGATAGGACATCATTTTATTGGGATGTCTGGTGATGGTGTAGAGGACTAGATCTCCTGAGGTTACCTGGATCATTGAACATTGGTTCACGTCCTCAGGTCAAATTTGGCACTGGGAAAGTTGGAAGAAGTTTGGGGAGAGCTTGACTTGCTTAATGCTCTCCCTGGGCTTTTTCCTTGCTGTGATTGTCTTGAGTGGCACTGATACAGAATTAGGTACAATATGACTGCCCATTGTTCCTGTTTCTGTGTCTATTGGAGCCTGTGGGCTTATGGTTTGCACTGTTGTTGTTCCCAAGGGGTGGTTGACTTAAACACCTGGCTGAGTGAGAGTCCTTGGGTCTCTTTTTTTTACAGTTTTCTCCTTGTGGAGAGCGTTGTACGTTTGTTCTACTTTCTCTGCCTTGCAGTACAAACTTTGCAGGTTGGTTACTTGGTCCAGGTTTACATGTCTCATTATGTGCAACTTGAGAGCATATAGTACATGAGGTGGGTAGCTGGAGTGTCAAAGGCCATATATGAGAGGGCATATAGTTGGAGTTCCTCATAAGTGCAGGTGAGCTCCTTCACTGTGCCCATTTGGGTTAAATTCTTTACTTGGCATATAATCATGAGCGCGGTATCCTTCAGCAGAAACCTTGCTAAGAAGTCCTGCTTGAAGGTGTCCCAGTCTTTCTTGGTGTGGTCCTTGTGCCACTTGTTGCACCAGGTACCAGTGTCATGTGTTAGCCAAATAGAGATCTCTGAAATCCAGAAGTGTTATGGGTATTCCATTTTTTCCAGCTTTCTCTCAGAAGATTGAATGCATGCTGTGGTGTTGTTGTCATTGACTTCAGCAAATGGTTCCAGGGCAGCGCTTCAAAGTTGCTGGGCTACATGGGCTGGAATGATCCTTTTTTTTTCACTTGAGGGGTGGCAGTAGGTACTTGGAAGAAGTCTTGTGCCAACAGGGCATTGAAGGCATGGATTAACATGACCATACTCTGGTATAGTACAAACCCTTCTGATATTTTGATGCCTGGCGTGTAGGGCGTTCAGTCTACGGGGAGACCAGACATGATTTTTAGCATATTTATTAACTGCGCAAGTACCAGCAGCAGGTGTAATTTTGAAGATAATAGTAGAATTGTACCTACTTCTGACACCAATGTTGTAAAGTGCTGCTTTAGCAGAGTTACAAGGCATTGGAGACTAGATCATATTCTTTATTGAGAGATAGTATTATATACAATAGTTTTAAAAGCTATGGAAACAAGCAAAAATACTTCAGATTTAAACAAAATGATTTCAGATTTAAATGAAATCCAACTCTCAGGTTAAAATATACACTCTGTTAACAGGGTTTATTGGTGTTAATAGGAAAAATGAGTCAACACAGCAACATAGGGCTCACACACAAAGCAAAATCATTCAAAATATGATCCAAAATACATTGATTCACAAACAAAATGGTGTGAGTTGACTTTTGGTGTACATATGTTTACTATGTGAATTGGTGACAAAATACACCTAAGCGTGGTGTGTCAAAACTCAATCCAAAAACAAAACACAATAGCAACTCTCAATGTAAACAAAATCACTCAATCAGTTTGTGAGATGGGCTGTAATCAAGAATGATACCAAGGTATCTAAAATAAGACACAAGATCTGAAACAAATTTTTTAAAAATATTGTCTTGGGTGCTTAATTTGGCGTAAAATCTGGGAAAATGGGTGGAATTTTTTTGGGTATTCTAAAATGAGAGTGCTAAAACCAAAAACAACTAACTAAGAAATAAAAAATCTATAATTGGGATATTGGGAGGGAAAAAATATTAATTGAATATCCATAAACAGATAAAAGCAAAAATTAAAAATAGGGAGTAACTTAATTAAGTTTTATTTAATATTTTATTAAATTCTCAAAATAGAAGAAACACAGCAACAGACTACCATTGCACCTGTTGTGCGCCATGGTTGTGGTTGCCCCCGTGGGTCAAAGAATAGACTTAGTACAACACAAGTGCCTACTCAGGAGGGAGGCAGGAGAGGAGAGTTCCATAGTGACCCTGCACTGACACAGCCAGTTCAAGGAGCACAAGCTGCTAGGGTGCAGAGCATAAACCCTTGGGTCCCAAAGCTGACCCAGAAGCCCACCAAGGTTACTACTACCAAAACAGTTAGAAACAAAGAGGTAGAACTTACTTCATATGTGTTTGACATTGTGTACTGGCAAGAGTTGGTCCCGTCAGCTATGCTGGAGAAGGTGAAGCCTGTACTTGATACTAGCTACAAGCCCTACGTCAGAGATGGCAATCAGGAGGATGATAAGGAGGGCCAGTTCAACCAACCCAATGAGGGGCAGCTGGTGTTAAAGAAAGTTGATGCATTTTACACCAAGGTGCCCATGCCCTGTGTTGTGCTCAACGCCAACAAGCCAATCCCCACCACTAAAAAGCCTGCCCAGAAGTGCATCCCTGACATCAAACGCATCATCCTTCTCCGGCTCATGCGGGAATCTGGTGATTACAAGGCGGCTGCAGCTCTTGTTGGGGTGGATCCCAAGTACGCCTTGAAGACCTTCAACAAGTTCATTGATACTGGCCAAGTCCTTGCCGCAGAGAAATCCTTGTATGTTTCAACCATGCTCACCAAGGAGCACAAATGGGCAATCTGCCAGTGGATAACCCAAGATTGCCATCTTGAACTGGTAAATATACAGGCCATGGTCAAGTCTGCTTTTGGGATCAAGGCCTCAATTTCCTTCTATTATCATTTGGTCAAGGAAATACGCTTTTCCTGGAAAAAGCTCAGGGTATTCCCCTACAATTGGAACAGCCCAGCCAATATCAAGACCCAAAAAAATTACGCTGAGGCGTACACTGCCCTCAAAGCCAAGGAGACAATGAAATTCTATCATATTGACAAATCAGTGTTTGCCTTGTTGATGTGCAATGAGTATGGGTATGTCCCCAAAGGCTCCAATGATGGGATGGCTTGGCATGCTGCAGTCCGCGCCACAGCATACTCAATGGTGGCTTTGCTTAGTCCAAAGGGGGTTAAGCTGTACCTTATGATACTAGGCTCCCACAATAGCTGGACCTTCCTATCATTTCTCTGATTGGTCCAGGAGCACCTGAGGCGCATGAGCCAAGGCTTCACCAACGTAATTTTATTGGACAATGTTGGTCTCCACAAGGTGGCAGATATTCTTGAAGAATTTCCATCAATCAACACCAGCATTGCAGTGGGCCCCCAGCAATTTGACACAGCAAATTTGCGCCTTCTCTTCCTCCCTGCCTATTTGACCTTTCTAAATCCCATTGAGGAAGTCTTTGGGTGTCTCAAGCAAGTTGTCAAGCAAGGAACCCCAACAGGGACCAAGGACCTGATTGATTTGCTGCAGGCCGGGATCCATACCCTCCCAGCTGAGACTGTGGCCAAATTCTATGGCCACACTGATTTGTTCATCCTGCGTGCCTAGCCAAACAGTCTTCAAATTAAAGGCTTAGTGTGTCCAACTTTTTTATATTCTCTAATTTACTATTCAAGATATATTGATTATCATTTTATATTTAGATGGTTCCACGCCTGCAATCACATTCAGAAGATCCATCAATAGATGTAAGTAATTTATTTATTTTATTATATATTATTTAATATGTCATCTGAGGTTATCCCAAACGCTTGATACTGGATTATGCAAATATATTTATATCACTTTTGTCAAATAAATATAAAATAGTCCTATAAAAATTAAACGTAAATTGTAAAGTTGAAATTTATTTTATTACCATATTATTTTATACTTTTATGAAACCCATTTCCACAATATATTTTGCAAATCTTGTTTGCTAAAATATTATTTAAAAATTATTTATAATACAAAAATATAGTAGAGTATAAATATATTTATTGATATAGAGATAAAATTAAGTGCACCTATAGTGGGTTTGGTGGTATGTACTCACCCTGCAATGGAGGTGGTGCACAACCTCCACTGCCACACCGTTGACAGTGGAAACACCTGTATTAAAGTATTCACGCCTGCTGGTAAAAAGAAGGATAGTGAGGTGGGAATGGAGGAGCAGCTTTTCTGGCGGGGCTGCAAACCCAAAGATGTCAGCCAGGACCAAGGCGTCCTGGATGACATGATCAACTGAGTTGTATCCAGGGGGGACCTTCTTCCTGTCCAGTGAGAGCCTGGCCTTGTCACCCCAAGAAGGACCCTTTCTAGGTCCTCTACAGATGCGCCCATCCCAAAGTAGAATAGGAACCCCAGGTAAACAACCAGATGAAGCCTTTGCCCAGAAAAGGCTTCCATAAACTTGCATAATTTATTAAAAACTGCACTGATCTTCTTATCATGCTTGGTCTTTGCAAAGGTCAGCTCTATTGCTGAAGGGACCCCGTCTTGTTGGCACTCCAGGCCAGCCCAAAGTCTGCCAGGAGGATTTTTGTCTTCTTTATGGCTGTTGCATCTGCAACAGCCAATTTTGACACTGCACGCCCAAAGTTCCAACAGGTAAGAGATGGTATGCTCCACTGGGAAGCAGAAGCAAGCAGCCGTATGAGCCCGGCCCATCTCCAGTATATTCTTGAATGGGAGCGTTGCCAGGACGTCCCAAACAAGCTCAATGGAGTTTACACAGTAAACTCCACTGAGAGATACCAGGTCCAGGAAGACAAGTTGGGCATCCTTGTAGGCAGTAACTGCCCACTCAGATGCCCCCTCACCATTTGAAAGCCCAGCCAATGCCTTCCTGGACATTGGGAATGTACCATGGATCCTTTCTTCAAGCTCCTGCAAGACAGGAGGGGCTAGGAAATGCTGCCTTGCCACATGATTAGCATAGTTGGCATAGAAGGTGGGGGACAAAAGGGACCAGGACCTGGCAGAGTTCACCATCAACATCTTCTAAAAAAAGGTAAAAATTTAAGAATTTTTATTAATTATAATTTTTTAGGGTGCCTTCTTGGGTTTCTTCCTTGCCGGCGGCTTCAGCCGGCTTTGCCATTCTTAGCACAATCAATTGCACAGGCGATTTGGTATCCTCTGCCCTGGCACGCTTGGCAGGTTTGAGGTGGGCATACATCTCCGGGCTATCAACCCAGACAGATGGTGCAGAAAGATTGTATGCCTTGAACTGGAGGCCCTCAACCACAGTTTTTTGAATATTTAGTAAACGCTTGATTGTCTTCTCTGGGGTGTCTGGCATTTTTGACATGAGTGCCTTGGTGGACACCTTGTCAATTTTGTCCCCAGTGAGGACGGCAGACTTGACTTTTTCTTTGGCCTTGCGGCCAATGTCCTTTATTTTGGCAATTGCCAAGTTGAGGTCCTTCAGAAGATTTCCTAATTCTCTCATTGATTTTTTACTATCCTTTCCATATGTTTTTATAGCTTTCACCCCAATAAATCTGTGTTATTCTGATATTTTTGCCTCTTTGTTTATTCCTTTTTGTTTTCCCATTTACTACATTATCCTATCTTTTTACCCATTGTGTATATGTTTTACGCTCATCTCAATATGTGTTGTTTGCTTTGTGTTGGCATTGTTTCCTTGATTACCATATTATTTTTTGGTGCTTGACATAGCCCCTTGTGAAAATATCAACAACAATTTGGTGATCAGCTAAATTTGAATTAGAAAATTATAGGTTAATTGTATTTAGATAAAGTTGTTACTGATCCAAATTCAAAACCTTAATGATAAACTTTAAGTCAATCAGGAGCCAAGTGATAAAGTGATTATTGTGATATAAAGGGTCATTCAATAATTCTTTGATGCATGTGCGCTAATTAATATGATTGGCTGGATGTTTTGCTATTGAACACCTTTGCTGCTGTGGCAAGTTGTTGACGGACTAGTGCTAATCCAGCAGCTGATTAAGCACTAGTCCATCAACAACTCACCACAGCAGTAATGGTGTACAATGGCAAAACATCCAGCCAATCATATCAATTAGCGCACATGCATCAAAGAATTATTGAATGACCCTTTATGTCACAACAATCACTTTATCACTTGGCTCCTGATTGGCTTAAAGTTTATTATTAAGGTTTTGAATTTGGATCAGTAACAACTTTATCTAAAAACAGTTAACCTATAATTTTCTAATTCAAATTTAGCTGATTACCAAATTGTTGTTAATATTTTCACAAGGGGATGTGTTTAAGTGCTAAAAATAACTGTCTTCAGGATCTAGATATACAGCATAGTAAATATATGATTTATAGAAATAAGCTGAACATGAAGAATTTAGCCAACTATAAACAAAGAGAACATGAACAGTTGAAATTCAAAATAAAGATAATATAAATAGAAAATGTTTGGCAACCCGGGGTTTATTGGGGCAGGGAAGAGTGATGCCTAGTAGGCAAAATGACGCAGGAAGGAAGACGTAGAGGCAGTGCTGGCCTGATGGGTCTGGGATTGGATGGGTTGGGTTTTCAGGTGGGGGGTGTTGGTGGCAGGGGTGGAGGCAGGAGGTTTTGCGTGATGGCCGCCACATACCGCTCATTGTACTCCTCATCAGTCATTGGCTGGATGGGCTGGTAGGTGGCTGTGGCATGGGGTGGGAGACACTTATCCTTGTGTGATTGGTTGCCCATGTTCACATGGAAAACCATTTGCGCAAACAAGTCAGCCACCATTTGGTGACCAAAGAGAAAATTGTGGTCAAGGACCCCAAGATAGAGATTGTTGAAAGCCTGAGGGCGGCACTCCCAAAGTGTATCTCCAATATTAAAGAACACAACATCTGCCAGATGGACGTTGGCGTGACCAGCTGGGTACACAGAGGCCTGGTGCCTGCGTTCCTGGATGGCCTTGAGGGGGGGTGGAGCTTCCCTCTATCTGGTGGCTCAAGAAAACCTGGTATTTGGAATTTGAGCCATCCCAGGAGTCGAGCAATCCACCAAGGATGTGGCCATATGAGTATCCATCAATGAAATCAGGGTTTGTTTGATATTAGACAGAGCCCTTGGCTGAAACAGCCAGAAATGCACCAATGAATGTCCCCTTCTTGCCTTCTTCCTTCCATTCTTGGTGGCGGCTTTTCCTTGCTAACCAAAATTGTCAAATGCAATCAATAACTTGTAGTATGAGACAAACATGATGTCATCTGTTAGACTTGTCAAGCATCTGACCAGGCTTGATTTGATTGCGGTGTTATATGGGGAATCCTCAACGCCATCCCATTGGTTGCCGGCAAAATTTGTAAGAACCCTAATTGAAGCCACTTTGACATACATCCAGTGCTTCACCATGCGCTCAGACACCCATATGTTATGGTGTGCAAGTTGCTTCTGGACCTGGGTCAAGGGAAGCTTGGGGTCCCGCTGGAGGAGGTCAAGCATTATTGGGTATGCCTCATTGATCTGGGACTCTGTGGCCTTCTTTGGCTTCTTGGCTGTCCCAATCAGATTTCCCTTATTCATCAGGTTGTTGAATTCCTGTATGACAGTAGCCTGGGTGAATTGTAATTGGCTGGCTATCTGATCCCAGAACAGACCCTGCAGGTTGAGTGCTACAATTTCCTAAAAAATTTGGGCAGTGATTATTCTGTGTTTGGAGCGCTGGGTGGCGGGAGCTGAAGCCTGATTGGCTGAGGGGGGGCAGGTTGGGCGGTGGCAGGAAGTTGTTCTGAATCAAGGTTGCCATCCTGATTGGTTGGTTGGTGGGCAGCTTGTGCGGGGGTGGGGGTGGGAGCAAGGGCAGAGCTAGATGCTAAGTGACTCATAAACAAGTCAAAGCCATATGGGTTGGGGGACAGTAACAGGTCAGCTTCCTTGTTACCTGCCTCAAAGGCTTGGGTGTAAACGGGTGCCTCCACTTTCTGAGCCTTGCCTCCATTGAAGCTGGCTTGGCTGCTGCTGGCTTGGCTGCTGGAGCGGTTGAAGATATTGTTATTAAGAACCATTGTAAAAAACCTAGGATAAAATCACTAAAAGTAAAAATTTTAAAGATTAATAATTTATTTTTATTGTAATCTCAAGCCCACATTTGGAAAGTTCTCAAAACCTTTTCATACAAATCTGGAGCCATGAAAATGGATAAAATGCCTCTGTTCTTAAATTGGATAGCTGTTGATTGGCTGTTAAATTGATATTTTTCTATTTTAGGCTGCTCATACTACACATCTTGTCTGAGTTCATTTTGTTTTGTGCTTGTGTAATCTTGCTTTTAGATTGCTCAAATTTTGTTTCATTTTGGTCCTTCTGTCAGTGCCTCATATGAATCCTGCTTGGATTATAATATACTCTGGAATAGCATCCATCCATTTCACTTGTTGTGTCAGTTCATTTTGTTTGTGGTTTGAACTACACTGCTTGATGTTTGCTTTAATTTTGTATAATGGGTTAGTGAAATTTTGTTTTTGGTTTGACAGTTCATTTATTAACCAAAAATATTTAAATTAATTGAATCCTGAATCTTGGGCAACTTGGATTTTGTTTTAATCTGAAATCAGTAAGTTTAAATCTGAAGTATTTTTGGTTGTCACCATAGCTTTTAAAACTACTTAACTGATGCAAATTGTGGATAACAGGAACATGATTGTGTTGATCACACAGTTGGATGTTGAAGGGGGTGGCTTGATCCTGGTAATGATTCAAGTGCTAAATTGAGTCATTGTGTGGTTCCTGTTCACCAGTCCCCAAAGTGTGTCCTGAATCATAGCCAGGGACCAGCTGGAAGGTGTTGTCATTCTTTAGTAAAGGAAAATGTATCTCAGAAATATGTATAGGGGTAAAAATGGGCTTTTATTCACTCTCATAAGGAAGATCCCCTTAGAAACCTTCTTATATATGGCCAGAGGGTCAGGGAAACAATATGGGTTTGCCAATACTTGGAGTCCTTCAACAATATCTTGGACTCCTTTTACTTGGTCTTAGACTCCAACTCCTTAATCTTGTGCTTTTTGTCAGGGCCCAAAATGCCCTGAAAATCAGATGGGCTTCCTAGAGGCAAAACATCCCATAGCTTGGGAACCCTTACCAATTGTCTCCCAGAGCAAGAAAACCCTTTTTTAATTAACAAATGGCCCGGATTCAAGAGGCACATGAGCCTAAAATCCCTGGCTTTAATTCTATTATCAAATTTGGGCCTCTTAATTATTGGGAAATGGTACATTGGGAGTGCAATTGTTCCATCACACAATTGAGCGCTTGATTGCTTGCAGGTTCTATAAGTAACTGTGGCACCTTGACATGCTACAGCTCAAGAAAGGTTCATGTTATACCAACCAATGAGCACTCACCCCCTGGCCCAAGTACAAAAACTCTAGTGAAAATCATAAGTTCAACTGAATTTGATGCCATCAGATCTCTGGTGGCACTAAAGACCATAAAAATACTAGTAAGTATAAGTAGTGAGGAGGAGAATCCCTCCTCACTGTTGAATTCTAATAAAACAAGTTTATGCCCAGAAATCATTATCTTATTACAGGAATTATCTATTTTGCTCAAATTTAATTATTCTCTTTGCATCTATTTGGGAATCCACAACACAATATAAGCTTGCCTATCCATACCCTCCTGGTTATACTCCTGCTACCTCATTCAATCCACCCTGTGCTCTTGACTTGGAGTATTTCCACCCCCATCATCTGGATCTCCCTCTTGATTGTGCTAGAGAGACCATCTTGCCTGCTATGAAGGAGATTCCTACTGCTCCCCCTACCCAACACGCCTCCTGCTCAGGACTTCATTTAGTTGGGGTTTGTCTACATCACAGTATTGGGGCTGGCTGACCAGACTGTGCCCTCTATACTGAGAGTTAGCGTCCCCTAGCTACTGAAGTCAGCTACCTGGTTCTCTTTGCGCCTATTGTGTACATGGCCTTCCAGGCCCGGCCTGCTTTTCCTGAGGGAGCCCAGCCAGACTCTGGTATGGGCCGTGACACTTCTGATGCTTTATCTTGGGCTCTAGCTCTCTGTATAGCTCTAGTGACCTTGGCATTCCACTTGCATCAGTCCAACCAAGCTCCTACTGGTGATCAAAAGGCTTCCAAAAATCTCTTGTCAGAAACTCAAAAGACCCAGAAAAGACCCCATAGCTTTTCAGCTAGCTTCCTTCTTATAAGTGTCCTTTTCCCAACAGATCCGCCTTCAAAATGGCTTTCTTCAAAATCTTAAAATATTTCTGCTCACTTTTTTCTATAATAACTTAATCTTACATACTTACTTTCTCAAAAGCTTAAAGTATTTATTCACTGTTTTCTTGCTTATACTTTAAGCTTTTGGCTTCTAGACAATTATATTTATCAGGAAACCTTCCAGAACTCAACCAATGAATGCAGAGCACAAAACTAGACCATTCCTGAAGTTCTACTGGGATCCAACTAGGAAATCAATTTTCACTGCTCAAACCACTCAAATTGACAACTCTTTGTGCACCAAAGCATTAACTGGTCCATTATTCTGACACCATTCCACTCAATCAGCTTCCAATAAGTTACAGTTCAAACACTGTAACTTATTTCTTTTTTCCTTTATTTTATTTATATGACAATTAATTCCATCTTTATACCATATCTTTTGGAAGAATTAATTAATTCTTTTGCTGCTTCTTTCTTATAAACATTTACACCTCCAAGAGTTCAGAACAAGCATCCTAGCTCTTGTATCTACTTCTGCCAGTCCTTGTTATCAACTTTCAGTTCCTCAACTAGTCCTGCACCATGATCTTATGGTCCTTCAGCTAGCTCTTCACTATGATCTTCTGGTCCTTCAACCTTTTCCAGTCAGAAAACAGCTTAAACCAGTCCTTCAGCTACTCCTGCATCCTGATCAGCTATTCCTGCATCATGACCAGCTATTCCTTCACCAATCCTGTAAGGATATTAGGGTACATAGAGCTCTCAAAGCTTTTCCCCTTCCTGGAAGCCTGTGTTACTCACCAAGGGTTCAAAAACTTACAGCCCTGGTAGCCAAGTTACCTACCATGCTGATACATACTTCTACTCTGGCAGCCCGTGTTATCTGCCAGGAGCTAAACATCCTCCAGCCTGAGCAGCACACGCTACCCACCAGGATGGACCGCTCCCCACCCCCAATCAGCTAAAGTTCCCTGCTGAGCTATCTCATTCCTCACCCCTAGCAGCCACAGTTCCCTGCTGGGTGAGGACCTCTAGCCCACAGAAGCCAATATCCCCTGCCAGGTGGGGACAACATTTACCTCTAGTAATCCTTTGTTACCTACTAACCAGGCCTTACCTTCCCTAGTAGTCATTATTCCCTAATAGGCCTCTACCTGCAACAAAATTCACTAAAATTTCACTTTGCCAACATAATCCCCACCTGAAAACCACCAAGCATGTGGACTGTCACAGTCATCCACCGTAGAGGATCACCATTTGTTCATGTTATTGGATTTAGAAAATTGAGTCAATTTCTGCATTTGGCTTCAAGTTACTGGAAAGTCAGATTTCAGGTCTCAAACCTGTTTGTTGGAACCTTACTGGGGGATTAACCTTGTTGTTTTGACATTAGAAACTGAAACTGACAACAAAAATATTCTTTATCAAAACAAATGGGTCATTATTTTTCTTGTTATGCCTAAGTGCTGGACTGATTATTTTATAACTTAATTACATTATTCATATTCAAATTATTCAGAAAGACTAAAATACAATCAATGTCAAATCTTTAATTGATCTTGGGCTTAGATAATTTTTAAAAAAATAATTTATCAATTTTAGAATTGAAAATTGCACCTAATAATATTGCTGGAAATATCTTAAGTGCTACTATATACTACAAGCTAAAAATATTTATGATGAGTTGCATGGGAGAGTAATAGCAGCCCCAAAGCTATAAATGCTATTACCCTATCTTTGGCTCATCATAAATATTCTTAGTTTGTTTCAAAAAAGGTTGTTGTTTTTGAAAGACTGATAACTCTATTTAAAATACACCCTCTAGTAAGCTGCCCTACTTCATGAAATTGCCCTAATGCACCACTAGCATCTTCTGATATTTTTGTTTCTCTGGTATCATCACATGATTTCAAATGATAAGTCATCTCAGAATATTCTGAGAAACTTTCAAATGTTAAAGGTGAAGTATATAACTTACCATCTTTCATCAAATAAGAAAGATTAATGCACAGATTTTTAACTTTGAGCTCTCTCCTTATAGGACTAACTTTTCTCTCATAAATATAAAAGAATGACTTTTGAGAAATATTTGAGCCTGATAGCGCTGATTTATATAATTCTTTTCTTTTTTCTTCTTGCTCAAAAATATTTTTAATATCATTTATATCCTTAATATAAAGCTGATTTTCTTTCTCTTTTTTATGTTTTTGATATTACACCAAAGTGACCATCAACAATACTTTTCCCATGACATTCTACAAATCTATTGTAATTAATAGACTCTTTATTGTATTTTGGTGCCTCTTAAAATTGATAATATAATAATTCATAGGATCTAAAATGGTTTCCATTATCAGTCCATACTTTTATATTATTTATTTTTTTAAACTTATCTGATTTAAGAAGACTTATTAGACATTCACCTGAAAACAAAGAATCATGAGACAATATTTGAGATAAAAAATCATGGTATTCATATTTAACTTTATTGTTTGCTTTAAATACCAATGCAAACCCCAATAAAGAAATAGGTCTCTTGGAATAAAAACAGTTATTGGTTTCAATTGGACCACCACCAACTTTTAAATTCTCCTTAAATCTATGACTATAATACATGATTCATTATCTAATTCATTGATATCTTTCTTATATTCCCTATTTTGATGAGCATAAAAGTCTTGGTGCTGATTAATAGCTTTTAAGTCACTTTTTATAGATTCTGGCAATAATAAGTTTTTACTTTCACAATCTTTTTTTCTTTTTTCTAAGGATGGTTTTAAGTTACAAATATTACACATGTCAGTTTGTTTTTTACTCTTTATTATATTTTTTGGTATTAATTTATAATAAGTTGAAAGTGATATTGAAATTTCATTTTTTATTTTCATATTTTCATATATTTCTTTTTTGTTTTTAATAGAGAATATTTTATTTCAGTTGAATATTCATTCATTTCTTTTTCAATGTCTTTATAAATTTTTTCTGGTGCTTTCTTTGTAAACTGGCTTGTTTCAAAAGAAATTTCCAGTAGTTTTTTTAATTATTTTTTGATTATTTCTTTTTTTAATGAATAGTTATTATCTTTTTGGCTTTTTTTGTTTAATCTTAAATTTTTATTTTTATTTATTTTTCTTGAGTATTCAAACTCACTTTTGTTTATATTAAATCCCATATCAGTAAGCTCTTTTAAAGAGTAACTGGAAGTAACCAGAGATCTCAAGGCTGGGAGATGCTTTTGAAGAGCAGATGTCAGAAGATCCTTTAAGTTGTCAATTATCCCATTTAGTTTCTGATTTTGAATTAAAGGAATGAACTCTGTTTTTCCAAACTCAGTTTGAGTGAGGAAGTGATTGATGAAGGAATTAAGATTGCCTCCAGAAACAAAGAGGAATGCTTTCTTTAGCATAGCAATTCTTTCTCTTTTTGTTGATGCTCCCAGTGAGGATAATGGCTTCATGGCAGAATTAAAGTTAACAGATTCCATAATATTGGATTTGTGATTGCTGATAAAGAGATGCTTTGTAGAGATGCCTTGCAAAAGAGTGCTGGTTGCAGGAATTATATATATTTGTGAAGATGGTTTGAAGTAAACCTTAGGTGGTGCTTTAGCTCTTATATACCAAGCCTTATGACACCATTTTGAAAGAAATGATGTGGCAGCTTTATTTACAATTTCAAATTGAATTTATATTTCTAGAATAAATGAAATCCCCAGTTTTCATGCACAAGTGATATATGTGTATCAGCTAAGCATCAAGTTACATCATATCCTCTTTGTAATCTATGAAAATCAATTAAAATGATGTATTAACTTAATTATAACTGTTCCGCATATTTTTAAAATGATAAAACATTAAAGAATTGTATTTAAAAAATACTTAATTTGAGGTTTGCAGTTCACTTGAACCTCAAAATTCATCTAAACAGCAAATAAATTAACCTCCTAACTTTAAACTACCATAAAATCCTAAACAATTAAGCTTTTTAAATAAAAATAAAATGCAGAAATGATGCTCTTGATCTTATATTTAATTTTGTCAAATAAAAAGCATATATTAATTAATGAAAAATTAATTTTTTTTAAGCTGTAAGCAATCTATTTTATTTCATTATCAAAATAATATAATAAAATCTGACATATGCTCTTTTAAATTGCTTTTGCATTAATATTTAATAATTATATATATATTAATATTTTAACACCAATGGAAAGATAAGATTCTTAGCTTTATTTTGATAGTTTACAGTGTGAAAAAATATTAACTTTTTGTTGAGTTATTGCTGTTTTAAATATAAACATTTGTAATTTGATTTTTTCAAAATCAAACTGTGTTATGCTGCGACTTGGGCAGCATGTGTATTAGAAAATGGCCTAATCCCTAAAATAATGACTCAAATGAGTGAATCTATAATACTGTTACAAGCTTGTCCTAATTAAGAATACAATCTAGAATACAAAAAGGGAGATAAATTTTTTAGAGTATCTGTTTTTGGATCAAAATCATAAAAAAATCCATCAATAAATATAGTTAAAAGTACAAATTTAAGGCCAAAAATACTTAATATAGAAATTTCAAAATCAAAATATGAAATGGATGGTAATGTCAAGTATATACTTCTTGGAAGTGTAATAAATGAGATAAGGGGGAAATTTAAGAAGAGAATGATACTTTATTGGATAGTAATATATGATAATATATGGTATCACAGGAAGCCACAATTCTGTCCATGTATTTCATGGTAGTCATGGGGCTTATCTGAGTAATATTTCTCTTAGGTCACAAGGCTTGTCCAAGTTATGTTCCGCTTAGGGTTTGAAATATTTGATCCTGTAATAGATGGCCAAATGATAACAGTGCCACAAACTTATTAATTAGTTGGGAATCATTTAGTGAGTTTCTTGGAGAATCAATTCCCCAAGAGGGAGTAATCAAAGATGTTGCAACATCTCCCCCTGGGGTACTGGAAGGTTGAACCTTATGAATTTTCTTGAGTGTGTCAGGGGTACAGGCTTGGTATTGATACAGTTTGGTGTTGGCTGCAGAGAGTCAGGAGTTGTTTTGAGCTGTTCTAGCCTTGCACAGGCGGAGGCGGTTGTGGTGCATGTGCTTCAGTTTGCTTCAAGTGCTTATTCCCTTAATGAGATAGATGTTGTTTGGTTTGACTTCCATTACATTGCCAGTTCCTTGTAATCCTGGGTCTAGCTTGTGCAAGTCTTGATTAACAAACCAGATCTAGTTCCTAACTTGGAAGCATTCATGTTGTAATTGGATTACTTCTCTCTCAACCCTTTCTTTTTTCCTTGTTCTCTTTGTCCTTCCTGGTGTTTTGTACATCAAGGTTGTCATTGTCAGGTACTTTCTTGGGCAGAGGTAATTGTGGTCCTGATTTAGTGCTAATAATGGCGGGTTTATGACCCTAGACAAGCTTTTAATGGATTTTGTTGGTGTTGTGGTTAACTCAAGTTCTTCACACCATAAGTGCAATTGGCAGCATGTCAAACCAGGCTTTTGGATTGTTGGCAGATAAATTTCTGATGGCTTCTACATTGGGACCATTCAGTCTTTCAACTCTTCTGTTTTCTCATGTATGATAAGGGCTATCTATAGTGTGTTTTATTACATTTTTGGCAAGGTAGATATTGGTGTTAATGGCTTTGAGCTCAGGTCCTCCATCTGTGATTAGGACTTCAGGTTTCACAAACTTAGCTATGATTTCCTTGCCAATAAATTCTCTTACACTGTTTCCTTTGTGTTATTTTGTGGCTTGTGCTATAGGCCACTTAGTTGCATAGTAAATAGCTATGATAGTGTAATTTTTTCTTGACAATTGCCAGAACTAAATCATTCTGCAAGTCAACTTACTATATGTCAACAATTAGAATTAAAAATACTTTGATGTCAACAGCATTGAAAAGTCAGAATTAAGTTTTAGCTCATGCAGACTACTAAATATTGACACTTTTTAATAAGCAGAAACCTGTTTCCTGAACATTTCAATTATAAAAATTAAGCTTCAAAATACTTTTTAGGGTAATATAATCATTTAGAATCCTAAAATAAAATAAAAAATAATACATGACAATTAAAAAATTCATAAAAATACACTTCAAAAATAATTCACTATGAAATTAGCTATCTTTACTAACTTAAATTTTTCTCACTTATAAAAACAAAACAAATCCAATACACAAAAAGATTATAAATAAAATTATACATATTATAGGAAAATATAATAATTAGAAACATCAATATAAAGTTTTTTCTATAATGAAAACTACAAAAAACATATAATTTACAAGTATTTACCAATATAGGCCATGTAACACAGTCTAAAGCATCAAACTATCAATAGAAAATCAATGATTTTATAAAAACAGTATCATTAATTATTAATGAGTTATTTAGAATAACTATTTATTTAAAAATATTATACTTAATATATAAGAACTATATAAAAAATTACGCAATCCTCAATAAATTTAGTTAAAAGCTAGACTGTGATCACCTGGTTACCATTAAGAACTGTGGCAATCTTCTTGATGTATTCCCCAATCTCTGAAAGCTTATATTTGGCCTTGACAACGTCCTTGATCTTCTCTTGATATTTTTCTCTTTGGTGGTTCTCTTCTTCTTGGATGGGCGGTTCTCAATATCTCTGATAAATGCAGCAGTCTTCCCCTGTTGTACTTTGAGGTGCTTGTAGAAGGTGTTGTATCTGGGCTTGATTCCAAAGGAGGACTTGATATTCTTATGCCAGCCCTCCAAAGATGAAGTAGTTTTCATCTCATCCTTAAGAACTGCCTAATAGCAGTTCCAGTTGGCTTTGGCTCTGGGCTTGCTCCGGCACTTAGTGACCTTACGTCCAATCCACTGTGGTTTGTAATATTCAATGAAAGGGTAGAAGGCATTCTCATGTTTCTTGGCATATGAATCCTGGCATAGGAGCTCAAAGGCTTGTTTAGTATGCTCTGGCTTTACAAAGGCTAGTTCTACAAACTGCTGAATTAAGAACTTGCATTTTCCTGATGTATCTAGACAGTGGAGCTTGCTGAGCTCAGGTAGACCCTTTAGTTGCCTGCTGAAAGCATGCCAATAATGTAAAAAACACCCCTGGACCTCTCCATCAAAGGTGTTTATAAAAGCGTTATATTGGGCAGTTTCATAGTCCATGATTATAGTTGAGTGCCCAAGTGCTTTATCATGAGCTTCTTGTGCTGCAGAAAGGGTGGCTTAATTATTTTCATCATCATCTGGATTGAATCTAGTTTTATGGCCAGGGGGACTGTGGGGCTCCTGGTCACCAGTCCCCAAAGTGTGTCCTGGGTTGTAGCCAGGGACCGGCTTGAAGGAGCCGTCATTCCCCAACAGTGGTGAATGGTTGATGAGGAGCTTATACTTGGCTTGCATAAGGGCAAACTCCTTCAGTATCTTCCCAATCACTAAGCAAGCGTCTCCACTGTACACTTGCACTTCAGCAGGCGCCAACCCTTCTGTAGGCCAATACCAATCCTGTAATAGTCTCACAAACTCTCCCCCAATGAACTCTCTTCCTCTATTCATCATTTCCAAATGCCTTGTCACCTTCTCCCACTCCTCTTAGGCAGATTTACTAGAGGCAAACTTCCTGCATCCTAGGCAATAGGACTCCTCATCCCCTGGTCTAGGATAGAAAATATGGGGTAATTGACTCATGGGACTTATATTCTCTCTTTACATGGGAAATTTGGATAGGGGTTATAATAGGCGCTTTATTCACAGTAAGAAGGAAGATCCCCTTAGAAACCTTCTGATATATAGCCTTGGGATAGGGGATAATAAAGGGGTTGTGCCAATACTTGGAGTCCTTTAACAATCTCTTGGACTCCTTTTACTTGGTCTTGGGCTCCTGCTCCTTGGGCTTGGGCTCCTTCACTTTGGTTGTAGACTCCTGTGTTCCAATCTTAGGCTTCTGCGGTCTGTTCTAGCTCTGGCTTTCTATCCTTGGTCTTTTGCTCCTTCTGTAGCTTCTGTGGCCTTTGTAATCCACTTGATCTAGTCCCTGAAGAGTCTCAGATAGCTCTCCCCTTTATAGCCCCTTGTTTCAGACCAAAAACCTCTCTTAGAACTCTGGTTCTTCAAAGCTTAAACTATCCTGTTTTCCTTCTCCTATAATATATTAAACCTTTAAACTTACTTCAGCCAATGAAAGCCCCAAATTTTCTGCTTCTGCTCCTCATTTTTTAGGCTTTAACTCTTAAGTTAAAGCCCTCAAAACACTGATCAAATAAACTTTGGCTTTCAGCCAATCATACGCCTTGATTCAACGGTTTTGCCAAAAAGGTTTCCCCATATGACCCGTCCTTGACCCTGGTTTGAACCTGAGGCTGTCTTTCTCCAGGTAAACAACTGCTCTGTGTTTCAAACAGTTTTGCCGTGATTCCTGTCATGTTTCCCCGTCAAATCTTGAGCGCTTCCACATGTTTTACTTAGGCAAATTTTGACCCTTTGATTTTTCAATGTTTCTCTGTGTTTCTCTCAACATTTTTCAAATTCAAACCTGCCTGATGCTTGTCCTTTTGTTTTCCTAGTTGTTCTTGGCAAAATTAGCTCTTTTGCCCTTACAGTTTCTCTGTTCTTCTTCCAGCTTCTTTCTGGCCTATTTCCTCCTCACTCCTTCTTTTTTAAAATTCATATAGTTCTAACAAACTATATGTTATTTTTACTCCTATTTCTTTTTTATTATATGATTTTCAATCCTTTTTTTAATCATAATCAGACAGTATTTAATTATTCTTTAACTGCTTCTTTTTATCTGAATTTCTTCTCAAAAGTTACTAAAACCAGCTCTTCCAGCCTCTGCACCCAGTCCAGCTAGTTCACCCTCTTAGTTATTCAGTTCTTCAGCACCAACTTCTGGTTATTTGGCCATTCTTCTCTATGATCAGCTAGTCCTGCATCATAATCTTCTTGTACTTCCACTTATCCTCACCCAGTTCCTTAAAAAATCCTCACTAGGAACCTTTTTTTCTTCCTTCTACACACTGAACCATATTGGTTCATTCCATTCAATATGAATTAACAGTCCATTAACTAGCCTTCACTGGGACCAAATAGTCCCTCCTGCTAGTTTTCTCTGTTAATTCTGCAAGCCGCCTTGGTTCTTTATCTCAGTCCCCATTACCAGAACTTGTATACCCAGGCATGAGTCTACATTGAACTGGCGTTTGACTGGACCCTTGTAAGTGGCAATCCACTTAGGCCATTCAACCATAGATCAATGTCTATGTGTTGCCTTTACTCACTCAGGTGATTAAGTCTGGGCTTTCAGTTGCAGAGTAATAAGCTCTACTTCCCAGAGGCCTGATCACACCAAGTTCTGTAGCTTGCTTCCCTAAGCAAGCCGCCTTGGTTACACCTCTGAGAAAATCTATGCCCTCTAATGCTCACCTTGGGTTTCCCCAAAGCTCCCATAGGGGCATAAACCAGGACACCCTACCATTCTGTTAGGTAGGGTGCTTGCTCACAGACCTCCTGTAAGGTTATTAGGGTATGTGGAGCCCTCAGAGCTCTTCCCCTCCCTGGCAGCCCGCGTTATCCGCCAGGGGTCCAAAACCTACTCCCCCCAGACAGACAAAGTTCCCTGCTTGCTATTTTAGTCTTCACCCTTTTGCAGCCACAATTTGCTGCGGGGTGAAGCACTGTAGCCCCAAAGCAGCCAATATCTTCTGCTGGGTGGAGGCAACATCTGCCCCTGGCAGTCCTATGTTATCTACCAGGCAGGCCTTACTTACCCTAGTAGACCATGTTACCTACTAGGCTCACCTCACTTACCCTAGTAGTCCTATATTACCTACTAGGCTCACCTTACTTACCCCTAGCAGCCCTATGTTACCTACTAGTTTACAGCCTCACCAGCTAACCACACATTGTCACTCTTCAGTATATTTTCTTGATTTTAAGCCAAATCAGCCCTTGCCTGCAAAACAGCACACATGTGGATCACCACAGGGACTCTTTTTATTATTAGGTAGGGCTTTGATGCCCTCCTAAAAGATTTTAAAGGTCTTTGTATAGACCTCTTCTGTTGCCCCAGGAAGCAGAAAGTAGGCAAATGGGAGCACCTTGCCTTCAATAAGTGAATGTGCAACCCATAGTTGTTAAAAAAGGCAGGGGCATACTGCAAAGGTACCAACACATAACCTGGTCTCTGAATCTTTTAACTGCTACAGGTTCTGTTGTGTAGCATAGCATAAAATTCTTGCCTCTTCTGTAGGTCCATCATCATGTAAAAGGAATACCTCATCACCATTGATTATCTTTAACTCCTCTGTCAATACTAACTCTCTTTGGACCATAGCAGATTTCTTATGCAGGAAAAGATCACGGTGTTTGTCACATATGTTCTTCACTAACTGGTTGCAGTCAGGGATGAGCTTCAGATTCCCATTACTTAGGTGTGTGGTGGCCTTAACTGACAGATCAGAAGCCTTGACGTCTTTGGAGACTGGGACCATTTGGTAGAGGTACCACTTTAGAAGCTGTTCAATAAGATTGATTTGAGCATTGCATGTGTGCTCTCCTTTTTCACTAGTGACTTTATCCCATCATTCTGTGTTGATCCTGGCAGTGCAGATTCTATCTTCACACACATAATGCTTGCTTCTTCCTGCTCTCTTTTGATTGTTGCAATTAAAAACATAGCCATCACAGACTAGCTTGTACCTCCTTTGACAGACATTAGAGGGGAAAACCAAGAGAACTTCTTTGGGCTCTAACATTCTCCTTTGATGCTACATATATTGCAAACCTTTAGGGGATCCCATGGGCCAATTAGTGCTTGATGATAGTCAGACAGATAATCATCAGGATCTTCTTTATTGATACTTGATGAGGAGGATGGAGGTGCAAATTTATTGGGCAGTGGAGGGAAATTATCTGGAGTTAGAGTCTTGCTCTTCTTGGACTGAGATGAGCTTGATTCCTTGGGGCTTGATTCCTTTGAGCTTGTGTTAATCTGGGCTTGACTGGGGTTCTGGACTCTTTGGTATCTTCTTTCTTCCTTGCTTGTTTAGTGGAACCTCATCTCTTTCTGATTGATACCAGCTTGGAGAAGAGGAGGGATCAGGGAAGGGCTCTTTGCTTTCAGGGTCTGGGGTCTTCTCCTTTGTCTTCTGCTTCTTTGATGGCTCCTTGGCTGGTTTTTTGTTGGGGTAGGTACTATGGGCCTTTCCAGAGGCTTTAGGCACTTTCTTGGTTGACTTGGGGTTCTTTTGTGGCTTCTTAGAAGATTGTCCTACAATAATTAGAGTATAGTTCATAAATTAAGAATATTCATATGAAACATGAATAAATTTAAATGATAATCAATTATTTTTAATTTTATTATTAATTAAATAGTTTATAGAAGTATGGAAAGTAATTTTAGAGCTAGTTTATTAGTAAAGAATAGAAAAAACCATGTTTAAAAAAAATCAACATTCTGGTAGTCACAATAGTCAAAAATATTTAATTTAGTTTGTCAGAATAAAATGCTTTAATTTTGACTGTTGATATACTGACAGTCAGCATTAAACTAGAAAAACACTATGTAAATCACTTATAAAGCTTAGTTAATATTTTCTGGAGTTGGTTTTTAAGGCCAAAATTGATTATTTTAAATTTAAAAATTTAAAGATTTGCATAAGTAACTTATAAAAACAAATAATAGGGATTGTAGAAGGAAGTCTAAAGTAAAGCCCTGGGTACTTTGGCCTGAATTATCATATATTGTATGTGTGCTTTTTGTTAAGTGGAAGTGTTTTACTAATAAATCAGTGAAGGTGTTGACATTCAGGCAGCCAGCGTTCTTTTATAGTAACTCTCCTATTAAATCTTGCCTAAATTATATCACTTTGTTTGCTTAGCTGAACCCCTTTGTTGCAATTTAGGTGACACTTCAATTTGACACAAAGTTGACATTATAAATACATATATAATTTCTAGTTTTAACATATGTGTTTTGGCTTAAGTGGAATTCTGGAAATAAGCTATAGTTTATCCAGTGAGTTTAAAACAACAGTAAATATCTAAATAATACAAATAACACTATGAAAGTTGGCATACGTCATTATTCAATGCTTATCTTTATATATATTTAATAAAAACAGTAGTATAAAATAAAAAAGTAGTTATTTTTAGAATATTGTGTATTTTATTAAGAAATTTATGGATTCTTATTTGGTGTTGACATCCAGATATTACTTACTGAAGTTGACCTTAATGTAAAAGTACAAAGAAATTTACATTTTCATAGTAAATCATATTGATTTTTTGGCTTAAAAATAAGCCTTTGTTTAAATGGTGTCAACATTATGCCTGTTCCTTTTTAATTTTGCAATTCTGACTTAATAATTTACTATGAAAAATTATCTTAGTTTTGGAAATTCCCAATTCTGGTGGATAAATGCTAAAATAATGTTGACTTACTGAATGTCAACAATTTGTTGACATTCAGTAAGTTGACTTGCAGAATGAGTTAATTCTGGTAGTTGCCTTTTTCTTGGGGCATTGGCCTCACAACGTCTAGTGACCACACTTTGAAGGGTGTGTGATTAACACTGGTATTACTGATTTGGGAGTGCCTTTGAGTGGGCATACTTTTCACAGACTTCTCATTGTTCCAGTACTTCCTTGATATTTTCCAGCATGTTGGGCCACTATTAGTGTGTATTTAGGTATTTGTGCAAGTTCCTGCCACATTTGTGTACCAGATCTCTGTGATATCAAAGTATTATGCCAATCTTTTGTGTTTTGGGACGTAGGGTACAGCATTGCCATTTGGTAGTTTATGGTGTAGAGTATCATTTATGTTTTGAACAGATGTTTGTTATTGAGGACTTTCTCTTGGATTTCCATTGGTGTACCAGGTGGGAACCCCTTTTGGAGATTCCCCATGATTAACATGAGCCAATCAGGGTCCTCATCAGCGCATAAGATGTGTTTGTTGTATAGCTTTGACAGGGCATTGGCGGTGAGAATTTCTTTGCCTGGTTTATATTCAATTGTTATGGGGTACCTTTGGATAAGACTCATTCATTCAGCTTTTTGTATAGATAGATGTTATTGAGTATTAAAGAACATCAATAACTTGTGGTTGGTTAGCACTTTGAATATTTGTGCGCCTTCCAGGTAGCATCTCCACTTCATTAGACAGTGAACAATAGCTATCAGTTCTTTGGCATGTATCAGATATCTTTTTTACCGTCAGACAGCTTTCTTTATTCATATTTTACATTTAGAAAGTCTTTTCTGCAGTTTGAATTTGGAGTGCTCCCCCTATTGTGTAATCAGAGGCAACAGTTTCTAGCTTGTACACTCCTTCACAATTTAGATATTGCAAAATAGGGGCAGTGACTATATGTTCTTTTAATTACTGAAAGTGTTGATCTCTCAACGGGGTCCATACAAGTTTTGTTGTCTTTCCTGGGATTGGGAATAAGGGGGCAGTCAAGGCACCCCAGTTGGAGATGAACCTTCTAACATAGGCTAGAATGCCTAGGAATTTACAAAGCTCACTCTTATTTTGCGGTACTGGAATGTTGGTTATGGCTCATATCTTTTCTGGGTCTGGTTTCACTCCATCTTTGCTGATAATTTCTCCTAAAAATGGGAGCTCTGTTGAAAAGAAGTCATATTTTGAGGGTTTGGCTATGAGCTGGTTATTTTGAAGGGTGTGTAGGACCAGGAGGACATATTCCAGTGTTGTTCCTTAGTTGGGCTGTATATGCTTATGTTGTCAAGGTAGACAATATCCCTTTTTCCAATGTGCTCTTTAAGAACTTCATTTATAAAGGTCACAAAGGTACTTGAGGCATTTGGCATGCCAAATTTGAGCACAACACATTCAAACAAACCATAATTAGTTCTGAACACTGTTTTGAGTATGTCTTCTGGCTCAACACAAAATTGGTGATAACCTGCTGCCAAGTCAATTTTTGGGAAGACTTGGGATCCCCAGGGCATAAAAAAGGTCATCAATCAGGGGCAGGAAATACCTGCTCTTAATTTCAGCCTTTTTGAGCGCCCTGTAGTTTGTGACCAGGTGTCAGAACTTTCTGTTCTGCTATTGAACCTGGCAATCCAAGTATTGATTGCTTAATTGAGTAAATGGGTAATCTTTGTCATTATGTGTATAGGATGCTTGTATGGCAACAAGTGTTAACTGTGGTGTGAGAGAGGGGGGCTAAACTAACTAAGTTTGGCTCCCATCCCAGTGAAAAAAACCACCAGGATGCCGCCCAGTGAATAACTGGGACAGCCACTTGAAGAGGGGACCACAGGGAGGACACAGGAGACATTTGAGGTAAATAAGCATTCAAACCCATCAACACCAGTCCGGTGAGCAACCAAGGAGTGCAGGTGGGAGTGGGAGGGAACACCTCAGAGGTCCTGAGTGGTACAGAATCACTCTTGGCCAGAATGGGAGGGGAAGGCATTGGAGGCCCATTCACCTCAGAAGCAGGCAGGGTGGGATCCATGATACCCAGATCCAAGTTGTTGCATGACAAGCTCTTAACAACAGCCTCCCCAGAGAAGAGGAGACCACTGGGAAGATCCCAGAGGCTGGAGGGATCTTCTCCCATAAGCTGGGAAGAAGAGGAGATTTTCCTCACAAGTCCAGGGAGGTAGATCATAGGAGCAGCAAAAATGGAGCCAAGGAAAATACCAAAAATTTAACAACAGGGAGTAGCATGGTTGCGTTCTCCTCAAAATTTGGGTAAGGAAAGTACTTTTGTTTGCAATTAAAACAATACAAATTTGGTTTTGGGGAGGACCCATAAACAAAAGAGCAGACAGAAAGTAATAGGGGCACTTTGGAGGGCTTGGCAATGTACCCAGGTGCCTTGCAGTAAATTGGAAGCAAGAACAGGTTTGAAAATAAAGAATATATAGAGAAATTCAAAGTAAAATAAAGATTTTATATTGAAATTTACTAGCAAACTCAATTTCAAGCGTAAACGTTTAAAACAAAAGCAAAAACACAAACAGCTATACACTGAGGTTTGTTTTAGGAGTCCTGGAAGATGGACTGGGTTTGAAGTGGGATGGCGTAAGGTAAGGGTTATGATAAAAACTAACACTTTTAAAATTTCTAGATGATGGGAGCCCAAACTGAGATCCAATCAAAACTGCAAAAATTAAAACAAGTGCAACAGAAACCAAAACTTTATAAATTTGGAAAATAGACAAGCAGGGACTGGAAGTCCCCTTGCTGCATTAAAAGGAATGGGTTGCAAGTAAAAGTGAATCACATGACATCTGGCTCTGGATCCAATTGGCTAGAGGAAAAACTTTGCTGGATATGACCAGGGAGACTGGAGGGTTTCATTCTAATTTCCGCAGTCAAATCTGATTGGCTGGAAGAGGTACTAGACCTTTGAAATTCACTTGAGTTGTCAAGCGTCAATGTGGAGACCTCTGATTGGCTAGCTCTAATAGTTTTTAGAAGTGGGCAACACCAGGCTAATAAGTAGTCTAAATTAACCAGTGTTTCTTCCCAGGAGGGAGCAACCAAAGGCAAAGGATTTGCAGGGTAGGCTAGCACAAACCTCTCATCAACTGTGTGAGCTAAATTCTTTAAAGAATGGAAGGGTTTGGCTGGCGTTTTTGGGCCTTTCTTGGTGCAGCAAGGGAATATTGTGTAATCCAATGCCAGAGGTGGCAGTGAAATTACATGTGGTGTCTGGATAATCCTTGGTAGGGCAACAACAAGCAATATCCAAAGAGCAATGTTTAAGTGGCTCTCTAACTGGCGGCTTGCTTAAGGTCTTCAAGTCCTGACTAAGGTCTTTGAACTTGGGCTCTTCTACTATGAAAATGTTCTACAGTAGGATCTTCTTAAATTTTTCTGCTTTCCATTAGTCCAATGGAAGGTCTTTTATAAAGCTTGTGCCCTCTTGTCAGGATCATCATCTGGCACTTCCAACTCTTGCTTGAACAGTCTTTCCATCAACAGACTGCTGGCTTCAACCCCCAGAGTCAGGCATCCATGCAATGGCATGGGATTCAAAGCCATAGTACCCTGTGCTGGGCACTATATTTTTGCATGTTCCATTGGTGTGCTGGAGGCGGCAGCGCCAATTAATGGCTATATTTTTAGTGCATCATTAATCAGGTCACCTAGCAACCTTTCTTGGCAGGAATTTTGCAGCAGCACTGGTGGGCTACCAGTGCAAATTAATCCCAATCCTTTCTTATGCTTATAGAAACTCATAGTTTTCTTGGTGCCTTGTTATTGTACCTATTTGGCTGCTAACCTGGCAGTTCACTAGATTATACCAGAATAACTCTGGCCAATCAGGATTCAAACATAATCAAGGGCCTAGGATTCTCCTAGTTAGCCTTGCAATAATTGCTAAATTTACTTTGTGAAGGCTTCTTAGATCAATTAGGCTTGACAGTGTTGAGGGTCTGGATGTACAAGTATTCTGGCTATTGCCATCACACCTAACATCCAGACATTGCCTGATTTGGTGCCTTTCTAATATACCATTCAACATACCAGAAATGGCAGAAAACCAATATCACATGACTGTCCAGGTACCAAGCGACCCAAACCCATCCAGCACATGACCAGCCCCTGGGTTTGATCCAACTAAAATTCCCACCACAGCTAAAGCTATATAAGTCTAAAGTATTATCCAATAAAATATACTTCTTCTCTTCCTAATTCTATATTCAAAGCTTCCCCAAAAGGCGCTCCTTATCAACAGTAATATAATTTCCTGACACCAAATGAAGTCCTCTATCTTTCTTTGCTACAAAAAAAGCTGCACCAAAAGGAGACTTAGAGGGTTTTATGAGTCCTTTTTTAAGGGCTTTGTCTAGATAGGTCTTAAGTGTGTTGTCTTCTTGTGGTGTTGGGCTGTAGATAGGTTGTGCTTTTGGCACACTCCCTTTGAGGTCAATGTCATGTTGTATGCCTTGCTCAGGCAGTAGCCCTGGTAACTTTTCTTGGAAAACAAAAGGGAATTCTTGTATTAGCTGTTATAAAATTGGGTCTTGTTTATATGAGGTCTATACATTTTAAAGGGATAATTGCATATTTTCAAGTGTTCTAACTAATCTTGCTAGGGTCCTTTTTGTCTTCAGTTTTTTAACTTTCACAAATAAATGGCTCTCATTAGTGTGTCAAGGTGAGTTGGGTATAGATGGAGGTGTACCTTGCCTCATTGTATGGTGAGGGTAGTGCTATCCAAGTTGATATGTGGTTTGGTCTTTCTCATCCAGTCCATTCCAGACCAAGTACAACATTTTACTTGGGGATTTTTATGATTGGGCTGCTAAGAATAGTCTGTACATCTCATATTTGGGCATGTAAGAAGATGTTTGCTTCCCTGGTGACTGGTGTGCCCCTGTTATCTGCCATAATAACTCTCTCAACTTTACTTTGACCTGTGGGTAGTTTCATGAGTTTAGCAAATTTTTATCAACAAGGGATTGTCTGCTCCAGTGTCAAATAGTTCTGTGCCTTGATATCTGCAAAAGTGAAAAGGATAAGTGAGGAGTTTACTTTCAGTTTGGGCAGCAAACAATATAGGATTGCTGGAGGAACTTGGATCATGTCAATTCAGTCCACTTCTTGGTCCCTGTACAAGACTTTTAAAGTAGGAGAGGTGGCTTGCCTAAGCACTCCCCTGAGCTTTTCCTTCCTTGGCGGTTATCAGTGCTCATTTGATTTGCTTGAGCGGTATGATTTATGCATCAAGGATGGGATTATTAGCTTGGTTGTTTTTCTTACTAGGTTTAGGGTCCTTCTTTTCTGTGGGATTTTCCTTTTGTTTGTTGGTTACATGCAGGTCAACATATTTTTTGCAGCATGTTTCCCTTCCAAGAATATGTCTTGGAGGTTTTTTAAACAACTCATGTCAAAATGGAATCTGATGTGTGTGGGGAGGCCATTGTAGAAGTCCAGTTGTGGTCCAGCCTCATCAAATTTAATGGTGTTGGGGGCTTGGCCATGTATGTCTTCATAGGCTGCAATGTACTCCATGATATTTCTTGTCATTTTAAAGGTTCTTAATTCTGTCATGGTCACCATTTTGGAGTTCTTTATGGCAATTTCACTGGCCCAGAGTTTTGGGGGTAGCCTACTTGTCTAAACCTTTTTTGGGTGCTTTGAATCCAGATGTTGGTATTTTCTTGGTGTAGTCCTGAGAATGTCCCAATTTCTGCTGAAAGCAGGTGTTGGTTTACAATTTTGGGTATTTTGGTTGCTTTGAGAATTGGAGGTAGATTCATGACTGATTGATTACTTAGAAAATTGTACTGTTTGGTTGGTACAAGGATATTGTTGAAGACAGTGAATCCTGTGGAAACGTTCTGAACTTCTTCATATTGTCTCCAACCAGTGGAGAGTGCCATATGCTGGGTTCTTTTCTTTGGATAAATTTTTTATTTAAGTTCTGTAGGTGTAGATAACCTACCTATGCTACCACTGTCAAGTATATACTTTTGAGAAGTATAATAAACAAGAAAAAGGTAAATTAAGAAGAGAATGATACTTTATTAGATATGAGTTTGGAATATCATATAGTATCATGACAAGCCACATGTTGTCTATGTACATCATGGCAGTCATGAGGTTTGTTCAAGTAGTGTTCCTCTTAGGACTCAAAATGTTTGATCCCCATAATATATGGGTTGTTGATAAGAGTGCCACCAACTTAATGATTATTTGGGGAATTATTTGGAGAATTATTTGGAGAGTCATTTGGGGAGTTACTTCCCTGCAAGAAAAATCAAATGTGTTTCAACACTAAAATAATGTTCCTTGGTGCAATATGAAATCACTTGATTCCTTTTATCAATTTTTCTCTTTATGTCTTGAAGAATTCCAACTTCTAGTGCCAAGCCCCTGTGAAAGATTCTTATTACTTATATAAGATTTATTGTCCCACTCAGGAACAGCTAATTTTTTCTGTCTAACTAGACATCTTTGTTTTAACTAGTAATTTTTGCACTGATTGCATTTTTGCTTTCAGATAATTTTTTGAGGTTTTTAATTTGGTTAACACTAACAATTTTCTTGACATATTCAAGACCATTAAAATATATGATTAAATCCTTGTTAATCATATTCTCAGATGCACATTATTTGAACTTCCTGATTAATGTAAAAAATTAAAAGACACTGAGTCATCAATATTGAATTAATGATCTTGCCTTAACTCTGTTAATTAAATCAGCTTAATTAGCAACCAAACATTACATTATCTATCCTAAATAAATTCTTGGATATATCCAAGAATTCTTAATAAGTGAATTTTATCAACCTATCCATATAAAATACATAATGAAATGCAACAAATGAGTATATATTAGCATATTTATTTTTCTACATATTCAAAGTGGCTGCTGTACAGCCACACAGCTATTGTTCATTGTCTAATTAAATGGCATTGTTATCTGGAAGGCACAAAAATATTCAAAGTTCCAACTGACCACAAGTCACTAGTTTCCTTGAAGACACAACACCACCCCCTCAAGAAGACAAGCTGAATGGATGAACTTAATATAAAGGTACCTCATGATAATTTAATATAAACCAGGCAAGGAGCTACTTATGGCAGACACCCTATCAAGGTTGTACTGTAAACATCAACTCTACACTAATGAGGAAGACCCTTGTGATGATCCACATGTTTGGTGGTTTGCAGGCGGGGCTAATGTTGGCCCAGAAAAAGTTTGGTTGTTTGTTGAAGGTGAGCCTAGTAGGTAACATAGGACTACTAGGGGTAAGTAAGGTGAGCCTAGTAGGTAACATAGGACTACTAGGATAAGTGAGGTGAGCCTAGTAGTTAACATGGTCTACTAGGGTAAGTAAGGCCTGCCTGGTAGGTAACAAAGGACTACCAGAGGCAGATGTTGTCCCCACCCAGCAGAAGATATTGGCTGCTTTGGGCTATAGTGCTTCACCTTGCAAGAAACTGTGGCTGCAGAAGGATGAAGACTGAGATAGCAAGCAGGGAACTTTGTCTGTCTGGGGGGAGAAGGTTTTGGACCCCTGGCAAATAACGCGGGCTGCCAGGGAGGAAAAGAGCTTTGAGAGCTCTATGTACCCTAATACGCTTGCAGGAGGTCTAAGAGCAAGCACCATACCTAACAGACTGGTATGGTGTCCTTGTTTATGCCCCTATGGGAGCTTTGGGGAAACCTAAAGTGAGAATTGGAGGGCATAGATTTGCTCAGAGGTGTCACCAAGGCGGTTTGCTTGGGTAAGCAAGCTGCAGAACTTGGTGTGATCAGGCCTCTGGGATTTGGAGCCGATTATTCTGCAACTGAAAGCCCAGACTTAATCACCTGGGTGAGTAAAGACAACACATAGACATTGATCTATGGTTGAATGGCCTAAGTGGATTGCCACTTACAAGGGTCCAGTCAAACGCCAGTTCAATGTAGACTCATGCCTGGGTCT
Source organism: Entomophthora muscae (assembly GCA_014839935.2). Lineage (NCBI taxonomy): Eukaryota > Fungi > Entomophthoromycota > Entomophthoromycetes > Entomophthorales > Entomophthoraceae > Entomophthora > Entomophthora muscae. Next base: position 225,082 of record QTSX02000723.1, on the reverse strand, counting down.
ACAAGTTCTGGTAATGGGGACTGAGATAAAGAACTGAGGTGGTTCACGGAATTAACAGAGAAGACTAGCAAGAGGGACTGTTTTATCACAGTGAAGGCTAGTTGACGGACTGTTAATTCATATTGAATTGTGGGAACCAATATGGTTCAGTGTGTAGAGGGAACAAAGGAGGTTCCTAGTGAGGATTTGTTAAGGGACTGGTTGGGGATAAGCTGAGGGCTCAGAGATTATGATGCAGAACTAGCTGATCATGATGCAGGTTGGCCAAAGGACCAGAAGATTATGATGCAGGTTGGCCAAAGGACCAGAAGATTGTGTTGCAGGAGTAGCCAGAGGACTGATGAAGTTAATGGACTGATTGCTGGTTAAGCTGAAGAGCTGGAATATGAGCTGGCTAAAAGATCCAAAGATGATGGGGAAGAACTGGTGGTCTGGAGAAATGAGCCAAGATTTTGCCAAATTGATTTGCCAAAGTGGAAAGATGTGGAATATTTTGCCTTGGTTTAGTATTAAAATCAAGAAGGAATGTGGATAGAAGTGTAGGTAAGATATTTATTTATTAAGTTCCTAGGATAGACAAAGGTATGTTGCTATGAGAGCTGGATACAAAGTTGTTTTGGTGGGACGTTTTCCTTGGATTTTACAATATTTATAAATATATGGGAAAAGCGTTGAAGAGGTCCAGAATGAACAATTTAAATAGTATTCTACTATTTAAATGGGTTTAGGTTAAATTCAGGGAAGACTGGTGCCGGAATAATGGACCAGTAAACGCTTTGGTCCATGAAGAGTTGTTGATTTGAGCAGTTTGAGCTGTGGAAATTATTTTCATAGTTGTATCCGGTAGAACTTCAGAAATGGTATATTTATGCGCTCTGCATTCATTGGTTGAGTTCTGGCAGTTTTCCTGATGAAAATGATTGGTTGGAAGGCAAAAGCTTAAAGTATAAGCAAGGAAATAGTGAATTAATACTTTAAGCTTTTGAGAAAGTAAGTATGTAAGCTTAAGTTATTATAGGAAAAAGTGAGCAGCAATAGTTCAAGCCTATGAAAAAATCCATTTTGAAGGTAGAACCGTTGGTACAAGGACACTATAAGAAGGGGGCTGGCTGGAAAGTTACTGGGTCTTTTTGATGTCTTTTCAAGGTCTTTTGGAGGTCTTTCCCAGGTCTTCTGAGTTTCTGCCAAGAGGTTTTGGAAGCCTTTTGATCACCAGCAGGAGCTTGGTTGGACTGATACAACCCAAGATAACAGAGCAGGAGCCCAATAATAAGAAGCTGGATCCTAAGCGCGGCACCAGAGTCCAAGTTTAAGGAGCAGACGTCCAAGACTAAGGTGCAGAAGTTCAATACCAAGTACAAGGAGTTCAAGATATTGTTGGAGGACTTCAAGTATTGACAAATCCATATTGTTTCCTTGATCCCCCAGGCCATATACCAGAAGGTTTCTAAGGGGATCTTCCTTCTGAGACTAAATAAAAGCACATTTTGACACCTATACATATTTCTGAGATGCATTTCCCCTTACTAGAGAATGACAACCCCTTCCAGCTGGTCCCTGGCTACAATCCAGGACACACTTGGGGACTGGTGGATAAGAACCCCACAACCCTGATTAGCTATTTTAATAATGGAGAAATATATAGAGATTTCCACTTATTATACCAATGGAAGTATAAGAAAAAGTCCTTAAGAACAAACACATGTTCAATAAAATCTATGGCACTCTACATTGCATATTAGCAAGTGGAGATACAGAGCCAACATCCCACCAACACAAAAGGTTTACACAATTCTTTGCAACCACAGAGATCTGGGCCATACATATAATAGAAATCTTCATGCATACCTTAAGACATGCTGCTGGTGGCCCAACATGCTGGACAACATCTAGAAGTGCTCAAAAAATGCAAATTATGTGATAAATATGCTTGTTCCAAGGCAGCCCCAAGACCATGATCCCAGTATCAATCACTCAACCATTTGAATTATGGGCATTGAGCATTGTGGGGCCCATAAAGGGAGATAAAAAAAGCAAAAAAATACATCATCACAGTTTAACTGAAACAATTGTAGTTCAGTATTTAGATTGGGGGAAAACAGTCCAAATATAAATGACAATAATAGGAATGAGATTGTTGCGCTTTTTGCATTGCAGCGCCACAATTATTTAGTATTAAAGGGCACAGTTCATTTTCTTGAATACAGTTATATGTGAGGATATGAGTTGTATTGTATCAGAAGAGCCAGGATCAATTGGGAACATGATTATTGTCTGGCAATGGCTTCTGATTTTGCAGAAGCACTTAAAGATCAGGATAAAGGTCAACCAGATTAAAGATATATCAAAGACAAGACAAGAACTTTATTTGTTGTAATTGATCAATTCTTCTTATACCTTCTTCTAGGTTAATCCTTGGACTGCTAGCAATGTCTTCTAGGACATAATAACACGCCTCTAATTTGGGTAATTATTAATTTAGGTTTGGCGCTTATTGCACGTCAACTAATAGAATATTTTCATCTTCACCCAACACAGGTGGCCCTTGCTAGAGTGGAATAGTTTAGTCACTTCAGGATCACTTCCTACTATCCTGAAAATACTTCAACCTCAATGCTTAATAATATAATTAATATGGGAATTCAAGATAATGGGGAATCAAACCCAGTGCCTTGGTGCTCAATGTAAAATTAAGGCAGTGCCTTAGAATTTAAAATATTTATCAGACAGTGCCACAGTGCCTGCAAATTTTCCAAAGTGGCAGAAAATTATGTATTGCTCAAGCGCCGCAGCAGCGCTTGCCATTGGCTGATTTATGGTTCAGATCAGCTGACTACTGCTAATCCAATATGCCTGTAATTTGTAGTACCAACTTATTATGGTTGGCTGCTGTAATCTTTATCTGTGAGCTCTGTCATAATTGGCATCATTTACTTTTATATTGCTAATTTATGAAGTGGATTGCTGAAATCCTAGTCTGTGAGTTCTGTCATAATTGACATCATTGCTTGGTCAAAATTCCCAACAAAGATGATCTTTATTTGGAGAAAAGTATGGTTATATAGTTTATTGAGAGGCCACAGGACCACCAAGGGGTGGCACAGGGGCAGGTTCAACATAAGGCTTAGGTTGAGAAGAAGCTGAGCAAGAGATCAGCATGTTGAATTGGCAGTATCCTAATTAAGAGATAGTGCCAGCAACTCAACATTGAACTCAGATTGACTCATACCATTTGTCATGTCATGGGGTGGCTAATCAAGCGCCCCTTGTGTATTGTGAGATATGTTAGCAGATGAGGGAGTAATTTTGGTTGCAACAACAGTAATCAACTATAAAAAAAGTGGCCTGTGGCAAAAGCTACAAAAGAACACAAAGGAATAATGTGGGATAATTTATTGGTAAAAAATCATAGCCAATGTTTGGAAAACCTGAACGCCTGATTAAAGATGGTAAAATAGAAATTACTGACATTGAAACAAATGTCTATCCTGCTAAAAATGAAATAAAGCACATGGTTGCCAGTCCCTATCACCCACAACTAATGGGAGATTATAAAGATTAAACAGTGCCCTTTTATAAGCACTTAGAAAACTATCCATCAAAAACCCATGCCTCTGGTGTCAGGGATCCATACCTGAGGAAAGAAGGAACCCAAGTAGTATAGAAGAGAAGAAGGGTGAAAGTTTACTAGAAAAGAACCTACAGGGATTTCAACCATTAAATTGTTCATCAGATACCCCCAAAGTTTATATGAACTCAATAATGGAGAAAAATGGGTCAGCCCATAATATATTGCCACATAAGTTAATAAATACCAAGGAGCTCCCAGGTGAATCCCTGGGGGAGGCAAAGGAGGAGGCAAAGAAGGAAGAGGCAATAACTTATCACAAGTGGGAGGGAACTGGTGCTTAGTATACAGATAATCACAAGCCAAAGATATAGTTGCGTCCTTGACTCAAATATTAGCATCAAATTCACAAGCTTCAGCCACAGAGGTCCATAGAGCTAAACAGAACAGAACAGAAGCAGAAGAAGTTTCTTGCTTCCAGATCATTGGGAGGTTAATTTTGAAACTACTAATTTACTGAGTAAAGAATATATAAACCAAATTTATTAATCCAGGAATTGAAGTTGTTAGAGCACTGGGGAAACCCCAAGTGCTACTTACTAAATACTTGGAGTTTGACTGTGGAAAGTGGAATAATGTGAGGTGAAATTTGGTGTGCATTGTTTACCCTTTGAGTAGTATCTGGTTGATCACTTTGGTTTTGCTTCTGCTCTGCATAATGCAGTATGCAGCTAGCAGCAGCCAAACCTGCTATTTGGAGTAGGATTATTAAGCTCTGTATATTGGCCTGGGCATAGCTTGGGTGAACTAGATTTGTTATTTGGACTTTGGCTGCATCATCATTTACCTTCTGGGCACTTAATTGATATTTTGGCACCCTGAGTTCTGTTGGGAGTGTATTATTGGCCATTATTGTTCTGGTTGTTTTTGGATTGGTTGGAAACTTTTTTCAAAGCCCAAGAAGTGACATTATTGATTCTTTAGTTTTTGGAAGCGTAACAGAACCCACTGTTGTTTTTGCACTGATTGGTAAGTTCTGATGCACTTCAACTACTAATTGATTGCTTGTTTTTGAAATTTGAGTTTGAAAAGGGTGCAGGTTTGAATCCAAGCAGTAAGCAACTATTTCCAAGCTCTCCTGACGCTCTTCTTTACCTAGATGGCTATAATTACAATCCAGGATCCCAGAATCTGAAGTTTGTTGTTTATCTTAAATATTTTAAACTTGTGGGGTAGCCAGGGTTGAGGAATTGTTTTGATTTCCTGAAGATGTCCTAGAAGACCAGAGTTTACCACATTTGTCTCAATTATATTTAAGTTGTAAGGATTATCAATCCTTACATCTGGGCTGACATGCTTCCAACAGAATTAATGGTATGTCAAACCTGTGCCAACTTCAATACAGGAAAAAATCTGTATAAATTTGTTTATGGGCACAAGCCTGCCAAATTCAGTATTAAATTAGCACCATGACTACCTTTGCCTAAAAATGTACCAAGTAGCAATGACTACAGCATACATTAATTTTCAAACCTGTTGAGATAAAAAAATTCTCAGTCTAAAAACAAATGCAACCTAGTCTAAAAGTGAAATCAAAGTGGATACAAATCTATTTTAATTTAATATAAATTCTTTGATTTTTAATTTTGTTTTTAGACCAAGTTGAATTTATTTTTAGACTAAGAATTCTTATTTATCTCAACAGGTTTGAAAATTACTGTACAACAAGACAGGCAAGACTAGAAAACCAAGAGAAAGGAAAAGGTGGAGAGAGAATCAGTGTCACTCCAAGAAGAGAAATTCTAAGTTAGAGATGTGATTTGGGTTGTTAATCACAATTTGCACAAATTGTACCCAGGATTATGAGGACCAAGAATTGTCATGGAAGTCAAACCAAACAACACTTATCTTATAAACAGAATTGGCCCTTTTACTGAACTAAAACATATGCACCATGACCAACTAAATTTTTAAAAGCAATAACAGCTCAACTTAACTCTTGGATTTCTGTTTCTGATGCAAAAACTAGATTGATATCAAGCCCAAATCCCCAACACTCTTAAGAAAATTCCCAAGGTTCCACCTTCTAGCACCCCAAGGGAGAAGTCACAACATCTTTGATTACTCCCTCTTGGGAAAGCAATTCCCTGAGTGACTCTCCAGATGATTCCCCAACTAATCATTAAGTTAGTGGTACTCTTATTACTTGCCCATCTATTACAGGGATCAAAAATTTTGAGTCCTAAGAGGAACACTACTTGGACAAGCCCCATGACTGCCATGACATACATGAACAACATGTGGCTTCCCATGATACTATTTACTCCCCTGTACTCATATCAATAAATTTATATTCTCTTCTTAATTTTCCTCTTTTTGTTTGTTATAATTTCCAGAAGTATATATATGACATTATAAAGATACCAAGTTTATCAAAGAATTCTTAATTGGAGAATTTCATAAACCTATCCATATAAAATCTATCATTTAATTTAACGACCTAATATATATTGGCAGGTTTATTTGGCTAAACATCCAAAATGACTGTTGTAAGGTCACACTAATTCTCTTTGTTGTGGCTGCAAGGGGAGAACCACTAGTTTAAAAATTAAGTAAATATATTTAAAGGTATTAAAGTTTGTGTGGCCTATCTTCACTTCTACATAATTTAGGCTACACTCAGCTGGACTCAATGTTCATGGTTTCAAGGTGCTTGTAAGGGATCGCATATAAGGATGAATCAATTCAAGCTGCTGGCTTGGCTATCAACTTTAAAGTTAAACAAAATGGAACATCAATTTTATTCCTTAACGCTTGAGTGCACTCTAGCTGACATTAAATTCGGACAGACTCACTTTTATATTTATTAATGGTTTGAAATTGACCAGATAGTTTATTTTTGTATCTATTTTAATTCTGATAATGTTTTTAAGAACCGAATTCAGACGGTATGATATCATTTATGTTTTCAATATAATTTTCTAATATAAACTCCCATATATGATTTCAAAATGTTTGGTTTTAGAAAAGTGTTGCCAGGATTGAAGTGGGCACTGCTATTTTTAGTCCAAACTGATTATAAGGATTATTTATAGCACTTTAGTTCTAAAAAAGAGAGTGCTATTTATAATACAAGTGTGAAAATTTGAGAAACTAGATGTGTATTTCAGGATTATTCATAGCGATTGGTTCTAAGAATAGAAATTGTCCTATATAACGAAAATGTGAAGACTTGAGCATTAGAGGCGTATTTCAAATGTTTTTTTACTTGTTGCTAGTGCTTGCAGGTGAGTTGTTGGCAGAGCCAGCCACACACATCTTGCGCGAGGGGAAGTTCAAGGTACGTTTGGCCTGTGCAAGTGAGGACTCGATCTGTGATGGCTTCAAGGAAACGATTGGGCATGTGTCAAAATTCTTTGGAAATGCTATTAACTTGAATAAGAAAGTATACGTTGCAATTGATATTGCTCCTGCCACAGTCAAGGCTGAAACAGGCGTTATGACTCTAGCCTCCACCAAAGTAGCCTATGCTTGGTCAAAAGAAGTTCCAGACACAATTGTTCCCACAGCGCTGTACAAGCAGCTCAACACCTACAGCAATGACGAAAAGGTTGATTTCACTATACGGATCAACCAAAACCAACGCTTCTACTTTACAAGCAACTTTGGGCAAAAGCAGAATATATACAGACCATTGACATCCTTGCCCATGAGTTTGTTCATGTCATGGGCTTCATTAAAAGCTTTTTAATAACTCATGCAACGCCAACCCCGCTCCAGCATACAAAATAAGCCCTGGGTACTACGGGAACACTATCGGGATCAAATTCTTTGCCAACTCTTTTGAGAGACACATCTATACGAGAAAGGGCGAGAAACTAACAAGCTTTGTCGAAAGATTGAATAATAGAAATCATATCCCACGTGGAGATGTCACATGCAAGAAACCTCAGCTAACGGATTACCACTTGGACATCACCAATAAGATCGAGACCCTAGCCACTACAAGTGAGGAGCTCTACTTCAAAACCTTGTATAGAAACAATGTCATTCTCAGAACCAGTGGAAAGTATCAACATGGTAAATCTATAAGCCATTTGGACATGAGATACAAAGAAACCAAAGAGACACTCATGACTGAGGATGGAAGTCTTTACTATGGAGTTCACGATTTGGAATTTGACGGATGGCGCACATCCCCATTTGGCCCACTCACACTTGTGGTATTGGCAACAATGGGCTATCAACCTAATCCAAACCCCCTTTTTGAAAATTCTCTTCTAGGGCTCAAAGCAAGGATTCGTGAAAATTCTTCCTGCTAACCACACAGGCTACCAAGCTACTGCTGAAATCCCAGTCACTAAAATGACTCGAAAACTCATTTAATATCCTTTTAATGGATTTTTTATTTTAATCATCATGTGGAATTAATTAATGGTACATCCCCAATCCAATTTTCTAGTCCCACTATCAAAAAGTCAAAATTATCAGCAGCCCCAGAATTCATAAATACATGTAACCAATAAATAGTTTTATATACTAGAACATTTAAAGCATCAGCTTGAGTATTATAGGTTTTTTATTAAACCTCATTAAATGTACATCTTTATAAAATAAATCAAAATCACAATTCTTATTTTTAGTTTTTGATGTTGTTGCAACATCTATGATTACTACCTCTCAGGAAGTGATTCCCGATTGATTCTCCAGTGAATAATTAAGTTTGTGGCACTCTTATCAGCTATCCATCTTAAACAGGGATCAAACATTTTGAGTCATAAATAGAACATTACCTGGGCAAGCCTCCTGACTACCATGGATGCATATGGCTTCTAATGATACTGTATAACCTTCTAAATTAGTACCAATAAAGTATCTTTTTCTTCTTAAGTTCCCTTTTTTGTTTATCATTCTTCCCAGAAGTATATACATGACAATCTGTATTAATATTAGCAGCCCTAAAGGTATTAAAGGATATATTATTTCTGAAAAAACCTTCCAGGTCTTATAGATATGTAAGTAATAGTTAAGCTACTATGGAACCACAACAGGAAAGAGAAAAAAACACCAAATAATGAAATTAATCAAATTATAGGCACTTGGGAGAACCTAATACTCAAAAGAATCACCTATTGGTAAGCAACCCTGTCCATAGCCACTCAGCAAGCACAAGTCAGAAATTAGATAAATATTCTTTCCATAAAACTATAAATTTATATATTGTTGGATATATAATTTTGAAAGTAGATGAAACAAATAAAGAGTAAAATTAAAAGAGAAGGATATCTTATTTGAATGAAGATAGAATATTATATAGTATTATGGGATGTCACATGCTGTCCATGTACATCATGAGGTCAGGGGGTGTGTCCAGGTAGTGTTTTTCATAAGACTTGGAAGATTTGATACCCCTACAACTTGAGGGGGTGTACTATAAATGCTATCAACTGTTTGGGTAGTTGAAGAATTTTATTGGGAAATTTTTCCCCAAGATGAGCAATCAAAGATGTTGTAGATCCCCCTGGGTTCTGGAAAGTGGAGCTTTGTGAATTTTACAAGTATCTGGGAGGCTTGTCTAATATTGATCCATTTTGGTCTTTGAAACGGGTAGATGTGATTCATATGGGCATATCTTATTCCAAGTTAAGCTTTGTTACTTGACATAGCAAAGAACACAGGCAAAAGTCTTAAATATGTGAGACTTGAGGTTCTGGCTGTAAGCCTTTTTCTTGTATATGAATAAAAAGGATTTCCTAAAAAACATAAGATTAACACTAAATTTTAAACTTCAAAGTTAATGAATAAAAATGATGTTATTTTTATTGGATAAGGGGCTTTTGATTTCATACCCAAAGGTTCACTCCTAATAGCCTTAGTGGATATACTCCAAGTGGCAAGAAGCTGATAACACTACAGAAGCCTCAGGAATTAATGCAAATCCATATTTGGTTATATGGAACATATAATGATACAATCAAAAGAAGACACATTTGAAATCATCACTTTGTGTAGAACCAGACACAAGTATAATCATAACTCCCTAAGAATCCAAATTCACAACATATGCTGCCTCAAGATTTGACCCAGGGGGTGATAGGCACAGAGAAATAAGGTGCATCTGCAATAAAATGGCTCAATAAGAGGCAATAATTTTTAAAGTATACTTGGGGCCATACTTAAAATTTACAGTGAGAGGGTCAATCCAAAAAGAGTCTAGTTTGTGAGAACAACTACCTGTACAATTCTGCAATCAGAGAGCCTGATATCTGACTTGAAACTCAAAAACAGGTGCTCTGAAAGCACTGAAAAGGGAAATTTCCAGGGTTTTTCTATAAAAACTGTTATGTAGGCATTAGTCTGAATATATAACCTTATTAACCAAATCATTTAAACTTTTTTGGGATAAGAGGTATCATCATACTTAATCAAAGGGTGTTCCAAGATTGAGAGGGCTTTTGTAAAGTTACGCCTCCACCTTGGGCCTCTACTTCAATCCTCACTAAATGCTTGGAGATCTCTGCCAACTTACGCCTGGATATTTCCCGAAGACGTACTGAAAAACCCCCAAGAAAGGTCCTCACACTATTAATTTCAGAATTAGTTTGAAAATTCCCCCACCTAACCCACCCAAGAGACACATTTCAGTTAAATATCATGAGCAAGAGCATCTGGGAGCAGTGGTAACTGCATTCAAGACAGGTACCTCAATTTTTAGTTGAGTCAGTTTTCCCTTTGCTTTTGTCCATTTGGATTTTTACAGATTTACCTGCCTCAAAAGATTCATCCATATTCCCTCATATCATTGGTCAATCATTTTTGGACATTCAACTTTGTATCTTAATTCCATCTCCTTCCTTTAAATGAATGCAAGAGTTGTGAAAGACTGTGCTTCATCATTCTCTACTCTAATAAAGTTTAAAATTTGTTAGTCAAATTTGGTCATTTGGTATTTTATGTTGCTTTTGGTGTTCAGTTGATTCCTTCCTAATTTTGGCCTCCCAGGAATTGTTGGTGTCAACCTTTTGATTGTTGCTGAAACTGCAATTTTATTGTGGTTGAGAGCTTGGTTTCATTTCCCCTTAACCTGCTCCCAAATTCTCATAGGATCAGCATGGTGAATTGGCAGTCTCCTAATTAGGAGATAGTGCCGGCAACTCAACATTGCACTCAGATTGACTCATACCATTTGTAATGTCATGGGGTGGCTAATCAAGGGCCACTTGTGTATTTTGAGATATGTAGCAGGTGAGGGAGTAATCTTGGTTGCAACAACAATCATCAACTATGAAAAAAGGTGGCCTGTGACAAAAGTTACAAAAGAACATAAAGGAATGATGTGGAACAATTTATTGGTAAGAAATCATAGCATATGTTTGGATAACTTGAACGCCTGATTATAGATGGAGCAACAGAAATTACTGACATTGAAACAAATGTCTATCTTGCTAAAAATGAAAGAAAGCACATGGTTGCCAGTCCCTATCATCCACAAGCCAATATGAGATTATAAAGATTAAACAGTGCCCTTTTATAAGCACTTAGAAAACTATTCATCAACAACCCATACCTCTGGGCTGACATGCTTCCAACAGAATTAATGGTATATCAAACCTGATCCAACTGCAATACAGCAAAAAAACTGTATAAACTTGTTTATGGGCACAAGCCTGCCAAATTCAGTATTAAATTAGCACCATGCCTACCTTTGCCTAAGAATGTACCAAGTAGCAATGACTACAGCATACATTAATTTTCAAACCTGTTGAGATAAAAAAATTCTCAGTCTAAAAATAAATTCAACCTAGTCTAAAAGTGGAATCAAAGTGGATCCAAATCTATTTTAATTTAATATAAATTCTTTGATTTTTAATTTTGTTGTCGTGAATCCTGCTATTCACTGTATTTTGATTTTGCCTTTGGTGGACTATTTTAAAGACAAATCTCTTGCTTTTGCTTTTGCCTCTCAAAATGAATCAATGGTTGGATTGGGAAATAAAATTGTTCAGGTTCTTAACTCTGTGCAACTCACTTGCCCTACTCATGCTTGTGGCAAGTGATCCTGCCGTCCTGGTAGTGTTTTGTGGTACTGCCAACCACTATATATTCCATTTTCCTATTCACCAATAAAATTAAGTTCTATTCACATTTTTGTCTTTATGTCTTCTGTACTTCTGTGCCTCTCTCTAGCCACAACTAGTAGATATTATTCATCCAGGGCTGCAAGGTAAACACATAGCCTTCCCTGTCATCTAACCAAGACTTAGTACAAATCCAATCCTAAGGTTAGGATTTCCTGTTGTGTGTCTGTGCTGCGCCTCAGAAAACAACAAAAATGGTGCTCACTACAGGGGCTGTAAGCCCCTTGCTTATCCCTTTTGCATCCACATTTTCAGGTCCTTTGCCTCCACCTATACAAGAGCCAAATTCACCTGAAATTACCAGTCCTCCTATTGAGAAAGATATTGCCAACCTGCCTATTGTCCCTACTGTACTGAACCTCAGGAATGCTCCCCGCCTAGTTGCTTCCCCCATGGATACCCCCAACTTAGAACAAGTCATGGCAGTAGCCCTTGGGATAGCCTGTGAAGGAGTCATCCCTTGCCTTCAGCTGCAGTTCAGTCAAGTGGAATACTATGAATTGATTATGGCTTCTCAAATTCCACAGCATCTCCTCTCAGCGGCTGGCTCTGCTGAGTACTTACTATCCTCCTTTGTGCAGCCTGCCTTGGCCCACCATCAATTGGTGTTGGGGCTCCATGTCCAAGAAATCTCGTCTCTACAAACAGCAGTTACTCATCACTGGGATCAGTTTGCTGCCTATCAGCAGTGGATTCATTCCCTGTTTTCCTTGGTATCTGACAATCAGCGCAACTCTGTTACCTCCTGGACCTGTTTGGTTAATTCTATCTAAAAAATGTGCCAGTCCATCCCCAAATACGTGAGAGAGCGTCTACACAAGTTTCACCAGCTAGAACAACCCTGGAAAACTCAAGTAGATTCCACCTTAAACGCTTATAGCACCAACTTCAACTGACTTGTGCAACAGCTCAATGCATTCAGCATGTATTCCTTTGAGCAACTACAGCAGATAGCAGACTTTGCTGTTAACAGCCTTAATGAACTCAGTGTGGCATTTGATCAAGAAAGAGCTACCACTGCTGCTGCTATAGCCAAACTCCAGAGTCAAGTGAATGAATTAGCTACGCCCAAGCCAGATGTTCCGCCCTCTCCCCCTTCTGATGATTTGGCAGATTGAGAGCAAAGAATATGGGACACTATTCAAGAGCTACGTACAACTACTTACAGTCAAGGACGTCCTGCTGAGGCTCCTCAACCTGACCCCCAGGTGCTTGAGCTGACTGCTCAAGTAGCAGAGCTACAGCAAGAACTTGCCACCCTACATGAAATGATGGCAGCTGCTGCTAGCCCAGTTGGGGTTGTTGATGAAGATGGTTGCTGCCCTGGCTTACCAGGAGCTCCTCAAATCCAATGCGCTAGGGAACTAATTGCCCTAGCTAACAAGGTGGACCAATTGAAGCGGGATCATAGTGAACTGGATAGAGACATACAAGAGATGAATGACGTGATTGACTCTGTTAATGTAGGTTCACCCCTTGCCTCTCAGTGGGCCCATCCCTTACTTCTAGACTGATTGAGCTCTCCACAATAGTGACCACCCAAGGTCAACGCCTAGATGTTACTGCACAACAGACCACTCAATCTTTTGATGCAGGTGCCCGCGCTGTTGAGACCATGACTACCATTGAAGAGAGTGTTTGTCAGCTATGGGCTAGACAGCCCCCCTCTGAATCCAAGGCAGAGTTTTCCCTGCATATAAACGTACTCAATAGCAATAATGGTGGCCCAACTCCCAAAGCACATTTTAAGCCTACCTTTAAGCAAGTCTTTGATCCCAAAATCTCAACCATTGCAGCTTTCCTAACTATCTAAAAAACTGTCATGAGACAAGCTTCAGAAAAAGTTAAGAAAGAACATATTCTGACCTGTCTACATCCGACTTGCCAGGAGGTGGTGGTGCCTGAGCTGCCCTTCATTGAGACGTGGGAAGATATGAAGCAGCTTCTGATTGACAAGTTTGGTGGTGACCTTAGCCTGGAAGTAAAGAAGGATGCCTTCATGCATATTGCTTTCAAGCCTAAAGAGACGCTAGCTGAGTTTGCAGACAGATTCTACATGGAAGGACAGCAACCAATAACAAGCAGACAGTTGATAGCCCATGAAGCCTACATGGCTTGCGCTCAAGCCCTCAAAGTTAACCAGCTTCTGTGTCTTCACTTCAAAGCTCATAAAGCTATGCTTTCCTCTATGAAGAGCATAAAGACGCTGTTGCAAGATATGCACCTTACCCATTCTGGAGCAGTTGTTAGGGAAGGTCAAGCTACTTCTAACTCTGGTTCTTATTTCCGCGGTCCTTGCATTCTTACCATGAACTCGCAAAATCCTTCTCAACGCCAAGGTTTCTATAACTGTGGTCAGATAGGTCACCATTCTTAAGTCTGCACCAACTCATGGGTTGAAGGAGCTGATCTGAAAGAGCAGGCAGGAAAAGAACAGTCAACCTAGAGGCAGAGACGCTCTTGGTTGACAATTCTTCCTTGTCTCTTTCAATCCTTCCCTCTATATCTGACTCTGAGCCTGCTGATAATGAGGCTCCTCCTATCCTCCTCTTGTTCCACAATATCTCTGACAACTCTGACCTGGATGAATCTGATACTGACAACGCCAACACATATGAGTACTCTGTCCTGGCTGTTCCTGAAACCATTACAGTCCCCTATAAGTTGCAATCAGGAAAGACTACAACTACCGCTAAGCCTTTGCCTGAAGCCAAAGAAGTTGTCTCTTGCCCTTACCTCACTCAGGCTAAGAGGTCCCCCGTGCTAGTGGAGTTGTATGAAGAAGCTGCCAAGGTTGCTGACACTGTCTTCAAGAATTTGTCTGTTTTGCTCCCTCTCCAGACTATTTATAAGGAGTTCCCAGGATTAAGATGCATGATTGAGAAGTGGGATAAGGAAATAGCAGAGGCTAAAGATATCTTGCCTGTCCTTCCACCTTTTGGTTGCACTACCACTCAAGTGGAGATATCCATTCAAAAAGTGAAGATCAAGGCCGTTTTAGATACTGGCTTGCCAGTCAACGTTGTCTCCTACAAGCTAGTGAAGAAACTCAAACTTGCCCCTGACCTTAATTATCACCAGTTGTATGACACAGCTGGACTGTCTATGACCCGCGCCATAGGGGCATACTTTGCCCTACTCATGCGGTTTGGCAAGCTTCTCCTAGCTGCGCCAGAAGTTGTCTTGGAAAACAAGAGTTACAATCTCTTAGTTGGCACCCAGTTCCTTAGGGAATATAATGTGATAATCAACTTAAAATATGGTTACCTTTCTATTCTGGGGTATGAAGTCCCTCTGATCTTTGAAGAGCTGGTTAAAGTTCCCAGGAAACAGCCCACAACATGTGCTTTAGAATATCCCACTGGGGTTTTCAACCTCAAATAATGCACCCACTCCTCAAACATGAAATGTCCACTCATGGCTTGTCCTGCGTCTGAAGGGATCCCTCTCCTAGCCACATCTGCTGCCACCATCCCACCTGGCTCCCAGGCCATCCTAGACTCCCAGATATCATATGAACTACCTGATTGAACCTTCTTGTAGTTGTACTATCCCCTCTTGTTAGGACGTAACAAACCTTATCACTGTCCTGGGATCCTAGATGTCTCCCATAAGGACCCTGTTCAATTGTTGGTAGCCAACCTGACTGCTCTTCCCATGACTGTGTCTAGGGGGCAGGTCGTCAATATGGCAAGTTGTTGAACACTCCTTATGTCCTGTCTCTTCATTCCTTTAGCACATTCCAAGACTTTAACCTACCTGAGGATGAGCCCTAAGTCCTATCCTTGTTCACTGCGCAAGACTTTCCACAGTTGTCCCTGGTTCAACAGAAAGAGGTGCTAGACTTGCTAGACCAATTTTCTGACATCTTTGCAAAGGACAATACCAAATATGGGTTAGCCAAAGATGTTATCCATCAGATTGACACTGGCAACGCTCCTCCCTTCTGTGCTAAACCATATTGCGTCAGCTGTGTAGAGGACGCCCAGGTATCTAAAGAGCTCAAACAGCTGTTGGACGCTGGGCTGCTGGCACCTTCCCAAAGTTCTTGGGCATCCCTGCTACTCATCTTAAAGAAGAAAGATGGAGGTCATCATATTTTGATGGACTATTGCCAATTGAACTCTTTGACCAAGAAGGACTCATACCCCTTGCTGCGGATTGATGATGCTCTCTGACATCTTGGAGGCTCTAAGTTCTTCTCTGCAATGGATCTGGCATCTGTATACTGGCAAGTTGACCTATTGCCCAAGGATTGTTAAAAAGCCGCACTCATTACCTCTGAAGGGCTTTTTGAGCCTACTTGCATGCCGCAGGGACTCTGCAACGCCCCAGCCATCTTCTGAAGGGCCATGGACTCAATCCTCTGTGACTTGAAGTTGTTGTGCGTCCTAGTATACTTGAATGATATAACAGTTTTCAGCGCTACCTTCACCAATCAACTGGCTCAGCTCAAAGAGGTGTTCATAAAGATTTGAGAAGCTGGCCTTAAGCTAAAATCTTCCAAGTGTGCCTTCTTCAAAGAATGTCTTGAATTCTTGGGCCGTGAAGTAACCCAGACCGGGATTTGCCCAATGATCAAGAAGGTTGAGGCCATTGACAAAATGCTTCCGCCCACCAACCTGCAAGAGGTACAAGTCTTTCTAGGAATGATGGGCTACTATAGATAGTTTATCCCTGACTTCACTGATACTAGTGAGCCTCTAGTCCAGCTGTTATGTAATGTCCCTTTCAAATGGACTGCCATTCAGCAGCAAGCCTTTGAGACCCTTAAGCAAAAACTCAAAGAGGCGCCAATCCTAGTGTATTCTGACTACAATAAAGAGTTTATCCTGTACACCAACACTATTGATCTTGCTATTGGAGTTATTCTGGCCCAACTAGACAACAAGGGTGTAGACCATCCTGTGGCTTACACATCCTGCGTGCTGAACAAACATGAGAAGAACTATAGCATCACAGAGAAGGAGTGCCTTGCTGTTTTGCATGCAGTCAAGCAGTTTTGTCACTATGTATATGGTACCCACTTCACAGTTGTCACTGACCACGCTTTTCTTAAGTAATTACAACAGCTTAAGGAGCCTGAAAGGCGCCTAGCTAGATGGGCCCTACGTCTTCAAGGTTAAAACTTCACTGGGCTCCATTGCCCTGGAATTCAACATCAGAACACTGATGGGCTCTCCAGAATGTCCATTCTTGCTTTGCATCCTGAAGAGGCTGATCGGTTGTACAAACTGATTGGCTACCCTTCTTCTTGGGAAAGTGAGACAGAAGAGGTAAAACTGGCCTTGTCCAAGCTATCCAAAGATATCCTCATATGTGATACTCAACTCTTCAAGAAGGTACAAGACCAGTATCTGCGTTATGTATGACCCAGTCTTTGCCTCTTGTTGGTGTTGCAAGCTCATAAAGAGACTGGGCATGGAGGCAATGCCAAGATCTATGACTGGCTTCAAAAGAATTACTTCTGGGAGAACCTTTGCCTGCTGATCCCAGATGTCATAGCTAGCTGCTACAACTGCCAGCTGCAGAGGCCTTGATCTGCTGCCCACAAGTTCAAATTATTTCCCCCACAACATGCCTTTCACACTGTCAGCATTGATGCAGTAGGTCCTCTCCCCCGCTCATGTTCTGGATGTTGCTTTATTCTGATTGCTGTTTATCACTTCAGCAAGTGGGTAGAGGCTTGCCCTACAAAGGACATCACAGCTAAGACAACTGCTGCCTTCCTGTTACAAGATGTTTTCTACCGCCATGGCTGTCCTCAAGTGTTGCTCTCAGATAATGGGACTAATTTTAATTCCAAACTGGTAACCTCTGTTGTCAAAGCTTTGGGACACACCAATCCTTCTCTGCCCCCTAAAATTCTTCTACCAATGGGGCAGTTAAGTGTGCAAATTCAAAACTGGTCTCTATCATGAGGAAGCTCACCTACTCTGACGCTGCTAACTGGGATCTATACTTACCTGCTTCTCTTTTTGTGTATTGCCTTAGCAAACATTGTGTCACTGGGTACTCCCCCTTTGCTATTCTGTATGGACAAGAGGCTACTACCCCATCACTCTTGAGCCCCCTGCTTACCTCTGATAAGGCCATGAATCTGACGACCACATCAAGGACCTATTAACCGCATAATTGATATACAGGCCACTGCCTACACTTCTGCATACAAGACTAAGATGCTTGAGCTCTCTCCTGATAATGCTGGACGCTCCCCCTGCCTGAATTCAATGTTAGTGACCATGTACTTTACTACCAACACAGAGTAGGTGGTTGCACACATAAGTTGGACTCTCTGTGGATTGGCCCTTTAGAAGTGACCTTTAAACAAGGGTCCAAATACACTATAAAGCTCCTCT
This sequence comes from Entomophthora muscae, assembly GCA_014839935.2. NCBI lineage: Eukaryota > Fungi > Entomophthoromycota > Entomophthoromycetes > Entomophthorales > Entomophthoraceae > Entomophthora > Entomophthora muscae. Next base: position 207,017 of record QTSX02000723.1, on the reverse strand, counting down.
CCAGTGGATGTCCTTTTGCTCAAGTGCACGCAAAGTTCCTTTGTAAATTCCACCCCCCTAAGGCTAATCCAGGGGAGGGCAATGTCGTGAATCCCGCTATTCATCATATTTTGATTTTGCCTTTGGTGGGCCATTTTGAAGACAAATCTCTTGCTTTTGCTTTTGCCTCTCAAAATGGGTCAATGGCTGGATTGGGAAATACAATTGTTCAGGTTCTTGACTTTGCGCAACTTACTTGCCCCACTCATGCTTGTGACAAGTGATCCTACCATCCTGGTAGTGTTTTGTGGTACCGTTTACCACTATATATTACATTTTCCTATTCACCAATAAAATTAAGTTCTATTTGCATTTTTGTCTTTGAGTCTTCTGTACTTCCGCGCCTCTCTCTAGCCAAAACTAATAGAGATTATTCATCCAGGGCTGCAAGGTAAACACATAGCCTTCCCTGTCATTTAACCAAGACTTAGTACAAATCCAATCCTAAGGTTAGGATTTCCTGTTGTGTGTCTGTGCTGCACCTCAGAACATGACAGTTGTTTTTAGACTGAGTTGAACTTGTTTTTAGATTAAAAATTATTGTTTATCTCAACAGGTTTGAAAATTACTGTACAATAAGCCAGGCAAGACTAGGAAGCCATGAGAGAGGAAAGAGTGAAGAGAGAATCATTATCACTCCAAGAAGAGCAATTCTAAGTTGGATATGTGATCTGGGCTATTAATCATGATGTGCACAAATTTTACCCAGAATTACAAGGACCAATAATTGTCATGGAAGTCAAACCAAACTAAACTTACCTTATAAAAGGAATTTGCGCTCAAACAGAACTCAAGTGTAAGGTCTGAAGGCTTGGGATAAATTATTGTAAACTAAGGCTCTTTAAACCAAGGATATTTATATTTGTCAAGTATAAAAAGGTAGGCAAGGGTTGCAATAATAACTGCATTAAGGCTCCTAAGAGCTTACATGAAGTGAAATAAGGACTAAGGTAATTTATTAAACCTATTAAAATAAAATAAAGACCAGTCTTAATGACTGAAAATTTGGTTGAAAAGTCAATTTCTAAGTCTTGGAAATGATCAGCACTAGTAGGAGAATGAAACTATCAACAATTAAATTGTGAGTACCACTATAAAAATTTCCTAACTGGTGAAAGATATAGTCAAAGGGAATCATGAAAACTAAGATGTAAGCTAAGAATAAAGATTGGAGAGAAAAAACACCATCCACAAAATCTAACAAGTACCTTTTTGGGGTGCAAGTCAAACAATCTCAACTTAAGTTGAGATTAATAGAGCTCAAACTTTTTATTGAAGCCTGATTATTGAGGTGATTTATTGGGGAAAACACAGCTAATTAAAGGTAGTTGGGTAGTTAGGAAGATAAGGAGGGACAAACAAGCACATGTCTTTGGTGACTTAACCTTTAAGAGTTAAGCAAAATGTTGAAAGGAAAGACAGGAAACATCATCTTTGCTTTGAGAGTGAAGTTTAAGCAAAGGCAAGAGCGGGAAGACAGAAAAATTCAATACAAAGCTGCTGGTGTAAACCAAGGTAAAAGCAAAAGGTAAGAAGTTTGGACTGAGTGAAATTAACCTTAGCGTAAAGGTTGCGGGTTTGAAAATTGTCCTGAGGCAAAAAGGACAACTTTGAATATAGAACTAACCATTAATATAGAATAAATTGAACAGTAGGAATCAGGGAATGAAAGGGAAGTTGTTGGAAATGAATTTTTGGGTTAGAACCAAGGATAAGAATAAATTAAAAATTAATATTCCATGCAGGAAATGCTAGCAGCAATAACAAAGAAAAATGAGAATCCTAACATCAAGTGTATGCACCATGACTGCTTTTGCCTGTGCAAAGCAAGAACAGCTCAACACAACTATTGGTATCCTGTTCCCAATGCAAAAAATAGATTAATATCAAGCCCAAATCTCTAACACTCTAAAGAAAATTCCTGAGGTTCCATCTTCCAGCACACCAAAGGAGATGTTGCAACATCTTTGATTACTCCCTCTTGGGAAAGCAATTCCACAAGTGACTCTCCAAATGATTACTCAGCTAATCATTAAGTCAGTGACACTCTTATCATTTGCCCATCTATTACAGGGATCAAAAATTTTGAGTCCAAAGAGGAACACTACTTGGACAAGCCCCATGACCGCCATGATGTACATGAACAACATGTGGCTTATCAAGATACTATTTACTCCCCTGTACTCATATCAATAAATTATCATTCTCTTCTTAATTTTGCCCTTTTTTATTATAATTCCCAGAATTGTATATTTGAAATTATAAAGATACCAAGTTTATTGAAGAATTCTTAATTGGAGAATTTCAAAAACCTATCCCTATAAAATCTATAATTTAATATGACAACTAATATACATTAGCAGGTTTATTTGGCCAAACATCCAAAGTGACTGTTTCAAGGTCACCATATTTCTCTTTGTTGTGGCTGCAAGGGTTAAATTATAAATTTAAAAACCAATTAAATAAATTTAAAGCTATTAAAGTGTGTGTGGCCTATATTTGTTTCTACATAATTTGGGCTACACTCAGATGAATCAATGTTCATGGTTTCAAGGTGCTTGCAAGGGATTGGATATAAGGATGAGCTAATTCAAGCTTGTGGCTTGGCTACAGTAGTTTTAGAAGCTATGGCAACAACCAAAAATACCTCGGATTTAAACAAAATGGTTTCAGATTTGAACAAAATCCAAGTTGCGCAAGATTCAGGATTCAATTAAATTATAAAATTTCAGTTAATAAATGAACTGTCAAACAAAAATGAAATTTAACTAGCCCATTATAAGAAATTATATCAAACATCAAGTGGTGTACTTCAAACCACAACCAAAATGAACTGACACAACAAGTGAGATGGATGGATGCTATTCCAGAGTATATTATAATCCAATCAGGATTCATATGAGGCACCAACAGAAGGACCAAAACAAAACAAGATTTGGGCAATCTAGAAGCAAGATTCAACAAGCATGAAACAAAATGAAGTCACACAAGATGTGTATTGTGAGCAGCCTAAAATAGAAAAATAACAGTTTAATAGCCAATAAACAGCTATTCAATTTAGGAGCAGAGGCATTTTATTCATTTTCATGGATCCTTATTTGTGTATAATGGTTTTGAGAACCTTCCAAATATGGAATAGTGATTACAACAAAAATAAATCATAAACTTTTAAGCTTTTCCTTTTAGTGATTTTATCCTAGGTTTTTTACAATGGTTTTCAACAGCAATATCTTTGACGGCGCCAGCAGCCAAGCCAGCAGCAGCCAAGCCAGCTTCAATGGAGGCAAGGCTCAGAAAGTGGAGGCACCTGTTTATACCCAAGCCTTTGAGGCAGATAATAATGAAGCCAACCTATACCTGACCCCCAACCCCTATGGCTTTGACTTGTTCAGTAGTCACATAGTGTCTAGCTCTGCCCCTGCTCCTGTACCCACCCTGCACAAGCTGCCCATCAACCAACCAATCAGGATGACAGCCTTGATTTGGAAAAACTTCCTGCCACCACCTAACCTGCCCCCTACAGCCAATCAGGCTTCAGCTCCCCTGGCCCAGCACCCCAAATGCAGAATAATTACTTCTCAGATTCTTCAGGAAATTGTGGCACTGAACTTGCAGGGTCTGTCCTGTGAACAGATTGCTAGCCAATTGCAATTTACCTGGGCTACTGTCATGTGGGAATTCAATACTTTTGAATAAAGGGAATCTGATTGGGATAGCCAAAAAGCCCAAGAAGGCCCCTGAGTCCCAAATCACAGAGGCGTACCCAATAATGCTTGACCTCCTCCAGCGGGACCCCAAGCTTCCCTTGACCCAGGTCCAGAAGCAACTTGCCCACCATGGCATTTGGGTTTTTGAACGCATGGTGCAGCTCTGGATGCATGGAAATGTGGCTTCAATATGGATTCTTACCAATGTTATTGGCAACCAATGGGATGGCGCTAAGGATTCCCTGTATGATCAAGCAACCAAATCAACCCTGGTCCAATGATTGACTAGTCTAACAGATGACATCATGTTTATCTCCTACTACAAGCTATCAATAGCTTTTGACAATTTTGGTGCCCAAGGAAGAGCCGCCACCCAAAAAGGAAGGGAAAAGGTCAAGAAGAGACTTTCATTGGTGCGTTTCTGGCTGTTTCAGCCAAAAGTTCTGTCTATTATTGGACAAACCCAGATTTCACCAATGGCTACAAGTACAGCCACATCCTTGGCGGATTACTTGACTCCTGGGATGGTTCAAATTCCAAGCACTGGGTTTTCTGAGCCACCAGATGGAGGGTAGCTCCACTGCCCTCAAGGCCATCCAGCAATGTGGGCACCAGGCTTTGGTCTACCCCGCCAGCCATGCAGACATCCATCTGGGTGATGTTGTCTTCTTCAACATTGGATCCATATTACAGGAGTGCTGCCCTCAGGCCTTTAATGATCTTTATTTTGGGGTCCTCAACCACAATTCTCTCTTTGGGCACCAAATAGTGGCTAACTTGTTTGCCCAAATTATATTCCATCTGAACATGAGCAACCAATCATGTAAGGATAAGCGCCTGCCACCCTGTGCCACAGCCACTTACCAGCCCATCCAGTCAATGAAAGATGAGGAATATAACAAGCGTTATATGGCAGCCAGCACTTGCAATCTTCCTACCCCTACCCCTGCCACCAACACCCTTCACCTTCTAGCCCTCCCACCCAATCCCAGACCCCCCAGGCCAGCACTGCCTCTATGTCTTCCTTCCTGCGCTATTCTGCCTACTAGGCATCACTCTTTCCCACCCCAATAAGCCCCCTGTTGCCAAACATTTTCTATTTATATTATCTTTATTTTGAATTTCAACTGTTCATGTTCTCTTTGTTTATAGTTGGTTTTATTCTTTATGTTCAGCTTATTTCTATAAGATCATATATGTATTATACTATGTATCTAGATCCAGAACTCAGTTATTTTTAGCACTTAAATACATCCCCTTGTGAAAATATTAACAACAATTTGGTAATCAGCTAAATTTGAATTAGAAAATTATAGGTTAATTGTATTTAGATAAAGCTGTTGCTGATCCAAATTCAAAATCTTAATGATAAACTTTAAGCCAATCAGAAGATGAGTGATAAAGTGATTGTTGTGACATAAAGGGTCATTCAATAATTCTTTGGTGCATGAGCGCTAATTAATATGATTGGCTGGTTAATTTGCTATTGTGTGCCATTGTTGCAGTGGCACACAATAGCAAAATAACCAGCTAATCATATTAATTAGCGCACATGTAATAAAGAATTATTGAATGGTCCTTTATGCAACAACAATCACTTTATCACTCAGCTCATGATTGGCTTAAAGTTTACCATTAAGGTTTTGAATTTGGATCAGTAACAACTTTATCTAAATACAATTAACCTAATATTTTCTAATTCAAATTTAGTTGATGATTACATTGTTGTTGATATTTTAACAAGGGGCTGTGCAAAGTGCTAAAAATAATATGGCAATTAAGGAACAATGTTAACATAAAGCAAACAACACATATTTAGTTGAGGGTAAAACATATACATAATGGGTAAAAAATGGGATATTAGAGTAATGTGAAAAAAAACAGGGATAAACAAAGAGGCAATTATATCATAATAACACAGAGTTTATTGGGATGAAAGCTATAAAATTATATGCAAAGGTTAGTAAAAAATCAATGAGAGAACTCAAAAGCTTCTGAAGGACCTTGACTCTGCAATTGCAGAGATAAAAGAAATTGACTGCAAGGTCAAAGCAAGAGTTAAGTCTGCTGTCCTTGGCAGAGACAAAATAGACAAGGTGTCTGCAAAGGCCCTTATGACTAAAATACCAGGCATCCCTGAGAAGACAATTGAGCGCTTACTAAACATTCTGAGGACGGTGGTTTAGGGCCTATAGTTTAAGACGTACAATCTTTCTACGCCGTCTGTCTGGGTTGAAGACCCTGAAATGTGTGCTACCTGAAACCTGCAAAGCATGCAAGGAAAGAGGATACTGAATTGCCCACTCAACTTCTTGCGCCAAGAATGACCAAGCCTGCCAAAGCCGCAGGCAAGGAGGAAACCCACCCAGGTAACCTAAAAAATGAAATTAATAAAATTTCCAAATACTTACCTTTTTTGTTAGAAAACATTGATGGTGAACTCCTCTGAGTCCTGGTCCCTTTTGTCCCCCCCACCTTCTACGCCAACTACGCCAAACATGTGGAAAGGCAGCTGTTTCTTTCTCCTCCTGTCTTGCAGAAGCTGGAGGACCACATCCACAGGTCTTTTTCTATGTTGCAGGAGGCATTGGCTGAGCTTACACATGCTGAGGGGGCATCTGAGTGGGCAGTTACTGCCTACAAGGATGACCTAATGGTCCTCCTAGACCCAGTGGTTCTCAGTGGATTTTACTGTGTAAATCTCATTGAGCTTGTTTGGGACGTCCTGGCAACGCTCTCATTCAAGAATATACCAGAGATGAGCCAGGCACATGTGGCTGCTAGCTTCTGCTTTCCGGTGGAGCACACCATATCTTACCTGTTGGAGAACTTTGGGAGCGCGGTGGGTAAATTGGCTGTTGCAGACACAAAAGCCATAAAGAAGACTAAGACCCTCCTGGCAGACTTTAGGCTGGCCTAGAGCGCCAATGAGACAGGGCTCCCTACAGCCATGGAGCTGTACTTTGCAAAAATCAAGCACAAGAAAAAGATCAGCACACTATACAACAAACTTTGTGAGTTTACAGAAGCCTTTGCTGAACAAAGGCTTCATCTTGTGGTTTACATTGGGTATCTCTTCTATTTTAGAATGGGCGCCAGCGTGGAGGACCTAAACGGGGCCATTCTTAGGATTGATGGGGTCTGGCTCTCCCTGGATGGGAAGAAGGTCCCCCTGGATACAGCTTGTTTGACCATGTGATCCAGGACGCCCTGGTCCTGGCTGGGATATACGGGTTTGCAGCCCTGCCTGAAAAGCTGCTGTTTCACTCCCACCTGACCCTACTGCCTTTCACTGGCAGGTGGGAGTATTTCAATAAGGATGTATCCATTATTCACAGTGTGGTGGTAGAGGTTGTGCACCACCTTCATTGTGGGGTGATTACATACCACTGAACCCATTACAGGTGCCCTAAAACTCTCTTTCCCAATAAATATCTTTACACTTTAGTTTATTTCTATTATAAATAATTTTTTAAAAACTTATTTTAGCAAACAAGTTTTGCAACATAAATCCCAGAGAAGGTTTTCATAAAAGCATAATAATATACGTTAATAAAATACAATTCTACTTTGTACCTTATACATTTAACTTTTTTTAATTTGATCTTTATATTTATTTGATAAGAGTAATATAAATATATTCATGTAATCCAGAATCAAGTGTTTGGGATAACCTCAGATGGTATAATGAAAAAATTAATGTAGAATAAATTACTAACCTCCATTGATGTCCTGCCAAAACTGATTGTGTGATTAAAGCTTCTAAATATAAAATGATAATTAATAAATCTTAAATAGTAAATTAGAGAATACAAAAAAGTTGGACAAGCTAAGCCTTAAATTGATTGGCTGTATGGAAAGGCAAGTGGGGATGAACAAATCAGTGTGGCCATAGAATTTGGCCACGGTCTCAGCTGGGAGGGTGTGGATTTTGGAATGCAGCAAATCAAAGAGGTCCTCAGTCCCAGCTGGGGTCCCAAGATTGACAACTTTCTTGAGCCACCCAAAGACTTCCTTGATGGAATTTAGGAAGGGAGAATAGGCAGGGAGGAAGAGAAGGCACATATTTGCTGTGGCCAATTGCTGGGGGCCCACTGCAATGCTAATGTCAATCATTGGGAATTCCTCAAGAATATCAGCCACCTTATGGAGACCAACATTGTCCAGCACAATGATGTTGGTGAATCCCAGGCTTGTGCACCTCAGGTGCTCCTGGATCAATTGGAGGAATGGTAGAAAGGTTTTTCTATTGTGAGAACATAATATCATTTGATACAGCTTGACCCCCTTTGGACTGAGGAGAGCCACCATCAAATAGGCTGTGGTGCAAACTGCAGTAAGCCAAGCCATCCCGTCATTTAAGCCTTTGGGAACATACCCATATCCATTGCGCATTGACAAGGCAAATGCTGATTTGTCAATGTAATAAAATTTTATTGTCCCTTTGGCTTTGAGGGCAGTGTACGCCTCTGAGTATTTTTTCCGGACGTCAATGCTGGCTGGACTATTACAATTGTAGGGGGATACCCCAAGCCTTTTCCATGAAAAATGCATTTCCTTGACCAAATGATAATAAAAGGAAATTGAGGCCTCAACCCCAAAAGTAAATTTAACTGTGTCCTGTATATTTGCCAGTTCAAGATGACAATCTTGGGTTATCCACTGGTGGATTGCCCATTTGTGCTCCTTGGTGAGCATAGTGGAAACATGCAAGGATTTCCCTGCGGCAAGGACTTAGCCAGTATTGATGAGCTTATTGAATGGTTTCAAGGCGTACTTGGGATCCACCCCAAAAAGAGCCGCAGCTGCCTTGTAATCACCAGATTCACGCATTAGCTTAAGCAGGATGATGCATTTGATATTGGGGATGTGCTTCTGGGCAGGCGTTTTGGCGGTGGGAATTGGCCTGTTGGCATTGGGCACAACACAGGGCATAGATACCTTGGTGTAGAATTCAGCAACTTTCTTCAAGACCAGCTATTCCTCATTAATTCTATAGAGCTCTGGCACCTTGTTGTAAAATATGCAGCCTGGGTGCTGATTTCTACAAATAGTTAGTCTACTACTTCTTTATCTTAATACTATACCTGTTGTGGTATAGTGACAGCCTGGGTAAGGACAGAAGAATATAAGAAGATAATAAGAAAAAACTGGTGTTTATTTAGATAGTATCAAACTTATATAGTGTGAGGCAGGGGAATTGCCACCAGGGGCAGGGAGGCACAGACAGAAGAACTTCTCTAATGGAGGAGAGTTGATTGGTACAGCTAAAAGTCCACTGCAAGAGAACAACCGCTTCCACACGGCTTTCCTTAAGGAGGTAGATATAAATAACTTTGTTGTTCTATTTATAATTGCAGAAGTAAAGCCCATGTCTTGTGTGCATTTGAAAGGCAAATCAAACACCTGTTTTAGAGGCATTTTAAACGCCTTTATCCCTAGTAAAATCAGGATGCAATAGTGCAATTGTGTGCCTGTTCTGTTACTCAATTCCTAGATAGACAACTTAATGTCTAACCCATTCAATCTGTGACATTTCCTTCCACTGGATTAGACAACAGGGTCAAGAATGGCTTGGTGTCTCTAGGTAGCAGCTATGGTGTTGTGGTCAATCATATGTCTTGTTAGGTGGGGGTTTGTTTCCCAATCCTTGGTCATTGGCTTTGCGGATCTGTAGGTAACCAGTTGTGTTTCCTGGCTGTCATTAAGGTGGTAGAACAGTTGGTGTGGTACAGGAAGAGTATTTTCAGTCTCCAATAAACACCTTGCTCTTTTATTCTTATTCCTCATACTTTGGTGCAACACTATTGCAAACAGGACAACAACCCATGGAATTTTTTAATTAGGCTTTTGTTTTTTCAGGTTGTTGTCCTCATTGGGGCTTACTCTTGGTCACTAGGAGCAGCACACATATACTGAGTTTGTACTCTAGTGATCAATTGCCCAGAATGGGGCTCCTAAAGGGTGTAGGAGTCGGGGCCAGTCTTCTGGATAACTTGAACTGGGCCTTGCAAAAGGGAGGCAAGTTTGGATTCACAGCTGTACCCTCTTTTGCTGAAGAAGTAGACTTAGTCTATGTCAGGGACCCACTTGGCAGGGAATAAACTTCCCAGCTGATTGTTCAAGGCCCCTACATTCAAACCTGCTATTACTGAGCCAATAGGAACTGTGACCATTGTGAGATGTCCAAGGTGTCCTAGGTAAGCAAATCTTCCAAACATAGGACTGAATTGTCTGAGTAGATAGTAACCCACCAAATATGTCAAGAGGTAAAAGGAGGCGTAAGGTCTAACCAGAGTAGGTTCAGTGGGTGGGGGTAGTAAACAAACCGCCATAGTGGAATTTACGTCCCCAATGTCCAGAAGGATATTTGAACCATCCATTGGCAAAGGATTCCTTCTGGTGGGCGTCATCTGGGGAGGAATTATACCAGTTGGTAGTAGGAGTTGGATTTTCTGAGGCTTACACCTTTGGCAAGAAGTAGGCTAGAAACCAGGATATGAAAAGAATTCCTCTCATGGCTTCAAAAAAGTGTGTTATCAAAAAAAGAAGGAGTAGCTAGAAGTGGAATATTCTTTATTGTTGGAACATTTGGAATGAAGGAAAGTTTGGAACTTATATAGCTTTAAAACAGGGCTGAATCTTTGAGAGGAGTGTAGAAATGAAGATGATTTACCTTCATCCATCATTTAAAATACCTGTCTAAGTACAACTTAAATCTTAGCTTAATGATTATCACACTGATTTGATGTAGAGAGAGGCACCAGAAAGACTTTAACATGATCAGGTTGATTATGCGGTGTAGAATCAGAAGATCTAATATCCTATAGTACAGATCCATGCCTAAGGCCAGAGAAAGCGGGTCCGGGATTGTCTGGGAAGCTCCCAGCAGCCAATAATACACAGAGCGGTAAGTGACATAAACCATTTGATTATTAACATTTTTGAGTTTGAAAGGCTTTTCAAAAGCAAAAACCAATTTAATCAGCTGATAATAAAAAGGTAAAACAAAGCTTTGTGATGACCCAGTGTTAACAATACATTCCTTTCCAGCGTCCTGGGTTCAAATCTGGGTCCCAAAGGTTTTATATAAAACATTATAACTGTTAATTATGTTGTGTTGTGTTTTTGACTGGGTGTTCTCAAAATCTTTGTTCTGGTGTTGCTTTGCAACTATATTTTTCCCAAGGCTGTCAATAAAGATCAGGTAGTCAGGGGAAGAATCCCTGATAGTCTCCTACCAGGTAAGTGGGTAAGGTGGGGCGTTTGGATGCAGCTTATTCTAGGTCCTGCAACTTATGGTTTAAGTTTATGGTGTAGGCCTCTGATTGCAAGCAAATAAGAGTTTGAACCAGCTTTTTGAGGTACGCCTCTGGGGAAACAGCCAGGCTGGGATTTACCAAGGAATATAGTAAAGGAGGAAGTCCTGGTTGCTGCCTGTAGAGCAATTGAAAGGGCGGCTTTCCAGGGGCCCAATGGTACCCAATGTTATATGCAAAGGTGGCTGCAGGCAGGAAGGTATCCCATTCAGTCTCATGTTAGTGACTGAGCTTCTGGAGTATCTGGACCAGGCTCCCATTAGTGTGCTCTACCATGTCATTTGTCTGTGGGTGGTAAGGAGTGTATAGTGTCCCACAAATTCCCATCAGTTGGTTGAAGCGGGGGATGATATAACTGGTGAAGTTGGTACCATTGTCTGTCAGCAGAATAAGGGGGCAACTATGTTTGTATATGATATTCTCCAGGGTGAACATGGCTGTCACCAGTGAAGATTGATTGGGAATTGTCTTGGCCTCTACCCATTTAGTCAGATGATCAACCGCCACAATGATGAACTTGTTGCAACTTTTGGTAGCTGGCAGGGGGCCCACTACATAAATGGCTACAGTGTGGAAGGCAAACCTAGGGTGTACCAGTCTGTGTTGAAACTTGGCAACCTAAGGCCTCTCAATGTTGCAGTCATGACAGTTGGCTAGTGTATCTACTATGTCATTTTGCATTCCTTCCTAGAAGCAGTGCTGCTGTAGCAGAGCTAATGTCTTCTGTATGCCACCATGGCCAGTAGTCTTGTGAGCGGCCACCACTGAGTCCATGCGTAGGGATGGGCATATGTAGGGTAGCCAAGAGTCTCCACAAAGCTTCAGGAGTTATCTCTTAGAGACCTTGGTATCAACAGCTAACTTCTTGAGAGCCCTCTGTATTGCTACTGGCTCCTCTCCCCACAAAGAAGGATCCTCCATAAGCGTGTCATAGAGAATGTCAGCCATGGGGGATACTAAGGCAACAGTGGGAAGGCGGGAGAGACAGTCAGCATTCTGGTGGGCTGCCCCAGCTTGATGAATAATCTTGTAGTCATAAGCCTGAAGTTTAATGGCCTAACACACCAGACACCCTTTGGGGTCCTTGAGGGTCTTCAGCCATTGCAAGGAGGCATGGTCTGTTACAACCGTGAAATGTACCCCATGGAGATAGACTCTGAATTATTGGTAGGAGTGTATCACAGTCAGAAACTCTTGCTTGGTGGTAGTGTAGCTCCTCTTCTGAACGTTAAGCGTACGCAAGCAGTATTCAACAGGTTGTTCAAGTCCTTTGCAGTCCAGCTAGGAGAAAACACCCCCAATTGCAGTCAGACTAGCATCTGTATGAGCCACAAATGGCTTGGAGAAAGTCAGGGTAGGCCAGTACAGGGGCTGCAGTCAGCGTTCCCTTGAGAGCATTGAAGGCAGATTGGCACGCTGGGCTCAAGAAGAATTCCTCATCAGCTCAAAGAAGCTGAAAAAGGGGGTTGACCAGGGATCCAAAGTTGAAGATGAAGCAGAGGTAGTACCCAATCATCCCCAGGAAGACCTGCATGTCCCGCTTATTGGCCAGGATCTGTGTTTCTCAATGGCTTTCACCTTCAGAGGTACAGGGTGTAGTTCATCTTGGCTAATGATGAACCCCAAGAGCTTAAGGTGCTGCTTGAAGAAGTTGCACTTGCATGGTTTGAGCTTGAGATTGGCTGCAAGTAACCTCTGGAAGACATCCTCTAAGTGTTGTAGTTAATCATTAAAGGTTCAGGAGAACACATTAATGTCATCCAGGTAGACCAAGACACTGGTGAGTTTGAGGTCGCCCATCACTTCATTCATGGCCCGCTGGAAGGTAGCCAGGGCATTGGGCAGACCTTGAGGCATCCTTGTGGGTTAGAATATCCCTTGGTAAGTGATGATTGCACATTTTTCTTGATCATCATGGGGTAGGTCAATCTGCCAGTACCCACTGATAAGGTCAATGGCGCTGAAGAACTTGGCAACACCCAGTTGGTCCAAGGTGTTGTCAATATGAGGGAGGGGATATGAATCCTTCTTGGTGACAGCATTCAGTTGATGGTAGTCAATCACCACACAGTTGTTGCTATCCTTCTTTTTGACAATCAGAAGAGGGGAAGCCCAAGGGCTTTTACTGAGGAACAGTAAGCCAGATCCCAATAGCTTCTGAAGCTCCTTGTTAGCTATGCATGATTGGCTTGACTGTGCTGTATAGGTCTGGAGCAGATAGGTGGACTGCCTTGGGTGTCAATATGATGAGCAACATCTGCAGCCTTGCCCAGGTCATAATCATTCCTGGCAAACACATCTTTATACTGGGCAAAGAGATCCATAGCTTGATCCTTCTTCTCTTTAGAGAGGCCGGATAGAGAGTTGCAGCTTATGACCAATAGCATCAGTGGTTGCTCACAGGGTAGACCCAACTCAGAGAAGTCCGCAAAGGGGGCAGTCTCCTGCAGGTTGTCATGCTCTTCCAGTTGTATATAAGCCAGAAGTTGGTGTTTGGAGACAACCATAGCTTCACAACTCATGTTGGCCAAGAGTATGAGTACCTCCTTCTCACTTGGCATGAGGATGCTTGGTGCAACCCATGGTTTTAGTCTGGAGGCATTAGGGATGACAAAGATTTCTCCATGAGTGCCAGCTGTTAGAGCCAGCAAGAGGCCTGTATTGTGGATCACCTGAGAGCCAGGTGGGGTAGTCACATTACAGGAGGCGTAGACTGGGATACCCTTGGCTTCCCCAATTGAGAGAGATAGCACCTTGACCTTCTTACTACGCAGTGTATAAGCAACTGGAAGCTCTCAATCAGTGTACTCCAGATTGATGTAATGCAGACGTTTGAACACTTCTTCCAGGGGTTCCAGGTGTTGGTTATAGATGCAAGAGAAGACTTTAATGTCATCCAGATAGACCAGGGCACATGAGGGCTTGAGGTCCTCCATCACAGCGTCCATAGCTTGTTAGAAGATGGCTGGGGCATTAGAGAGACCCTGAGGCATCCTGGTAGGTTAGAACAGCCTTTGGTTGGCAAGGATGACCAATTCTCTGGGTCATCTGGAGGGAGATCAATCTGCCAGTAGCCAGGTATCAGGTCCATGGCCAAGAAGAACTTTGATATGGGGGCCCAGTAGACAAGATCTTCTTTCATTCTCACAGTGAGAGAATCCAACGTTTCTGATTGAGAGGAAAATTCAACCAGCAGAGGAGCATCATAAGGCTCTGTTGTAAAGGAACAACAAGTGCCAGGGTCAGGCACATGCTTTTCAGGGGGGAGAGGAATGGGGGGAGAGGAGGGAGGTGAAACCACAAATGCAGCTAAGGATTTCTCCTTGTCCTGGCTGCTTAGTAGTTTTTTGAGTGATCCTCATTGTACTCCTCAATGCCAGAATGATCATTGAATTATTCCTTGCTCTGACTAGCCTGAGGTTTAGTTGCTTCAGAACCATCAGGAGTGATGGAGGGATTGCTATCAGGTTCCCAGGGAGACTCCAGGGTTCCTGCTGAAGGTGCAATGAAGGAGACATCCTCTTCATTGCTTCTGTGATAGTGGTGGGAGTCAGGAAGGGGCAATGTAGTATGGATCTTCTGAGAGGAGGAACTATCAGCTTTAGCATTATCATGCAATCCCATTAGAGTATCAGGGGTACTAATTGCTGAGGCATCTTCAAGATGCTTGCTTAGTTGGTCCTGAAGGGAGTCAAGGAGAGCATGTTGAGCATCAAACTCATCTAGCCACTCTTTCTTTTCCTGAAAGGCCAGAACTAATTCCTCTTCTAGAAACCCCATCTGTCTCTCTTGAGCCTTTATAGTATCCTGAAGAGCAGAGAATCCCACGGTGCAGCTTTTATGGATGTCTTCTGGCTTAGGAGTTTTTTGTTGATGATTATAGAACTCCAGGGCAACATGCTGATTCATCTGGGTGGGTACCAAGGAAGAAAGTACATGTTCTATCTTTCTCATCCATAGAGCCATTCCAGAGTGGGAGTGAACAGCTTCTGATATATTTTCAGCAAGGTTTGGGGGGCCATAGCAGGGGCCAGAGCAGCTTACAGTTTGGAGGGTGCCAGAATTAAGGGAGATTCCATCAGGAGAACAACCAGAAGAAGGAGGAGGAGAATATTGGCAGCATACTTCCTTCACCAAGGCAGGCTCCAAGGAGCAGGAGACATAGTTCATTCCAGTTGCTTCAGCCATGGGGTCAGGCTGGATTGGTATCAAGGAGGTAAGGGATTTTTCAATGGAGTTCATCCAGGAAATCATACTTGACTGGGAGCTGGAAATTTCCAAAAGTTGTTGGCAGTTAGGCAACCACTGGCTTAGTCCTGGTTGACCATAGGAAGAGCCATAGAGTCTACCAGATAGAGATCCAGAAGCAGTGAAGGTTGATCCTGGAGTGGGTTGGGCAGAAGGAGCTGTAGGTATAGGCAAGGACATCTCTCCCTCCACAAAAACAGGGCTGCGGGGGTAGGAAGAGAGGAAGCTGTGGTTTGTAGAAGCCATGAGCACCAATGTTGTAAAATATGCAGCCTGGGTGCTGATTTCTACAAATAGTTAGTCTACTACCTCTTCATCTTAATATTATACCTGTTGTGGTATAGTGACAGCCTGGGTAAGGACAGAAGAATATAAGAAGATAATAAGACAAAACTGGTGTTTATTTAGATAGTATAACACTTATATAGTGTGAGGCAGGGGAATTGCCACCAGGGACAGGGAGCACAGACAGAAGGACTTCTCTAATGGAGGAGAGTGGATTGGCACAGCTAAAAGTCCACCACAAGAGAACAACTGCTTCCATGAAGCTTTCCTTAAGGAGGTAGATATAAATAACTTTGTTGTTCTATTTATAATTGCGGAAGTAAAGCCTGTGCCTTGTGCACATTTGAAAGGCAAATCAAACACCCATTTTAGAGGCGTTTTAAACGTCTTTATCCCTAGTAACATCAAGATGCAATAGCGCAATTGCATGACTGTTCTGTTTCTCAATTCCTAGATGGAAAACTTAATGTCTAATCCATTCAATCTGCAACACTCCTTGTCCTCCTCCTGATTGTCATCACTGACGTAGGGCTTATAGCTAGTATCAAGTACAGGCTTCACCTTCTCCAGCATGGCTGACGGGACCAACTCTTGCCAGTACACAATGTCAAACACATACAAAGTAAGTTCTACCTCCTTGTTTCTAACTTTCTTGGTGAAGGTAACCTTGGTGGGCTTCCAGGTCAGCTTGGGGACCCAAGGGTTTATGCTCCGTACCCTAGCAGCTTGCGCTCCTCAAACCGGCTGTATCAGTGCAGCATCACCATCAAACTCTCCTCTCCTGTCTCCTTCCTAAGTAGGCATTTGGGTTGCACTAACTCTGTTCTTTGACCCGTGGGGGCAACTGCAACCCCAGCACATTATGGGTACATTGGTACTTTGTTGTTGTGTTCCTTCTATTTTGAGAATTTAATAAAATATCAAATAAATTTCAATTAAGTTACCCCCTAATTTTATTTTTTGCTTTTATCTGAATATAGATATTTAATTAATATTTTTTCTCACCCAATATCCCAACTATAGATTTTTTATTTCTTATTTAGTTGTTTTTGGTTTTATGTCACCCATTTTAGAGCACCCAAAATATATTCCACCCATTTTCCTATATTTTACGCCAAATTAAACACCCAAAAAAATATTTTTAAATTTTTCATGTCTCAGATTGTGTGTCTTATTTTAGATATCTTGGTATCATTCTTGAGTACAGTTCATTGCACACAACATTTGAGTGATTTTGTTTACATAGTGAGTTGCTATTTGTTTTGTTTTTGGGTTGAGTTTTGACTCACTGCGCTTGGTTGTATTTTGTCACTGATTCACAAGTAAACATATGTACACCAAAAGTCAACTCACACCATTTTGTTTGTGAATCCATGTATTTTGGATTGTATTTTGAATAGTTTGCTTTGCACGTGAGCACTTCTTTGCTATGTTGACTCATTTTGCCCATTAACGCCAAAAATCCCTGTTAACAGAGTGTATATTTTAACCTGTTACTTGGATTTTGTCTAAATCTGAGGTATTTTTGGTTGTCGCCATAGCTTCTAAAACTACTGTATCAACTTTAAATTTAAATAAAATGGAAATTCAATTCAATTCCTTAAAGCTTGAGTGCACTCTAGCTGACATTAAATTCGGACAGACTCACTTTTATATTTATTAATGGTTTGAAATTGACCAGATAGTTTATTTTTGTATCTATTTTAATTCTGATAATGTTTTTAAGAACCAAATTCAGACGGTATGTTAGCATTTATGTTATTTTCAATATAATTTTCTAATATAAACTCCCATATATGATTTCAAAATGTTTGGTTTCGAAAAGTGTTGCCAGGATTGAAGTGGGCACTGTTATTTTTAGTCCATACTGGCTCCATGGACTATTTATAGCACTGTGGTTCCAATAATAGATATTGCTATTTATAATGCAAATGTGAAGACTTGAGAAACTAGATGTGTATTTCAGGATTATTTATAGTACATTGGTTCTAAAAATAGAAATTGTCCTATATAATGAAAATGTGAAGACTTGAGCACCTAGAGGCATATTTCCGATGTTTTTTTACTTGCTTTTAGTGCTTCCAGGTTGGCTGCTGGCAGAACCGGTCACACACATCTTGCACGAGGGTAAGTTCAAGGTACGTTTGACTTGTGCAAGTGAGGACTCGATCTGTGTTGGCTTCAAGGAAACGATCAAGCATGTGGCAAGATTCTTTGAAAATGCTCTCATCTTGAAGAAGGAAATCTACGTTGCGATTGATATGGATCCTACCACAGTCCAGACTAAATTACGCGCTACAGCTATAGCAGCCACCAACACAGCCCATTTTTTGTTTAAAGAAGCTCCAGGCACGCTTATTCCCAGAGCACTGTGTAAGCAACAAAGCACCTGTAGCAATAACAATCGAGTTGATTTTACTGTATTGATTAACTTAAACAAACGCTTCTACTTTGCAAGTGACTTCATGCGAAAGCAGGATGGATATAGCGCCATTGATACCCTTGCCCACGAGTTCATTCATGGTATGGGCTTTTCTACAAAAACTTCAGGCAAATCATGCAACGCCAACCTTGCCCCGGGATTCATAACATGCCCTGGGTACTACGAGAACACTGCCGGGATCTTATTCTTTGCCAACTCTTTTGAGACCCACATCTATACGAGAAGCGGCACGAAGCTGACAAGCTTTATTGAAAGATTGAACATGAAAAATCAGATCCCACTTGGAGATCCCACATCCAAGAAACCCCAGCTAACGGATTACCACTTGGGCATCACCAGGGAGATCGAGGCCCTCGCTTCTACAAGTGAGGAACTCTACTTCAAAACATTTTCAGGGAAAAAAATTATTCTCAGAACCAATGGAAAGTATAAGCCTGGTACATCTATATCCCATTTTGACAAAAGATACGAAGGAACCAAAGAGACACTCATGACCGAGGATGAAAGCCTTTACTATGGAGTTCACGATTTGGAATTTGACGGATGGCGCACATCCCCCTTTGGCCCACTCACACTTGAAGTATTGGGAACAATGGGCTATCAACTTAATCGAAACCCTCTTTTTGAAAATTCTCTTCTAGGGCTCAAACAAAAGATTTATGAAAACTCTTCCTGGTAATCACACAAGAAACCAAGCTCTTGTGAAAGCCCAGTCACTAAAATGACTCTAAAATAAAAAACATTTAAAAATAAATTAAATGTGTTTTCATCATTATGTGGAATTATTAATGTAATATTATCAATCCAAGTATTTATTACACTATCCAAAATTCATAAATATCTTTATACAATTTTCAATGTACCAGCTTGAGCATTATAAGTTGGTTATTAATATTTATAAATTGATGAGGAGCGCCTTTTTGGGAAGCTTCAAATATGGAATTGAGAAAGAAGAGAAGTATATTTTATTGGATAATACTTTAGACTTATATAGCTTTGGCTGTGGCAGAGATTTATTTGGATCAAACCTAGGGGTTGGTCATGTGCGGGATGGGTTCAAATCACTGGATACTTGGACAGTCATGTGATATTGCTTGGTTGCCATTTCTGGTATATCAAAATGTATATTGGGAGGGCACCAAATCACACAATGACTGGATTTTAAGTGAGTTAGTGGTAGCCAGAATATTTGTATATCCAGATCCTTGACACACCCCTTAAGGGGTTACTCTGGTACATCAGGAGGAGGCTTTGTCTTGATGGCTGCTGCCTGATGTTCATGGAATTGTTTACAGGTTGGTACCAGTTGGGTCAAGTGTTCTCCTTTTCTAAGGCAGAGGCAGGCTCTGTGGTATTTCTTGACAACAGGGTCTTGGTACCTTGGAATTAGACTAGATAGGTGCTTCTGTCTGGTCTGTACTTGATGATTCTTCCTGGTCCTCTGTGTACTGAGTCTAGCTTCTTTCTGTTTCCAGCCAGGACCCAGATGGGGGAGTTGATGGGGAGTGGTTCCTCTGTAGAGGTTACCTTTTGTGTTTTGAGCCTTTTTATTTCTGCTATTTTAGCTTTGAGGCGTATGTGTTGTAGAGTTGGTACTTTTTCTACTGTGAGGGGGTTTACTGGGGGGATCTTTATGTATGGTTGATTGTTGCAGGTAACTATCTCTGGTTTGTATCTGTATGTTAATTCAAATGGTGAGTAGTCTGTTGCTTGATTAGTGCAGACCTGGGATACTAAAGATGCATGTTTCATGTATAGTGGCCATGTGTCTTTGGCTTTGCCATCCATTATTCTCTTGGGGGCTCTGATAAGGCTGCTGTTTAGGCGTTCAACTCTGCTGTTAGCCTGTGGCCTGTTGGGCAAGGTTGTAGAATGTTTGATGTTTTTGGATTTTAAATTGTTGTTTACTACATGACCTGATAACTATGTTACTCCATCAGTTATGATATAGTCTAGAGTACTTTAGTCAGCTATGATTGCTTTGTTAATGAATTGCTTTATTTTTTCTGCTTTGTGGTCCTTTTTTGCTCAGCAGATGGGCCAGTGTATAGCAAAGTCAATGGCTACAGTTAGGAAAAATTGATTTGTTTTAGTTTCTGGGAAGGGGCCCACTACATCCAGTCCCTAAACCTTGAATGGTTCAGGGTCAGGTACTGGGCTAACTGTTGGCTGAGAAGCCTTTGTGCTGGTGTATTTCTTGCACACTGTGCACTTTTCAGAACATCAAATATATCTTGTTTAAGATTGGGCCACCATACTATCTCTTTTAATGTGAGGTATAGGTTGTTAGCCTTTGTATGTCCTAGTAGATGGTGATGTCTTAATATGGTGTCAACTCTTTGTGTGAGTGGGATGTAGGGAACATGTTTGTCATCAATGATTTGGTATACAGTGCCATTTAATACATGGAAATATTTTTGTTCCTTACTAATGTATCAAGGGTTTGCTGATGTGTTGAGGGGTCTTTCCCTTTGGTTTTATACTCAGTATTATATAGGTTTGGCAATTCAAGGTCCAGGTGGTCAGGATGATCCTCTCTTGTCTGACATAGCCTGAAAAAAGCATCAACTGTGACCAGCTCTGCCCCCTTTTTGTATTGGATATCCAAATTGAGCTGTTCCAGCAGGGACATCAATTTGCCTTGTTGCTGTGCAAGTGTGTACTGAGTTTTGAAGTAGATTAAGGATTTATGGTCAGTTAGTACTCAGACGTTTAAATATCCTTCTAGATAACATCTTCATTTCTTACATGTGTGATATATTGCTAGCAATTCCTTATTGTGTATTGGGTACCTCTGCTCAGTGTTGGTTAGTTTTCTAATTTCATAACATACCGGCAGGAAGTCTTGCTGCCTGGCTGGCAGATGCATAGGACTGCTCCAATGGCAGGGTCACTGGCATCCAACTTGAGCTTGTAGCACGTGTTGTTATTAGGGTATTGCAAGATTAGTGCTTTGATCAAAGCTTGTTTTAATAGTTTGAATTTCTTGTTGCATTCTGGTGTCCAGAAGAATTTCTTTTTGACATAACCCTTGGTTAAGTCATTAATTGGTGCGGCGAGCTTTCTGCAGTCTTTGATGTATTTCCTTAGGTAAGCTACCAATATGAGAAAGCATCTAACTTGTTTAACAGAGGTGGGGTGTTACATGTTATTTATGGCTTTTATTTTGTCTTGATCTGCTTTGATGCCACCGTCAGAGACAATGTGGCCCAATAACAGGAGTTCCTTTTCCATAAATTGGCACTTACTAGGCTTGGCGTAGAGTTTGTGCTTTGCAAGTTGATCAAGTGTCTTGCAGACATTTTTGAGGTGTTCCTCTTTTGTTTTTGAGAATATAATGATATTGTCAAGGTATCATAAAGTATTTGAGAGACCATTTAGCGCTTGGTTCATCATAGTGACAAATGTTGAGGGAGCGTTGGTCATCCCAAAGTTCATTACTTTACATTCAAAGGATCCAAATTGTGTACAAAACACAGTTTTTGGTATGTCCTTTTATTTTACTTCAACTTGGTTATAACCTGAGGTGAGGTCAATTTTAGAGAAAAATTTGGCTCCAGAGAGTCTTGCAAACAGATCCTTTATGAGTGGAAGGGGATATTTATTTTTTACTGTGCTTGCATTTAGTGCTCTGTAGCTAGCTACTAGGCAAAGAGTGCCTTCCTTTTTCTTTACAAAGATTACAGCCGCCCCCCACGGGGATTCCAATGGGTGAATAAATCTTTTGGCTAAGTTGTCCTCAATATAGGACTTGAGGGTTTGGGTCTTCATAAGGTAGAGTCTGTAGAGAGGTGCAGGTTTAGGCATGGCTTTACACAGGTTGATGCTATGTTTAACCTCCCGTTTGGGTGGTAACTCTGTGAGATCTTCCTTGAATACATGAGTGTATTTATTTAGGAGTGCCACAAGTTCTTTGCATTGTATTTTGGTTGTTTGTATATTACTGAATTTGGTGTACCTCATTATGTGGAGGATACTTTCTTTGATTAGGTGTTCAGAGTCATCTTGATTTATGACTTGAACAAATATTGTGTCTATTAGAATGAGGTCATTGGTTTCTTTGAGAATGTTGAAATTGACTCCATTGCATTTGATGGTCATGGTCTTTGTTTTCCAACATACACTGGGGTTCACTTGGGTGAACCAGTCCATGCCAGCTACAATGTTGTAGTTTATGTTGTTCATGACAAGTCCTTTGATGTACTTTTGTATGCCTGGGAGGTCAATTCTGAAGGGAGTTGTTTTGCCTTCAAATAGAACCTTTGATTTTTCTGCCATTCTGGCGTATTTGAAGTTGGATTTGAAACTGGTATTTTGTACTTGGTTACAAATGGTTTGCTAACCATAGTGTGTTGTGCACTAGAGTCAACTTTTTTTATGTGTATGAGATTTTTAAGTGCATGGATAGACAAGAAGTTGTGAGTGATCTTTAATTTTTACATTCATAAAAATGGAGGATTGTAGGATACATGGGATGTGAGCAGCAAGGCTTGTGCCTTGGTACAATTTCTTGTCAAGTTGGGGGGAGACAGGGGCACTTAAGCCTATTCCCCCTCTTATTTTCCCTACTCCTCTGTTTTAAAACCTTTGAGGTCAATGAATGTGGGGTCAGATTCATAGCAGGTTGCTGTTTCAGCATTGTTTACTTTGGCAGTTTCTCTTTCTTGGGACAGGAGCAGTTTGCGCTTTGGCTGCAAATGCCATTGTTATATTGGAGTTGCTGTTGCTATGATTGGTGTTTTGGCGTTTGTTGCCATTGAAGTTTTCTCTGACATTGCCGTTTGCGGAGCAGTTGCTGTTGTGTGCAGCATATTCCATGTTTGTGCGTTTTTCTGCGTGCTTGGCTTCTGCAATGAGCGCAGGCATGGAGGTGTTGGCTTCTGGACAGATGAGGGCAGCAACAGAGGGTTTCATTCTGTTGATAAATGAGGCTCTGGTGTGTACGTTGTCAGCTTGCGCTGTATTTTGGATTTTGCGGTGTATTTCCTCAAATTCATTGGAGTAAGCTGAGATAGTAGTCTTCTGAGGAAGATCACTGAGCTGTATTGCAATGTCTTGGAGGGATTTAGTGACGCGGAAATTGTGTGTGATGTCCACTTTGAGCTCTACCCAGTTGTCAAGCTGGTTGTCAGTTTGTGAGCCAACCTAGGTGTCAACCAGTTAGCTGTGGCCTTGTACTTGTGTTTGCTGGCTTCCTGGACCCATTTTTTTGTGGGGGATGTGGCTGGCGCAGAGTTTAGCAGCTGAGTGGTCAAGACAGTTGATGAAGTTTTCTTTGTTTTTACCAAAGAACTTGTTGATACCAATGTATTTGGTATTGGTAACTTCACCTGTGATAGGTGGTTGTGTGTTTGTTTGTGGTTGAAGAGATCAACTGTATTAAACTATATTGGCACATGCTTTTAGGCATGCCCAGACCTTCAAATATGGTGTATTCACTAGGTATATCTTTGTCAATGTTGTGGGTGCAGAAGTAAACTTTCCAGGTCTCCTGGGATGTGGCCTGGTTGAGTATGTGAGAAAAAGTGGGCATGTTTTGGTCAGTCATTTTCTCTTTCATGGGTGTGGTCAAAAACCGTAGCTGCTACCAGTGATAAGGAGCACCTTTTGGGGTAGCTTCAAATATGGAATTGAGAAAGAAGAGAAGTATATTTTATTAGATAATACTTTAGATTTAAATAGCTTTAGCTGTGGCAGAGATTTAGTTGGATTGAACCTAGGGGTTGGTCATGTGCAGGATGGGTTTGAGCCACTGGATACTTGGACAGTCATGTGATATTGCTTGATTACCATTCTCAGTATGTCAAACAGTATATTGAAAGGGCACCAAATCAGGCAACAGCTGGATGTTAAGTGAGTTGGCAGTAGCCAGAATACTTGTACATCCAGATCCTCAACAAAATAAAAATAAAAAACTACTTTCATCCTTTCTTTTTCAATGTTTATTAAAATACCAGACCTAAATGCATTAAAGGAAATATGATTTATAGAAAAGCCTATGTTGTGTTCTGAGGCGCGGCACAGACACACAATGGGAAATCCTAACCTTAGGATTGGATTTGTACTAAGTCTTGGTTAGATGACAGGGAAAGCTATGCAATTATCTTGAGGCCCTGGAAGAATAATCTCTACTGGTTGTGGCTAGAGAGAGGCACAGAAGTACAGAAGAAACAAAGACAAAAATGTGAATAGAACTTAATTTTTATTGGTGAATATTAAATGCAATATATAGTGGTTAGGAATACCACAAAACACTACTAGGACATTAGGATCACTTGCCACCAGCATAAGTGGGGCAAGTGAGTTGCGCAGGATCAAGAAACCAAGCAATTGTATTTCCTGATTCAGTCATCAACTCATTTTGAGAGGCAAAAGCAAAAGCAAGATATTTGTCTTCAAAATGGCCCACCAAAGGCAAAATTGATACATGGTGAATAGGGGTATTCACAACAGCCTAGCTGTTTTTATAGCTATGTAAGGAATAGTTTAGCTACAACATAAATCCCACAAGGAAGAGAAAGACATCAAAATATTGAAATTTAACCAAACTAAAAGCCCTTGGAAAAAGCTACCACTCAAAAGAAGCACTTATCCTAAGCAACCCTTTCTATGGCCACTAGGCAAGCACAAGTCAGAAATTAGATAAATATTCTTTCCATAAAACTATAAATTTAAATATTGTTGGGCATATAATTTTGAACGTAGATGAAACAAGTAAAGAGTAAAATTTAAAAAGAAGTATATCTTATTTGAATGAAGATATAATCTTATATAGTGTTTTGGGAAGCCACATGCTGTCCATGTACATCATGAGGTCAGGGGGCGTGTCCAGGTAGTGTTTTTCATAAGACTTGGAAGATTTGATACCCCTACAACATGAGGGGGTGTACTATAAATACTATCAACTATTTGGTAGCTGAAGAATTTATTTGGTTATTTGTTCCCAAGAAGAAGCAATCAAAGATGTTGTGTATCCCCCTGGGGTTCTGGAAGCAGAGCTTTGTAAATTTTTATGAGTATCTGGGTGACTTGTCTAATATTGATCCAGTTTGGTCTTTAAAATGGGTAATTTTGATCCATTTGTGTATGTCTTATGTTGATTTAAGCTTTTTACTTGACATAACAAAAAACAAATACAAGTCTTAAATATGTGAGACTTAAATCTATGGATTTAAGCCTTTTGATCTATATATGAATAAAAAGGTTATCTAGAAGGCATAATATGAGTGCAAAACTTTAATTGTCAGAATTAATGAGAAAAATAAGCTTAATTTTATTGGAAAAGGGCTCTAAATTTCATACCCAAAGTTTCAATCCTAGTAGACTTAGTGGAGATACTCCAGGTGTCATGAGGCTGGTAACATTCCAGAAGCCCTAGGAATGGATGTCAATTTATTTTGGTTGTATGAAAATATCATAAAAAACTAAAACAAGATACAATTGTAATAATTGCTTTGTGTAGAACCAGACACAAGTATAATAAAAATTCTATAGGAATTTAAATTCACAAAAGCTTCTGCCTCAATATTTGGCCCAGGGGGTGATAGGAACAGAGAAACTTGGTGCACCCACAATAAAATGGGCAGCCCAAGGTGATAAATTTCAAATTATACTTGGGTCATGCTTAAAATTACTGTAAGAGATTCAATCCAAATAGACTAGTTTATGAGTGCAACCACCTGTACAATTCTAATAGAGAGCCTGATCTCTGACTTGAAACTCAGGAACAGGTGTTCTGAAAGCACTGAAAAGGGAAATTTAAAGGTATTGTTGTAATACCCAAGTATTGAGGGTAAAACTTTAGTAACATAACATGACAGGTTAGGTGGCTCAAAGCTGTTCAAGATGTAGACAATTAGATAGAAGTTTACTGCCTGGCAGAAGGCTTTGGCAAGGATGTTGCATTATCTAAGGCTGAAAGCAAGGTCAGTAGCGTAGCTGCGGGGATCACATAAGTAGCCAAGTCAGGAGTTGGGCGAGATGATGCCAGAGGTGCCCACGGGTTCAAATACATTGATTTGAGGTGAGTTGGCTCATTGCACAATATCCCTTTGGGTCCCTGTGGTTCAGGATCAAACTGAGAATTGGTTGGCTGGTTGTCCCCTATCCCAAGGTAAGCTGTCAAGACAGCTTTGAAGATGATGTAAATTCATCTTCTGACTTGGGGGAGGAGTAATGGGTTTAGTAAGGTTACTTGCTTAACCTAGGTAAATTATTGATTAATGTGATAATATTGAGGAGGATATTTGCTCAATGATAGCACAACTATCATTGAGGGGTTTATCTTTATTTATACTAGTGGACCTGCAAGGCATGATTATAGGAAGGCATAGCATTAGGGAACCAAGAGTCTGAGTTGCATCTCTTATTCACTTTTCAAGATTGGCTTGGGTGGCTGGCAGTTGAGAAGGTTTGGCTGGATCCCAGTTTGCATTGGCATAGTGAAAGTTGAGCCCTCTTCATGCATCTAAATTCATTTACTAAATTTGGTGCATGATTTTTATTGTTGGAGAGCCTGTCAGTCCATTCCCCATTTGATAAGCTTCCAAATTGGGCAGCAGTTCCTCCCAAGTTTGGCTTTGGGGAAATTGCCTTTCCTGGTTTCCCAATTTAGCTATTTCCAAAAGGAGTGGACAAGGACTGGCCTTCTGGCATTGGAGAACAAAGGCTGGTAGGTGGCTGGCAGATAGCAGGCTGGCTCATGGGTGCCTGGTTTGCACATGGCTTGCAGGTGGGGCTGGCAAGAGTGGTGGGCGCTTTGCAGTGGCTGTGTGCATCTGCTTAATGGCAGCAGGCGTCTGCGTGTTGGCAGTGGGCAACAGCTTGGTGGTGGAAGGCTTCTGCGTGGTGGCAGTATGCGTCTGCTTAGCTGCAGCAGGGGCCTGTAGGTTGACAGCAAGAAACGGCTTGGTTGTGGCAGACTTCCATGTGGTGGCAGCATGTATCTGCTTGATGGTAGTGAGGACCTGTGCAGTGGTGGCAGACTTCTTCTTGGTGGTGGTGGGCACTTTCACATTAACAGAGAATGACAGCTTGATTGTGGCAAGCTTCTGCATTGTGGCAGTGTGTATCTGCTTGGTAGAAGCAGATGTCTGCACGTTGGTGGCGGCAGGCAACTTGACATTGATGACAGGTGACAGTTTGTAGGTTACACAACTATAAGTGTCAGGAACATTCCTGACAGTTGTCATGTAAGCAGTTGTGTAGGCATTGGTCTGAATATCTATAATTTCATAATCAGATTATTTTTTATATTTTTGGGATACAAGGTATCA
The DNA here is from genome assembly GCA_014839935.2 of Entomophthora muscae. Lineage (NCBI taxonomy): Eukaryota > Fungi > Entomophthoromycota > Entomophthoromycetes > Entomophthorales > Entomophthoraceae > Entomophthora > Entomophthora muscae. The sequence continues at coordinate 179,701 of QTSX02000723.1, read as the reverse complement.
TCATACTTAATTGAAGGGTGTTCTAAGATTTAGGGTGTTTGTCACAAATGTCATTTTTCTATTAATCATAAAGCAAGGAAAAACAGGAATTGAACCCTGGTCCTTATACCCTAGCAGACCGCCAGTGTGTGCTTTTTTAGGCTTGAGTCTGCAGGATGTTTGATATGCATCCCAAAGAGTGAAGGAGTTTTGCTGAAGCTAAGAAGGTTTGATTTCAAGGGTGCACCACCAAAGCCCTCAGCATATACAGAAGCAGCTGCTTATCAAAAGGAGTTTTGGAGAAATCTAACTGTTGGGATTTTCACCAAGTAATGATGCCAATAAGAAAGAGCTCAAAGATTAGGATATCAGCAGCCAACCCCATAAATTAACAGTATGAAAGCCAATTATGCCAATTATAAGGGACTTGCAGATATGAATTACAGAAGCTTAAACCATAAATTATATATATAGATATATGTATATTTGACCAGCAGCAGTCTGTTGATTTAAACCACAAATCAGCTAATGATGGGCGCTCTGGCATCTCCTAACAATTGAACTAGGCGCCAAAGCGCCAAACTAATTATATGACAGGTGCCACCTGAAAATTATTTCACTTGCAGCCTTACAATTATTGTAGGTGCCAAAGCGCTGCACTACTTTTGCATCAAGCACTGAGGCGCTGGGTTTGTTTCCCCATAATCTCAAATTCCCTGATTAACTATATTATTAAACATTGAACCTGAAGTATGTTCAGGATATAAGGAAGTGATCCTGAAGGACAAGTTTCTTAGGTCAAAGTTCCTAAAGTTGAAAGTGCAAAAATTGATTTTCCAGAGGTTAACTTTGAAGCAAAATAAAATACAGTTTTAATGTCAAGTATATACTTCTGGGAAGTATAATAAACAAGATAAAGGTGAAAATTAAGAAGAGGATGATACTTTATTGGATATAAATAAAGGGTACTATATAGTGTCATGAGAAGCCACATACTGTCCATGTACGCCATGGTAGTCATGGGGCTTATCCAAGTGATTTTTCTCTTAAGTCCCAAGGCTTGGTCAAGTTCTGTTCTGCTTAGGATTCAAAATGTTTGATTCCTGTAATAAATGACTGAATGATAGTAGTGCACCAACTTAATGATTAGGTGGGGAATCATTTGGCGCATCACTTAAGGAATTAGTTTCCCAAGAGGGAGTAATCATAAATGTTGTGGCATCTCCCCCTGGGTTGCTGGAAGGTGGAACCTTAGGAATTATCTTGAGAGTGTTGAGGATTTGGGCTTGGTATTGATCTATTTTTTGCATTGGGAACAGGGAGCCAGAAGTTATGTTTTGCTGTTCTTGCTTTGCATAGGTAAGCAGTCATGGTGCATACTTTGGTACAACACACCATCTCAAAAAACGCCATTTTGAAAAGCACTATCTCAAAATCTGCCATCTCAATTTTTGCTAACTTAATTTCATAGTAAAAACAACATTTCAATTTACAGCATTGCAACTATGAAAAACAGGTTTTAAATTTTAGACTTTTTGAACTCCAAAAAAACCAAAATAAATCCAAAAAAAATTTTTAAAGCATTTCCAGGCCCAAAAAGGCCTCAGGACTCCAAATCTGCAATACAAAAATGTGGTCAATTAGTAGCAACAAGGCTGTGTAAAGCACAAAAGTCAAAATATACACAAAAACATCCAATTCATCTATTATAACTATGATCTATACTTTAAAATAAGCAGATATTTATACCAAATACTAAATAAAAATAAAAATAATAATAAATTAAAGGAAATAAGAGAGAAAAGAGAGTGGTGTTTACTGGGAAAAGGCTCAGACATTAGTAGAAAGAGCAACAGAGATAGCATGAAGATGCTCAAGCTTTCTATCCTTGGGATAGTATTCAAGAACCACATTGCTGATCTCTGTGTACTTTTTCACCGCATTGGTCTTCTTGGGGGGTTGCCCTTGATCTTCATGCCAGTCTTGAAGAGGCGGATAGAGATGACCTGCTGTGTTTTTAGATGCATCATTATCTTGTGGAATTTGGGCTTCTGAACCCTGACCCTTGTAGAAAACTGGCTATGCCACCCTTCTGTGACGGAAATTGCGGGATAGTATGAAGCTGTTTCTAAGTGATGGGGAATTACCACCCAAATCCACATAGAATTAATTATCAACCACCAAAGCGGCTTCAGATATTTTTTTTGTGAAATTTCCAATTGTAACTCCAGGATTAAGTAGAGCAATCAGTCCTAACCAAAGTAGTCCAAGATAAATGACCTGAGAAAACATCAATGCATCTTTAGCGTAAAATTCTGGGCATTGGGAAGTAGCACAATTTTCAGTTTCCAGAATGGGGGGAGCTCCAAGATTGGCTGGCATGAAATTGACATTAGGCAGCACCAACAACAAAGTTTTGACTGCAGGACCCCATCTTCCAGAAATTATTTTGTTCAGAATCAGATTGTACAGAATATACTGTAACTACCCAATCACAGGATGCATTTTTTTAAAAAATGGAAATTAGAACTTAGGATAAATGATTTTTATTAAGTAAATTTAGGAGGACTCAACTCTTAGAGTTGAAACAGTGAAAATTATTCAATATATATCAGAAAAATTGACTAAGACATACCACCTGAGTCTTGACCTCCTATTCCTTCCACATTGTCAAGTAAGTATCTGGTCCATGTTGCAAAGAACCCTTGTGTGACTAGTTTCTGAGAACCATGCTGATTAACAAGCTCATATCAGGTGACCCTCATATTACGCCAATTTATCAATGTCAGTTTGAAAAGGGGAACCGGTTTCAGCTGACAGATTGGAGCAGCCATAACCCATTTCTGATTGACTGTTTGATTTGAATTTGTTAACTCAGTCAATTTTGATAAAGGTTTTCCAGCTTTTTGAGCCTTCTTGCTTGGGCAGATAATACCTGGCATGATGGAACCTACTGTGACATTACTCTCTGCTTTAGCCCTGGGCACAACACCCCCATCCAGGAGATGAGATAAGGAGAAATTCTTATGGGCAGGTGGGAGTTTCATTGCAGCCAAGGTAAGTTTGGGATGACCAATAGCAGTGGGATTGCGCTTGTAGAACTCATGAATCAGATCCAGGGAATTGAAACAATTGTAGTGGGGAACCCAGGAGTTTTCAGAATCAGGATAACCTTTCCATAACACCAAATATTCTAAGCGTTGTTGATTCTTGCAGGAGGCCAAAATACAATTTAACTCATACTCAGGTTCTCCCTTCACAAGAATGGGTTGGGAAGAAGGAGTCTCTGTACCTTTAAAGGGAGTAATGAGAAATTCATGAAAGGTGTGGAAAATATTGAAAGCAGGAGGTAAATCCAGTTGATAAGCAGAGGGACCAATTTGATGTTCAACTTTGAAGGGGCCAACTTGTTTAGGCCCTAACTTACAACAGGGAACCTTCAGTTTCATATTGCAAACATCAACTATGACTAGATCACCTGGCCTGTAAATTGGACCTTCCTGGCGCTTGTAATCTGCATATTACTTGTAAGTTGTCACGGCAGCAGCAAGAGTAACCTGGAGCTCCTGATGGACCTGCTTCAATGCAGTAGCCTGATCAGTTGCAGCTTCCATGTTGCTAACCAAATGAGGACCCATATTAGAAGAAGGGTTGTAACCCACATTGGTATAGAAGGGTGATACTTGAGTTGACGTGTGAGGGTTGTTATTATATGTGAACTCTGCCATAGGTAAATTATCACACCAGTCATCTTGTTGCACATTAGTGTAGCAACATAGGCAGACCTCCAAACTTTGGTTTACCCTCTCTGTTTGCCCATTGGATTGGTGGTAAAAGCTGTGGAATGACATAATTTGATACCTAGAATCCCAGTGAAAGCTTCCCAGAACTGAGCAATGAATTGAAGCCTGCAGTCACTCACAATCTACATTGGTATTCCATGCAGGGAAAAGATTCTATTCACAAACAACCTAGCTGTTTCCACCAAAGTAATTGTGGTTGAGCAAGGTACAAAGTGCGCCATTTTTGTGAAGCAATCTACCACCACCATGATTGCATTAAACCCATTGGAATTGGGAAGTTCACCAATGAAATCCATTAACACAGACGTCCAGGGTCCTGTAGCAGGATGCAGTGAAACCAATAAACCTATAGTCTTTTTCTGAATTGATTTAGATCAAACACATACCAGACAATTGCAAACAAAAGCTGCCACCTGCACTGTCAAACCTTTCCAGGAAAACTGGCGGCAGATTAGTTCCACCTTTTTGTTTTTCCCTGGGTGGTCTGCTGTTGAACAAGTGTGATGAGTCTCCATGATTTCATCACAAATGTTCCCTCTGGGACCCACAAGCAACCTTGATGATATAGGAAAGGACCTATCTTATGATAACCCTGAGGCTGACCTACTGGGTTTGCACATGCTAGCTCTAATAGCCTATCATAACCTTTGGACAAAGGTTGCAGAAACTTAACTTTGGAATATAAGTCCAGGTCTGCACCCTCAGTTAGAGACATGGTAGTCAGTGTAGCAGGTGGAGACAATACAAAAGGCACCACAGCCTCATCTGGAATCATAGTATGTGTGTTGAACTTGGCATCCACACTAGCATCTGGGAGATGGGAAGGATTCCTGATTAGTGCATTGGCCAAGTGATTGTCTGATCCCTTAATAAACTTGTAGCAGAACTTGTATCTTGTCAGGTCACCATGCCATCTGGATTGACAACCTGACAAAACCCTGGGTTGTCAATAATATAGAAGAGGTTTTTGGTCAGTTCTTACTACAAATGGATGACGTGCTGACATGAGATGATGATGCCAATGCTTTAACAATTCCACAACAGCCAACAATTCCTTGTTTTAAACCGTGTAATTGCGTTCACAAGCTTCCATCTTTTGGGAGAAATACCCTACTGGTCTCTCAATCCCGTTGTCAGCAGTATACAACAACACATCAGCTACAGTGTATTTGGATGCATCTGTGGAAACCAAAAAGGAAGCTCAGGATCCACATGTCTCATAACAGGTGACAACAATAACAGAGCCTTGACTTCTGAGAACGCACTTGCACACTCAGGTGTCCAGACCAAAGTTATCTTACCACTAGCCAAATATAACGGGGCAGCCACTTCAGACAGGTGTGGAGTGAACTTCTTTAAGAACATGCAGGTACCCAAGAAACTACGGAGTAGGATACTGTCACAGGTGTAGCATACTCTTGAACCGCAGCTTCCTTGTCTGGGGCAATGGTGTGGCCATCCTCAAAGATAATATTACCCAGAAAGGTAACCTTACGTTTGAAGAATTCATATTTGCTTCTTTTAATGATCAAGTTGGCCTGAAGGATGCGCCCTACCATTGCTGACAGATGGACTTTATGTGACTCTTTATCTGGAGAGAATACCAAGATATCATCCATATACACAATGTCACATACACCCAAGAGATCCCCCAAGACGGAATCAATTAGTTGCTGAAAGCAAGCCAGAGCATTCTTCAATCCAAACGGCATTACCTGGAACTAAAAGATACCCTTCTTAGTTCTGAATGCTGTCAACCATTCCATTCCTTCCACAATCCTGATTTGATTGAAAGCATTTAACAGATCAAGTTTCAAAAATACCTTTGCCTTCTCAAAACACTTAGAGATCTGTGCTTTGAGAGGTAAAGGATAGATATCAGGGATTGTGATGTTATTTAAGTTCCCATAGTCAACACAAGGACAAAGAGACCCATCAGCCTTTTGGACAAACAACAACAGAGAGAAAATTGACAAAGCCTTAATATATAGCTCTTTGCCAGCATGTCACAAGTCCATTCCTCCAAATATGTGTCTTCCTTCAAAGTTAAAGGGTAAATAGGAGATGCAATTCTAATCAGATCAACAGTAACTTTAAAGTCAAAGTCAAACTGAGTGTGCTTGGGAGGGACCTCACCTCTGGTAGCGTCAAACACCGCAGACCAGGGTTGTAAAGATGCAGGTAAATCCAAATCTTGCTGGAACAGGGACAGGAAAGATTGAATAGTCTGAGAGGATTGCTCCATTTTGAACATACCTAGCAATGTAATACAAATAGATATACCCAAAGAGTGTTCCACCTGTAACATATTTTCTTTCAGTAAGGTGGATACATTATGCTCTCTTTATCAACCCACACCCAAAATGATAGGATACATCAGGGAAGAGCAAACAGAGAACCACACGGTAAAAGACTGACCCAAAACCACAAAGGTTACTGGCTTCTTCAGCTGGAAGGAGGGAAACGTCTGATAGTTCCCACCCCTAACAAGCATTATCAGGTGGTACTTGAGTTGTAGCAAGTTGGCAGTCTCCACACTCATGAAGTCTTTGGAAGCACCTGTATCCACCAAAATGGCTGGCTGATAGATAGTCTGACTTTTATCAATGCTACCATAAAACAAGAAGTAACCAGAAGTAGATTTATTGGCAGCAAAGGTTGCTATCTTGGCAGGGTCTTGTTTTTCATTGGAAGTACAGATGGCAGCTAAGGAGGCAGGATGCTCCTGGAAGTAACGCTAAATCATCTCTTGGACATCAGCTGGAAGAACAGGGTTATCACAATCAATGGGAACAAGGGGCACCTCTTTGAACGTAACCACAGAAGATTTGTCAGGTACAACGTGCTGAAGCATTGCCAAATAATTATCAGGACCAGACACTATTGGGGCCTCCTTTACATTGCTGGGTTTGTTCACCACTGCCAATTGTAGCTGAGACAAGCTAGGGGGAGAACAATCTTGGCTTTGGTTGGAAGGAATTACCGCGGAGCAAGGACCAGAAAACCAGGAGAGCGCAGCAGGCTTATCCTCAATTACCAATGTACCTTTCTTGGAATTAGACAAATTTGATACCAGAGAAAGTATTTGGCTTACCTGGGCCTCAGTTGTGGTTAACAGGGAATTCCAAACTGCCAAATCCTGGGCAGTCTGGTCAACTGCTAACCACAACGCTGAGAGTTTATTCACCTCAGGAACATTAATTGTACGGCAGTAGGCAAGAAACTGAGAAAGGAATACCAAAAGCAGAGTTGTACCCTGATGGAAGGCGTACAGCTTACAATATACTTTGAGCTCCTCAATAGATACACACAAATTTTTTAACAAAAGATATAAAGATGCACTTTCAGTTAAAACACGTGGATTGCGCTCCACCTTGGACAACAACCATTCACTAGCATCTTCAGAAACCTTTGTCATCACATGATAAACTTGGGATTTGTGACTAAGGATTGAGCTAGAATAAAATGATAATGCTGAAAAAACTTCACGCAAAATTTCATCTGTGGGTGGAGCAGGAAAATAATCTGGACGCCAAAATGTCATGACATAACCAAAATAGGAAACAGAGGATCCAGTCTCAACAACTGCAACTGGAGATGGAAACCACAGATTAAAGAAAAGCCTGAAATGAAAACTCAGAAATGAACTGATGCAAATAAACATGGTAAACGCAGATATCTTGACGGAGAAGAAGAAAAGAAACACAAATTCATGACAAAGTGCTTCCAAAAACTCAGAAGTAGAAGAGTTGAGTAATGTGACAGAAATTGCAGGATAGTATGAAGCCATTTCTAAGTGGTGGGGAATTACCACCCAAATCCACATAGAATTAATTATCAACCACCAAAGCGGCTTCAGATTTTTGTTGTGAAATTTCCAATTGTAACTCCAGGATTAAGTAGAGCAATCAGTCCTAACCAAAGTAGTCCAAGTTAAATGACCTAAGAAAACATCAATGCGTCTTTAGCGTAAAATTCTGGGCATTGGGAAATAGCACAATTTTCAGTTTCCAGAATGGGGTGAGCTCCAAGATTGGCTGGCATGAAATTGACATTGGGCGGCACCAACAACAAAGTTCTGACTGCAGGACCCCAATTTCCAGAAATGATTTGGTTCAGAATCAGATTGTACGGAATATACTGCAACTACCCAATCATAGGATGCATTTTTTTAAAAATGGAAATTAGAACTTAGGATAAATGATTTTTATTAAGTAAATTTAGGAGGACTCAGCTCTTAGAGTTGAAACAGTGAAAATTATTCAATATATATCAGAAAAATTGACTAAGCAATACCACCTGAGTCTTGGCCTCCTATTTCTTCCACATTGTCAAGTAATTATCTGGTCCAGGTTGCAAAGAACCCTTGTGTGACTAGTTACTGACAACCATGCTGATTAACAAGCTCATATCAGGTGACCCTCATATTATGCCAATTTATCAATGTCAATTTGAAAAGGGGAAATTGTTTCAGCTGACAAACTGGAGCAGCCATAACCCATTTATGATCAACCATTTGATTAAATCCATTAACTCAGTCAATTTTTGATAAAGATTTTCCAGCTTTTTGAGCCTTCTTGCTTGGGCAGATAATACCTGACATGATAGAACCTACTGTGACACCTTCAAGGGAAGAGATGGTCTTGATGAGTCCATATTTGAACTGCTTATAGAAGTTCCACTAGATTGAGTCATCACTTTTTCTGATGTGATGTGCTCCCTGGAAAACTCCAACCCATTGAGTTTCAAAATACTCAATGAAAGAAGCTAAGGCTGCCTGGTTGGCAGGGATATAGGGGTGGAGGAGGAGGGTGTTGTAAAAGGCTTTTGTCTTCTTCCTTTCTCACAAGGTCAAGGGCAGCAAAGCAGTTGAACACGTCCTTGGCTTCTTTAGTGCCTTCAGAGTTTACCAGCTCAATAAGATCAGAGCACTTTTGGAGGCAGCAGTAGAGTGCCTGCCAGAAGTGGAAGTAGCTTTCCTGGTGGAGCTCTTGAAGACTCTAATAAAAGCATTTTCCTGAGCCTGTTTGAAATCCACTATCAGATATTCATGGTAGGGAAGGCTTTCTGGCTGCTTTTTAGTTGGGGTGGCTTCCTCTCCCTGAGACTGGGCCTTCTTCTTTGGCCCCTATTCAATGGTTGGGAGAATTTCATCCAACTTGGCCTTCAAAATTGTAAGAACACTGACATAAGTTTACTGCTTCTTATTGGGAAGGAAGTAGAAGACTAGGGGAAGAACCAGATTTTCAACCTGCCCATGGATGTTACAAAGCTGGTTAAATAGCTTTGGGAAGGTGGAGAAAGCTCCATCTGCAAGCCAGGTCTTGGATCTCAACAGGTTGTAGAGATCCTGTGAGGTGGCAAAGCAAATAATGCGCTCATGGGCATGTTGGTTGTTGTTGTGTTTGGCTTCTGTGGACAACATCCAGGAGGACATGGCAGGAAATCTTTATAACAAAAGATTTGAGGTTCAAAGCTAGCCTTGGGTTAGCCTTCAGGGAGAAATTAGGGGCACATACCTTAATTTCTTGGAATACAAGATGAGGAATTCCTTTTGATAAAAAGGAAAGGAAAAGGCTTGAATAATAAAGCCAACAAAAATGTGGATAATCTTGTCTTTATTATGAAAATGATTCTACTTAAATAGTAGACAAGGGTCAATGATCACTCATTAGGTAGACATAGTGGCAGAGGGGGCCATGTTGGGTTGAAATCATACCAGGATCAGTCAAGGGCTGGTATGGGAATCTAGAATGGGTGATCATTGATGTCAACTCATTTATAGAAGGCAAGGAATTTCCAAAGTTGAAAGCAAAACCAACCAAATCTTTTCACTTATCACCATTCAAAAGCCACATCAAAATAGCATTGATGGCGTAATTTATGACATCTCCCCCCTCAAGATTGGACACAGGAAGTTTATATTTGCAGAGGAATTTAGAATAAACTTGGGCAAAAGGGCGGCCAGATGACAGCAGCTTCACAGTATATTTTACACCCTTTGTGAAGGTGACTTCACAATGTCCAACCCAGAGAGAGTCAAGCATTATGGGCTTGGCCTTCAGTGCAATTCTAATAATAGAGGACTAGGTTGCCTACTTGGTACTCAGGGAAGGGAGCTCTGGAAGCATTAAAAGATGAGAGCTCTAAAGCCTTAACTTTATAGACAGTTGAATATGCTGTAGCCTGAATATCAATAATACAGTTAGTCAAGTCTTTGACATGAGCTTCAGGATTGGCAGATGCATCAACTTTGATCAAAGGTGGTCCTAAGATTGAGGGAGCTCTGGCTTCACGCCTGTACAGCATGGCAAAGGGAGACTGACCAGTGACTTGGTGTCTACAGAGTCAATACTCAAAGAGAGTAGCAGGGAGTAATATATCCCAGTTTGCAGAATCAGAGAGGGTATTTTTCCTCATGATGGACACAAGGGAGGAATTTGCTCATTCAATAGTCCTGTTGGTTGAAGGGTTATACGGCGCAGAGAAGAAATTGGTGTGTTCCCATAGCTTCTACAATAGATATTATGAGATGGGCATTGGAGTTGGCTTCATTGTCAGAAAGCAAGACTTGAGGGCAACCATGACGTTAGAAGATATCTTGAAACAATAAGTCAGCAGTGGTCTTGGCAGTTTATATCTTTGGTTGCTCTGGCTTCAGCCCATTTACTAAAATGGTCAACAGCTATTAAGATGAATTGAAATCCAGACCTAGAACAAGTGAGGGGTCCAACAGCATCAATACTAACAGTGTGAAAGACATGCTTAGGGAGATAATTTTGAACTGATGTTGTGAAGTTCAGGGTTGTTGGAGCTGATAAGAATGACAGGAGGCAAGGATGTCAGGGATTAGGAGGTGCATATTTTCCCAATAGAAGTTTTTGTACAACCAGTCATGATTTTTTGCTATTCCTTCATTTCCATTATCAATGTGAGCTTGGAGGATGATGGCTATTCTCATACTGGGGTAGACGTAGGAAAAATAGGTGTTGTGGACTTTCTTGAAGAGTTGTCTATCTCAAATCACAGTATCCTTTGATAGGGCCTACAGTGCCAAGCAGATGTCTTCTGGATCAGTGATCAAGGAGTCAGGGTACCCTATCAACTTGTATAAGCAATCAGCATCTTCAGGATGGATATCTAGGATAGACATCCTTGACAAACCATCAGCATTCTGGTGTTGAGCACCAGGACAATTTACCACAGTGAAATTGTATCCTTTCAAGCCCAGGGTCCAACATGCTAACCAACCTTCAGGCTCCTTCAATTGCTGCAGCTACTTAAGGGATGATTGGTCAGTGACTACAGTAAAGTGAGTCCCGTAAATATAGTGACAGAAGTGTTTTACTGCATTTAAAACTGTCAAGCATTTTCCTGTGATGCTATAGTTCTTCTTGTGTTTGTTGAGGACTCATGAAGAATAGGCCATAGGTTGGTCCAAACCTTCATTGTCAAGCTGGGCTAGGGTGGCACCCATAGCTACTCTACTAGCGTCAGTGTACAAGATGAGCTCCTTATCATAATCAGGCTAGACAAAAACAGGAGCCTCTTCAATCTTGGCTTTTAGTGCCTCAAAGGATTGCTGTTGACTTTCAGTCCACTCAAAGGGTACATTGCGGAGGAGTTGGACAAGGGGTTTGCTTAATTCAGCAAAATCAGGGATGAACTGTCAATAGTACCCCATCATAACAAGGAATACTTGGAACTCCTTTATATTTGTGAGAGGTAGCATCTTAACAATGGCTTCCATCTTATTATTCATGGGGCAAATTCCAGTTTGAGTGACTTCATGGCCCAAGAATTTGAGTTGCTCTTTAAAGAAGGAGCACTTGGTGGGTTTGAGCTTTAAGCCAACTTCTGAAATTTTGATTAAGACAGCTTTTGAGGTGATCCAAATGGTCAGTAAAGTGTAATTGAACACATTTATATTGTCAAGATATGGGAGAACACAGGAGAGCTTCAGATCCCGTAGAATAGAGTTCATAGCCCTTTGAAACGTAGCTGGGGCGTTGTAGAGTCCTTGGGGCATGCAAGTGGGTTCATAGAGGCCTTCCAAAGTGATAAGGGCAGCCTTTTCTGTTCTTCTGGAGACACGTCAACCTTCCAATATCCAGAAGCTAAATCCATAGTGGAGAAGAATTTTGAGCCTTCTAGTTGTCTGAAAGCATCATCAATCCTAGGCAACAGGTATCAATTTTTCTTTGTGAGCAAGTTTAGATGGCAGTAGTTCATCACAATGTGATGGCCTCCGTCCTTCTTTTTAGGATCAACAAGGGAGAGGCCCAAGGGCTCTGAGAGGGAGCCAAGAGACCAGAATCCAAGAGTTGTTTAATCTCCTAAGAAACCTGGGCATCCTCTAACCTACTACAGCAGTAAGGCTTGGAAAAAAAGGGCGGCACATCACCAGTATCTATCTGATGGATGACAACTTTGGCTAGACCATAGTCTGTAGGTCCGGAGGCAAAGATATCACTGAATTGGTCAAGGAATTACAGCACATCCTTTTGTTGGATGGGAAACAATTGAGGAAGTTGGCAGCAGTGAACAGGGAGAGAACCTGAGGGTTTTCTTCAGGTAGATTAAAGTCACTGAAGGTTTCAAAAGGGTAGAGGGTTGCCACCTGTTCTGCCTCTAATGTGCGGCTGTGCCCTACAACTTGGCCCTGTGATACTTGCATAGGCAAAGCAGTCAGGTTAGCTAGCAGCAACTGCACATGCTCCTTATGGGTTTGGTCTAAGATCCTTGTGCATAATTGAGGCTCTTTGCGGCTGAGAGATTCAGGAGAGTACAATTCCAAGAATGACTTTTCAGGCAGTTCATAGGATATCTGGGAGTTTATCATCACTTGGGAGCCAGGCGGGATGGTGATAGATGCAGGGGCAAGAAGAGGCAAACCTTCCTCAGCAGGACAGGAAGGAGGAGGGGACCACATATTGGAAGAATGAGTCCTGTACTTGAGTGAGAAGATACCAGTGGGGTACTTGAGCATACAAGTTTTAAGACGTTTTCCCAGGAGACGTGGAGGTTCTTCAAAGATTAAAGGGATCTCATACCCTAGGAGCAATAGGTGTCCATCTCAAAGGTTTACAATCCCATTATATTTGCAGAGGAATTTCATACCAACCAGGAGGTCATAGCTTTTGTTTTCTAGGACAACAGCAGGGGACGCAAAAGAAGCTTCCCTAACCTCATTGGTAGAGTAGAGTAGGCACCAATAGCTCGGGTTTGAGCCATGCCAGCAGTACCATATGCTTGAGTGTAGTTGAGGCCAGGAGCCAGCTTAAGCTTTTTCATTAGCTTGGATGATACCACATTGACTGAGAGCCTGTGTCCAGAATTACCTTGATCTTAACCTTTTTATTGACACTTACATGGGCAGTATCTTTCCCAAAGGGGGTAAGACAGCTAGAACTTCCTGTGCAGCTTTCAAATCTTTCTCTCATTTGACTAACATGCATTGTAAGGCATGAATTCCCTTATACACAGTCTGCAAAGGGAGGACACAGTCACATTCTGAAAGAGAGCTTCTGCTAACTCAGTAGCTTCTTCAGAAGAGTCTACCAAGACAGAAAGTTGATGAGCCTGGGCTAGATAAGGGTGAGCCACCAAGGCCTTGGCTTCACTTGAAGGTGGGCAAGTAGTAGTTATGGTTCTCCATGAGCAAAGCTTGTAAGGGATCAACACAGTTTCTGGGACAGCCAACACAGAGTAGCCATAACTATCTGATCCATTGTAGTCAGAATCTTCAGGTTCAGAAACACTAGAAAGATTTTGGAACAGTGAAGGATAGTTGGGCCCGCCAAAGGGGGATATTCCTTGTCAGAGGGGGGATCAGGAGGAGACGTGGGGAGAAGGTTCAGCAGAGAGCGTCTCTGCCTCTAAGCTGACCTCTATTTTCCCACCTGCTCCTTTGGGTTGCAACCTTCTACCCAAGGGTTGGTACAGGTACGTGAGTGGTGCTCTATGTGACCACAATTGTGACATCCTTATTGCTTAGGCTGTCTACTTGAGCACATAGTCATAATGTGTGGAGTACAAAAAGTGGCTCCTGCATTGTTGTCCTTATTTTCACACACAATGGTACCCCCATGGGTCAAGTGCATGTCCTGCAAGAGGGTCTCAATACTCTTCATGGACGTAAGAGAAGCTTTGTGAGCCTTAAAGTGCAGGTACAGAAGCTGATTCACCTTCAAAGTGTTTGAACATGCTGTGTAAGCTTCACAGGGGTTAACTAACAACTGGTAATTAACTGTTGTTCTTTAAGATAGAAGTAGCCAGTGAACTCAGCCAGGGTTTCCTTAGGCTTAAAAGCAATATACATAAATGCATCTTTCTTGACCTCCAAGCTGAGACCTCCTCTAAATTCTTCAATCAGGAGGTGTTTCATGTCCTTCCAAGTGACAATGGAAGGGGGTTTGGGGACCATAACTTCTTGGCATGTAGGATGCAGGCAGATAAGAATATTTTCCTTTTTTAGTTTGTCAGTAGCCCTACACATTGCAGTCTTGTAAATGGTCAGGAAAACAGCAATAGTAGAGGTTTTGGGATCAAAATCTGCTTAAAGGAAGGCTTATAGTTGGGATTAATGGACAATGAAGTGGACTGACTGTTGTCACCTGGGTTGAGGACATTGATGTGGGGGTTGCCCTCAAACTCAGATTCAGCAGCAGGTTGTCTAGCCCAAAGAAGTCAAAGGCTCTCTTCCAGGGTATCCAGTGTAGAGCTGTTCTGTCCACTGATATCTCTGGTGGTAGCGGCAGCAGCCCCAAATTCATCAGTCTTAATCTGTTGCACTGTGATTGTCCCAGCTATACCATTGATACAAGTTGCCAGGGAAGTTGTTTGATCATTCAGAGGGGTAAATTGTCCATTTATTGTCTCTGTTAAGCAAAAGAGGTTCTGTACCTTCCTTTCTAGTGTGTTTTGCCTATACTCAAAGGCATTTGTTACTTCCACTAGCTGATCCAAGGCAAGGGCACAGTTGACATGGGGTTAGCCTTCCAAGCCAGGGCAGCACCCATGATTTCTGGGGGTAAGATTACTAGTAACCTCAGCCTCCCCATTGCCATCAGAGTTGGAGGACAAATCATCAGGGTTAGAGAGGTGTTGTCTTAAATATTTAATCTCTCCTTGCAAGGTAGCTACTTGGTTGGTTAGCAAGGCAATGCAAGGGTTGGGCATACTCTCTACTGGAGGAGGGTTTGGAACAGAAGATTGACATTGGATAGTGGCTTTGAATTCAGCTATGACTTCCCATACCTTAGCTTCAAAGGCAGACAGGACCTCCACAGCAGGAGCAAGAGGAGTCACTTCAATAGAAGATACTCTATCATCAATATAGTTTTACACTTGATAAAGAGTGACTCCTAACACAGCCTTATCTAGAACATATTGTTGGTGCAGATGGTGGCCGCAAGTATTGATGTGAGTCCCAATCAACTCAAGTTGGGAATTAACATGCTCTCAAAATTGGTTGAGCTTGGTAACCAAAGTCTCAAAATCCTGGTGGTACTTTAGAAGGGTTGCTTCTATCTGTTCACGCCACATAGATAAGCGATCATCCAGTTTGCACAGCCAATCCTTGATATATCCAGGGAGCAAGGAGCAAAGGGAGTTCAACAACAAGGTTAAGTACTTCTGAGAATCCAGCAAGGTGCGCAGATTATCTGAAATACAAGCAAAGAGGATATGGAACCATCCTTGATAGGCCATATATTGTGCATGGTTGCTTGAGACAGTTGTGGCTACAGCAGTCAAAAGCTGGTTATGAGATCCTAGTGCTAATTGACAATGAACCAAGGCAATTTGGATAAACTGGTTAACTAACACGCCAATAGTATCCATTGATTCCATCAGTGCGGGGGGAGACCAAAGACCAAGAGAAATGAATACAGGTCTTTGGAAGCATACCCAGGGCAGAGACCAGGGATAGAGTGCATAGCCACAGGGCTTGTGTGGAGGAGGGAGCAGGCAGTAGCAAAAGCTTGCTCACAATTGAGAGAAAAAGCTGGAAGGGGGGGCCAATCAGGCCCAGGAGACAACACCATTACCATAGGAGTTAAGGGGGTATTGGTGATATCCTCTTTTAGAGGAGGACTATAAACTTTAGGTTGATTAGGTACTTTGGAAAAAAAGTGGGGAGGTACCAGAGAATACACGTGGGAAAAAGGGTAACCAAGGGGCTTTCAGCCCCTGTAGTGATGTTGTAACTGTGCTATTCTAGCAGATTTACAAGGGGAAGAATATTGGAAACTAGATGATAATATTTATTGTAAGATAGTGATTATATAGTTTTTGTGAATCAAATGCTAAGAGGAATATAATTTTGTTGATCACATTCTGGATGGCAAAGGAGGTGGCTTGATCCCAGTAATGATTCAAGCACCAAAATGAGGTATCCACCATGAGGGATCATCATTTGTTCATATTGTTGG
The DNA here is from genome assembly GCA_014839935.2 of Entomophthora muscae. Taxonomy (NCBI): domain Eukaryota; kingdom Fungi; phylum Entomophthoromycota; class Entomophthoromycetes; order Entomophthorales; family Entomophthoraceae; genus Entomophthora; species Entomophthora muscae. Next base: position 163,485 of record QTSX02000723.1, on the reverse strand, counting down.
ATTTTGGAATTTGAGTCAACTTCCTAGTTTGGCTTTGAGTGACTGGTTAATTGGATTGTGGGTCACAAAATTGCTTACTCAGAACCTTGCTAGCAGGTCAAGCCTGTTGTTTCAACAGTGAGCACTGTTTTGTTGTGTTTGGCTCCTGGGGACAACATCCAGGAGAACACGGCGGAAAATCTTTATAATAAAAGATTTGAGGTTCAAAGCTAGCCTTGGGTTAGCCTTTGGGGAGAAATTAGGGGCACACACCTTAATTTCTTGGAATACAAGATGAGGAATTAATTTTGATAAAAAGGAAAGGAAAAGGCTTGAATAATAAAGCCAACAAAAATGTGGATAATCTTGTCTTTATTAGGAAAATGATTCTACTTAAATAGTAGACAAGGGTCAATGATCACTCATTAGGTAGAGAGAGTGGCAGAGGGGGTCATGTTGGGTTGAAATCATACCAGGATTAGTCAATAGCTGGTATGGCAATCTAGAATGGGTGGTCATTGATGTCAACCCATTTATAGAAGGCAAGGAATTTCCAAAGTTGAAAGCAAAACCAACCAAATTTTTGCACATATCATTATTTGAGGGCTATATCAAAATATCATTAATGGCGCAATTTCTGACAGGTGTTTAGATATTGAAGTGTTGAGGAGAAGAATTAACTGGTATTATGGCTGTTGCCAACACACATAACATCTAGTTATTTCCTGGTTAGTGCCAATCTAATATTCAGTTCATCTCAAAATAGCAACAGACTAATATTCATGACTTGTCCAAGTATCCAGCAATATAAATCCAACTCACACATGACCTCCCCTGTCTTTGATCTGACTTAAGTCCCTGTCATAGCACAAGCTATATAAGTCTAAAGTATTATCTAATAAAATATATTTTTCCTCTCTAAATCCATGTTTGAAGCTTCCCAAAAAAAGTTTCTCCTTGTCACAGGATTGCTCACTGGTTCTCAGTTGAAACAATGATAGCTTGGATCAGGAAAACATATAATCCACAGGGTTTGGTGCTAGAAGCCCAGAAAGCTTCAAGCCAAAACAATAGATTTCCACAAAAGGAATCAGGTGATTCTGGAATGTATTAGGGCACATTCTTATTGGTTAATAGTATGATGAACTTTTTGGTAAAGATCTGGATTGGATGACGCCATTATTTCATAAACCACATGATACAAATCCAGGTGTGACTCCAGAACCAGGGGGGTTTCAGACAAATGTAACCTGATTGGTATAGAATGGAAACATGATAATAAATAAAGATGCTTTTTTGTGCAATTGTTTCTTTCTCTCAAGAATTATGTTTTATGTTTTTGGCTTTTAACTGAACAAATTCTACCATGAAATGAAAGAGATGGTCTGTAGCTAAGACTATGGGAATTGAGAAGCATTGAAGTGATTATCAGATGGCTTCAAGTTTAACACAAATATTGCTTTCCTGAAACTGAGCTCATCAAAGCTTACATAAAGGATCACTATTATACTGTAAAATAGTTGGTCTGGGATACTGAAAAGGCAATAATGAACTTCCTGAATCCTTTACATGTGCCACCAAAGTGCCCAGGAATGTTTGTATGTGGCGCTCAGCTCCCAAAAAATGCCCTGGAAAGGGCTTCATTGCTTTAAATTTTAATTAGACAGTGCAGCAGCACTTTTATCCTCATAAATTTGCCAATAAAGCATTTTAAAATCATGTTATAGTGGTTTTCCTTTTGGATACCCTTTCTCTTTATTCTTGAAACAGACTAGACTATTTTAACCCTATAAATGAATCCTCATTAATTATATTTAAAGAACTTAATTTATTAACCTGCCCAGCTAATTAATCTTTTGCAATACACCCAGTGTCCCAAGATTGAATAAGTCAACCCTGCCTTTATCTTGTAGATCAGTTAGACCTAAGTAACTTAAAGACATTTTATCATCTATCTTATACAGGCAAGTTCCTTAGGTCAAAGTTCCTAAGGTTGAAAGTGCAAAAATCAAAAATGGGACCCCCAAAAAGTGCAAAAATTGAAACTATGTAGGGTGCAAAAATCAAAAATATCAAAGATAAAAGTGCAAAAATTGATTTTCCGGAGGTTAGCTTTGAAGCAGAAAAAAATACAGTTTAAATATAAAACTATATATTTTAAAATAAATTCCTAGACTAAAAAGACCCCAAGAAATTCATTTCTACAATAAAAAATATATGCTAGATAATAAACAGACTCTTAAATTAGCTGTTTTTAAAAGAAAGTTTATTTTTGTTTCAAAAGCAAAATAAGACTAGAATTTGTTTGTAACTGTATTTAATTGAATATAAAATATGAAACTACACAAAAAACTGCTTTATAAACTATAAGTTTAATAAAAAATGTTAATTTAATTTCCAGCTTATATAAAGCTATAATAATACTTTAGTATAAGCAAAATAAAGGATTTTTCCTGCAAGATACAAGCATATGATTTTAGGTATTTTGGTTTATTAGTGATCTTATTTCAATACAAAATAATTATAGAAGTCTATCATTAAAATAATATAAAGTACATTACTTTCTTATTAAAGCTATACTATACAATTTTATACTTAATAAAAGATATAGTCTTATATCTTATTTATAATAAGTCACAGTATTCAAAGATATCAAGAATCTGCCAGTTACATATCATAAAATGAAGACTTGAGTATTTTTTGTTAAAAAGACAGTACTTTTACCATAAGATGATATAGATTGCTCATATTTGTATATCAAAGAGAAACATGTTATACATCTTATTTTAATCTAATATATATTAAAAGTTATAGTAGAAGATAATTGAGGGTAAGAAAAGGAGAAGAGAGGAGAGGAGAGGAGAAGAGAAGAAGAGAAGAGAAGAGAAGAGAAAAGAAAGTTTTTTCTACTTGGTATCAGATTTTATATATTCCACCCTCTTGACAACGCAGAAATTTTTTAAAAAATTTTGACCCCAGGCGCAGCCAAGGGACCATTGAAACTTTTAAAAAATGTTTTGGAGTAATGAGAGGTGGAAAGGAGAAAATTCAAAAGAGAAACCTTCAAAAAAACCAAGAGCTTATTGCACTTTGATTTAGGCACTTTAATTTCTGCACTTTGTTTTGTGCACTTTGATTTGGTCACTTCAATTTTGTCCCCTGTAATAACATAGGGGAACACAGTACAATACTATATTAATTTAATATTTTTTGAAATTGCCTCCAAAACACACCAATTTATCAATATTGCAATAAAATAAAAACCTACCAAAAAAACTTTATTTCTTTTTTATATATTTAAATATCAGGTCTTAAAGAATCTGCTTGAGGAATTTCAAAAGTTTTTATTACTTATTTAAAATTTCATAAGCTTATAAAAAGTGTTACTAAATCTAAAAAGTTGATTTTTGATTTCCTCACTTTTGATTTGAGGAACTTAATAAAACATAATGAATAAAATATTTATTTTTTGCAAAAATTTGATATTAAGTGGTCCTAGTTTTTGGTATTTTTTTGGATTTTGATTTGACTACTTTTTGATTTCTGCACCCATTAAGAAACTAAAAGTAAATTTTTAAATAAATTTTTATGAGCCAAAAGTTTATTTTTTTAGAAAAAGAAAGAGTTTAATATAGTATTTTATATTAAGATTTGAACAGAACAAATTAAGAATTTGCTGAAAGTCAAAAAAGCTTTTTTAGCTCTTGATTTCTTTTTTTACATATAGAAAAAATTTTAAATTTTAAATTTTTTTAAATTTTGATGTATCAAATATTAAATTGAAGATTTTTTGCACTTTGATTTTTGCACTTTTGATTTTGTCCCCTCTATTCAAAGGGTTAAATAAATTCTATTTTAAAATCCAAATTAAATTAAGTTGTGTTTTAAATGGCATTGATTTGGGCACTTCAAACTTGGTTTTCTGATTTTAGCTACTAGTAAAAACATTTTAAAAAAGTCAAATTTAAGAAAAAAATAAATATTTTAGGGAAAATTTTTATTGGAAAAAAGTGTGGAGATCAAATATCCATTGATTTGGAGATTTCAATCTCCACACTTTGACTTTAGGCACTTGCCCATCTTATACAGATACCAAGTTTATCTGAGAATTCTCAATTGGAGAATTTTATAAACTTATCCATATAAAACATATACTTTAATATAATAACTCAATACATATTGACAAGTTTATTTGGTTAAATATCCAAAGTGACTGTTGTACAGTCACAAAAAATCATGGTTGTGGCTGCAAGGGATAAACTGCTAATTTAAGAATCAAGTAAATATATTTAAAGCTATTAAAGTTTGTGTGGTCTATATTCATTACTACATAATTTAGGTCACACTCAGTTGGATTTGATGTTAATACAGTGAATCTTGAAGTTTAATTATTAATGATAATTCATCCAAATTTGGATTCACTGTAAGTACAGTGCTGTGGTGAAAATAAGGTTATCTCTCTCTTTTGTTAATTTTACTATTTGTTATCTATAGTAACAAATTTTGAAGGTCACACTAAACCTGTTTTTTCAGGGATTCCTTCCCTGACTTCATTTATTTTATTATTAATTTGAGAAAAGAGACCAAGAGACAATCACACATCAACAATATGTTGGACACCAATTGGTTCCTTCACCCTTTTGGAGCAGGAATTGAACCCAGGAACCTAAGAATGAACCTAGCGTTAGTACAGAAGCAACCATTCCTTTTAATTTACCTATTTATTACAACCTGATTGATTTGATTTTTGCTTTCAAACTTCAATTTGCTTTTGAAAAGGTTAATAGCATAATGGATAACATTACTTACTGCTTGCATTTTGATTGGCTGCTCAAATCATGCCTGCCGCTCTGGGACCCGCTTTTCATGCATTTGTACCAAGCTCTGTGCTTGAATACCATGGATAACCACAAGAAGCACCGCTTAATTGTTTCTAGCCTCTTGGCTTATCTTGATTGTCTTTCCTTATATAAGTATCTTATATATTTCATTAAGTTCCAGATCCACTCAGACATGGTAAGATTATTAATTTCAGCCATAAGTTCAGTGAAACAGCAATGTAAATCCCCTCTTATCACTTCATCCTCTTAAATGTTCTCAGTCCTCTACTAGGGTATTTAAGAGTTCCATACCTACTTTATCTACTTGTTTCAACAATAAAGACTTTATCTATTTTACATTTGCCACACCTACCTTCTGATCTCTTATTTTGAAGCCATGAAAGGAATTCTATTCCTGTTCTGGTTTCTAGCTGCCTTCTTTTCTGTGGTGTTATCCTTGGAGAACCCAACACCAACTACTGACTGGCACAGTTCCTCTCACAACAATGCTCACCAAAAGGAATCTCTAGCCCATGGATGGTTTAAGTACCCCTCTGGCCCTTGGGGACAAAAATTCCATTATGGTTGTTCTTTCACTCCTCCTCCCGGAGAACCTTTGTTGGTTAGACCCTATTCCTCCTTCTATCTGTTAACATATGTGGTGGGATATTACATGCTTGGTTGCTTCAGCTCTATGCTGGGAAGATTTGCCTACCTAGGTCACTTAAGTCATCTCACAATAATCACGGTACCCATTGGTTCAGTAATAGCAGGGCTCAACTTAGGGGCCTTGGCCCACCAAATAGGGAACTTGTTCCCTGTTAAGTGGGTCCCTGACAGTTTTTTATATCTGCTGCTGTTTTGAATAAGGACTCTGTGTCCCTTATTCTGCCTTGTAATCTGCTGAATCTGATGCAGTGACTCCCTTTGCTGTTTTGCCTGAAGCTCTTGCCCTCTCCTACCATCTTTCTGCATTGCGTGTTGATCACTTTGTTGCGCTTTTTGCTTTACAGCGCCACAATTATTTGAGATTATAGGGAACAGGACATTTGCCAGAATACAGTCATATGTGAGGATATAAGTAGTACTGTATCAGAAGAGCCAGGATTTAACAGAACCATGATTATGACCCAGCAATGGCTTCTAATTGCGCAGAAGCACTTAAGGATTAGGATAAAGGTCAACCAGATTAAGGATAAAATAAAGTTGGTTCAAAGATGATTTTATTGTAAATGATTCATTCTTCCTATACCTTCTAAAAGGGTAATCTCTGGGCTGCTAGCAATCTCTTATAGGACATTCTAACACACCTCAAATATGTGTAATTATTAATCTAGGTTTGGCGCTTATTGCACTTCAACCAATAGAATATTTTCATCTTCACCCAGCACAGGTGATCCTTGCTGGCATGGAATAATTTAGTACTTCAGGATCACTTCCTGCTTCTCTGGAATGCTGCAAGCTTAATGCTTATTAATGTGATAAATATGGGAATTTGAGATTATGGGGAATCAAACCCAGCGCCTCAGTGCCCAATGTAAAAGTAAAGCAGCGCCTTGGCGCATGCAATATTTGCCAGACGGCGCTTGACGTAAAAGTAGTTTGGCGCTTTGGCGCCTAATCCAATTGCTAGGCAGCGCTGCAGCACTTGTGTATTTTTAAAGTGCTGCAGCAGCAAATCATGTCTCATTTGATTGCCGCAGCGGCGCTTATTATTGGCTAGTTTAAGGCTCAGGTCAGCAGACTACTGCTGATCCAATATGCATATAGTTTATACTACCAATTTATGTAGTTTGGTAGTTGCAATTCATATCTGCAAGCTCCATCATAATTAGTATCATTGTATTTGTACTACTAATTTATGGATTTTGTTGTAACAGTCCCAATCCATGGGCTCCGTCATAATTGGCATCATTGCTTGCTCAAAATTCCCAACACACTTTTTCAGAAAGGTTTTAAGTCTGATTTTGTTCCTTTAAAGGCTTTTGTCATCAATTTAAGATTGGTTTTTTTTCTGCATGGAGAAGCTTGCCTCTGGCACAAAGACTTGGTCTGATCTACTTGGCCTGAGTGGTTCTAAGCAGGTGAGTGATTATTTGTCCCTTATTGACCTGAATCAGCTACTATCTTTGCTATGCTTAAACTTAAACAGTTTACTGACTTGCATCCTTTATCATTGAATTCCAATATGTGGCTAATTAGTTTTTATGCAAAGAAGTGAAAGATATGGCTGCCTCAGAACAAATTTATGCTATTGACACCTTTAATTACATGGTGGAACTCCAAGTGTTAGAGTCAAATGTTATGCTGCATGATTCAAGGAAATACAATGAAGATATAATAAAAAATTGTGAGTTGCTTGACAGGCAGGAGGCAAAATTGGGAGGATGGCTTCAACATCTTGGAGCCAGTGTTAGTGTAGCAGAAGGTTGAGGTAAAAATTTCCAGAATGCAAATGACTTTCAGGGGTAAATTAAAGGAAGAATCCAAAGACGTCATCATGTGAAGAGCAGGCAGGGTTGCGCCCATGGAATCAATGATAATCTTGATCATGACAAACACTAGTCTCTCAAAGAAGGGGGCAAACAGCCCTAAAAGAGCCAAAAAATTTGGAAAACTTTCTTTTATTTGAGTGAAATTAAGCTATCTAGAAACAGGTTTGAAGAGTGGGAAAGTGAAAGTCTTAAGGGAGTTCAGGATGGGGGTGGGGGAGTTTTGTGGCATCTGATTTGTTGGCATGAATATTTTCAGCAGTTGGAGGGCCTGCATTGGAATTTGAGTCAATGGCATCATAATTTGAGTCAATGAAATCATAATTTTAAAAATTCTTGCAGCCAGGAGGTCAAGCGCTGCCATCACTAAATATTGTATACTGTATTATTTTCTTATCATAATTATTTGGATAAAAATATGGCAAGTCCAGATTTTTAAGGGCTATTTGAGCAACCCCATCTTTGACCCATTTACTTGTCAATGAAAGCATTTATATTGTCTATTTCTCTCAAGGGTTTGTTGGCAGTTCTTTGCTGGTTTCCAATCTTATGGGGGCACAGTAATCCTTCTATTTGGTTTTCTACCATAACACCCAGCTCCAATCAAGGCACTCCCTCCAGAATATGCAGGCCTGGTACACAACAGTGAATCTTTTACCCTGGAAGAAGTGTATGTGTCAGTCTGTTTCAAATACTCTGTCCACATGGAGAAGGAGCATGACCAAAAAGCCAAAATCTCTTTCATTTGTAACCTCTTTGTAACTAACTCCATTGCAAAGAAGGAAGCATCTGCCTTGGAGGCTCTGGAGACAAGACTCAAGGATATCACATCCCAGCTTGAAAATGTTTTACTTGCACAGGAACAATTGGGACCCCATGGCAGCTGCACACCATGCTTTTGGTGATTCTTCTGGTTGTTCTTATAGCCCTACTTGTTATAATTGCTACAAAAGTCCATATCTTGCGGAACTGCGCCACACTGTGCTCCATCTCCAAGGAGCCCAACTATTTCAACTTTGTGTGCCAACACAGCCATGCCTTTAAACGTACCAAACCTCAAGAGATCTTGATGTTGGAAGAAGAATATGACACAATCAAATATGGTCTATTCTCTTGTCCTTCCCCACAGCCTTTGAATAAACAATATTGTTTGGCCTATATCATTAATCCATTGGCCCCAAATACCTCTCACCTAAGATGGTTGTTCCAGAGTCTTTCTCTGCTTTTGTTTGTGCATCTGCACCCTCACCTATGAATGAGGATCCAGTGACTTATGATAAGGAGGGCTGAAAGGAGCCATCATCAGAGACACTAGATGTTACTAATCCCCACTCTTTACTTGTTCCTCCTCACATTGAACTTGAACCCCCATTTCAATGATGTTTGGTTGCTCCTATCTCCAGCCCAAAAAATGTTCTCTCATCCCTGCTTCCCACTGTCAGGGATAACAAAGAGAACCTGATGCACCCAAATTGTTTCTATGCTCTATCACCCAAACCCTCTCCCAATGACAATGAACCTTTCTAAAAATTGGAAGAAAACATTGACCTTGATGAACCCCTGGATATACCTTATGACACTAAGTCAGATAACCCTACGCCACCCATGATTGATCCCAAGTGTCAGTAACATTGATTCATCTATTCCTGACAATAATAATAAGGAATCCTCACTTTCACCAGGGCTTATGAATTCTCCTCCTGAAATGAGTGTTCCTTTAGCTCCTAGAAATGATTTATTAGTAGGTAGTATGCTGAATTCATTACCTGAGGATTGTGAAAATTCATCTCCAGGACCCAGCCTCTGGGACACAGCAGGAATCAAACCTGGGTCTTCTTTTGCGTCTCTCAAGTCTCTATTTCAAGTTAGTAGTTTTAATTCAAACTTACCTTTGATTCAAACCAAGATTGCGCTCTGCAGCCAATCATAGTTTATGCTTGGTTCTTCCTGTGGCAAAACTGCCTTTGCTTTGCCTTTGAGCTTGAGAGTTAAAATGCTAAGCTCCATACTTGGCATTGAAGTAGATAACATCAAGTTATCTACTTCTGGTGATTCACACCATCAGAAGTTCCCCCCATCTTGTGTTTCCAACAGCTGGGGTAAATAATACCTACCTTTGGGGGGGCAAGCAGGGGATTATTTATAATTTTTAATTTCTAAAAAGATTACTTAAAATGTGATTTTTAAAGATTTTCTCTGCCAAGTCTTCCCCCTCAATTTCCCCAACATTGTTCCCCAGTTTCCTTCAAACACTACAATTTAAGAGTCTTGAAGAGCCTATATATAGCTCCATTTTTCAAAGATGATAGTTGGTCAGTTAATAAATTCAATTTCCTTTACATCAGTTGATTCATTCTTGCTTGCTCTCTAGTCTTGAAAACCAACACCATGATACTACCCAAGTCTTCCCAATGGGGACCATTTGGGTATAAATGGTTGGTTTGGTTGCTCCTTGTCCAGTCCTTTACTGCAAATGTATCCCTTGGAACCAGAGCCAATTCTGTTTCATCTCCTCCTAGTTACCTTGACATGTCATGGCGCCAAGTGATACAAGGCATATGGTACACCACCACTCCATTGTCACATAATCCCCCCATTACAGAGAAACCACAGGTCATGGGGGCCGTTCAGCCTGCTCCTTCCTTATTCCATCCCTTGGCTTTGGCTTTCCTTCTCAGTTATCTCAAAGCTTACTTCCTTTTAGGAAGATTAAATACTCTCCTGGGTTGATATTGCCTGCTTGGAGAATTATTCCATATGGGAATGGTCTCTGTCCCCATTGGTTCTCTAGTCACAGGGTTGAATCCATCCGCAGCCATGCACCTTTTTGGTGATATGTTTCTGAGCAGATGGGTTCCTGACACCAAGTATCATAAAGAGACCCTAGAGTCCATGCCTGAGTCTCCATCTGAGGCTGCCAAGGACCCACTCCTTGGTAATGTCCTCCTCAATATTGAATAATCAAAACTTTCTTCTGCTCCTGTCTACATATCACAAAATTTTGATATTATTGCATGAAATAAGAAATTGTGGTCCTGTTGTGCCCTTCCCCAATGGGCAGGCAGTTAAGGTTTAAAGTTTGAGTTTTAACTCAAGTTAAAGTAGATTTTTATTTTTTTGTTTAAATCAAACTTACCTTGTGTTTTTGCTCTCTCTTTGGGTTTGCTTTTGTTTTTGCTCTTGGTTTTGCTTTTGCTTTTGTTCTTGTGTGGGCGCAGGATTCATTTTCATTTATAATTCCTATTTTTAAATAGGTTTCTTTCTTTTATTGTTTACCTTGCTTACGCAACCACTGTTCTTCTTCCCCTGTATACACAGATCTTCAGCTTGTTACCAGAAGCTTCCCCACCACCATGTGTTTTTCTCCTGGTTCATCACACTAGTCTGTTCAGGAAAATCCCCTGTTTTTCTCTGCAGATCTTCCCCAAGACTTGGCTTTTTGTGCTTATAAATAAAGACATCAGAAGAGTAAGCTTTTAAGATGAATTCTAAGTGGGTTTTCCCCAATCACTGTCACAGATTTTTACTTCAATCTTTATTTTTCTTTTCAAATCTTCAAATTCTAAACTTTGAAATTTACTTAGGTTATCATCTTTTTAAAAGAAGCTTAGGTTTATAGTAAACTACTACTTTATTAGGTCTAAATTTTCTTCCGGAGATAAAACAGCTAGCATAATTAGAATGGAGATAGCCAGACAACAAGCAATTAGCTTGTTGTCACCAATTTTTAAAATTATGGATAACTTGACTAGTCTTATGTTAAGATATTCTTGCAGGGAATATCCTTATGTAGATATCCCTTTAGTTGCCAAAAAAATCTTTATTAAATACATTATTCTATGTAGTTTATTTAGTTTTAGTTAACTTGATGACACCTTTTATATCTAACCATAAGTTTTTAGCAGGTCTCCTAAAGGTACTTTCACAAAATTTACCAATTTTTATTTAGCTTTTAAACCTAAATCTTAATGCTTTGCACAGTATTATATAATCTTGCACCCTATTGGGCAAGACCTTACAGGCCCCCTATCTCCCACCAATCAGAGAGTGATGTTTTTTTAGAACTTGGCCAATTTTTTTTCTAATCTCACCCTCCATCAGGATATTGTTGAGAAGATACCCATGGAAACATCCAATTATATATCACCACCACATAGCAACCAGCCAATGGATAATTTTCATACTTTAAGAGAATGGTTTGATGCCAAGTAGGTTTCTCATAATAGAGATTTATTTATTCACATGGCTTATAAGCCCAGAGAATTGTCCACCAATAAGCAGCTGGAACCAGTGGCCCAGGAAGTTGACACATCAAAATGCTTCTCCATTGATACACTACTCAATAACACTTTCATTGAGATCTCTTGGGCAGATATGATGAAGTTGAGTCCTAAGTTTAGGAATAAACTTAGAAAGACATTAGCTTCAAATAATTCATTTAAGACCAAGGAACTCTTCCTTGCCAATTCTGGTGCCCCACATACTTGAGGACAGGTAAACAAGGTGGTAAGTGACATCATTCTTGAAAGTGGTGCATTCAGCAACCTTATTTCCAAATTATTTTTACACAACTTGGAAACTGTTCTATATATACCATTATTTACATTATAAATCATGGCTGGCAGCAATTTTTCATGAGGACTGGGTGTAACATGCAACTTGTCTCTGTTCATTAGTGGGGTGCAAATATCAATATATTCCACTATCTTTGGTCATGAGAGCTATACCTTACTTCTTGGAAGTAAGATAATGAGCAACCTTGGTGTCTCAGCTGACTTCCGCAGAAATAAGTGGTCTATTGAGCACAATTGTCAGCTGTCAACCTACAGATTTTCTTCAACAAGCCAGGGTCTCCCATTCTCTTATGTGAACCCCTTAAGCTTAGCATTGATAGCAGCCAGTGGCTCTCAAACTCCCAAAAGCTTAATCTTATAAACCTAGTTCATGCCTTTGATACTGACATTGTTAATGATTGTGATAACTTGCCTGCTGCAGCAGGTTATGAGCATTGGATAGACACAGGCAATGCCAAACCTATAGTGTCTAAGTACTACTGCCTCTTTCAATCTAAGGAGGCCTGGGAAAAGGATGAAATCATCAAACTTGAAGTACAAGGACTGATCTGCCCTAGCCGCTCCTCATTGCCATCCCCTCTGGTGGTTGTTGTCAAGAAGGGAAATAAGTGAAGACTATGTGTTAACTATGTACTTCTGAATAAGGTAACCATTGCCAAAAATTATCCACTGCTTAGAATCTCTGACATTCTATCCTCCTTTGGTGGTGCTCAGTTGTTCTCTAACATTGACCTCTTCAGAAGGTTTCATCAGATCTTTATGCATCAGGATGATCAGGACAAGGCAATTTTTGTCCCTCCCTGGGGAGAGTTTGAATTTACTAGGATGCCCTCTGGCCTGAAGGGTGAACCTAGGACTTTCCAACGCATAATGAACAATGTTTTCAGAGGACTTTTTGGAGATTTTGTCACTGTCTACCTAGATGAAATCACCATATACTCTAAGAGCTTTTAAGACCACCTCCTACACTTACAGACTTGCCTACAGAAAATTGGGGATGCAAACTTTAGTGTGAATGCAGAAAAGTATACCCTTTTAGTGCAAGAGCTCAGACTACTTGGTCATGTGGTGAATATCAATGACAAGCTCCCTGACCACAATAAGGTTTCATAAATTCACAATTGGCCTGCCCCAGCATCTGAATCTTAAGTATAGCCATTTCTGTGTCTTGTTGGATACTATCAGATGTTCATTCCTGATTACAGCAACATAGTAGCTCCTCTTTTTACACTAACTCACAAGAAGGCTCAGTTAAATGGGAAGAACCTGCAAAAAAGCCTTTGTGTCTTTAAAGTTAGCAATCATATCAGATAGTGCCCTTGCTTATCCCAAACTCTACCTCCCTTTCCACAACTTTTCTGATGTGTGCAAGGATGCAGTGGGTGCAGTGCTATGCCAACAAATTGAGGATAACTACAGGCCCATAGGATTTATGTCTAAGAAATTACTCCTGGCAGAATATAACTACAGTATTTATGACAAAGAAATTCTACCTTGCTTTGTGCCCTTGAAAAGTTTTACTACTACGTCCTGGGCAGTGTTCTAATCATTCACACTGAAAATTAGGCAGTGAAGTTTATAGCTAACAACATTGCTCCATGCAGACAACAGACCCAATGGGTAATGTCCTTAATGCAATACAACTTTACTATTGAACATCTGTCAGGTAAAACAAATGTGGTAGCAGATGGATTTTCTTGCCAGTTCTCCTTCTTGGTGGAGATAAGCAGCTATGAACCTAAGCTTGAATTCTTTTGCAAGATCACCAACCTGTGTTGCACCCCTAGTAAACACCAATAATTACGAATTTTTATCATTTTGATATCACAATTTACCACAATTGGTGAATCTATCTATCCCAAGCAAGAAAAGGCATTCATGGGATCCCCCATAGGAAAAACTTCAGGAAATCCTGGTAGAAGCACATGATAGCGCAGGCCACTCTGGTTGTGATTCAACCCTTGCTAGACTCAAAGCTACATACTGGTGGCCAGGTATGTAACAGATACTGCTATGTATACCCTGAAATGTAAAATGTGTCAAAAATTCCAAAAGAAAATTGAACACAGCAAATCAGTTGAACCTATTGTTGTCTCTGGACTATTTGAACTCTGGGATATAGACTTTTTAGGCCCTCTATCACCTTCAAAAAATGGTAACAAGTACATCCTAGTTGCAACTGAGTACCTATCACAATGGCCTGTGACCATATCTTATTATGATAACTCTGCCATTACAATTGCAGTATTCATGTATGATGAAATTGTATCTAGATTTGGATCCCCTACAACCCTGTTTTCTGAACAGGGCTCATATTTCATAAATAAGCTCATTAGCAAGCTCATGTGTTTATTAAAAACTAAACATAGGTTGACAACTACCTATAACTCAAGATGAATAAGCTGACAGAACAGTTCAATTGAACCCTTATTGAAAGCCTGGAGAAATCTACCAAGTACCAACTGTCAAATTGGTAAACAGTACTTACATCAACCCTGTGGAAATATTGGTCCAAGCTACATGACACCATCAATATGACTCCATTTAAAGCTCTCTACAGAATAAAGCCACTCCAAGGCTTCTTGGCCGTTGAACCAAGTAAACAACCAGATGCTGACTTGCGCCAAAAGACAAGAGAAACAGCAGCTCATAACTTGGCACCAAGGCTAATAAAATTAAGGCCAGACAGAAACAGCATGTTTACAATGTACTCATCTTCTCCATTGGACAAACTGTCCTAAAAATGAAAAATATCATCAGCAATAGTCAATCTAAGAAGTTTCAAACCAAATGGTCTGGTCCATTCATTATCTACAGTCTGAGCAACAACCACAACTACTACCTAGAGGACTCTGATGGCCATCAATACCCAATCCATGTTAAAGACTCCAGGCTCAAGGCTTACCATGAGTAAGTTTAGTGGGGGAGTGTTACAGTGACTCTTGTATTTGAATGATTAACAATCATTCATCCAAATTTGGATTCACTGTAAGTACAGTGCCGTGGTGAAAATAAAGTCGTCTCTCTCTTGTTAAGTTTACTATTTGTTATTCAACGTAACAATATTCATAGTTTCAAGTTGCTTGCAAGGGATTGGATATAAGGATGAGCTAATTAAAGCTTGTGGCTTGACTTTCGATTTAAATTTAAACAAAATGGAACATCAATTTTATTCCTTAACGCTTGAGTGCACTCTAGCTGACATTAAAGTCGGACAGACTCACTTTGATATTTATTAATGGTTTGAAATTGACCAGATAGTTTATCTTTGTATCTATTTTAATTCTGATAATGTTTTTAAGAACCGAATTCAGACGGTATGATATCATTTATGTTTTTAAATACTTTTCTAATATAAAATACCATGTATGATTTCAAAACGTTTGGCTTTAAAAAAGTGTTGCCAGGATTGAAGCGACACTGTTATTTTTAGTCCATACTGACTCTATGGATTATTTATAGCACTGTAGTTCCAATAATAGATATTGCCATTTATAATGCAAAAGTAAAGACTTGAGAACCTAGAGGCATATTCCTGATGTTTTTTTACTTGTTGCTAGTGCTTCCAGGTTGGATACTGGCAAAACCAGTCACACACATCTTGCACGAGGGGAAGTTCAAGGTACGTTTGACTTGTGCAAGTGAGGACTCGATCTGTGTTGGCTTCAAGGAAACGATCAAGCATGTGGCGAAATTCTTTGGAAATGCTCTCATCTTGAATAACGAAGTACACGCTGCAATTGTTTTTTCTCCCTCCACGGTCAAAGCCGGAACAGAATTTGAACTAGCAGACACCAGTGTAAAACATGTTTGGTCACAAAAAGCTCCAGGGACGTTTATTCCCAGGGCACTGTGCAAGCAAATTGACCTCTGCAGTAATGACGATAAAGTTGATTTCACTGTAACGATCAACCCAAGTCAACCCTTCTACTTTGCAAGTGACTTTGGGAAGAATCAGAATGGATACAGCGCCATTGATACCCTTGCCCACGAGTTTGTTCATGGCTTGGGCTTCACTGATTGCTTTTCAAGTGACATATCCAACGCCAACATTATCCCATTCTTCGAAACAAGCCCTGGGCACTACGAGAACACTGCCAGGATCGAATTCCTTGATAACTCTTTTGTGAGCCACATCTATACGAAAGATAACAAGAAACTGACAAGCTTTATTGATAAATTGAATGAAGAAGATCAGATCCCACTTGGAGATCCCACATGCGAGAAAACCCAGCTAACCGATTACCACTTGGAAATCACCAAGAAGATCGAGGCCCTAGCCACTACAAGTGGGGGACTCTACTTCAAAACCAAGACCGGAAAGAAAGTCCTTCTTGAAACCAATGGAGAGTATGAGCCTGGTAGATCTATATCCCATTTAGACAAAAATTACGATGGATCCCAAGAGACACTCATGATCGAGGATGGAATCCCTTCCAAAGGAGTTCACGACCTGGAATTGTATGGATGGCTTACATCCCCCTTTGGCCCACTCACGCTTGAAGTATTGGCAACAATGGGCTATCAACTTAATCCAAAGCCCCTTTATGAAAATTCTCTTCACGGGCTCAAGGAAAAAATTGAAAAAAGTCCTTCCTGCTAACCACACAAGTAGCTAAGTCACTGATAAAAATCAGCCATTAAAATAACTTTAAAATATAAATATCCATTAAAAAGGAAATTGAATGAGTTTTCATCATTATGTGGAATCAATTGATGGCATATTACTTATCCAATTATTTAATCCCACCATCAAAAAGCCAAAATTTAGCATCAGCTCAAAATTCATAGGTACCTTTATACCAATAAATAGTTTTAGTTGCTAGAGTGATTCAATGCATCTGTAACAACCCATCATGTATGGGAATACTCTAGCAGGTACAGGATCAAGTTTGACGCTTGGAATCCTGTCAAGGAGGTAACAATAGGGTATATGGTTAATATCAAACAAAATACCTTTTCATGTACGTTAAATTAACTAAAATTACTGATGAATTACGCGAGAACTTAGTAGGTAATGGTGTAAGCTGCTATGCACGTGGTGGGGTGTGGCAACACCAATTGGGGACAAGATTTCATGTGGGCGGAGTTTAATTTTGCTGGCTACTTGTAGTAGGTCTCTTCAGTGGCATATGATGTAAGTCCAAACGGTTCAAATGTGGTTTGGTGGCCCCCAATCTCTAGGAATCTGTAATTACAGCAGAGAAGATAGAATAGTTCATCTTCTGTCCTGGAAAGGGGTGAAAAATCTTAGTGTCTGTATTTCTAGTAGTGAAAGTTTATTGATTTATATGATATTATTGAGTGATAAAATGCTCAAAAATAGAACAGCTTATCATCAAGGAATGAATCTTTATAATATAGTTTTTTGCCTGTAAGGCAGGAATATTTTAAAGCATTGAATTGGGGTCCCCAGTACCTTGGTTGCAGCTGAAATTTCCTTTCTGGTGTTGGCATTGACAGTTGACATATCCAGAAGTTTAGCTAGCATCTAACTTATATTGGCATAGGTTTGGATGGGCCTTGTTAATACACCCAAATTCAGTTTCTGAATTTGGGGCATCTATTGATGCCGAATTGGGGTGGTTCATGGCGTCTTATTTTGGGTTATTTCCCATTTGGGAAGCACTTGGGGTGAAAATAAACTTGGGAATTTTTCCTTTTTGGAATGATTGATTGGATAATTCTCCCAAGTTGGGGGACCAAGGGTTGCCCCAGGTACCACTGGCAGAGCAGTGGGAGTGGGTGGGTAGTGGAATCCTGGCCGGTGCAGGCAGGGGGCACAGCTTGCAGAGGCCTGGCAGTTGGCTGTGAAACCTGCAATTTACAGCTGGCTGGCAGGTCCCAGGGTATAAAAGGCTCCAGTTTTTTATTCTCTAATTTAAAATCATTTCAAACTCTTTGTTTTTTGCATCAGTTTCTCCAATTAGGGATACTTCTTCCAATACCCCATTTGTTTCCTATTACTTGACAAGCTACAAATATTGAGGACTTCTTTTCTAATATCAGGAATTTTCCTGACAGCACCAGATTGAGCATTATAAGCTTGGTTATTGAATATTTTTAAATTAAACAAATAATAATATTTTTTGATTCTTTGATGTGTAGTAAAAATAATAGCCTTGTAAGTAATAAATAAAAAATATTATTCTTAAGCAGACCTAACGGGTTTCATGGCCATGTAAGTAATAGATCTTCTTCACTAGAAATCTGACAAGAAATAGAACCCCCCCAAATAATAAAAGTAATCAAATTTAATGACCTTGGAAAAGGATAGAACAAAAAAATCAGCACCTAGTGAGAAGCTTTTCTGCCCATAGCCACAAGTCAATCACAAGTAAGAAATGTAATAAGGAGTCTTTTTATAAAATCACATTATACATATTTTCTGAATTACTCAGTGTCAGGATTTTGGTATATTGACTAATTAACAAGTCAGCCAATTATTGTGGGCCAGCTGTCAATCACTCTTTGGAATGGTTTCAACAGAACTATGCAGGCTGCAGGATCAATGAATCAATGATCAAATCATATTGTGGCATTAAAAAATTTGGTAGGACACACCATCTCAAAAACGCCATCTCAAAAAACACCATCTTGAAATACACCATCTTGATTTTCTATCTTAATTTTATAGTAAAAACAACATTTTAACTTACGGCATGGCAACTAAGAAAAACATGTTTTCAAAATTTAGATTTTTTCAACTCAAAAAAAACCAAAAATAATCCAATAAAATAAAATTTAAAAACTATTTCTAGGCTTAAAAAGTCCTCAGAATTCCAAATCTACAAAAAAAATGGGGTCAATTAGTAGCAACAGAGCTGTGTAAAGCCCAAAAGTTAAAATGTGTTATTGTAAATTGCGCCATTAATGCCATTTCAATATGGCCTTCAAATATTGATATGTGCAAAGATTTAGTAGGTTTCACTTTCAATTTTGGGAATTCCTCACCTTCTGCAAATGGGTCTGGCTCAATATCCACCCATTCCAGAATATCATACCTGTCTTTGACTGATCCTGGTATGACCTCATCCCAATGTGACCCCTTCTGCCACTATGTCTACCTATTGAGTGATCATTGACCCTTGTCTACTATTTAAGTAGAATCATTTCTCCTAATAAAGGCTAGTTTATCCACATTTGTGTTGGATTTAGTATTCTTCAAGCTTTTTCCTTTCCTTTTTTCCAAAAGGACTTTCACATCTTGTATTCCAGGAAATTAAGGCATGTGCCCTTAATTTTGCCCTAAAGGCTAACCCAAGGCTAGCTTCAAACCTCAAATCTTTTGTTATAAAGATTTCCTGACGTGTCCTCCTGGATGTTATCCCCAGGAGCCAAACACAACAAAATGGTGCTCACTACAGGGGCTGCAAGCTCCTTGGTTACCTTGTTCCCACGTAAATTCTCTGGTCCTTCTCTCTTTGTTTCTTAATTAACCAAACAACCTAAAGTTTCTAGTCCTCCTCTAGAAGAGGATATCACCAATACCCCTTCAACTCCTATGGTAATGATGTTGTCTCCTGGGCCTGCTTGGGCCCCCTTCCAGCTTTCTCTCTCAACTACAAACAAGATCCATCTGCCGCCTGCTCTCTCCTCTATTCTGGCACTGTGGCAATGCACACTATCCCTGGTCTCCGTCCCGGGTATGCTTCCAAAGACCTGTACTCCTTTCTCTTGGACTTTGGTCTCCCCCCTGCGCTGATGGAGTCCATGGATACAATTGGCGTGTTAGTCAACCAGTTTATTCAACCCATCCTGTTTCATCATCAATTTGCATTATGATCTCAGAATCAGCTTTTAAATGCTGTAGCCACCGCTGTCTCAAACAACCATTCTCAAAATATGACATATCAAGAATGGTCCCACAGTCTCTTTGCGTGTATTTCAGATAACCAGCGCGACTCTCTGGCATCCCAGAAGTACTTAACCTCCTCATTAAATTCCCTTTGTTCTTTGCTCCCTGGATACATCAAGGATCAACTGTGCAAGTTGGATGAGCATCCAGCATTATGACGTGGACAGATAGAAGCAACCCTTCTAAAGTACCACCAGGATTTTGAGACTTTGGTTAGCAAACTTAACCAATTTTGAGAGCATATTAATTCTCAGCTCAAATTGGTTGGGACTCATGTTGATACTTGGGGCAGCCATCTTCAGCATCAATATGGTCTGGATAAGGCTGCACTAGGCAATACTCTGTACCAAGTACAAAATTACGTGGATGATAGAGTAGCATTCATTGAGGTGACACCTCCCGCTCCTCCTGTTGAGGTCCTGTCTGACTTTGAAGACAATGTATGAGAAGCCATAGCAGAGCTCAAGGCTACCACTTGGCGTCAATCTGCTGTTCAAAACCCTCCTCCAGTAGAGCCTATGCCTGACCCTTGCATTTATTTGCTCACTGATCAAGTAGCTACCTTGCAAGGAGAAATTGAGTACTTGAGACAACGCCTCTCTAATCCTGATGACTTGTCCTCTGAGTCTGAAGGTGAAGAGGAAACTGAAGTTGCTAGTACTCCCTCTCATGGCAATCATGGTTGTTGCCCCTGGCTTGGAAGGCAAACCCCAGGTCAACTGTGCCCTTGCACTGGATCAGCTAGCGGAAGTAACAAATGATGTTGCTGATAGGCAGGACGCATTAGAGAGAGAGGTACAAAACCTCTCTTGTTTTACTGAGACAATAAATGGACAGGACATCCCCTTGATTATGAAGACCACTTCCCTGACCACTCGCCTTAATGGGATTGCTGGCACCCTATTAGTGCAACAAATTAAGATTGATGAATTTGGAGCTGCTGCCGCTGCCATTAGAGATGTTAGTGGGCAGAACAGCTCTACCTTGGATACCCTAGAGGAAAGACTTCAACTCCTCTGGACTAGACAACCTGCTGCTGAATATGAGTTTGAGGGCAATCCCCACATTAACGTCCTTAACCCAGGTGACAATATCCAATCCATCTCCTCATTCATTGACCCTAATTACAAGCCTTCATTCAAGTAGATATTTGACCCTAAACCCTCTACCATTGCTGCCTTTCTGACAATCTACAAGAAGGCAATGCTCAGGGAAACTGATGAACTTAAGAAGGAACATATTCTTACCTTCCTGCATCCCACATTCCAAGAAGTTGTGGTCCCCAAACTCCCTTCTATTGTCACTTGGGAGGATATGAAGTGACTCCTAATTGAAGAATTTGGAGGAAATCTCAGCTTGGAAGTCAAGAAAGATGTGTTTATGCATATTGCATTCAAGCCCAAAGAAGCCTTGGATGAGCTTACCAATTGTTTCTATATTGAAGGACAACAGTTGATCACCAGTCACCATTAACTCCCCGGGAAGTGCACACAGCATGTTCAAACGCTTTGAAGGTGAACCAACTCCTATGTCTGCACTTTAAGGCCCACAAAGCTTCCCTTACTTCAATGAAGAGTATCAAGACCCTCTTGCAGGACATGCAATTGACCCATGGGGGTACCATTGTGCGTAAAAATAAGGCCAATAATGCAGGAACCACCTCCTGCACTCCACGCATTATGACCCTAGACTCAAGTGGGCAATCTAAGAGACAAGGATGCCATAACTGCAATCAAATAGGGCATCACTCACATACCTTCACCAACCCTCAAGTAGAGGGTTGCAACCAAAAGGAGCAGGCAGGAAAAAAGAGGTCAGCTTAGAGATGGAGACGCTCTCTGCTGACCAATCTCCCCCGTCTCCTCCTGATTCCCCTTCTAACAAGGAAGCTTCCCCCTTGGCTGGCCTGACTATCTTTCACTTGTTCCATAACCTCTCTAGTGATTCTGAACCTGAGGACTCTGACTGTGATGGATCTGATGTTTATAGCTACTTGGTGCTGGCAGTCCCAGAGACAGTCTCCGTCCCTTACAAGCTACTTTCAGTTAAACCAGAACTACAACTTGCCCATCTGCAACTGAAGCTAAGGCTGTAGTGGCTTATCCCTACTTAGCACAGGCCCATTGTCCCCCTGTCTTGATAGATTCCTATGAAGAGGCTGCTGAACTGACAGAATCTCTCTTTCAGAATGTGACCGTATCTCTCCCCTTGCAGACTGTATATAAGGAAATTCCTGCTTTACAATGCATGCTGGCCAAATTGGGAGAAAGAATTGGAGGCAGCTCAGGATGTGCTAACTGTCTTACCCCCTTTGGAAAAGATATTACTTGTGTGGAAGTATTGATCCAAAAGGTTAAGATCAAGGCTATCTTGGACACAGGCTCTCCAGTGAATGTGGTATTGTTCAAGTTAATAAAAAAACTTAAGCTGGCTCCTGACCTCAACTACAATCAATCATATTGTATAGCTGGCATGGCCCAAACTTGAGCCATTTGTGCTTACTCTGCCCTGCCAATGAGGTTCGGGAAATTTCTTATTGCATCACCTGTGGTTGTTCTCAAAAACAAAAGTTACAATCTCCTGGTTGGTACACAGTTCCTTTGAGAGTACAACAGGAATATGAGCCTTAGAGATGGGTACATATTGCTCTTAGGGTATGAGATCCCTTTAATCTTTGAAGAACCCCCACATCTCCCAGGAAAACGTCTTAAAGCTTGTGTGCTCAATTACCCCACTGGTATCTTCTCACTCAAGTACAGGACTCATTCTTCCAATATGTGTTCCCCTCCTCCTTCCTTTCCTGAAGAGGAAGGTGTGCCTCTTCTTGCCCCTGCAGCTATTACCATCCCTCCAGGCTCCCAATTGATTATAGACTCCCAGATATCCTACAAAGTTCCTGAAAAATCCCTTCTGGAGCTATATTCACCTGACCCTTAAGCCGTAAAGAGCCTTGGTTATGCCCTGGGATTTTGGACCAAACTCATAAGGAGCCTATACAGCTGTTGTTGGATAACCTGACTACCCTGCCTATGCAGGTGACCAAGGGCCAGGCTGTTGGGCATGGTTGCTTATTAGGTTCAGAGCAAGTGGAATCCCTCTACCCCTTTGGAACATTTAGTGATTTCAACTTGCCTGAAGGAGACCCTCAGGTTCTCTCCCTGTTCACTGCCGCAGACTTCCCAAAACTGTCACCCGTTCAACAAAAAGATGTTCTGGAACTGCTAGACCAGTTTAAAGATATTTTTGCCTCTGGACCCACCAACTATGTACTAGCAAAGGGGGTTATCCACCAGATTGATACAGATGATGCCCCACCCTTTTGTGCCAAACCTTACCACCACAGCAGGGTAGAGGATGCTCAGGTCTCTAAAGAACTTAAGCAGTACTTAGACGCTGGGCTACTAGCTCCCTATCAGAGCCCTTGGGCCTCCCCATTGTTGATCCTCAAAAAGAATGATGGAGGCCACCGCATTATGATGGATTACTGCCGCTTGAACTTGCTCACCAAAAAGGACTCTTATCCTCTGCCTATAATTGATGATGCGCTTAGAAGATTAAGGGGATCAAAGTTTTTCTCTGCTATGGATCTTGACTCAGGATACTGACAGGTTGACTTGTCTCCTGAAGATAGAGAAAAGGCTGTGCTTATCACCTCAGAAGGCCTTTTTGAACCCACTTGTATGCCCCAAGGACTCTGCAATGCCCCTGCTACATTTCAATGGGCTATGGACTCCATCCTGCAAGATTTGAAGCTCTCCTGTGTCCCTGTATACCTTGATGATATTACTGTGATCAGCTCCACCTTTACTGATCATTTTGTCCACCTTAAAGCTGTCTCCCTCAAAATTTGGGAGGCAGGCCTGAAACTCAAACCTCTAAATGCTTCTTCTTCAAGGAACAACTTGAATTCTTGGGCCACGAGGTCACCCAAACTAGAATACGCCCTATGAATAATAAGGTGGAAGACATTGACAAGATGCAGCCCCCCCCACAAGCCTACAAGAGGTCCAAGTATTTCTTGGCATGATGGGGTACTATTGACAATTCATCCCTGATTTTGCTGAATTAAGTGAACCTCTTGTCCAACTCCTTTGAAACATACCCTTTGAGTGGACTGACAGCCAACAACAGTCTTTTGAAGCACTGAAAGCCAAACTCAAAGAGGCTCTTATCCTAGTCTACCCTGATTACAATAAGGAGTTCATCTTGTACACTGACGCTAGTGGAGTAGCTGTGGGTGACATCTTAGCCCAGATTGACAATGAAGGCGTCAACCAACCTGTGGCCTATTTTTCACGAGTCCTCAACAAACACAAGAAGAACTATAGTGTCACTAAAAAAGAATTACTAGTTGCTCTGCATGCATTAAAACAGTTCCAGTACTAAATTTAATGGACTTACTTCACATTAGTTACAGACCACTCATTCCTTAAGTGGCTGCTACAATTAAAGGAGCCCAAAGGTCAACTAGCCTGATGGGCCTTACACCTGCAGGGATATGATTTCAACATGGTAAATTGTCCTGGTGCTCAACACCAGAATGCTGATGGTTTGTCAAGGATATCTATCCTAGCTATCTATCCTGAAGATTCTGATTGCTTATTAAAGTTAATAGGGTATCCTGACTCCTGGACCACTGAGCTATAAGACATTTGTTTGGTACTGCAAGCCCTATCAAAGGATACTGTGATTTGAGATAGACAACTCTTCAAGAAATTCAACAACACCTATTTGCCCTACGTCCGCCCCAGTATGAGAATAGCCATCATCCTCCAAGCTCACATTGATAATGGACATGGATGCATAGCAAAAACTTATGACTGGTTGTACAAAAAATTCTATTGGGAGAATATCCGCCTCCTAATCCCTGATGTCCTTGCCTCTTGTCATTTCTGTCAGCTCCAACACCTCCAACCTTCACAGCATCAGTTCAAGCTCATCTCCCCTAAGCATGCCTTCTACACTGTGAGTATTGAGGCTGTTGGGCCTCTCTCTTGTTCTAGGTCTGGGTTTTGATTCATCTTGGTAGCTGTAGATCACTTTAGCAAATGGGTTGAAGCCAGAGCAAACAAGAATATAACCGCCAAGACCACTGCTAATGTCAGGAACCCATCCTCTAGGAAGTAATCTTCCTAGGTGGTGAATGATGGTATAAGAATTTAATCCAGTTATCAAGGATCTTAAGGGCAAGGACACCATTCTGAGATGGAACAGTTCTCCAAATAAACAATACCTGCCTAACAGCGGGTTGAAACATCCTAAGAAGTGCACCCCCAAGTAACACAGGAGGAAGGCAGAAGCCAAAGAACGGAAGACTTGGGGTTTAGGGGCCTGGTAGTCGGATTGATAGTCCTTGGTTACTTCACAACGAGGTGAGTTATGTGACAAGGGGGTGGTGGTATACCAAACTCCTGATATCACCTGACGCCAGGAGCTATCTAAGAATTGTGCCTTGGGTGAGGTACCAGAATCTGCGTGTGAGCCTATCAAAATGCTGGCTAGTACAGCCGGCAGCAAGACCATCTAGTACACCCATTTATACCCAAGAAACTCCATGAAAGGAGTCTTGGGTAATCTCATGGTTTAGGATTTAAGGCTTAAGTCAAGTTTAACAAAATAGGCAAAAACATTCACTTGGGTGAATATAGACTTTATTGATTGAAAAATTATTAACAATAACTTGCTAGCTTTATATAGCATTGCAGCAAAATGATAAACTGGGAAAGACATAAAGGAGATCAAGTTTCATGGGGATAAAATTGGGGGAACTAGGAGATCCTTGGCAATTGAAATTAAAACTAGAATAATTTAAGTTACTGTGTCATTATGCTAACCTCAGTGTCCTTAAAACAATTTTTGAATTAAAAAAATAAAGCCCATAAGGCCAGGCAGGAACAGGAAATGCCCAGCTATTACCCAGTTAATATTGGGGAAGGAGAGAAGGAACCAGCAGCAGAAACAGAAGATAACAGGCAAGTCATAAGAAAAATAGAGTCCAAACTGCTGTCAGTGTCATCAATTTCATTAAAAGGTGCCTTCAAAAAGATTGCCATAACTTCTGATTGACTAGAATTGCTTTCAAAAAGTAATGATTTGCTCTTTGTTGTATTACTAATTGTTTCTTTAAGCAATTGAGCGTCAAGGCAGACAGAAGAAGACCTGGGTTTGAATCCTGTTGCTGTAAACCCTGGGTATGCGGACCAATCTGAGCAATTCTCATCAGGTAAAACAGAGCATTTACTACTAACTAATTTAATAATTCTAGGAGATTCAGAAGAAACCAAAAGAGGAAGGTTATCTTTTCTGAAACCAAGGAACAGAATGTTGTCAGGAATTATATAAAAGACATTCCTGACAGCTAATTTCTTGTTATAAGATATCTTCTACTGTCATGGTTGCCCTCAAGTCCTGCTTTCTGATAATGGGATCAACTTTAATGCCCGCCTCATAATGTCCATTGTAGAAGCTATGGGCACACATCAATCCTTCTCTGCACCATATAACTCATCAATCAACGGGACCGTGGAGCAAACAAATTCCACCCTTGTGTCTATTATGAGGAAGCTTACCCTCTCAGATGCCGCTAACTGGGATATGTTCCTCCCTGCTGCTCTCTTTGTGTATAGGCTCAGCAGACATCAAGTGACTGACCAGTCTCCCTTTGTCATGCTTTATGGACAGAAAGCCACCACCCCCTCAATCTTGGGACCCCTGTTGATTGAGGTGGACGCCTCTGCCAATCCTGAAGCTCATGTGAAAGACTTGACTAATTATATCATTGACATCCAAGCTACAGCCTATTATACTTCTTACAAGGTCAAAGCTTTAGAACTCTTGCCCTCCAATGCTTCCAGAGCCCCCCTCCCTGAGTACCAAGTAGGTAATCTAGTCCTCTACTATCAGAATTGTACTTAAGGCCAAGCCCATAAGCTTAACTCCCTTGGGGTTGGACCTTGTGAAGTCACCTACAAGAAGGGTGTTGAGTATACTGTGAAGCTGCTGTCCTCTGACTGCCCTTTTGCTCAAGTTCACGCCAAATTTCTCCATCAATATCAACTCCCAGTGTCCAATCTTGAGGGAGGAGATGTCAGAAATTGTACCATTAATGCTATTTTGATATGGCCTTTGAACAATGATATGTGCAAAGATTTGGTCAGTTTTGCTTTCAATTTTGGGAATTCCTCACCTTCCACAAATGGGTTGGGTTTAATATTCACCCATTCTGGAATATCATATCTACCCTTGACTGATCCTGGTATGACCTCATCCCTTATGACCCCTTCTGCCACTCTGTCTACCTAATGAGTGATCACTGACTCTTGTCTACTATTTAAGTAGAATCATTTCTCTTAATAAAGACAAGTTTATTCACATTTGTGTTGGCTTTAATATTCTTCAAGCTTTTTTCCTTTCCTGTTTTCCAAAAGGACTTTCACATCTTGCATTCCACAAAATTAAGGTATGTGCCCTTAATTTTGCCCTGAAGGCTAACCCAAGGCTAGCTTTGAACCTCAAATATTTTTATAAAGATTTCCCACTGTTCCCTCCTGGATGTTCTCCCCAGGAGCCAAACACAACACTTCCTTGCTAACCAGGCTGTGGTATTCTTCTTGCACAGCTGAGTTCTGATAGCTGGCTTGTGATTGACGTCTGGTCTCCATAGGATGATGTTGGGTAGGGAAGCTATCCATCTTCTGTTCCAAGTACACCGTTTTGCTGTTTGCTCTCTCCAACTGATCCTGGATTGAAGCCATCTTGGCCCTGTGCTTGTCCAGCTCATTGGTATAAGCTTGGTTCTCTAGACGTGTGAAATCTAGATCCTCTTCCAGTAGGCCTATCCTCTTCTCCTGGTTGATCAGTGCCTCTTGGAGTTTAAGATCTTCTCAGTGTTGGTTTGTCTTGGCTTTGGCAATAGCTAGACAAGGTGGCCTTCTCAGCCTGGAAACCATCAACCTTGTGTTTGACTTTGCCAAACTCTCTGTAGATAAAAGTTAAGTCAATGCCTGCTTCCTTTACTTCATGTTGTAACTTTGATAGATGGTCATAAAGTTCCAAGATATATCTATTCATCATTGTGTTTTAAGGAGAAGGATTAGATACCACCAGTTGGCTGGAGTCCACCAGGGGAAGTGCTACCAGGCATTGGCTCAAGATAGCCACCTCTTGGACCATCTCACAGATGACAGGTCTATTCTCTTTGATGTGTGATGCCACTTTAGAAATCCAGTTGGAGTCCAACCCTTGGTGACAAAGGGTCTGGATCACTTGATGGGGCACCAGAGAGTTCATTCATTGCTCAACTGCTTTGAACCAGTGGATAATGCTGTTCTAGACCATCATCACCTCCAAGAGCTGATTGTTCATCACTTCAAAAGTATTAGACAGATCATTGTACAAGAGCTGGAGGAATGCTTGTTGGCTTGTCACTAGTGCTTATTGGTCCTGTATTAAGCTCTGTAGACTCCCCAAGTGTACCCAATTGTGGCATATGACTGGTTGTGCAAAGTGCTGGATGTAGTCCTTCACGTGTTTGGTGGTTTGGAGGTCTTTAAAGAGTTGATCAAGATTTACCAGACATATTTTAAGGAATCTTTCCATGGATATTTCAGCAGATGGATGTTGGATAGCCAGCAGTTATGATTGTTGGTCTTTGTTGTCTGCTCCATTGTCCATTATGGTCATGGACTTCCATATGGCTTCTTTGGAGGGATTGACATTAGTGTCCACTTCCATGGGTGCAAGTGCAGTCAATAGTAGTGGGCTCCAATTGCCAAGTGGTAAGGGCCGGGGGACATAATCCATAAATTATTGAAATTGGGTGAGACCCTGGGTAGATCTTGGTAGGCATTATTGTTTCCAAAGGCATCCCTCCCTCCACTAAGAAGGAATTGCGGGGGTAATAATGACCAGGTGCTTGTTCAAAGATTGCCATGTGCACCAAATGTTGTAAGTGCAGACTGTTGGGTTAAGCTAGCAGGAATTATCCCTGGTATTTTTTATTACTATAACTGAAAAAAGGGTAGTAAACCTAAAGTAGGATTGAACAATAGATGGGGGTAAAAACTTATATTTATTTAATATATTTACCAAGTATATATAGTAGGATGAAAAATTGGGAGACAGAGAATTGATGGGATGGAAAACCAGGCAAATAGACCAGGCTTGGCATCAATACAAATATTAATATCAATACCAATACCAATATTGGCTATTGATTTTGCACCCAGAAGTAGGTATTAATTGATTGGTCAAACTTTTGATGTTGCCTTCATTTAGGTTTCTGGACTTGAGCGCCAGGTATGAACTTCAATTCCAGAATTGACTGCATAGTTTGTTATCCCTATTTGCAACCTCTGAAATACCTATTTTCTGAGAGAATTTTAGTAGAATCCAGAATGCTCTGGGATCCACTAGTTCTCAATCAACTGGTCGAGCAATTGCCTAATGTGTAATTACATTTCAGATCTGACTTCAAACTTAATGTCCATCAAATCCATCACATGTTAGCACATTGCAATAATGTTCCTGTGACAATCCAAATTGAAGTAGTTTTTCAGGCAAGTATTGATTTGGCTTCAAATAAAGATGCAATGCTGAGAATTGATAATGTGTTGTGGGTTTAAGACAGGTATAGGCCTAGTAGGGAGCATTAGCTACTAGGGAAGGTAAGGCCTGCCTAGTAGGTAACAAGAGACTACTAGGGGCAAGTGATGAACCAGCCCAGCAGGGAACTTTGGCTGCTAGGGGTTGGTTAGTTGTTCTCACCTAGCAGAGAATGATGGCTGCTAGGGTGGGGCAACAGTGGCAAAATCAACTGTAGGGATGTAAAAGTGCAAATTCAAAAGTGAGAATCTAAAAGTGGCCAATTTGACAATTTTAAAATTTTAAAATTTCAAAATTAATTTAAAACAACTCATCTGGAATTAAAAATTATTATGGCCATATAAAATACTGTTTATCCATTCTCTCAACTAAAAAAGCTAAGAAAAAGTAGCTACTTTATTATAAAAAGCCATTTTGAAAATTTAAAAAGTGTTGACTTGGCCACTTTTAGACTCTCACTTTTTAATTCTCATTTTTGCATCCCTACAGTTTATTTTGCCACTGTTGCTGTTTTATTTACCTGCTATCACTTTTTATTTAAAGCTTGAACTCAAATTAAAGTTAGATTTTAATATAAATTCTTAATTCATTTTTGAAATTCAGTTGTTTAATTGTAATTGACAGCAGTGTATATTTATTGCCATTAAAGTCTCCCCTGGTCCTATCCAAGCTGCCCAGAGCCCATTTTCAGTTCCCAAGGTTTGAAATTTTCTTGTGATTCCCCTGGTGTTGCAAAATTCTACTTGTTGGTCTCCACCCAATCACCCAAGATCACCCAAATTTATCTGAGAATTCAAAGATGCTGCTTTCAGTAATCAAATTTATGATTTTCATTCTGGCCCAGGTCCTTCTTCTGATTTGGTCTACCTCACCTGAGCTTTGGGGTTGCATCTCTTCCTCAGCTTACCTTATGAGAGAAACCCTCTCTCAAATTCTCTAGTTTCTTGACAAACTCCTGGGTAGAGCCAACAACCTGATCTCCACTGGGAAGGTTCTAATTAGAAGGCTCACTTCTGATGATCTGGAGCTTGCTCTTCCATCTCCAGCTCCTTTGCACTCACCTGTGGAACCAACTATTATTCCACTTACCTGAAGATAGAGAAAGTGTCTCTTCCACAGGATCTGCCTATACAACCAGTATACACTCCCAAGTGTACCCCCTGGCTGCTTATCAGAATATTGCTAATGGGACTGAATGTCTAATTTCCCCAGTTGTCCCCTGCTGCATCCCTATGGACCCCTGTTTGAGAGGTCATCCTGGTTATGCACTGGATGGCATCCTGGTGGGTTTCTCCTCCAGGATGGGAGTTAAGCTTAGTAATTTTAGCCCCTATTTCACAGAGGAAAAGCAAAAAATAAATCTGAGAATGTTTTTATTAGGATACTGTTGCAACTGTGCTGTATTAGCTATTTTCAGGGGGGAATATTTGGAAACTAGGATATTATCTTTATTCTTATTTAATACTTATATAGTTTGAGGGAATCATTTTAAGAGGAATGTTGCACCAGAAGTAATAATAGTTCAGTATTTATATTGGGGGAAACAACAGTCCAATTAGTAAGGACAATAATAGGAATAAGATGTGTTTATTTTAATAATAATAAAGCTGATATATTATATTTGGGAGCCACAGATTGCCAGGGGGTGACATAGTGGTGTGTTCCATGTAACGTTTGTACTGAAAATAACTTGATAGTGATCAGTGTGTAAAATTGGTAGTGCTTTTAATTAGGAGATAGTGCACACAAATTATCATCATACTCAGTCTGATCCATACTGTTAGTCATGTCATGGGGAAACTCTTTGAGTACCCCTGTGTCAAGTTTATACTTCTGGGAAGTATAATAAACAGAAAAAGGGGAAGATTTAAGAAGAGAGTGATACTTTATTGAATATTAATATAGAATAATATATAGTGTCATGACAAGCCACATACTATCCATGTACGCCATGGGGGTCATGGGGCTTATCCAAGTAATGTTCCTCTTGAGTCACAAGTCTTAATCAAGTTGTGTTCCATTTAGGACCTGGATTGAGTGATCCCTGTCATAGATGGTTGACTGATAATGGTGCCACCAGTTTATTGACTGGCTGGTGAACCACTTGGTGAGCCATTTGGTGATCTACTTGGGGTGTTAATTCCCCAAGAGGGGGTAATCAAAGATGTTGCAACATCTCCCCCTGGGGTGCTAGAAGGCAGAGCCTTGCAAATTTTCTTAAGAGTGTTGGGGATGCATGCTTGGTATTGATCCAGTTTGGCGTTGGGAACAGGGAGTCTGGAATTTTGTTGGGCTGTTCTTTTTTTGCACAGGCAGAGGCAGTTGTGGTGCATATGTTTCAGTTCAGTAGAGCTCTAATCCCTTTGATGAGATATGTGTTATTGGGCTTGAATTCCATGACAATGCCTGGCCCACACAATCCTGGGTCCAGCTTGTGTTGGTCATGATTGACAACCCAGATTTTGTCCCTGACTTGGAATCTCTCTTGTTGTA
Source organism: Entomophthora muscae (assembly GCA_014839935.2). Taxonomy (NCBI): domain Eukaryota; kingdom Fungi; phylum Entomophthoromycota; class Entomophthoromycetes; order Entomophthorales; family Entomophthoraceae; genus Entomophthora; species Entomophthora muscae. Next base: position 131,666 of record QTSX02000723.1, on the reverse strand, counting down.
ATGGGATTGTTTCCCTTTCAACCCTTTGGCGTTCCATCTCCTCTTGGTCTTTTCTGGCGTGTTATATGTTAGGGGTGCTGTTGTCTGGCACCTTTTTGGGTTTAGGTAATTGTGGTCCTGCGGCTATACTAACAAGAGGGGGCTTTTGTCCATAGACAAGTTCATAAGGGCTTTTACCTGTATTGCAGTTAACTCTTGTTCTACAAACCATGAGCACAGTTGGAAGCATGTTGACCCAGGCCTTTAGATTTTTAGCAGATAACTTACTGAGGGCTTCTATGAGAGCACTGTTTAGTTGTTATACTTGTCCATTTGCTTGAGGATGATATGGGCTGGCTGCAATGTGTCTTATCCCATTCTTGGAAAGATAGATATTGGTGTCAATGGCCTTAAGTTTGGTGCCTCCATCTGTGATTAGGAGGTCAGGTTTACCAAACTTGGCTATGATCTCTTTCCCAATGAATTGTCTCACATTGTTGCCCTTGTACTCTTTAGTGGCTTGTGCTACAGACTGTCTGGTGGCATAGTTGATAGCTGTTATGATATACTTCTTGCCTTTGTTCTTGCCAGGCATTGGTCCCACAATGTCCAGTGACCCCACTTTTAAAGGTTGTGTGATGAATACTGGTACCACTGACTTAGGCAGTGCCTTGGTTTGGGCGTACTTTTCACAGACTTTGCATTGTTCCAGTACTTCCTTGATATCATCTAGCATGTTGGGCCACCAGTAGTGTGTCTTGAGGTATTTGTGCAAGTTTCTACTGTGGGTTTGTCCAAGGTCTCTGTGATATTGGAGGATGGTGTCAATCTTTTGAGTTGATGGGACATAAGGTACAGTGTCACCATTTGGAAGTATTTGGTGTAGTGTACCATAAACGTTTTTGAACATATGCTTGTTCTTAAGGACCTTCTCTTGTATGTCCATTGGTGTGCCAGGTGGGAACCCTTCCTGTAGATTTCCCATGATTAACATGGACCAGTCAGGGTCACCATCAGCGCAGAGGACATGTTTTCTGTATAGCCTTGACAGGGCAACTGCAGTAAGCATTTCCCTGTCTGGCTTATATTCAATTTGAATGGGTTATCTCTGTATGAGACTCATCCACTTGGCTTGTCTTCTTGACAAGTTTTGTTGTGTTTTAAAGAATATCATTGACTTGTGTTTGATGAGTACTTTGAACGTTTGGGCTCCTTCCAGATAGCATTGCCACTTCATGAGGCAGTGTATGATGGCTATCAACTCCTTGTTGTGTATGGGGTATCTTTGTTTGCTATCAGATAGTTTCCTTGACTCATATGCCACGGGGAGAAAGTCTTTTTCTGCTGTTTGGATACAGAGTACTCCTCCTATGGCATAGTCAGAAGCATTGGTTTCTAGTTGATAGATTTCCTCACAATTTAGATATTGGAGAATAGGGGGTGACCATGTGTTCCTTTAGTTGGTGGAAGTGTTGATCATGTAGCAGTGTCCAGACAAACTTATTTGTTTTGCTTATGATGCCAGATAGGGGGCTTTTAGGGCACCCCAATCAGTGATGAACCTTCTTACGTAGGATACCATCTCAAGGAAAGTGCAGAGTTCACTTTTATTTCTTGGAGCTGGCATTTAAGTTATGGCCTGTATCTTGTCTGGATCTGGTTTGATTCTGTTCTTGCTGATAATATGACCAAGGAATTGGAGTTCTGCCAAGAAGAATTCACACTTTGACGGGTTTGCAACCAATTGGTTCTTCTCAAGGGTGTGGAGGACCAGGCAGACATCTTCCCAGTGCTGTTCCAGGTTGGGACTGTAAATGATGATGTTGTCCAGGTAGATAATTGCTTGTTTTCTGATGTGTTTCTTGAAAACTTTGTTAATGAAGGTCACAAAGATACTGGGAGTGTTTGACATGCCAAAGCTGAGAGCAATACATTCAAAGAATCTGTACTTAGTTCTAAATGCAGTCTTTGGAATGTCTTCAGGTTTCAGGAAAATTTGGTGGTAACCTGCTGTCAAATCAATTTTTGTGAAGATTTTGGACCCCCCAGGGTGTCAAAAAGGTCATCAATTAGGGGCAGGGGATACCTGTTCTTAATTGTGGCCTTGCTGAGGGCCCTGTAGTCTGTGATCAGGCAGAGGCCTCCATCTTTCTTTGCTACAAAGAAGACAGCAGCACCAAAGGGTGACTTTGAAGGTCTGATGAGGCCTTTCTTGAGTACTTCATCAAGGTAAGCTTTCAGGGTGTTGTCTTCTTGTGGTGTGAGGCGGTAGATGGGTTGTGCTTTGGGCATGCTACCTTTCAGGTTGATCTCATGTTGTATACCCTGGTCAGGGGGCAGCCTGGGTAGTGACTCTTGGAATACAGAGGGAAATTCATTGACCAGCTGGTCCCTAATTGGGTTCTGTTTGTGTTGGATTTCTGTGTTTTTGAAGTGAATGACTTCATATGTACATGTGCTCTAATCAATTTTGCTGATGTTAGTTTCTTTCTCCATTTTCATGATCTTTACAAATATGTGGTCCCTCATGAGGTTGTTGAGATGTGTTGGGTACACATGATGATGGACTTCTCCTCTCTGGATAGTGAGGGTGGCACTGTCCCAGTCTATGTGAGGCTTTGTCTTTTGCATCCAATCTAATCCAAATATGACATCATATTTGAGGATTGGAATGATGAGACCACTAATTGTTGTTTGGACGTCTCCAATTTGGGCCCGGAAAGGTCTGGTCTCATGGGTAACTGGTGTGCTGTGGTTGTCTGCCATGATGACTCTCTTGATGTTACTTCAAATAGTAGGTAACTTCATGAGGTCTGAAAAACTCTTGTTAATAAGCAATTGGTTATCTCAGGTGTTGAATAGTGCTGTGCCCTGGTATCTGCAAAAACGGAAAAGATAGGTAAGGAGTTTATTTCCAGATTGGGCAACAAACAGTAAAGGATCACCGGAGGGAACCTGGATCATGGTGATTGAGTCCACGCCTTGTTCTCTGTACAAGTCTTGTGAAGAGGGGGAGGACGGCTTGCCTAGGCACTCTCCTGAGCTTTTCCCTCCTCATTGATATCTTTGGTGCTAGCCTGGTTGGCTTGTGCAGTGTGATTCCCATGTCAAGGTTGGGTACTGGTGGCTTGGTTGTTTTGTTTATTGGGTCAAGGATCCTTCTGGGCTGAAGGCCTCTCTTTGCGCTTGTTGGTTGCATGTAGATTGTCAGATTTTTGGGTTGCATGTTTGCCTTTCAAGAATAATTCTTCAAGGTTCTTGCAGCAGGTCATATCAAACTGACGTCTAATGTGTGTGGGAAGGCCATTGTAGAAGTCCAAGTGCGGCCCAGGTTCATCAAAGTTGATGGTGTTGGGTGTGTGATCATGTAGGTCTTTGTATGCAGTGATGTATTCCTTGATTGTTCCTGTCATCTTGAAGGCTTGAAGTTCTGTCATGATTACTATGCTGGAATCCTTCATGGAGAACTTTTTGAGGAATGCGCTTTTAAACAGCTCTCAGCCTCCCTTTTGGTTGGGGTGTTGGGCTATCCATCCGCTTACAAAATGTGATGGGGTTCCCTTAACACAGAGGGCAATTTTGCTGACCCAGAGTCTTTGGGGGTATTCCACTTGCTTGAATTTGCTTTGTTTACTGTTAATCCAAAGAGAGGTGTTTTCTTGGCGTAATCCCACAAAGGCGCCAATTTCAGCTGTTCACAGGCGCTGGAATACAATATTGGGTATTTCAGGCTGCTGTGGTGCTATTGTTATTGGGGTTGTGGGTAACAGTCTTTGGGCTTTGAGAGTGATGTATTGTTTGATGGTTACAAGGACATTGTCATAGATAAAAAAAACTGCAGGAACATCTTGTCCTTCTTTTAGTCTCTCCAGCCGTTAGGGAGTACCATTGCTTGGGTCTTTTTCTTAGGAGGAATTTTTTCTTTGAGTTGGGTAGGTATGGATAACCTACCTGTGCTACCACTGTCAAGTTTATACTTCTGGGAAGTATAATAAAAGGAAAAGGGGGAATATTTAAGAAAAGAATGATACTTTATTGAATATGAATATAGAACAATATATAGTGTCATGACAAGCCACATAATGTCCATGTACGTCATGGGGGTCATGGGGCTTATCTGAGTAATGTTCCTCTTGAGTCATGAGGCTTAATCAAGTTGTGTTCCATTTAGGGCCTGGATTGAGTGATCCCTGTCATAGATGGTTGACTGATAATGGTGCCACCAGTTTATTGACTGGCCGGTGAACCATTTGGTGAACCATTTGGTGATCTACTTGGGGTATTAATTTCCCATAAGGGAGTAATTGAAGATGTTGCAATACCTGTGTATTGCAAGATACATTAACAGATAATAGAATGATCTTGGTTGCAACAGGAGCATGGTTATGATAATCAATTAATTGGATTGGACATAGGATGACTTGATCCTTGTAATGAGTCAAACACCAAAAAGAAGCTGTCTACCAATTATGAAATATCACTTGGGTCTGTTGCCTTGTTTGAAAATTTGAGTTGAATTCCACATTTGGCTTCAGGTTATGGGGAAGTCAGTTTGAGTGGCACAGGGTCTCTTGTGCAGAACTTTTCTGGGGGTAACCCCTGCTGTTTTGACAATATAGATTTTTCTTTCAAGCTAAATGTATTGAGGCTTGATCCAACTACTGTTGAAGGATTGGTTATGAATGAGGGGAGATAGTGTGGTAGATTGTCATGTAACTGAAATATCTTATTGGTAGAGGGGAGGATAGGGATGTCCAAACGGAAGTTGGGGGTTTGAAATCTGCTCCCTTGACAATATAACTGATTTTCAGTAAATTTTGATTTGATATAATAGTCTTGATAAATATTTTCTGATTTACAATAATATAGAGTTATAAAAAACTCTCTTTATCAATTAAACTATAATCAAAATATATTATCATTTTTGAATCCAGCAGACTTAATTTTAAATTATGCGTGAAAAAGAAAATTCAATTAAATATCATCAGAAAGAAAAAAGAAAAAATTAAAGATGTTTAAAAAATACTTATGAGATCGGGTTTGGGTTTTGATTGGATCTGTTTTTCAATTGGAAATGAAAACTTATCTGAGGTAAATCCTAGATACACAGCATCAGATTGATATTTGCAGAAATCATCTACTTTTTATGCAGCTTTGGCGTATTTGTGTTCATCCAATGCAAGATGCAAGATGCAGGGGCTAAATACGAAATAGTATACCTTATCATTTAGCCCTGAAGTTTCGATTACGTTTTAAGGTTTCCAAGTAGCTCCAAGTGTTGCAACCAAAATCGGAATCACAGTTGCCAGCGTATCTCACGACAAAGGGACACTTATTGAGTTACCCCTTGACGGATTTAGTATCGTTTTCCACTTGACTCTTCCGAAGTGGCAAGAATTCAAATTTCCTTATAAGGAACAAGCACAATCACAACAAAGAACCCAACAATAGCCCGTATTCAGAACATAGTTGAACTTTATTTAGATCATTTCCACAAGTGCCACCCCCTTGGTGGCCCAATAGCCTTTCACCATACTATAGAAACCTCCACTCTTCTTAATAAAGATTATATTATTCCATATCCCTTCTCTGCCCCCTTTCTGGACTGTCGTCTCCCCCCAGCACAAATATTGAACTATAATTAGTTCATTTGTAACTCTAGTTATTAGTCCTTCTATCACATCGGTCTTTTAAATTATCATAATTTATAATAGAATATTTAGATAGGCTTTAATCGTATTTTATTTTAAAAAATAGATTCTCAGTTTGGTGCAATCTAGCTAATCAACATTAATCCAAACGGTATCGATTAGTGGTTTATGTCAATAGATATTGATACCTGAACGTTTAGGCTAGCAGTTGATTAATGTGTTTATAGTTAAAGAAACCAAGCATCTTTAGCTGGAGTGAATGATTCTAAAGGCATCGAGGCAAATATCCACTCGCAGTTTCAGGATCCGCGCCACAAAAATACCTTCCTTTTAGACAAACGAGCGCTGTTTCTTCTAGACCAGACCTTACTCCCGAATTGGTGGAGCTATCCCTGACCATTTTATAAATAGATTATCTTAAGGCGTTGGTGACGTGTCAGTTTTTAAGCAAGGAATCTTTTCTTCCGAATACTCATGCTTACCGGAAGCAGGCCTAAATCGGATGCCAAGCATCCTTGTAGCCTAGCGGATATCGGTTAAGCTGATCCCGGTGGATCCGAGCCACTTCTTTGCAATCTAGATGACCGATCCAACTTGCATTGCAAACCCAGTGTTTCATATAAAGATCCAAGCCTGCTAGAACGCGCTAAAATTGAATCCGAAGTGCCACTAAGGCAGCTCATTTTTATGGCTGGTACGTTTGTGGGAGAGGGATTATGTAAGCTAATTGATGATTCATTCTTAGAAGTTGCAGAATAATCACCCGACTTGAAAATATATGTTACTAGGTGGTTGCCCTGTCCAAGGACAGATGTAAAGTTGAATTCAATAAATCAATTCAATATATTTTATTGTGATTATAGGCTGGGATTACTTATCATCTGTTTAATTAAAATTCTTATTTAAAAAGGCTTTTTAAATTGATTTAGCTTTTATTTACTTAAGTAAAGTTGCATATCCAGGTAAAAATATATAATTTAAATCCACTAATCAATCACAAGTGGGTGGTGGCACAAAAAATTGAGTCCAAGCAGGGTGCCAATGCCCTGCACTAAATTTTCCCTAAAACCATATGTTGGTTCTCAGATTCTGACCTCCAAGGAGGTCAGGTAACAGCTTACAGGACTACCATTGGTGGTCCTGTAAGCTGAGTAAGTATTTCATACAAGGAGGCCACCTCATCAAGATGTATCCAAGAGCTTTAAGTAACAGCATTCTTAACAAACTACAGTAGTAGTTTGATATTTTATCCTCAATAAATATCTTTCCTCATGATTCACTTATTTAAATATTTGCCAATAAGATTTTTAATAGCCAGATTACTAGATTCTGCATTCTCACCTTTGTAAACTCCTGAAAATCTTCCTCCTCCTGATAAAATGATTCCTTAAACCCACAAAATTGAGTGCAAACCCATCTATGCAGCTGATTCTCTGACCCTGAGCCAACTTAAAGTCTTCCTCTTGTACCTGTGCATAATCTTTTGCTGTACCTTTCTATATTCCCTCTTCAAAGGTTACCATTTCAGAGTAAATACACACCATCACCTCCTTATTGGTAATGTCATCCTAATTTGGGTGTACATTCCCCATTTGATCAACTACAACAAACTATCACTCTACTTCACCCTGTCACCATCCTTCACTTAAACTAACATTAATATATTCTTTTCAATTCAATATTTTCAAAACTGATCAAGCTCTCTTCTTTTGGTTAATTCAATCCTCATCAGATTTTAAACATCCAATCATATAAAAGGATATTAAACAATTGATGCTTCCTTTCTAATTTCAATCCACCTATTCTAGAGTTGGTTAATATATACAGATAAACCTCTTTGACATGGGTTTATGATGTTAGCTACTGTTTTAAAAATGAAGTAATAAATACAAATTTATTTGGGTTCAAGAGGCCTATATTCTCAGTTCAACATAGTTTAGACTAAACTTCACTAAATTTAACCTTCATACTTTCAGCAATCATATAAGGGATTGGATATAAAGATGAGTTAAATTGAGCTTTTGACTTGCTCATCAACTTTTAGAAATGATTTGTTTACAGAAACATCAATTCAATCAAATCTCTAATAGCTTGAGCCCATTTGAGGTGATATTACAACTAAACAGACAGTCTCACTTTTTTATATATCAGTTCTAAGAGCCTTTAAATTTTGGTTTTTAAATGCCTTTTTAGTTCAATAGCATAAAAAACCTCTCTCTACTAAGCAACACTTTTTATCCAAATCCAGAAGTGAAAATCAGCATCACCAAAGAGGGTTGTCAAGATTTTTGGGTCTTAAAGAATTTCTTGATCTTTATTAAGTTATGAAGACATCTGGGAAGAGTTGTTGATAGAGTTAGATCTTTATGACAACAGATGTACTTTCAATTGATGTGGGTGATTAGAAGGTAAGATTCTGTCTGGAGACAACTAACTGGAGGATCCTCTGTACTGTGACACAGCACCAGATTTAGAAAAAGTGGCTTTAAAGATCCTGAAAGAATTAAAAATAAACTTTTTTTACACTTGACACTACTACAGGATTGTTGCAGTAATGTGATTGATTCTAAAATTAATTGCCTTCCAAATAGATTTAGCTAGGCTTTTTATAGTGTGTTATCCCTATAAACAGACTGCTGTCTGGTTGCTGTTAACTCTTGCTAGCTACCCTATCATCTACAAGCTGCTAGCTTCAGCCCCCAGAGTTGAGATTCCAAACCTTAGCAGTGGTTTGTAATGACAGAATCATTCTGCTGCTCAAATCTCTGTCTTCAAGGCAGGATTATGTGGTTGCATGTTCATTAGAATTTTGTGCTTTTATTGGGTGCAATCAATCCTATAGCTTCAGGGTGTCAAAGATGTAATCCCTGCTACCTCAATCATCTTGGTTATTTGGAGCACCAAACAGAAGGACCAGCAATACACTAAACAGGTTCAACAAATAAAGAGCTTAAAAATCCTGCACAAGATGGGGATGGACCCAAGACCCTAAGAAAACATACAATTTTAGTTCCAAAAGCAATTTTAAACTTAATATGCCAATTTATACCCTGCCTATTCAATTGGTTTTTACTTCCAACTTTTGAAATGATAAAGGGATCATAACTTACCCTACTATACACTCAACAGCTGATTGGCTGGAATCTTGTTTACATCTGTACTCCAAAGTAATTACTCATGGCAAAAAGTAACCGCCAGTAACCTCTTGTCTTAAATTAAGCAGTGATTTATACAATCTTCTTGAATTTTTTTTTCCTCTCCTAAGTTCCTGGTTCTTCTCATACCATTATTTTACATATCTAATTGGTTAACAATTGGAGCTGCACATTTTTCAGCTCCTCTCATACTTTCATCCATTCATGAAACCCAGTTTTTTCTCCTCTACTTTTTAGAAGCCTCTTGAATAATTGGTACTCAGTATCAGTATTTAAAAAGGTCAGCTTTCATTATTTCATGTGTTCTAGAAATAAAGCTTATTTCTTCAAACACTATCTTCTTGCGCTCATACTTATCTTGACACACCTTTAGAACCATTAAAGGGATTATATTCCTTTTTTGGTGTCTAATTTTGCTTTTTCTTCTTGTCTTAGCCTTAGAAGGGCCTACACGCACAATTAATTGGTCAAACTCTTCATCTGATGAGTCTCACCAAGAGGAATTTATGGCCCATGGTTGGTTCAAGTATCCATCAGGTCATTGGGGAAAGAAGTTCAATTATGGTTGTACTACTCCTCTCCCTCCCAACGCTGATGTATCCTTGGTCAGACCTAATGCTTTCTACTAACTGTTGATATACTTGGTAGGATACTATCTCTTAAGAAGGTTTAGCTTTTTGATGGGGAGATTTGCCTTCCTAGGACAGTTTGGTCACTTGGCAATAGTTACGGTTCCAATTGGGTCTGTGATAGTGGGACTGAATCAAGGGGCTTATACCCACAAGATTGGGAATTTATTCCCCTTTAAGTGGGCCCCTGACACAGAGCCTGGATACAATGTGCGGTCCTTTGTTCATTTTCTCAGTCAAAAAGATGGATTTTCTATAGCTACTTTCATTTTATCTTTGATTGTCTTAAGCAAAGATCCTTGAAACCTAATCAGTCTGTGAAGTGTTCATTTGTCCAATGGGAATTGATTCAGAATGCCTCAAGTGAGTTTTTTGGCAGTGAATATTAGTTCTAGATTAACTTTCTTTCAAGCCAATTGAAATTCTTGTTGAATCAAACTATTTCCCCCAATTATTAAGTGTTTGAAATAGAGGTTTATATTTGGGCTTTACTCTGTCTCTTTTTCCAATCATTAATTGTGATGAGGAGATGAATCAGTCAATACCAACTGATCAGGATTTACTGATACAGTTGATTAAAGACATTTAAAAAATTCAGTAAAAAAATGAATGGATACACCAGCAAAGGAGAAGAAAGCAAAGGGCAAGGCAGGAGCAGCAAGCATGCCTTACTACAGCCAGTCAAGAGCTGGGTCTGGCAGGGACATCCAAGGAAATTGGGAGGAGCACACTGGCTGACAACAAGAGCAAAAATTGTCTTGAAGCAGGGGAAAGTATGAGAGATAAAGGTGGTGCCCCTAAGTCTGAATCTTCTTCTGATTTTTCAGAAGGTGAAGTAAAAATCCTGATTTGATCAACCAAGAAAATTGAAGATTTGACAAATCTGAAAGGGAACCTGGCTCTTAAGAAATTCAAGGAAATTATGATATAAAATAAACTTTTTCAAGCACTCCTTGTAAGTTATGATTTATAGAATATGCATCTCAAGCCTGGAAAGTCAATATAGTGCTTCTGTGAGACATTGTAAAATGAAAAATTGGGCTTGCTTTATAACAGAAAAATTTACGTCTTAAGTATAATTTAACTGTTGATGCAGAAGGAAAATGGCTCCATAAAGGTGCAGATGTCAAGGCAGCATCAATGTTCATAAATCATGTAGTACACTGTGATGACGCTACTGTATGATTAAAGACAGCTTATTTATTTCTTATGTTGAATATATTGTACATTTTTATTTCTTTTTCTCAGGAGGAGTCCTGGATTTTAAGTTAATATTTGCCTAATTAAAATGTTGAGCTCATCTAATCTGGTCTTCCTGGGGAAAAACAGCATCCATTAAGGAGTTAGGTATTCCTCCTAAAGAGGCTAATAATTACTTTGGTATTTTTTCCAATGGTACAGCCTGGTCTTGGGCCAAGGCAGATATTATCTTTGAGAATGTATACAAACAGGCAAAGTATGAATGAAGGCCCCATACTTATGCAAGTTGGTTGTGGAACAGTTTCTCCCCAGTGGAGGCCCAGGCATGGAGAACCAAAGATCTGGACTTTACAAAAGTAGCTTACATGATGAACACAGGAAATACTCCTAAGTCTTATATAGAACAGGGTCCTTTTTTATAAATTCCCTTGGATCAAGAAAAGCAAATAAAAGGATCCCAGATGCCCTACTACAGCCATGCACCATTAAAAAAGCCAACAGATATCACTGGAAGAAGCCCTTTAATGGGCCAATATGAGAGTGAATGCAAATATTCATGGCCAGGCTTTTTCTCTGAACATGGTTAAGTTTACACCTGGTGATTGAAAAGCATGAAATGAGGCAGGGTTCAGCTTTATTAAATCATTACCCTGGTTTATGAATGATTTTAACATAGAATCTGTGGTGGGGTGGTCTGAAATGGAATTTCCCCCAATGAAGAAGAGATGCTTCAAGTAATCCATGTGAATCAACTGTGGCAATGCAGTGAAAAGAAAAAGGCTTTGTGGTGAAGGACATCAAACAGTAGATGCAAGTGTCAGCATCCCCTGACATTGGTTTTGAATTATTCTCCAATGACATATCTCTGGAAGAAGCTGCCAAGTGAATTTATAGCAAAGTAGATGCCAAATCAGCTCAAAATTTTAACAAGAGCAATGGACACCAGTTGATTTGAAGAACTAGTGTACATCAAAAAAGATCATGGCTCCAAAGATTGCACCCTTTTTATGTAAGTGCTTTGCTCCACATGTAGCAATTAAATGACTAGCCTACAACATGAATGTTGCAGATCCACTGGCATGATCAGTGATTTATGTGAAGATTAAAACTGCTGCTGGCTATCATGGCAAGAACATTGACCATAGAAACTTAGGAAGATGGATGAAGGTGGGCTTCACACATGAGGTTTCTGTGGGATGGATCCTGAGAAGTATCACTTTAGAACATTCAAGTATTCCTAAAAGAAAATAAAATTCTCAACAGTAGGGCTTTAGTATAGCTCATTGTGTGGCAACAAGGGAGCATAAAAGGATGACATATCCTTTAAAAAATATATACAGAAAAAGCTTAATGGTCCAGCTATATAATTCATGGCCCCAAAGTTGGTAATTAACAATTTGCTTAGGCTTTCTCTAAGCAAACTGCCCTGAAGCAATCAAAATTAATACATGAAAGAATCAAATATTTTTAAAGAGGAGTTCCCCACAGTTTAACTCTGCTTTCATTATGCTATCAAGCAGAACTATATGGATATAGAGTTTCCTGATTATATAGCAATATAAAAGACAGAAAAAAAGATTATCCAATACTGTAAATTCAGAACCTAAAGGTAAAAATGTGGGATTGTCAAATTGTTTTTGTGTGAACTCACCAGCTTAATGGAGTAATTTTCATCCCAGAAAAACTTACTTTTTTATATAAAACAATGAAAAGTATTCCAGTAAGTTGATGAGTTCACGCAAAAACAATTTGACAATCCCACATTTTTACCTTTAGGTTCTGAATCTACAGTAAAAGGTGGACCCATTGAACTGGAGAGAATTTTTAATTAATAAGTGTATTAAATAGATATCCTTCACTAATGTCCCAGCTGAGAGTCAAAATATTAATTGGGTCTAGGATGCAATTAAAATGAACTTTTCTACTGCAGTGAGATTATGTTGTGGCATACAACATGTGCAGAAACTTTTACATCAAAAATTTTCCCCACAACAATACATGCTCTTCTGGACCTGTTCCCCACTATCCATGAAAAGAAATTTCCACCCCCTGCTTCATTTAAATCAATTAGAATTTCAAAGTAATTGCAGTGGAAGTGAAGGACAAGAAGCAGGGGCGTTGCTTCTGTTATGGACTGGGCTACACACTAGTTCACTGCCATCACAGAAGCAGCACATAATATAGGGATATCATGTATGAACCTTAAGAGGGAGTGACTAGGATCAAGAATTGCACATTACTTATACCTAAACCTGTATCATGGATACCATTTAGCTTTACTCACACACTTGAGCTGTTAGCAAAAAGGACAATGCTAGCCCAGAGACGCACAAAAGCCTGTGCTGATATGAAAAGAATTTGACAATGACATCACTGAGCCTTTCTGTGATACCACTGCCTCATAAGTAACTCAGAACCTCTCATAAGAAACCCCTGTTTGTAAACCTCATAAGGAGTGAAAAAATACTTAAGTCAAATGGAACTCAAAGTCAAAAAAGAACCAAAGCCACCACAAAGTCTAACTCTGTTTCAAAAGTCCCATAGACCACAAAGACCTTTCCCAAGCTTAAGAAAGTTCCAAAGGCCACTTTCATGGATGTGGATGATATGGAACAAGCTTTCACTTCAGAAGAAATGGCAGATACCCAGGCATCAGCCAAGATGATACCAGGGCATTTTCTTTCTAAGAGTAAACAAAATTCAGATCCCCAAAGTTCATTCCAAGCCCCATCCTCAGTCTCAAACCCCACTTCATAGCAATCTTCTCAAGCTGACACTGCACCTCTTACTCATATA